>JBBGZY010000415.1:0-1200000 GCA_037952925.1 Lithobates clamitans
CACATATACAAACTTTTGTCATTCCTACACCTGATTTGGATGTAAATACCCTCAAATTAAAGCTGAAAGTCTGCAGTTAAAGCACATCTTGTTAGTTTCATTTCAAATCCATTGTGGTGGTATATAGAGCCAAAAGGATTACAATTGTGTCAATGTCCCAATATTTATGGACCTGACATTTACTACTCAAGTAGATTTAAAATACATTTTCAATCAGTGCAGATAGAGGGTTTGGGAGCCAAGAAAGTTTGTCGTTTCTCCAGGGTTCACACCTTTAAGCACTTCAGCCCCGGAAGGTTTTACCCGCTTCTTGACCAGAGCATTTTTTACAATTTGGCTCTGCGTCGCTTTAACTGGTAATTGAGCGGTCATGCAATGCTGTACCCAAACAAAATTCTTTTGGTGCTATTTTATCACCTCTGCGGTTTTTATTTTGTGTGCTATACACAGAAAAAGAGCAACAATTTTGAAAAAAAACAATATTTTTTAATTTTTGCTATAATAAATATTATTATTACTATTATTATTATTGATTTATATAGTGCCAACAGTTTACACAGCACTTTACAATGTGGAGGGGGGCAGCATAATTACAGTATAATACAGAAGGGACGGGAGGGCCCTGCTCGTAGAGCTTACATTCTAAAGGGAGGGGGTGGTGGTACAAAAGGTAATAGATCCGGAGAATGATTTGATGGGGTTGTTAGGTGGGTGTGGGATAGGCTTCCCTGAATAAGTGAGTTTTCAGGGATCTCCAAAAGGTGGACAGGTTAGGGGCTGATCAGATATACCGGGGCAGGGAATTCCAGAGGATGGGAGAGGCTCTTGAGAAGTCCTGAAGACGAGCATGAGAGGAGGTAACAAGGGAGCTAGAGAGCAGGAGGTCCTGGGAGGAGCGGAGGGGGCGATTTGGGTGATATCTGCAGATGAGGTTGGTGATGTAGTTGGGGGCAATGTTGTGGATGGCCTTGTATGTTGTGGTTAGCATTTTGAATTTTATACATGGGGTAGGGGAAGCCAGTGAAGGGATTGACAGAGAGGGGCAGCAGTCACAGATCAATTAGTGAGGTGTATTAGTCTAGCAGCAGCATTCATAATAGACTGAAGGGGGGATAGCCTGCGTAAGGGTAGGCCATTAAGGAGAGAGTTGCAGTAGTCAAGGCGGGAAATAATCAAGGAGTGAATAAGTTGCTCTGTGGTGTCATTAGTCAGGAAGGGTCGAATTCTGGAGATGTTGCGGAGGTTAAGGCGGCAGGCTTTAGACAGTGATTGGATGTGGGGGCTGAAGGAGAGGTCAGAGTCAAGGATGAAACCCAGCACCCTGGGTGTCATGTGTGGAGGGACCAATGGTCGTGCTGTTGATCTTAATGGTAAAGTCATGGGGGTGAGGAGGAAATATTACAAGCTCAGTTTTAGAAAAATTGAGTTTGAGAAAGTATTGTGACATCCATACTGAGATGTCATTCAGTAAGTTTGAGATCCGTGAGGAGATCGAGGGGGTGAGTTGAGGAGTGGAGAGATAGATCTGGGTGTCATCGGTGTAGAGGTGGTACTGGAAACCACAGGAGGTTATCAACTGGCCCAGGGAAGAGGTATAGAGCGAGAATAGGAGGGGCCCAAGGACAGAGCCTTGGGGTACCCCAACAGAGAGAGGAAGAGGAGTAGAGGAGATGGAGTTGTAAGTGACACTGAAAGTGCACTGAGATAGGTAGGAGGAGAACCAGGATAAAGCAGAATCACAGAGGCCAAGGGAGTGTAGTTTGCTGAGGAGGAGCAGGTGGTCAACTGTGTCGAAGGCAGCAGAGAGGTCTAAGAGTATGAGTATGGAGTAATGGCCATTGGTTTTAGCAGTTAGTAGGTCATCCCCAAAAATGTTTTTAAAAAACAAATTTCTTCATCAGTTTAGGCCAATATTTATTCTTCTACATATTTTTGGTAAAAAAAAAAATCGCAATAAGCATATAGTGATTGGTTTGTGCAAAAGGTATAGTGTCTGCAAACTATTGGAAAGATTTATGGCATTTTAATTATTTTTTTTTCTATTAGTAATGGCGGTGATCTGCGATTTTTAGCTGTATTGCGACATTGCAGCAGACAGATTGGACACTTTTGACACATTTTTGGGACCAATGACATTTATACAGCAATCGGTGCTATAAAAATGCACTGATTACTGTGTAAATGACACTGGTATTGAAGGGGTTAACATGTGTGTTCCCTCAGTGTATTCTAACTGTATGGGGATAGGACTGAGTAGGAGAGAAGACATTTCGCTGTTCCTACTTACTAGGAACAAACAATCTGTCTCCTCTCCTCTGACAGTACACACACAAATTCCACGTGCTGCGCTCATGCACGTGATCGCGCATTGCCGGCGGTGATCGCGACTGCTGGCCATGTGCAGCGGGCACGCGTGCACCCCTCCGTATATATACGGCAGCTGGGGGCTCTTGAGGGAACCCCTGTATATATACAGGGTTTCGCGCAGTGATACCATTGTGCTGCGGTATATGTACAAGAGTCAGTCGAGAACCGGATAAGCACTCCTAGTCAATGAAGCTAAACAAATTCATGGCAAGTGAAGTTACTATTTAAAAAAAACTGTTTTTACCCAAACTGACCTTTTTCCACTGCAAGTTCATGCAGAGATGAGACAGAAGCAAGCAATAAAATACACCAACCACACTAGGCACAGTAGGAGAGATTTACTACAACTCAGAATCTGGTGCAGCTGTGCATGGTAGCCAATCAGCTTCAAATTTCAGCTTGTTCAATTAAGCATTGACAATAAAACCTGGAAGCTGATTGGTTTCTATGCAGAGCTGCATCAGATTTTGCACCATGCAGTTTTAGTAAATCAACCACAGTGCTCTATCTGCTCTTTTGCAAACCAATAAAGGATTTCTTTGAAGCTCTTACCAGTTCCATTCCTGGATGTCATTATTTACAGAAAACTAGTTTTGCATTCCAGAGTGCAGGATTACTACCATTGTTGCAATTCAAGAGAGCATACCACCGTGCAAACAAAGATTGTATTTTAAGCATTTGTTTTATTTTACCTGTTTCTCCATTGCAAACTAAAAGATATGACCAACAAATGGCTTTAAGCATCTGCATTTAGATCATTTCTTTCTTTAGATCATTTCTGGTTAACTTTTTGGTACTCCTGAATAGGGATGAGCCGAACACCCCCCTGTTCGGTTCGCACCAGAACATGCGAACAGGAAAAAAATTCGTTCGAACACGCGAACGCCGTTAAAGTCTATGGGACACGAACATGAATAATCAAAAGTGCTAATTTTAAAGGCTAATATGCAAGTTATTGTCATAAAAAGTGTTTGGGGACCCGGGTCCTCCCCCAGGGGACATGAATCAATGCAAAAAAAAGTTTTAAAAACGGCCGTTTTTTCAGGAGCAGTGATTTTAATAATGCTTAAAGTCAAACAATAAAAGTGTAATATCCCTTTAAATTTCATACCTGGGGGGTGTCTATAGTATGCCTGTAAAGGGGCGCATGTTTCCCGTGTTTAGAACAGTCTGACAGCAAAGTGACATTTTGAAGGAAAAAACACATTTAAAACTACCGCGGCTATTGCATTGCCGACAATACACATAGAAGTTCATTGATAAAAACGGCATGGGAATTCCCCACAGGGCAACCCCGAACCAAAATTAAAAAAAAAAAATGATGTGGGAGTCCCCCTAAATTCCATACAAGGCCCTTCAGGTCTGGTATGGATATTAAGGGGAACCCCAGCCAAAATTAAAAAAAAAAATTGACGTGGGGTTCCCCCTAAATTCCATACCAGACCCTTCAGGTCTGGTATGGATTTTAAGGGGAACCCCGCGCCAAAAAAAAAAAAAAAAAACGGCGTGGGGTCCCCCTAAAAATCCATACCAGACCCTTATCCGAGCACGCAACCTGGCAGGCCGCAGGAAAAGAGGGGGGGACGAGAGTGCGGCCCCCCCCCCCTCCTGAACCGTACCAGGCCACATGCCCTCAACATTGGGAGGGTGCTTTGGGGTAGCCCCCCAAAACACCTTGTCCCCATGTTGATGAGGACAAGGGCCTCATCCTCACAACCCTGGCCGGTGGTTGTGAGGGTCTGCGGGCGGGGGGCTTATCGGAATCTGGAAGCCCCCTTTAACAAGGGGACCCCCAGATCCCGGCCCCCCCCCTGTGTGAAATGGTAAGGGGGTACTTACCCCTACCATTTCACTAAAAAACTGTCAAAAATGTTAAAAATGACAAGAGACAGTTTTTGACAATTCCTTTATTTAAATGCTTCTTCTTTCTTCTTTCTTCCTTCATCTTCTTCTGGTTCTTCTGGCTCTTCTGGTTCTTCCTCCGGCGTTCTCGTCCAGCATCTTCTCCGCGGCGTCTTCTATCTTCTTCTCCTCGGGCCGCTCCGCACCCATGAGGGGGGAGGCTCCCGCTCTTCTCTTCATCTTCTTCTCTTCTTCATCTTCTTCTTCATCTTCTTCTTCTTCTTCTTCTTCCTTCTTCTCTTCTTCCTGTCTTCTCCGGGCCGCTCCGCAGCCATGCTGGCATGGTGGGAGGCTCCCGCTGTGTGACGGCGTCTCTTCGTCTGACGGTTCTTAAATAACGGGGGGCGGGGCCATCCGGTGACCCCGCCCCCCTCTGACGCACGGTGACTTGAGGGACTTCCCTGTGACGTCACGGGGAATGCCACAGGGAAGTCCCGTCATGTCACCGTGCGTCAGAGGGGGGCGGGGTCACCGGATGGCCCCGCCCCCCGTTATTTAAGAACCGTCAGACGAAGAGACGCCGTCACACAGCGGGAGCCTCCCTCCATGCCACAGCATGGATTGCGGAGCGGCCCGCAGAAGACAGGAAGAAGAGAAGAAGAGAAGAAGGAAGAAGAAGAAGAAGATGAAGAAGAAGATGAAGAAGAGAAGAAGATGAAGAGAAGAGCGGGAGCCTCCCCCCCTCATGGGTGCGGAGCGGCCCGAGGAGAAGAAGATAGAAGACGCCGCGGAGAAGATGCTGGACGAGAACGCCGGAGGAAGAACCAGAAGAGCCAGAAGAACCAGAAGAAGATGAAGGAAGAAAGAAGAAAGAAGAAGCATTTAAATAAAGGAATTGTCAAAAACTGTCTCTTGTCATTTTTAACATTTTTGACAGTTTTTTAGTGAAATGGTAGGGGTAAGTACCCCCTTACCATTTCACACAGGGGGGGGGCCGGGATCTGGGGGTCCCCTTGTTAAAGGGGGCTTCCAGATTCCGATAAGCCCCCCGCCCGCAGACCCTCACAACCACCGGCCAGGGTTGTGAGGATGAGGCCCTTGTCCTCATCAACATGGGGACAAGGTGTTTTGGGGGGCTACCCCAAAGCACCCTCCCAATGTTGAGGGCATGTGGCCTGGTACGGTTCAGGAGGGGGGGGGGGCCGCACTCTCGTCCCCCCCTCTTTTCCTGCGGCCTGCCAGGTTGCGTGCTCGGATAAGGGTCTGGTATGGATTTTTAGGGGGACCCCACGCCGTTTTTTTTTTTTTTTTTTTGGCGCGGGGTTCCCCTTAAAATCCATACCAGACCTGAAGGGTCTGGTATGGAATTTAGGGGGAACCCCACGTCAATTTTTTTTTTCAATTTTGGCTGGGGTTCCCCTTAATATCCATACCAGACCTGAAGGGCCTTGTATGGAATTTAGGGGGACCCCCACATCATTTTTTTTTTTTTATTTTGGTTCGGGGTTCCCCTGTGGGGAATTCCCATGCCGTTTTTATCAATGAACTTCTATGTGTATTGTCGGCAATGCAATAGCCGCGGCTAGTTTTAAATGAGTTTTTTCCTTCCAAATGTCATTTTGCTGTCAGACTGTTCTAAACACGGGAAACATGCGCCCCTTTACAGGCATACTATAGACACCCCCCAGGTACGAAATTTAAAGGGATATTACACTTTTATTGTTTGACTTTAAGCATTAATAAAATCACTGCTCCTGAAAAAACGTCCGTTTTTAAAACTTTTTTTTGCATTGATCCATGTCCCCTGGGGCAGGACCCGGGTCCCCAAACACTTTTTATGACAATAACTTGCATATAAGCCTTTAAAATTAGCACTTTTGATTTCTCCCATAGACTTTTAAAGGGTGTTCCGCTGCATTCGAATTTGCCGCGAACACCCCAAATTGTTCGCTGTTCGGCGAACTTGCGAACAGCCAATGTTCGAGTAGAACATGAGTTCGACTCGAACTCGAAGCTCATCCCTACTCCTGAATAGGGATGAGCCGAACACCCCCCTGTTCGGTTCGCACCAGAACATGCGAACAGGAAAAAAATTCGTTCGAACACGCGAACGCCGTTAAAGTCTATGGGACACGAACATGAATAATCAAAAGTGCTAATTTTAAAGGCTAATATGCAAGTTATTGTCATAAAAAGTGTTTGGGGACCCGGGTCCTCCCCCAGGGGACATGAATCAATGCAAAAAAAAGTTTTAAAAACGGCCGTTTTTTCAGGAGCAGTGATTTTAATAATGCTTAAAGTCAAACAATAAAAGTGTAATATCCCTTTAAATTTCATACCTGGGGGGTGTCTATAGTATGCCTGTAAAGGGGCGCATGTTTCCCGTGTTTAGAACAGTCTGACAGCAAAGTGACATTTTGAAGGAAAAAACACATTTAAAACTACCGCGGCTATTGCATTGCCGACAATACACATAGAAGTTCATTGATAAAAACGGCATGGGAATTCCCCACAGGGCAACCCCGAACCAAAATTAAAAAAAAAAAATGATGTGGGAGTCCCCCTAAATTCCATACAAGGCCCTTCAGGTCTGGTATGGATATTAAGGGGAACCCCAGCCAAAATTAAAAAAAAAAATTGACGTGGGGTTCCCCCTAAATTCCATACCAGACCCTTCAGGTCTGGTATGGATTTTAAGGGGAACCCCGCGCCAAAAAAAAAAAAAAAAAACGGCGTGGGGTCCCCCTAAAAATCCATACCAGACCCTTATCCGAGCACGCAACCTGGCAGGCCGCAGGAAAAGAGGGGGGGACGAGAGTGCGGCCCCCCCCCCCTCCTGAACCGTACCAGGCCACATGCCCTCAACATTGGGAGGGTGCTTTGGGGTAGCCCCCCAAAACACCTTGTCCCCATGTTGATGAGGACAAGGGCCTCATCCTCACAACCCTGGCCGGTGGTTGTGAGGGTCTGCGGGCGGGGGGCTTATCGGAATCTGGAAGCCCCCTTTAACAAGGGGACCCCCAGATCCCGGCCCCCCCCCTGTGTGAAATGGTAAGGGGGTACTTACCCCTACCATTTCACTAAAAAACTGTCAAAAATGTTAAAAATGACAAGAGACAGTTTTTGACAATTCCTTTATTTAAATGCTTCTTCTTTCTTCTTTCTTCCTTCATCTTCTTCTGGTTCTTCTGGCTCTTCTGGTTCTTCCTCCGGCGTTCTCGTCCAGCATCTTCTCCGCGGCGTCTTCTATCTTCTTCTCCTCGGGCCGCTCCGCACCCATGGCATGAGGGGAGGCTCCCGCTCTTCTCTTCATCTTCTTCTCTTCTTCATCTTCTTCTTCATCTTCTTCTTCTTCTTCTTCTTCCTTCTTCTCTTCTTCCTGTCTTCTCCGGGCCGCTCCGCAATCCATGCTGTGGCATGGAGGGAGGCTCCCGCTATGTGACGGCGTCTCTTCGTCTGACGGTTCTTAAATAACGGGGGGCGGGGCCATCCGGTGACCCCGCCCCCCTCTGACGCACGGTGACTTGAGGGACTTCCCTGTGACGTCACGGGGAATGCCACAGGGAAGTCCCGTCATGTCACCGTGCGTCAGAGGGGGGCGGGGCCACCGGGTGGCCCCGCCCCCCGTTATTTAAGAACCGTCAGACGAAGAGACGCCGTCACACAGCGGGAGCCTCCCACCATGCCAGCATGGCTGCGGAGCGGCCCGCAGAAGACAGGAAGAAGAGAAGAAGAGAAGAAGAGAAGAAGGAAGAAGAAGAAGAAGATGAAGAAGAAGATGAAGAAAAGAAGAAGATGAAGAGAAGAGCGGGAGCCTCCCCCCCATGCCATGGGTGCGGAGCGGCCCGAGGAGAAGAAGATAGAAGACGCCGCGGAGAAGATGCTGGACGAGAACGCCGGAGGAAGAACCAGAAGAGCCAGAAGAACCAGAAGAAGATGAAGGAAGAAAGAAGAAAGAAGAAGCATTTAAATAAAGGAATTGTCAAAAACTGTCTCTTGTCATTTTTAACATTTTTGACAGTTTTTTAGTGAAATGGTAGGGGTAAGTACCCCCTTACCATTTCACACAGGGGGGGGGCCGGGATCTGGGGGTCCCCTTGTTAAAGGGGGCTTCCAGATTCCGATAAGCCCCCCGCCCGCAGACCCTCACAACCACCGGCCAGGGTTGTGAGGATGAGGCCCTTGTCCTCATCAACATGGGGACAAGGTGTTTTGGGGGGCTACCCCAAAGCACCCTCCCAATGTTGAGGGCATGTGGCCTGGTACGGTTCAGGAGGGGGGGGGGGCCGCACTCTCGTCCCCCCCTCTTTTCCTGCGGCCTGCCAGGTTGCGTGCTCGGATAAGGGTCTGGTATGGATTTTTAGGGGGACCCCACGCCGTTTTTTTTTTTTTTTTGGCGCGGGGTTCCCCTTAAAATCCATACCAGACCTGAAGGGTCTGGTATGGAATTTAGGGGGAACCCCACGTCAATTTTTTTTTTCAATTTTGGCTGGGGTTCCCCTTAATATCCATACCAGACCTGAAGGGCCTTGTATGGAATTTAGGGGGACCCCCACATCATTTTTTTTTTTTTATTTTGGTTCGGGGTTCCCCTGTGGGGAATTCCCATGCCGTTTTTATCAATGAACTTCTATGTGTATTGTCGGCAATGCAATAGCCGCGGTAGTTTTAAATGAGTTTTTTCCTTCCAAATGTCATTTTGCTGTCAGACTGTTCTAAACACAGGAAACATGCGCCCCTTTACAGGCATACTATAGACACCCCCCAGGTACGAAATTTAAAGGGATATTACACTTTTATTGTTTGACTTTAAGCATTAATAAAATCACTGCTCCTGAAAAAACGTCAGTTTTTAAAACTTTTTTTTGCATTGATCCATGTCCCCTGGGGCAGGACCCGGGTCCCCAAACACTTTTTATGACAATAACTTGCATATAAGCCTTTAAAATTAGCACTTTTGATTTCTCCCATAGACTTTTAAAGGGTGTTCCGCGGCATTCGAATTTGCCGCGAACACCCCAAATTGTTCGCTGTTCGGCGAACTTGCGAACAGCCAATGTTCGAGTAGAACATGAGTTCGACTCGAACTCGAAGCTCATCCCTACTCCTGAACACCACTCTTAAGCCGGCCATACATGGACCAAAATTTGACCAGTTGAGCAGGGACCTTCCGAATTTTAATCCATGTATGGGCATCCGGGTTGTACACAAGTCAATCTATCATACAACCAGCTTGTCAGGTTTTTCTTGAATGATTAGCGCTACCAGCTTTAGCTGGAAACACTAATCATTGTGTTCTACCCGCAGGGAAGGCTCCCCATTGGCAGAAAACATTAGCACTGCCAGAGGGATTCCCCTATCACCAATGACTGTATTGATGGGGGAATCAAGCGATTTTCTTTCCTTCCACCCATGATGGTTGGATTGCACAGCAAAAAGTTAATTCTTTGACTGCAGGTTTTATAGATAACTTCTTCAGAGGTATATGTTTTGATGTTGTATATTAGAGGTACGAATAATATTTGTTTTTGGAAGGATGCTCACAAACATGGCTAAAATCACAATGTAAACATCTGTACTCAGCCCACCACAACCTTTTTAAATTAGGGCAATTATGTATAAAACTGAATATCATGGAACATATAACAATTAACATCACCATCATGCTTTTGTCCCTCTTATTGATTCACTTAGAAGCATGTCAATCAAAGCAAAGTGGGTGAATTTATAATTCTAGGATTTCCTGGTTCTCTTAGACTGGCCATACACCTATAGATTATCTGCAGATTTTCTATGGTCAGATGGAAAAATTGGAACAGATTCCTCCATTTACGCTGAACTGTGTGGATGAAAGAATCTCCCACTGGCCCAAGCTTCCATATCTTGCTAGTCGGCTCCGCTGGCTCTCACAATATCTGAGCATTCTGATTGGGTGCAGGCATTGTTTATGTTGAGAGCCAGCAGGGCCAACCAGCAAGATACTGAAGCTTGGCTCAGTGGGAGATTCCTCCATGCACACAGTTTAGCACACATGGAGAAATCTGTTGCACTTTTTCCATCTAACCATAGAAAATCTGCAGATAATCTATAGGAGTATGGCCAGCTTTAGTTTGCAATATGTTTGCTCCCTGCTCCTACTGATAACATACCTGTTAACACTTGCAAGTAACTTGGTGATCATCATTATTACATGGATAGAAAGAAGTCTGCACATGCCTATGTATTATTATCTTCGTAACCTCTCTTTTCTGGAGATTTGTTATGTTTCTGTAATTGTGCCCAAGATTCTCACCACTATTATTCCACGTGGGAGATATATTTCTTGCCCTAGTTGCATAATACAGATGCTTTTCCTTCTTGGGACCGCTACTTGGCCATCTGCAAACCACTGTGATACACAACTCTGATGAATAATAACTTGTGCTACAGTTTTAGTATAGTCTCAGTCATTGGAGGCTTTGTGACCACTTTTCCAAACATTGTCTTAACCACTTCAGCCCCGGAAGGTTTTACCCCCTTCCTGACCAGAGCACTTTTTACAATTCGGCACTGCGTCGCTTTAACTGCTAATTGCGCGGTCATGCAATGCTGTACCCAAACGAAATTTGCGTCCTTTTCTTCCCACAAATAGAGCTTTCTTTTGATGGTATTTGATCACCTCTGCCGTTTTTATTTTTTGCGCTATACACGGAAAAAGACCGAAAATTTTGAAAAAAAATTATATTTTCTACTTTTTGTTCTAAAAAAAATCCAATAAACTAAATTTTAGCCATACATTTAGGCCAAAATGTATTCGGCCACATGTCTTTGGTAAAAAAAAGTCAATAAGTGTATATTTATTGGTTTGTGCAAAAGTTATAGCGCCTACAAACTAGGGTACATTTTCTGGAATTTACACAGCCTTTAATTTATGACTGCCTATGTCGTTTCTTGAGGTGCTAAAATGGCAGGGCAGTACAAAACCCCCACAAATGACCCCATTTTGGAAAGTAGACACCCCAAAGAATTTGCTGAGAGGCATGTTGAGCCCATTGAATATTCATTTTTTTTGTCCCAAGTGATTGAATAATGACAAAAAAAAAAAAAAATTACAAAAAGTTGTCACTAAATGATATATTGCTCACACAGGCCATGGGCATATGTGGAATTGCACCCCAAAATACATTTAGCTGCTTCTCCTGAGTATGGGGATACCACATGTGTGGGACTTTTTTGGAGCCTAGCCGCGTACGGGGCCCCGAAAACCAATCACTGCCTTCAGGATTTCTAAGGGCGTACATTTTTGATTTTACTCCTCACTACCTATCACAGTTTTGAAGGCCAAAAAATGCCCAGATGGCATAAAACCCCCCCAAATGACCCCATTTTGGAAAGTAGACACCCCAAGCTATTTGCTTTGAGGCATGTTGAGTCCATGGAATGTTTTATATTTTGACACAAGTTGCGGGAAAGTGACAATTTTTTTTTTTTTTTTGCACAAAGTTGTCACTAAATGATATATTGCTCACACAGGCCATGGGCATATGTGGAATTGCACCCCAAAATACATTTAGGTGCTTCTCCTGAGTATGGGGATACCACATGTGTGGGACTTTTTGGGAGCCTAGCCGCGTACGGGGCCCCGAAAACCAATCACTGCCTTCAGGATTTCTAAGGGCGTACATTTTTGATTTTACTCCTCACTGCCTATCACAGAGGCCATGGAATGCCCAGGTGGCACAACCCCCCCCCCAAATGACCCCATTTTGGAAAGTAGACACCCCAAGCTATTTGCTGAGAGGCATGGTGAGTATTTTGCAGCTCTCATTTGTTTTTGAAAATAAAGAAAGACAAGAAAAAAAATTTTTTTTTTCTTTTTTCAATTTTCAAAACTTTGTGACAAAAAGTGAGGTCTGCAAAATACTCACTATACCTCTCATCAAATAGCTTGGGGTGTCTACTTTCCAAAATGGGGTCATTTGGGGGGGTTTTTTGCCACCTGGGCATTCCATGGCCTCCGAAACTGTGATAGGCAGTGAAGAGTGAAATCAAAAATTTACGGCCTTAGAAAGCCTGAAGGCGGTGCTTGGTTTTCGGGGTCCCGTACGCGGCTAGGCTCCCAAAAAGTCTCACACATGTGGTATCCCCATACTCAGGAGAAGCAACAGAATGTATTTTGGGGTGTAATTTCACATATTCCCATGGCATGTTTGAGCAATATATCATTTAGTGACAACTTTGCGCAAAAAAAAATAAAAAAAATAAAAAATTGTCTCTTTCCCGCAACTTGTGTCACAATATAAAATATGCCATGGACTCAACATGACTCTCAGCAAATAGCTTGGGGTGTCTACTTTCCAAAATGGGGTCATTTGTGGGGGTTTTGTACTGCCCTGCCATTTTAGCACCTCAAGAAACGACATAGGCAGTCATAAATTAAAGGCTGTGTAAATTCCAGAAAATGTACCCTAGTTTGTAGGCGCTATAACTTTTGCGCAAACCAATAAATATACACTTATTGACATTTTTTTTACCAAAGACATGTGGCAGAATACGGCGAATATGGCGAACCTAAATATTTACGTCCCTAACTAGCGTCACCAGCGACACTAATACAGCGATCAGAAAAATGATCGCTTAGTGACACTGGTGACAGGGGGTGATCAAGGGGTTAAAACTTTATTAGGGGGGGTTAGGGGGGTACCCTAGACCTAAAGGGGGGTAATACTCACTGCCCTAACACTGTAACTGTCACAAACTGACACCATGCAGTAATCAGAAAAAAAAAAAAAAAATACTGCTGGTGTCAGTTTGTGACAGGGGGGGGTGATTGGGGGGGATCGGGGGGCGATCGGGGGGGGGATCGGGGGTGTAAAGTATGCCTGGCATGTTCTACTGTGTGTGTTTGTGTTGTGTGCACTCACTTGTCTTCTCTCCTCGGCGCTGGGACGGAAACTGCCAGACCGAGGAGAGATGACATCACATCCTCTGCCTGTGTGAAACTACACACAGGCAGAGGAGGATTCCCATTGGCTGGGAGCGATCGCGAGGGGGGGCCACGATCGGATGGTCTCCCCCTCACCTCCCGACGCTCCCAGTCAAATGCCGACCGCCGCTGGCACCGGGGGGGGTCCGATCGGACCCCCCGCCCGCGGGAGGCAGATCACGTACGGGTACGTGATTCTGCCTGCCCGTGCCATTCTGCCGCAGTATATCTGCTTTAGGCGGTCGGCAAGTGGTTAATCTCCCAACTTCTATTTTGTGGAGGTCATATTGTTAACCATTTCTTTTGTGACACTCCCCCCATGCTTCAACTGCCTTGTGCAGACACATACCTAATGGATATGTTGGATTTTGTGTGTGCTTGCCTAGTGTTAGAACTTTCTTTCTCTGGGACATTGATTACCTATTTATATATTTTTGCAAAACACATTTACCTATTCACAATAGAAGAAAAACCTATTTGTTCCTCCGAGCTAATTGTTGTATTTATTTATTATAGTACTGTTTTATTTATGTATGTTAGACCAAGAGTAAGTTTGTCTTTTACTCTTAATCCCATAGTCTTTTTTTTACAATGTGATAACACCTATACTTAATCCTCTAATATACTGTTTAAGAAATAAGGAAGTGAAACATTCCATTAAAAAGCACATGGGTACTTGGAAAAACAGTTATATGAGATAGCAAAAATATTTATTAACCACTTGCCCTCTAGCAGACTTCAGCCAACCAAATCCATAGTGATCCTCTCAAAAGGGACCTTAATGATGGGCAGGGGTACCAAAGGACTGTGGAAATGTGGCATGGGTGCAGAAATCTGACACATTGGACAGAAGGAACCGTACATGTACAACATTACATCACATGACTCCACACGATTTCCAGTGCGATTTTGGAGTGCGTCTTTGATGCAACTTTACACTCTCTGGCACTCAAGTTACATTAAAGTCACAGCAAAATAGTGCACCTTTTCAAAGTCACTGTGATTTTAAGTCACATAACTTACCGAACAGCCTGCAACCAACCAATTTATCCTGTCTAACAGTATGCGTTAAAAACAGGAGTTTAGATTGCACACATTTGCAAATACATGCATAAGCTGCAGAGCCAATCCACAGCACTCAAGTATTATCTGCAGTCCTAACTCTAAATTTTTAGAGACTCCATAGTAGAAGCACATGCATTATAATGGATAGGCAGAAGGCAGGTGAGCTCTTCCATGTGCTCCTTGCTGCAAAGGCCAGTTATAGGTGGGGCAGTGGCCATTTGCTTGTGCTGTTGGAATACTGGTGAAGGGACGTGCTGGACACCTTTGCTGCTATTGTGTCGTGTGCTGGGAACACCCGTGCATATCATGGGGCGGACTGAATGATGGCGTACAATGCGGGCGTGGCTACGCATTGTATGCCATCATTCAGTCCGCCACATGATATGCATGGGTGTTCGTCTGTTTTTAATGCCGGCTATTTTGACTAGTTTTTACTATTGTTTTACGGAGTTTGTTCCCTCCGGCTCTGTTTTATTTTTCAACAATAAACCTACCAGTATATACTACACCATTGGAGCCCTTTTTCTACTTTCCACCCACCCCCCTCTGGTTAAGTGGGCTTTTCCCCCCCTCTTCAGGCGGACGAGTTGGACTATACCAGGTCGGTGACGCTGGACATATCAGCTGTTGTGGATACCATCACTCCACAGTCCCCGCAGAGGGCTAAATCTGCTTGCATGCAAGACCTTGCCAACAGGGAGGTCCACCATTTAGGGTAAGGGTCCATCTTTAATAGTTTTGGATTAAGTGAGAGTTTCATCTATTCACTCCTCTCTTCTCCATTCATCTATGTGGACTATGACCTGATTGATCGTGGATGTCTTCTCCGACTTTCACGAATTGGACATACACTCATGGAACTTTTTCTTCTGTTGTTCAGCTTATGGACTATACTCACTATTTTCACGTTTTTTCACTGCTGATAAGCTTTGTTTTATTTAGTCATATATTAATGTGATAACTCACTCAGTGCTTGATATTTTCAAGTTGTTTATTCATTCATTTGCATATTTTACACATATTGGTGTTTTGTTTGTGCAGCTATAGTCTTGGTTTTATATGTGAGCTTTTTAGCACGGTTTTTAATTTTGTATTTAATCTTTTGTTTATCTCTTGTTA
The DNA here is from genome assembly GCA_037952925.1 of Lithobates clamitans. Classification (NCBI taxonomy): domain Eukaryota; kingdom Metazoa; phylum Chordata; class Amphibia; order Anura; family Ranidae; genus Lithobates; species Lithobates clamitans. Next base: position 15,359 of record JBBGZY010000415.1, read on the forward strand.
GTAGAAGCTTGGTTAGAGACGATTCGCACTTTTCACACTTCAGCTTATTTTGATCGTTTTCTGCGGTTCATTTTGTGCTTGTGAGGTTTGTATCTGGTTTTCAGTGCGTTTTGGACAGTTCGTAACCTGCCTAGCAGGCCGTTCTGGTCATCTCGTTCCTGATCTTCAGGTCGCTCTTCATAGGCCTTGCTGTTCTTCAGTGCATTTGTTCTAAGTTTGTTTGTTTGACCAGCCGACCGTTTTGAAGCCATGGTGCGTGGACGTACTCGTTCTCGAGTTCGTGCTGCGTGGGGACTTGGTGTTGAGGTTAATACTTTGACCCGAGTCCAGTCCATGAACAGGGCGAGGAGGAGTTCATGGACGAAGAATTGATTGCGCCAATTCTCGCACATGCCTTTGCTCCATGAGATCCGTGAGAATAATCCTGAGGATTTCAGGAATTATCTCAGGATGACAGACCCCGTTTTTCAACGTCTGCTGGCTATGCTGACCCCTTATATCTGCAGGCAGGATACCTGCATGAGACAAGCCATCACTGCGGAGCAGAGGCTAGTTTCCACATTATGTTACTTGGCGACTGGGAGAAGTCTTCAGGACTTGAAGTTCTCGACAGGTATCTCCCCCCAGGCTCTGGGGATTATAATCCCAGAGACCTGTTCTGCTATAATTCAGGTCCTGCAGAAGGACTATATGAAGGTAATTTTTTGATCCTTTAATCTTACATGATATGTATTTATTGTTTACTAATGTATTGTCTAAATGTCCTCGTTACATAAGTACCATGCTTGGAATATGCTGTGAATGTCCCCTTTATCTTCATGCATGTCTGTTTTTTTTCATTAATCATTTTTTGCCCTACATGCATATTTACCTTCACTAACCTCCCCACCATGCAATCCTGGGTCCATTTATACCTCTAGCCTATAGTCCTTTTAACAATGTATATTGTCAGCTACATTGTACTGCTTTACCCTCCCCCACTCCCTCAAATGTTTCCAAATGTCAGGTGTGTTCTTCTCCAAAATTAGAACCCCTCCCTCACCCCCTCAAATATTTCCAAATGTCAGGTGTGTTCTTCTCCAAAATTAGAATCTCTCCCCCACCCCCTCAAATGTTTCCAAAGGTCAGGTGTGTTCTTCTCCAAAAGTAGAACCCCTCCCCCACTACCTCAAATGTTTCCAAAGGTCAGGTGTGTTCTTCTCCAAAATTAGAACCCCTCCCCCACCCCCTCAAATGTTTCCAAAGGTCAGGTGTGTTCTTCTCCAAAATTAGAACCCCTCCCCACCCCCTCAAATATTTCCAAAGGTCAGGTGTGTTCTTCTCCAAAATTAAAACCCCTCCCCCACCCCCTCAAATATTTCCAAAGGTCAGGTGTGTTCTTCTCCAAAATTAGAACCCCTCCCCCACATACAAATTGATCAATGGTCCAACAGAGGGGGTGAGTAATCTTATAAGTGGGCCTTATGTTTTTTATTAATAACACATTTTAAAAATGTTCAACTGCTGTTGTTCAAGAATGTTTTTGTGTAATCTGACAGCAAAGTTATGTTTAAAAGTACCTATCATTTTTTTTTCTTGTTTGACTCCACAGTTTCCTTCCAACACACAGGAATGGCAGACTGTGGCCTCCCAGTTCGCTGACCGTTGGGACTTTCCCAACTGTGTCGGGGCGATTGATGGGAAGCATATCCGCATTCTGCCACCACCCTATTCGGGGTCTTACTACTTTAACTACAAGGGGTTTCATAGTGTAGTATTGATGGCGGTGGTCTCAGCACAATTGGATTTTCTGTTTGTGGACGTGGGGAAGAACGGCCGGATGTCGGACGGAGGAGTCTTTGCACAGACGGAGTTGTGTCAGCGTCTCCAGACTGTTGGCCTGGGATTGCCACCTGATGACCAGAATGTTGATGGACTCCCCTCAGTTTTCATCGCTGATGAAGCGTTTGCTCTTGGTGAGCACTTGATGAGGCCATTCCCCCAAAGGTTCCTCACCCCTGAGAGGAGGATATTTAATTACTGGCTGGCCAGAGCAAGAAGAGTTGTTGAGAATGCCTTCGGGATTCTGGCCAGCCGGTTCCGGTTCTGGCGGAATATAAAATAAATCATGTGATAATGGCTTGCTGCATTCTCCATAATTTTTTGAGAAGACATTCTGCTACATATCTTACCTCTGTTGGGCCTGAGACCGGACTTAGTGGCAGAGCTCAACTCACAGGCCTGGATACTGGCCGTACTGGCTTGGCCCCCCAAACTGCCCGTCAAGTGCGTGACAGATATGTCAATTATTTTAGTGGTTGGGGGGCTTTTGCAATGCAAGAACAACTTTAACCTTTTACCAAGTAAACAAAATTATTTTGGATAAAATCGCTTGTTTTTATTCTTGTTTGCATTTAGTTTTGGCTGTCTCCTAGTGCACTTGTAGTGGCAAGTGCATTTCCCTTTAGTTAATAAGGTCCTTTGTCACTGTAAACACCCCAAAACTTAAGAAACTGTTATTGATAAATAATAAGCCACACACATTGTAGTAGTAAAAACATTTACCGTGCACACATTGAAAGGTGCCTTTTTTTTAACGTGTTTATGGGGGGGGGTTAATTTTTATTTTTTTGGTTATTTTAGGCATATTTATCAAAATTATTTTTTGGTTACAAATTTAGGCTTGACAACAGGAACTTACAAAGTTCAACATGTCAAAAATGATGCTGGTGATGTCACCCATGTAAAATCAAAAACTAGCAGAATGCACACAAATTGGGAGCACAAATGGTTCAAGTTAACATGTGCTATCTCCCATCATGGGGGAGCAATGGACATTTGTGTGTGCAATTCTTTCACAAAATAACGTTATTATGAGGAAGGGGTTGCAAAAACAAAACAAGTACATTGATATCCCCTGAGGGAAGATAGCACATGATGACGCACCGTATGCATCTGCTAAATTTTGATCTTACTATTTCACCACTTAAACAATTTTGAAAAGTTTAAATTTTACAATGAAATGAAGAACATGATTGATGTTTTTAGGCAAAAAGTGATTAGATTCTGCCCAAAACATCAATCATGTTCTTCATTTCCTGTTGCATGCTGTCCAGCCGATTTCTCATGCTGTCAATTTGGTCTGGCATTCGATCAATTTGGCCATTCCACACATTATCTGCCCAATCAGTCTTTGTGCACTATCTGTGCTAAATGGCTTTGCCGCTTGGCCTTCCACAACCAGAACATCACCTAAAATTTGTGGAGAAACATGATTATAAAAATATGCACGCCTAAATAGATTACCTTAAGCTGGGGTGTCAGTCACTCACTTGGTGGGGTGAAAATCTTGCACACTTTCTCCACCTCTCCTTCCTCAAGATCGTTGGGTGGGCGGGGTCTTGGGATGGGGCTTGGGGTAATTCTTGCTTCAGGCTGGTGACTTGGGGGGTCCTGGGATCCTCGGACTGTTGTCTGAGTCTTTTCTCCCCTATGAGAATGAAACAAAAGGTATACCTAAAACACAGTGATATTTCAGTCCTGAAATAGGAATATGAAACCTTGCTTTGAAGTTGGGGACAATTGTCAGTTTGTTCACAAAATATTTTTGAAGACAGGATTCAAATTCACTCTGAACAAAGATGCAAAATAATACACATTTTGATGCAAGTTTCACAGATGCAGACACCTCAAGTATCCCCTGGAGGCCCTGTGTGGATTACTCTCAAAAATGTTGTCTGGTGTCACATAGTACACTAATGCTCGTAAATCCAGATGTGGAAACAGCTGCTGTGTCCTGTCCTTACACTACACTGAATCATTTTTTAATAAGCATTCTAGTTTCAAACACATCTACACAACATCCCCCAAATTTTTGGAATACGACAAATTATCAAGACCTAAATGTATGTCCAACCCTGTACCATCGTATTTCTTGCAAAACAAACGCCATTTTATTATTATCAAAGTTAGTTTCAAAAGAACGGTCTTTACGAACGATGCTGTAAAAACGAAAAGCATATGGATCAGCATGCAAGTTAAGTATCTCAATAGGAACACACAACAAGTACTTTTTTTTTAAGCAGCTTCTTGATTCGCCAATATTGTTCAGGCTCCCTAGTTTTGAGGTCAGACCACCGCTTCCTCAATTGTCCTTTAGTCTGTTTAATGCCAAATTTTTCTTCAAGAGCGGTGACAACTGAGGACATTATTTTGTCCTTCTGCATATTGGGTCTGGTGTACGGTCCTTTTTTGGCATAATAGTCCTCCCTTCTCAATATGGACACCATCTCCACCATCTCTTCAAAGGCCATGTTGGTGGCCTTATATCTCCTCTGGGATCTGGATGGTTGTGGCTCCGGGCTTTCCACTACGCTGGTTCCAGATAATCTCTCCGCCATCTTTCTCTGTATACTCCCACTGCGCAACGAAGAGTGAAGGGGCGGGGACAAATCGTCCTAAAGAACGTCAGGGGCAGGCGAAGCAGGCGTAGCATGACACATGAGCAGTGTATATAAAGCTATTGCGCTGGCCTATGTATGTCCGAGCAGAAATAGGGAGCGTCATAAACGAAGGTAAGATTTAAATGTGGGTGTGTGTTTGGTGAATGTGTTTGGTGTGTGTGTGTATGTGTATGTGTACCTTATATTCTGCCAAAAATAATACTGGGAGTTTGGACTGACATTACAGTTTTTATCTTGTGTCTTGTCTTTCAGCAAAAATGAATCTCTTTAAGGAGGAAGAATTTTTGTCTCATTTTATTGATCTGTATCAAGAGAACAGAAACCTGTGGGAGGTCAAGCACCCGTTGTATTTTATTAGACATGCAAGGAAGGCAACACTGGGGACACTTCTGGAATTTGTCAATACTCGAGTCCCCCAGGCAGACATTAAGTTTGTGGAAAATAAAATTGGGATCTTGCATAATATGTACAGGCGGGAACACAAGAAGATCCAGGATTCCCTCAGATCAGGAGCAGCAGCAGACAAGGTTTATGCCTACACCTATAATCTTAAATTCACAATGATGTGCGACAAAAAATCTGTCAACTTTTTGGACATCAAGATTTTTGTAGAATCTGATGGCTCTCTGGGCACCACGTTATTCAGAAAGCCATCAGCAAGCAATGCCATCCTGCATGCATCCAGCTCCCATCCTCAACCATTGATTAAAAGCATTCCATATAGCCAATACCTGAGACTGCAATGAAATTGCAGTAGGGATAGCGATTTTCTGCATGAAGCCAATCTTCTTTATGACCGTCTACGGGAGAGAGGCTATACCCATAGCACTCTCAAGAAAGCGTTTAATAGGATGAAAATCCATGATAGAAACTCCTTGATTCATAAGAAAAAGACTGCGGATAATTCTCAAACTGTTAGAATTATCACTCCATACATTAAGCAACACGAACAAGTGAGACGGATCTTTGACAAATATTGGCCACTTCTATTGGCGGATACGATTGCTAACAAGTATCTTGAAAAACAACCTCAAATAACATACAGACGTGCCAGATCTCTCAAGGACCGCCTCACTCATAGTCACTACCATCACTCGTTGCCATTGAACCGTTCCCCAGGCACGTTTTCTTGTGGAAAATGCGATAAATGTCGCTTTCTTTCCAACAATAACACTGTGAAACTGCCTGATGGACGAGTTCATTCAATTAAGTATAGAGTAACATGCCAGACTGTAGGTGTCATCTATCTTATGCAGTGTATATGCAATTGTTTTTATATTGGGAAAACAAAACGCCCATTCCATAAGAGAATCAACGACCATATCTCTCTTATTAAAAAACGTAGGATGGAAACACCAATTAGCCGCCATGTTGGACTATTTCATGGGTTTAGTTTAGACACAATCAAGTTTATGGCCCTTGAACATATCCCCCCCCGATGGTAGAGGGGGAGCAATGACCAAAAACTCTTACAACTAGAGTCACACTGGATATATTTGTTGAAAGCTACAACCTATCCAGGGTTGAATGAAATGCTCAGCTACAAACCTTTTCTGTAGTATTCTCAGTATCTGCCCCTGGCTTCTTGTTCCTGCTGTTTCTTTCTTCCCTTCCCCCCCCCCTTTCCCCTCCCCCCTTCCCTCCCCCTCCCCCTTCTCCCCTTCCCCCCCCCCTCCCCCTTCTCCCCTTCCCCCCCACCCCCCTTCCCCCCTTTTTTCCCCCCTCCACCCCTTTTCTTTCCTCCCCTTCTCCCCTTTTCCTAGTCTTTGTCATACCTATGGTCATCAATAACCTTCCCCTCACCATCCATCCCCCTTAGTTATAGTTTGGCCCAAAATAAATATATTGGATATTTTCGACTGTGTTGAAAACGTCTTTGAGAGATATGCCCCGACACACGGTCGGATTTTCCGATGGACATTGTCCGATCGGAGCGTGTTGTCGGAAATTCCGACCGTGTGTGGGCGCCATCGGACATTTTCCATCAGATTTTCCAACACACAAAGTTGGACAGCAGGAGATAAAATTTTCCGACAACAAAATCCGATCGCGTCAATTCCGACCGTGTGTGGCCTGTTCCGACGCACAAAGTGCCACGCATGCTCAGAAGAAATTCCGACACGGGACAGCTCGTTCTGGTAAACTTAGCGTTCGCAATGGATACAGCACTTTCGTCACGCTGCAATGTAAAAAATGGTTTAATACAGCGCACTCTCTTCTTCTTTATAATGTGACAAGAATTAAGTCGTTTTGCTGCTCATATTCACACACACTTCTCACAAAGTTTTATTTGTGTTTTTTTAGTGGGATTCCCTCAATATATTGTTATTAGTTGTCACATCTGACAGTTTTCTGACAGTTTTATGTTTTTTATGTTTTTTTTTTTTTTTTTAAGCCTTTTTTTTTTTCTTTAATGTTTGGATTTTTTCCAAGGCTGATCTTTGTTCAATGTTATTTTTATTTTTAATCAATTAATTTAATCCTAAATATCGGTATCATACCACAAATGGTGAGCCGACACGTATTCCATAGAGCTTTTATTAGAGTTTTTATTTGACATATTTGTTATTTGATATTTTAGTAATGGAGAAGATTCAATCTATTTACTCCTTTTAGTACAGCTTTCCTTATATACGATTAGGATATTAATCAAAACTGAGTATGTGATTATGATAAAAAGTTAGAACGGATTTTTTGATTTTTTGAATTTTAATATATTTTAATATAATTTTAATTTTATATGCATCAGTTGGGGATTACTACCAGTAAATGAGTATATCCAGACTAGTTATTTGCCCTGTCGGGTGTTCGCTTTATACATCTTTTGCTTATCTAGGCAGTGGGCTGGCTATGCGTGAGATCAGCGCTACTGCTGTCTGATAGTAAAGAGGCAATTATATGTATGTAGAGCCTTATATTCATTTAAGCACACTATCCGGTTAGATTGCCACTATATATGTTTGCCATATAGGCCTTTTGCCTATCTAGGCAGCGGGTTGGCTATGTGCAAGATCAGCGCTACTGCTGACTGACAGTTATTAAGCGATTGCATGTAGGTAAAGCCTTACACTTATTTTAGCATACTATCCGGTTAGATTACCATTATTGTCATTTTTTTCAACTGTATCCATTGATATTAGAACGATTTATATGCCTGATTTCCATGATCTCTCTGCAATGTGAAATACTATTGTATTTAGCGCACGGGGACGCGAGGTGTGCGCATGCGCATGACGTAACCCAGTGGGCGTGTATTTCAGAGTAGATAAAAGAATTGAGTGGCAGCGAACACAGCCAATCCCATGAAGAAGTCTATCCATGACGAAACATGTCGGGGCGTGGCTGTGAGTTGTGACGTACTTGCTGTCGGCCACACAGGAGAATTAGGATACGAGCGCACGGAGGGACGGAGTTTTCCCGAGGGAGGGGTGAGAGTACATCCAGCAGCTGTACACCTCGGGTCCGCCGTGACCATTGTTATTGTTGAATCCACTGAGTTTGAGTTTGCTGTGTATTACACGTTCTGAGCTTATTCAAGTTTTTACAATGTGAGTGCTATGTGTGAAGTTTGCATCAGTTTTAATAAATTGTTATTGCCGAATTACACTATTGGAGCACTTATTCTTTTTTATGTGGATCCATTGGACATCATCCGTGTGAGCTTCGTATACATTATTTGCCCAGGAGTGTGGTAAAGAAAGCTTGTTTTGCCTTGCATGAAAGTGCTGGCATCTTATTTCGGTGAGTGCATGTCTGGAGAGTGCGATTCACTAGCACAGTGGTGAGGTGGAAGAAGCACGGAGTTATTCATCATTTGGACATCTGTCACTGAGGAATCATTTGTGTGGGACATTTGATTGATTATTTTTATCGTCACAAGTTTAAATCACCTACAGCCTTTATTGAGGGCTGGTTCCATTCATGGACTGTTTTTGGAGTTATTGAACTTTGCAGCATGAATTGAACTATATGCACGAATTTTTTATTGCTGTCACTTATACATATGTTCTCACCATTTTTTCACATAGAGGTTTTATTTTTCATTTTATTTGTTCTTTGCAGGTTCTTTATGTGTTGTCCGCCATTCATCTGGTGGGCCATACACAGTTAATTGATCCATTATTAAAGGGTGTCACCATTATTGTATACCACTAGTTATACCCTGATCTACACCCAGCCAATCTCTTGACTAATAGGGGTGTGATACACATGGATGATTGATTCACCTATTAGAATACATCACCTTCACATTCTGTAGTAGCACATTTTGTTATGTTTCTATCCACATATATTTCTGAGGTATGTTGTCTATTTAGCATGTTACACATAGATCATTATTAATATTATTAGAGGGTGTCACCACTATTGTATACTGCAAGGTATATAATTTCATTTGTCTTTTGCTCATTAGAGGTGGGTTACACATAGGTGATTGATTCTCTGATAGAGGGTATCACCATTATTGCACATTGCGAATACACTGTTATATATGCTTCACACATTTATAACAATTTTTTATATTCTTTGCATCCAGGGAACTTGCTGATCACCAGATATTTTCATTAATGATGGTTTAGCCTGTTACATCTGGAGTGTTTTTGAGCGCCTCCTATTTTATCCTATGTGTCGGCTCACCATTTGTGGTATGATACCGATATTTAGGATTAAATTAATTGATTATTAGTTTTTTGTTATGATTTAAGGGGGCAGCTCTATATTTCCGATCTTTTACCTCTCATTGATCAGATTTTATATATATTTCTCTATAATCATCTTCACGGGTGTTCACATATTGTGTTTAATAGTTTGAAAGGGGACTTTGGCGCGGTGGAGGTGTTCCTCGTGCAGAGGGCGAGAGCATTTAGGACACTTGGTTGTTATATTTTTATTTTTACTCCAGAATATTTTTGTGTGTGTTTTGTGTGGCAAGTTACCCCAACACCATTGATATCTTTTATTATTTAATCTCCATGAGATTTTTTGTTGTTGGTGTCCCTTGTTCATTTCACATTGTATATTAGAAATGTACCTGAATCCTCACAAACAAACCATCATTTTTGAAGTAAAACACATAGGAGAGTATAATTCAAAACAAAAATCCTTTATTAAGGGCTCAGAACCAAACAAAGAGGAAGGCAACACTGGATCAACAGGAGAAATTAGTGAAGCCTGGGACCCCCACGGCAGACATCAATTCTTAAACCTCAAAATTGGTGGCCTGAGGAGTCCATATGTAAGGGAGGGCAGTCTGGTCCGGGATTCACAGAGATCCGGATAGCAGCAGATGACATCAGTGTCCCCAGGCTGTGGTACCACAAGAGGCTGCATCTTTTGGCCGACCAGACTGGATCCAGGGCAATCACTCTCTGGTCTTCCTTTCACACTTCCTTCCGGGCTGTGGCTGTGCAGTTGGAGATGTGGCAGGAGGAGGAGTAGGACCTGGAGGAGGAGTAGGACCTGCAGGAGGAGGAGGAGGACCATCCCAAAGCTGTGTGTGAGGTGTAATTTGGCCCCTCACACCTTTCGCCAGAGCCTCTGATATGAGGGCCTCACACATGGCTTTTTGGCCCTCCTCCATCCTCTGCATTTTATAGGCTATGAATGCAGCAAGGTTCTCCTGCCTGGTGTGTGGTGCTCCCAGGACCTTTGTAGCCCTACAAAAAAATCTGATAGCAGCCTCCTCTAGGGTACTCCTCCTCCTGCCACTTTCTGTTTCCAGGGGGGGTGGAGGGACCTGCAGATCAGCCAGCCGGCTCGGCCCGGCCACCTCCTGGCTGAGACTTCCCTGTGTATGAAAAAGGGACATGGTTTTAGTTTTTGCATCATCAATCACAATCATAAATTAGTACTCCCAACTAACATCTAGTTAACATCATTGATTGGACAAGCAGAAATATTTAGAGGAATGCTATACCTGGCTCAATCTGGGCTCCTCCACATGTGGCCTGGAAGGCCCAGGTTGGGCGTCAGAAGCCTCAGCCAGGGGGGAAGGAAGCGTGGAAGGAAGACTTGAGAGGGATGGCCTGGGTTCAGTCTGGCCTGCCAGAAAGTGCAGCCTGTCGTAGTACAACATCCTGGGGACATAGATGTCATCTGCTGCTCCGGATCTCTGTGAATCCAGGACTTTCTTGCGCTCCCTCAGATATGTGCTCCTCAGGCCACCAATGAAAATCTTTAAATAAGTGATGTCTGCCGTGGGGATCACCTGCTTCACAATTTCACACAATTGCTCCAGTGCTGCCTTCCTCTTTGCTTGGTTCTTGAAATGGGGGTGTTTAATCTCCCACAGACAGGGCAGCTCCCTTAGCATCTCTATGAAGACTGAAATGAAGTCCTGATCTTCCAGTATCATATCCATGTTCACTGCAAGACACAACACAAGACAAAGCCTAATGTCACACCAAACTCTCCTAATCTTGTTACAATATAGGCCTCAATCTATAGAAGCAGTATAGGCCCAAGTTTGTCTCTTACCTTCGTTCTTACGATCGCCGCGTTCAATGCTCCTTCCTCCGCTCACAGATCAAACGTAATACGCACGCGTGTTACGCTTTATATACACTGCGCATGCGTGTAACTCCGCCCGCCCCTGACGTTCTTTCTAGTCTATTCCCCGCCCCTTTTCGTTCGGCGCAGTGGGGGAAGAGCATGATGGTGGACATACAGCAGGTGCGGGCTAATTGTAGCAACGAGGAGGAGGAGGAGGAGGAAAGGGCGGATCCAGGCACGTCCTAATCCAGAAGGAGACGCTTTAAGGCCACAAATATATCGTTTGGGGAGATGTTGGAGATGGTCGACATCATGAGGAAGTCCGACTATGACGGAAAATATGGGCCTTACCCCCACCCCAACATCCGAAAGGCCAAAATCATGGCGAAAGTGGTCAGGAGTCTCGAGCGGAATTTCGGGGTACGAAGGTCTAAAGATCAGCTCAGGAAGCGGTGGTCGGACCTGAAGTTGAGAGAGCCAGAGCAGTACCGAAAGATCCGGAGAGTGCTGCAAAAAAGTAAGTAGTTGTGCTGTGTTCCTATTCTTTCTGTCTTTATTAATTCATTCTGCTCCATATGCTTTGATTAGTTGTAACGTTTCCAAAGGTCAACTTTAATGTTCATGGGCACATTATTCGTTCGTATCAAACATTTTTCTTTCGGCCTCTAGAACACCATTGTTTAGGCCATATGCATTTTCACACATTTTTGGGGGCCTATTTGGATGCCAAATATTTGTTTGTGTAGATGGGTTTGTTACTAGAATGAAATGCAAACTAGATTGTGTGTAAGGAGAGGACACTGAGCAGCTGTTTTCACATCTGGACACTGGAGCACTAGTGTTGGACACAAGAACACCATTTTTATTAGGGGGCCACACAGGTGCTCCAGTGTATACTATAGGGGGGGCTACATCTGTGAAGCTTGTACTAAACAGGTAAAGTATTGCAGCTTGACAAAGGGCAATAAAAAATATACATCTTGGAACTCGGCTAAAATAGACAATTGTACCCCACTTCCAAGCAATGTTTCCTATTTCTATAGTTCTGCCATCAAATATCTGTGTGCTAAGTATACCATTTTTGTTTTACATAGGGGAGAAAAGACTCGGACACCCCTCATCCCAGGAGACCAGAGACCCCCCCTCTCTGGAAGAAGGGGAAATACCGCAAACCCAAGAAGCTGAGCAGGAGGAAAAAGAAGACGTGGTGGAGATTGGCACCACAACAGGTGAGTGTCTGCGACCACAGACTCAGGTAAAAGAGATGGCTGGTGGCAGATTTTTGAGACCTTTTTTTTTGTTCTTTATCTCTTTTTAGGTGATCGTGATGTGAGGGATCCAGAACGCTTTACATCTAAAAGGGCCCAGATACTGATAGGGGAGATCATGGGGTGTAATCTCCAATTGCAAAACATCCAGCAACAAATCACTGATGTTATTAAAAAAAATAATAACATCATTGATGTTTTGGGGCGAATTTAAACCCCACAAAATCACCTGTTTTATCGTACCAAACTTTTTTCAATGTTTAGAAAAGCCAAATTTGGAGGATGCACACAGTGTGCCAACATGTGTTATCTGCCATCACAGGAGATCAATGGACGCGTTTTGGGGGGGCAACCCCTTCCTCAATTATAAAGTAGCGTTGAGGAAGGGCTTGCTCCCCCCAAACACGTCCCTTGATCCCCCATGATGGCAGATAGCACATATAGACATTTGTAAATTGGTGTGCATCTTCCAAATTTGGCTTTTCCAGGGGTGATTTCCCCCCATCTGAACGCTATATCAAACCCAGTTCCTAAATACTGATGTCTGATATAGCCTTCAGGTTTTACCTAATGTGAACTTTGTAAGTTCAAGTTTTTTGGTTTTCTTGTTGGTTTTACACAGGCCTGTTTTATCTGAAATGGATATTTAGATTTTTCATAATGCTACTGCAAACATTGTTATACAACAAACATGTTGGTTTGTTTTAAAAACCTTTGGTAAATGCGCATGTGATTGTGCAGGTATAAAAAAGTGCCTTACTCAAGAATGTGTGGATTATTGTCTCAACACTACAACACTTTTGGGGTGATGTAATTGTTGTTTTATGCACAAATGGGGGTTATTTCCTAAGGGCAAATCCTCTTTGCACTACAAGTGCAGGTTCAGTGCAGTTGCAAGTGCACTTGTAGTGAAATGTGTTTTTGCATTTAGGAAGTACCAGCCAACACTGTTTTTTATAAGGTTACCCAATCATGACATTTTCTGCACTCAACACATTTCTGTCAGGGTCAGCTAAAACAAACACAAGCAGTAAATGTCCACCAAGAATTTCTTTTGGTTGTTTTTTATTTGAAAAAGGTGTCACATATTGTCTGGCATATTGATAGCCCCCCTACCCGCAAAGAACTCCAGGTATCGTAACGGGACATCACGGGCATTCAGGGAGGGCAAGCCAGGACGGCCGCTTTCAAGTGCCGTCATTGTTGATGTATTTGGGATTCCGGCCTCAGGCCCAACTGAGCCAGCATAGTTGGCTGAATGTTTTCGTAGAAAATTATGGAGAACACAGCAGGCAAGTATTATATGGTTCAGTTTATACTCCGCCATATGGATGGGTGTCATAAATAATCGGAACCGGCTGGCCAGGATTCCAAATGTGTTCTCCACCACTCTTCGGGCTCTGGCCAGCCGGTAATTAAAAACCCTCTGTTCCGGGGTGAGGGTCCTCATCGGGAATGGCCGCATCAGGTGGTCCCCCAGCGCAAATGCTTCATCAGCAACGAACACAAATGGGAGACCTTCAACATTGTCCTCTGGAGGTGGCAAGTACAAGCTGCCATTCTGGAGACGCCTGTAGAACTCCGTCTGGGCGATCACTCCACCGTCGGACATCCGGCCATTCTTCCCCACGTCCACATACAAGAAGTCGTAATTAGCCGACACCACCGCCAACATCACTATACTATTAAACCCCTTGTAATTATAATAGTACGACCCCGAGTTGGGTGGTGGGACGATGTGGACGTGTTTCCCATCAATTGCCCCTCCACAGTTAGGAAAGTCCCACCGCTGGGCAAAGTGGGAGGCCACAGTCTGCCATTCCTGTGGCGTGGAAGGAAACTGTTGAGGAAAAAACAATAAACATTACTATTTTTTCACAGAAACCTGGCAAGCAGATTAGACACAAACATTATGGGTCAACCTCCAGATAGCATTTATTAAGGGGAATTTAACAACAACAAAGTATAAGGTACACCTATCATATCCCCCCCCCCTCTCATGGGCCATTTCTAACATTATAGGGGGGGGGAACTCTTGGACAGGTAACCCTCTTCACTTCATTGAGAGATGAATGCCTAAATACAGGGTATTACTTGGAACAGCCCCTCCTTAGTTACACTATTGGCAGCCCACTGGACAGGTAAGAAGTGTCATAATACAAAGATATAAATACACACTGTACACATTTGAGCACATTTGGACATTCTGCTATTACCTATCAAGATCATAATAGGATACAAGAACTTTAAACAGTACCATTGGAAAGTATACAGGCAGGTCCTTGCACTACATGCTTTGGGGAATTCATCCATAAATCTGAGCACTAAAGAGGTGGGTATAGTGTGTATGGGTTTGGCAAAGTCAGCAGATAGATGATTGAGGATAGAGAATTGGGATCAGCTGACTTAGCAGTTAGGGGAGGGAGGGTTACAAAAAATTTGGGGACACCACAAAAAAAAGCCTCTGGCCCTCTGCCTGAATTTAAATCAAAAATAACATTTCAAAACATTTTATGGGGTGTTTGGGGTAAAGCACTACTATGGAGCTGATAAAATACATTGTTAAGTAACTAAATGAGGTGAATATAGGGCAGGGGACACCATGCTGGGGAGGTTATTGAAGGGCAAATATGTATGAAGGACCTAAAATAATAATTACATAAAAATCCAGCATGCATGAGGACAAAGGGGACATTCACAGCATATTCCAAGCATGGTAATTAGGGAATGAGGAAAGAAATACAATATATTATCAAACATTCAATACAATAAAATGTGATATAAAAGGATAAAAATCTTACCTTCATATATTCCTTCTGCAGGACCTGTATGATGGCAGAACAGGTCTCTGGGATAATGATTCCCAGAGCCTGGGGGGAGATGCCTGTCGAGAACTTGAGGTCCTGCAGGCTTCTCCCTGTGGCCAAATACCGCAAGGTAGTGACCAACCTCTGCTCCGGAGTGATGGCTTGCCTCATGCAGGTATCCTGCCTGCTGATATAGGGGGTCAGCGAAGCCAACAAACGGTGAAATACGGGGTCCGTCATCCTGAGAAAGTTCCTGAAATCATCAGGATTATTCTCACGGATCTCACGGAGCAAAGGCATATGACAGAACTGGTCACGCTGAAGCAACCAATTCTTGGTCCATGAACTCCTCCCCACCCTGTTAATGGACTGGACTTGTGTCAAGGTCAGGACCCCAACACCAAGCCCCCGCACAGCACGAACTCTACGAGGAGTACGCATACGCAACATGGCTAGAAAACGGTCGGCTGCTCAGAACGAAGTAACAGAACGCACTGAAGAACAGCAAGGCCTGTGAAGAGCGACCTGAAAAACAGCAACGAGCGGACAAGATCGCACAGAAAACTCCAATACGAACTGACTGCACGCACTGAAGAGCAGATACAAAACCACAAGCACAAACTGAACGGCAGAAAACGATCTGAAAGCCACGAGTCTGAAAAAGCGCGAATCGTCTCTCACCAAACTTTTACTAACACGAGATTAGCAAAAGGAGCCCAAAGGGTGCCTCGCTTGGTTCTGAACTGGCCTTTTCTAGTCTCGTTGTACGTGCTTGACGTCACCGCGTTCTTGGCGATCGGAAATTCCGACAACTTTGTGCGACCGTGTGTAGGCAAAACAAGTTTGAGCCAACATCCGTCGGAAAAAATCTGAGGATTTTGTTGTCGGAATGTCCGAACAAAGTCCGACCGTGTGTACGGGGCATAAGAGTATTGGTAAGGCTATCATGCTCAATGATAATTATGGTGAAGTTGAAATATAGGCAGCCTTAATTTTCATAATTGTAGTCATTTTTAACAGTTTGTGATTCTGTCTGTCTTATTGTATTCATTTTTCGAGTTATTGTGTTCTTCCTTGATTGTATTTGATATATATATGAAAAACATTTTTTTCTCTTTTGTAAATGCATGTGCATCTTCCTGTCTTATGCGCTGCCTTCTGGGGTCCAGTCACATCTTATTATCGGTTCGCCATGTCATCCTTTTCATGGGGGGGATGCTGTCGCCCACCTTGGCTCTCATGCGCATTTTTGGGTGACCGTATGGACACCCAGGGTGTTCCTGTCCCTTCAGCAGGGCACCCGATTCACTGTGCTGACATGTGTCTGCTGTCCTTGCCTCTTTATCTCAGATTGTCTCTAGAAACGTGAGATTTCCCCCGTTTACCACCAGAGGGAGCTCCCCATCTTGTCGTGCCTTCCGGACCTTAGGACCCAGCGGCAGACTGGGGAGTAAGCAGCCATGATGATGCTTGCACCTGTGCAGCCCGGTCCATGGTCCGCTTCTGGTATCAGTACCGGATGGATGGTATTTACTGTAATGCCGCTGTTAGCAGTCAGTTCATGCTGCAGGAACCAAGGGACACATGCACTTCAATCTCTCCACTCAGGTATTTACATAAGTAGATTTTTTTGTGTTAAATTCATCATGCCTGTTACCGCTCTGTGCCACTTGATGCTTATACTGAAGGACATTGTCCTCTTTACTGCTGACACTTAGCAGCAGGTATTACATAGTGTGTTTTGTGCTTTATTCAGGCATTCCTTTAAAGTGATCTGTATCCTTGGAGGGGTGTGGTCCCTGGCATTAAGCCAGCTGCTGTATCAGCCCCTGTGAGTGTTAACCCCTATTATTCATTGTGTGCCATGATGATGTGAGGGTTATTTCCAGCTTACCCTCACACATTAGGACATTATCGTTTCCTTTTATATATTTTAGCTGGCCTTTTTGTACCATCTGCGCTCACCTTCAGCGCAGGGCTCACTCGGTACGGCGGTGGCATTTTTCTATCCTGGCAGACCTACCCCGCTCTCCCCTTTTTCCCCCCGTTCTAGGAGATACAGGTAGGCAATCGCATTATGACAGCTAAGATGCACATGTATGTAATTTAAGCAAATGAATTCATATTCTCTGTATTTATGTTGTGTTTTAATATACAACCATTGTCATATGTTTTTCACTAGAAGGCAGTGTACTCTGCATGTGATCAGCATCCCCTGAGGAAGCCCGACGGATGGGCGAAACATGTTGGGAAGTACATTGTTTATGCTGTGTTACTGCATCTGCAATTAAATACATGTGGCACTTCCATATATAAATCTCCTTTTTATATTTTGATGTGAAAAATATTTTATTGTATTTTCTTAATAAAGTAAAAGTCTTTTTAAACAAAGATATTTGATACTTATTCAACTTGCACCTTAAAAATCCCCACTCTTTTTGGTTCTAAACACAATCTTGCGTAATATGTACAGGCGGGAACACAAGAAGATCCAGGATTCCCTCAGATCAGCAGCAGCAGCAGACAAGGTTTATGTCCCCAAGCTGTGGTACTACCCAAAACTGAGATTTCTGGATGACCAGACAGAAGCAAGGCAATCACTTTTGACCCTTCTGTCCAGCCTTCCCTCCACCCTTCCCTCCAGCCTTCCCTCCACCTCCGCCCTTCCCTCCACCCCAGCTGAGATGTCCCAGTAAGAACAGGGCCCTTTCATCCTTGAGGAAGTGGATGCGCCCAGCTTGAGCCAGGAATACTTTTTTTTTAGAATTTTGGATAGTGTAAATATTAATGATGTAAACTCTAAAATGTTTTAAGTGCTTAAAAAAATGATTTAAACACAATTATTAATATGTATACATATCATTAGACAGTAGTGGCCAAAAATGTACTTCAAATATTGATGATCAGCTAGAATAATGATGGGGTAAAAAAGATAGCCTTTTCTATTTGTTTAGAATTATATTTGCAAGTCATGAGCTGAAAATTGTGTGTAATTGCAGAAGCAAAAATTACAACTATGTCCCTTTTTTTTTACACAAGATGAGCCCAGCCAGGAGCAGGCCATGCCCAGTGGTATAGAGGAGGAGGCCTTGCCCAGTGGGAGAGAGGAGGAGGCCGAGCCCAGTGGGAGAGAGGAGGAGGCCGAGCCCAGTGGGAGAGAGGAGAAGGCCGTGCCCAGTGGCAGGCAGGAGGTGGCTGGGCCCAGTAGTAGCCTCACACAATGTCAGGTGCCTCCCCTCCGCATTACCACCAATAGGCCCAGTAAGATCGGCCGAACAGAGGAGGAATCACTAGCCCTCATTCTGGAAGCCAGCCAAATACTCAGTACCCCACCCAATGCTGAAGAGGCCTATGGAACTTATATGGCCACCAAGTTGGTGGAACTTGAGAAGGGGCAACGCCTCCTCTGTGAGTGGCTTATTTTTCAAGCCTTTCAGAAGGGGTTGAGAGGGAAGCTTACTCCAAAAAGCCATATTTCAGATGAAGCCCCTCCTCCTTCCCCTCCTCCTCCTGCCACAAGTACACCTCGAGAGGCACAGCCTCCAAGAAAGGCTGCAGAGAAGCGTGGAGGGAAGGCTGCAGGGCAGCGTGCAGGGAAGGCTCCACGGAAGAGTCAAAGGTAATTGCCTGGCTTCAGTCTGGTCTGGCAGAAGACGCAGATTGTGCTCCCTATTCGCAAGATCACAATTTTATTTTCCACTAACTTGATGTGTGTCCTGGGGGACAAAAGGCTTCACACATTCCAAAAGTGTCTCCAGTGTTGCCTTCCTCATTTATGTTTTTCCAAAAATAAATGGATATTTTCTTTACTTTACATTATTGACTATGTGTTTTGATTCAAAAAGGACATTTTGTTTGTGAGTAGGCAGGTACATGTCAAAAAAAAAAACTATGTGGGTTATTTACAAAAGGCAAAATCATTTTGCAATTCAAGTGCAAAGTACAAGTGCAAAGTGCACTTTAGAAATTGCACTGCAAGTGCACTTGTTGGAAGTGCAGTCGCTGTAAATCTGAGGGGAAGATCTGAAATGAGGGGAAGCTCTGCTGATTTTATCATCCAATCATGTGCAAGATAAAAAATTTTTTTTTTGGGTTTCCTTGCATGTGCCCCTCGGATCCACAGCAACTGCACTTCCAAATGCTCTTTCAGTGCAATTTCAAGTACACTTTGCACTTGTAGTGCAAAATGAATTTGCCTTTTGAAAATAACCCCCCTATGCAAATTAACAAGGGACACCAACATCATTGAGGTTCATTAAAACAATACAAAATAATAAGGTTATTGTGGTAACTTGAAACTCCAAAAAAATAAAAATGAGAATTTAGCACAAATTGTAACATAGATATTGATTAAATATAAAAATACTAAAGATGAGTCAAAATAATAATTTAATACATTATTTCTGGACATCTGCCTTTTAAAAACTATAATATTAGTCATGGCATGAGGATAAATAATGAAGAACGTAGTTTGTGAGAACTCTGTGGGAATATAAGCAGAAAAACAACTTCATTCCTCTCGCATTATAAAGAAAAAAAGAATGCGTCAGTTTTGGTCCGTCGGACTAGCACACAGACGACCGGTTTGTACGCTAGAAAGCCGAGTCTGTCGGACAGATTTGAAACATTTCATTTCTAGGTCTGTTGAACTTTTGAGAAAAATAAGTCCGCTGGAGCCCACACACGATCGAATTGTCCGACGGACTCCGGTTCGCCGGACCAAGTATGCCGTAAAGTCCGGTCGTGTGTACGCGGCATTAGAGAGACCCTTCACTATTTTTTTTAAATTGTGTACTGGACCTTTTAAAAAGCAGCATGGGATCCTCAATACTTCATAGAACACTCTTATCCAAGCATACATCCAGGTTGGCTAGAAAAGGGGGTGGCAGAAAGTATGCCCCCCAGAACCGTAGGCTACAAGCCTTTACCATTGGAAAGGCACCTTGCGGAAAGGCAGCCAAGCCTCCTGCTTTGCAGGGTACCCATTACACATGTTAAAGGATAAGGGTGTTCTGTCCCCAAAAAGGAATGATGGGACGTGAAGAGAAACTTATCAGAATTTGTAAGTCACCATTAGAATAATGGGACCCCCAGATTTCAACTAACCCTACATGAATGTGTACTGTGTACAATGTACCCCTTAATACTTATTAAAATAAACTGAGATAGTAAATAAAAATACATATGCCATGAAAAAGTCTTTTACTAAATAAAAAATAAATAAAAAAATAAACAATGTGTGTGTCCAATATCAATTATGTCATTCAGCAAAATAGATCAACTTCAATCATGATGAGCAATACCATTGATCTGCTGACATGACAACCCGCTGCCTAGCAATATTCACCTGCCACTACTCCTGTTAGAAATGACAGAGGCACAAGCACTCCTTGTGAAATATCCTCGCAATGTTGAAGGCATGTGACCTGCTATTGTTCCAGGGAAAGGGGGGGGGGTCATATGCTCACTGTCCCCTACCTGGCCTCTCAGGCTGCCTGGACAAGGATCTTTTATACATTTTATAAAAAACACAATTTCTCATAGAGGGCCAGTATCTTTTTATTTATAATAAAAAAAAAACCTGATCCAGGCTTGCAGCCTGACCACACTGGAGTGGGGGGGGGGGTAAAAGCATGAACACACCACTCCTGAACCATACTAGACTAGGCCCCATGCAAGGTAGCCTGGGGTTGAATTACTGAAGGCAAATAGACTGCTAATTTTGCAAGGGAAGTTACACTTTTGCAAAAGACAACTTCCCCTGCAAAGTAAGCAGCCTATTTGGCTTTAGCAAATCAACCCCTTTTCCCCCATGTTGACAAAGGCCTCAAGCCCACATCCTATGCCCCACTTATAGGAACTGGAAGCCCTCTTTAGAATATAGGGCCCCCAGGTATCCCCCCCCGAATGAACAGCATGGGTTACATGGTACCCTTTGTAACTCATTTACACAAATTGTAAATAGTGATACACATTCCACACCATGAAATAAACTTTTTATTAAATAAAATTAAAACATGAACAATTTTCCCCAATGTAATACAGTATCAATCAAGTTGTCCAGTAATATACAGTTGCAATAAAAAGTATGTGAACCCTTTTGGAATGATGTGGATTTCTGCACAAATTGGTCATAAAATGTGATCTGATCTTCATCTAAGTCACAACAATAGACAATCACAGTCTGCTTAAACTAATAACACACAAAGAATTAAATGTTACCATGTTCTTATTGAAAACACCATGTAAACATTCACAGTGCAGGTGGAAAAAGTATGTGAACCCCTAGACTAATCTCCAAGAGCTAATTGGAGTGAGGTGTCAGCCAACTGGTGTCCAATCAATAAAATGAGATTGGAGGTGTTGGTTACAGCTGCCCTGCCCTAAAAAAACACACACCAGTTCTGGGTTTGCTTTTCACAAGAAGCATTGCCTGATGTGAATGATGCCTCGCACAAAAGAGCTCTCAGAAGACCTACGATTAAGAATTGTCGTCTTGCATAAAGCTGGAAAGGGTTATAAAAGTATCTCCAAAACCTTGCTGTTCATCAGTTCATGATAAGACAAATTGTCTATAAATGGAGAAAGTTCAGCACTGCTGCTACTCTTCCTAGGAGTGGGCGTCCTGTAAAGATGACTGCAAGAGCACAGCGCAGACTGCTCAATGAGGTGAAGAAGAATCCTAGAGTGTCAGCTAAAGACTCTGGCATATGCTAACATCCCTGTTAGCGAATCTACGATATGTAAAACACCAAACAAGAATGGATTTCATGGGAGGATACCACAGAGGAAGCCACTGCTTTTCAAAAAAAACATTGCTGCACGTTTACAGTTTGCACAAGAGCACCTGGATGTTCCACAGCAGTACTGGCAAAATATTCTGTGGACAGATGAAACCAAAGTTGAGTTGTTTGGAAGAAACACACAACACTATGTGTGGAGAAAAAGAGCCACAGCACACCAACATCAAAACCTCATCCCAACTGTGAAGTATGGTGGTGGGGGCATCATGGTTTGGGGCTGCTTTGCTGCGTCAGGGCCTGGACGGATTGCTATCATCGAAGGAAAAATGAATTCCCAAATTTATCAAGACATTTTGCAGGAGAACTTAAGGCCATCTGTCCACCAGCTGAAGCTAAACAGAAGATGGGTGTTGCAACAGGACAACGACCCAAAGCATAGAAGTAAATCAACAACATAATGGCTAAAACAGAACAAAATATGCCTTTTGGAGTGGCCCAGTCAGAGCCCTGACCTCAACCCGATTAAGATGCTGTGGCATGACCTCAAGAAAACGATTCACACTAGACATCCCAAGAATATTGCTGAACTGAAACAGTTCTGTAAAGAGGAATGGTCAAGAATTACTCCTGACCATTGTGCACGTCTTATCTGCAACTACAGGAAACGTTTGGTTGAAGTTGTTGCTGCCAAAGGAGGTTCAACCAGTTATTAAATCCAAGGGATCACATACTTTTTCCACCTGCACTGTGAATGTTTACATGGTGTGTTCAATAAAAACATGGTAACATTTAATTCTTTGTGTGTTATTAGTTTAAGCAGACTGTGAT
Source organism: Lithobates clamitans (assembly GCA_037952925.1). NCBI lineage: Eukaryota > Metazoa > Chordata > Amphibia > Anura > Ranidae > Lithobates > Lithobates clamitans. Next base: position 37,936 of record JBBGZY010000415.1, read on the forward strand.
TGTCTATTGTTGTGACTTAGATGAAGATCAGATCACATTTTATGACCAATTTGTGCAGAAATCCATATCATTCCAAAAGGGTTCACATACTTTTTATTGCAACTGTAGATCCTTGTTAGTCCCAATGAGTGATGCCCAATAATATTAACCAGAATCTACACAACTAGAAGTCACGCTATCAGATCCAAATAACTGCTGGCAAAAACAATTAGATAATTGTGTACAATAAATGTGAGTTTACATTACCGCACTAAAACATTTAACTGAATATCATAAATAGAACATATAATGCAAAATATGAGAGTATAAGCACCAAACAGAGGAAAAAAAAAATTAAAACTTGCAATATGGTGAAATGAATCCTATTAACTGGGTGCTCCAAATCAAGCCAAGTGTACCACCACCTTAAATATATAGAACTCTCACCAGAGTAAGTAGACTCTTTGTACATAAATATAGTCACTTAGTCTTGTGTATAGTAAAATCACCTGTTGGGGAAAATGTATCGCCTCCACATAAAGGTCACTAAAACATCACATCCAGTAGGGCAAGGTATTCAGCAATAACTAGGGATGGGCTGAACACCCCCTCGATTCGGTTTGCATCCAGAACATGCAAACGGAAAGAAAGTTTGCGCGAACATTCGAACACCATTAAAGTCAATGGGACTCGAACGTGAGAAATCAAAAGTGTGACTTTTAAAGGCTAATATTAGGGATGAGCTTCGTGTTCGAGTCGAACCCATGTTCGACTCGAACATCGGCTGTTCGGTCGTTCGCCGAATTGTGAACGATATGGGCCGTTCGCGCCAAATTCGTGTGGCGCGTCACGGCCCATAATTCACTGCGGCATCGCAGTGCATTGCTTGCTGATGATTGGCCAAGCATGCACTATGACCCGCATGCTTGGCCAATCACAGCACCGCCTTAACAGAGAGCCGTAATTGGCCAAAGCCAAGGAGGCTTTGGCCAATTATGGCTCAGGGGATTTAGTACACGCCCCACACTATATAAGGCCGCCTGCACGGCGGCCCTGTGCAGTGTGTTCCGGTGTGCTTAGAGAGAGAGAGAGAGACAGTGTCATTTCATTTGAGTTAGCTAGATTAGGCAGGACAGTCAGTCAGTTAGCTGCACTTAAAGTGTATTGTGTATATATATGCATCCCAGGTGTTGCATATATATATATATATATATATATACACTGTATTCAGTTTAGCTAGATCCGTTCCTGTTATCTTCTAGACTATTTACATTTAGTGCAGTGCGTCCTGCTCACAGTGTTAAGCTAGATCAGTTCCTGTTATCTTCCTACTGACAGGCAGGCTTGTCTTGTTACAGTATATAAAGCTACCTGAAGAAAATTACTGGTGTTCTTTTGATCCTATTAGTACCACAGTCAGGCAGCTAGACTATTTACATTTAGTACAGTGCGTCCTGCTCACAGTGTTCAGCTAGATCCGTTCCTGTTATCTTCCTACTGACAGGCAGGCTTGTCTTGTTACAGTATTTTGAAGAAAATTACTGGTGTTCTTTTGATCCTATTAGTACCACAGTCAGGCAGCTAGACTATTTACATTTAGTGCAGTGCGTCCTGCTCACAGTGTTCAGCTAGATCCGTTCCTGTTATCTTCTTACTGACAGGCAGGCTTGTCTTGTTACAGTATTTTGAAGAAAATTACTGGTGTTCTTTTGATCCTATTAGTACCACAGTCAGGCAGCTAGACTATTTACATTTAGTGCAGTGCGTCCTGCTCACAGTGTTCAGCTAGATCCGTTTCTGTTATCTTCTTACTGACAGGCAGGCTTGTCTTGTTACAGTAAATAGAGCTACCTGAAGAAAATTGCTGGTGTTCTTTTGATCCTATTAGTACCACAGCCAGGCAGCTAGACTATTTACATTTAGTGCAGTGCGTCCTGCTCACAGTGTTCAGCTAGATCCGTTCCTGTTATCTTCTTACTGACAGGCAGGCTTGTCTTGTTACAGTATTTTGAAGAAAATTACTGGTGTTCTTTTGATCCTATTAGTATCACAGTCAGGCAGCTAGACTATTTACATTTAGTGCAGTGCGTCCTGCTCACAGTGTTCAGCTAGATCCGTTCCTGTTATCTTCCTACTGACAGGCAGGCTTGTCTTGTTACAGTATATAAAGCTACCTGAAGAAAATTATTGGTGTTCTTTTGATCCTATTAGTACCACAGTCAGGCAGCTAGACTATTTACATTTAGTGCAGTGCGTCCTGCTCACAGTGTTCAGCTAGATCCGTTCCTGTTATCTTCTTACTGACAGGCAGGCTTGTCTTGTTACAGTATATAAAGCTACCTGAAGAAAATTACTGGTGTTCTTTTGATCCTATTAGTACCACAGTCAGGCAGCTAGACTATTTACAGTTAGTGCAGTGCGTCCTGCTCACAGTGTTCAGCTAAACCTACAAGTTAGTGGGGTGCGTCCACCTCACAGTGTTCAGCTAAACCTACAAGCTAGTGGGGTGCGTCCTGCTCACAGTGTTCAGCTAGATCCGTTTCTGTTATCTTCTTACTGACAGGCAGGCTTGTCTTGTTACAGTAAATACAGCTACCTGAAGAAAATTGCTGGTGTTCTTTTGATCCTATTAGTACCACAGCCAGGCAGCTAGACTATTTACATTTAGTGCAGTGCGTCCTGCTCACAGTGTTCAGCTAGATCCGTTCCTGTTATCTTCTTACTGACAGGCAGGCTTGTCTTGTTACAGTATTTTGAAGAAAATTACTGGTGTTCTTTTGATCCTATTAGTACCACAGTCAGGCAGCTAGACTATTTACATTTACTGCAGTGCGTCCTGCTCACAGTGTTCAGCTAGATCCGTTCCTGTTATCTTCCTACTGACAGGCAGGCTTGTCTTGTTACAGTATATAAAGCTACCTGAAGAAAATTACTGGTGTTCTTTTGATCCTATTAGTACCACAGTCAGGCAGCTAGACTATTTACATTTAGTGCAGTGCGTCCTGCTCACAGTGTTCAGCTAGATCCGTTCCTGTTATCTTCTTACTGACAGGCAGGCTTGTCTTGTTACAGTATATAAAGCTACCTGAAGAAAATTACTGGTGTTCTTTTGATCCTATTAGTACCACAGTCAGGCAGCTAGACTATTTACATTTAGTGCAGTGCGTCCTGCTCACAGTGTTCTGCAAAACCTACAAGTTAGTGGGGTGCGTCCTGCTCACAGTGTTCAGCTAGATCCGTTTCTGTTATCTTCTTACTGACAGGCAGGCTTGTCTTGTTACAGTAAATACAGCTACCTGAAGAAAATTGCTGGTGTTCTTTTGATCCTATTAGTACCACAGTCAGGCAGCTAGACTATTTACAGTTAGTGCAGTGCGTCCTGCTCACAGTGTTCAGCTAAACCTACAAGTTAGTGGGGTGCGTCCACCTCACAGTTCTCAGCTAAACCTACAAGCTAGTGGGATGCGTCCTGCTCACAGTGTTCAGCTAGATCCGTTTCTGTTATCTTCTTACTGACAGGCAGGCTTGTCTTGTTACAGTAAATACAGCTACCTGAAGAAAATTGCTGGTGTTCTTTTGATCCTATTAGTACCACAGTCAGGCAGCTAGACTATTTACAGTTAGTGCAGTGCGTCCTGCTCACAGTGTTCTGCTAAACCTACAAGTTAGTGGGGTGCGTCCTGCTCACAGTGTTCAGCTAAACCTACAAGTTAGTGGGGTGCGTCCACCTCACAGTGTTCAGCTAAACCTACAAGCTAGTGGGGTGCGTCCTGCTCACAGTGTTCAGCTAGATCCGTTTCTGTTATCTTCTTACTGACAGGCAGGCTTGTCTTGTTACAGTAAATACAGCTACCTGAAGAAAATTGCTGGTGTTCTTTTGATCCTATTAGTACCACAGCCAGGCAGCTAGACTATTTTCATTTAGTGCAGTGCGTCCTGCTCACAGTGTTCAGCTAGATCCATTCCTGTTATCTTCTTACTGACAGGCAGGCTTGTCTTGTTACAGTATTTTGAAGAAAATTACTGGTGTTCTTTTGATCCTTTTAGTACCACAGTCAGGCAGCTAGACTATTTACATTTAGAGCAGTGCGTCCTGCTCACAGTGTTCAGCTAGATCCGTTCCTGTTATCTTCCTACTGACAGGCAGGCTTGTCTTGTTACAGTATATAAAGCTACCTGAAGAAAATTACTGGTGTTCTTTTGATCCTATTAGTACCACAGTCAGGCAGCTAGACTATTTACATTTAGTGCAGTGCGTCCTGCTCACAGTGTTCAGCTAGATCCGTTCCTGTTATCTTCTTACTGACTGGCAGGCTTGTCTTGTTACAGTATATAAAGCTACCTGAAGAAAATTACTGATGTTCTTTTGATCCTATTAGTACCACAGTCAGGCAGCTAGACTATTTACATTTAGTGCAGTGCGTCCTGCTCACAGTGTTCTGCAAAACCTACAAGTTAGTGGGGTGCGTCCTGCTCACAGTGTTCAGCTAGATCCGTTTCTGTTATCTTCTTACTGACAGGCAGGCTTGTCTTGTTACAGTAAATACAGCTACCTGAAGAAAATTGCTGGTGTTCTTTTGATCCTATTAGTACCACAGTCAGGCAGCTAGACTATTTACAGTTAGTGCAGTGCATCCTGCTCACAGTGTTCAGCTAAACCTACAAGTTAGTGGGGTGCGTCTACCTCACAGTGTTCAGCTAAACCTACAAGCTAGTGGGATGCGTCCTGCTCACAGTGTTCAGCTAGATCCGTTTCTGTTATCTTCTTACTGACAGGCAGGCTTGTCTTGTTACAGTAAATACAGCTACCTGAAGAAAATTGCTGGTGTTCTTTTGATCCTATTAGTACCACAGTCAGGCAGCTAGACTATTTACAGTTAGTGCAGTGCGTCCTGCTCACAGTGTTCTGCTAAACCTACAAGTTAGTGGGGTGCGTCCTGCTCACAGTGTTCAGCTAAACCTACAAGTTAGTGGGGTGCGTCCACCTCACAGTGTTCAGCTAAACCTACAAGCTAGTGGGGTGCGTCCTGCTCACAGTGTTCAGCTAGATCCGTTTCTGTTATCTTCTTACTGACAGGCAGGCTTGTCTTGTTACAGTAAATACAGCTACCTGAAGAAAATTGCTGGTGTTCTTTTGATCCTATTAGTACCACAGTCAGGCAGCTAGGCTATTTACAGTTAGTGCAGTGTGTCCTGCTCACAGTGTTCTGCTAAACCTACAAGTTAGTGGGGTGCGTCCTGCTCACAGTGTTCAGCTAAACCTACAAGTTAGTGGGGTGCGTCCACCTCACAGTGTTCAGCTAAACCTACAAGCTAGTGGGGTGCGTCCTGCTCACAGTGTTCAGCTAGATCCGTTTCTGTTATCTTCTTACTGACAGGCAGGCTTGTCTTATTACAGTAAATACAGCTACCTGAAGAAAATTGCTGGTGTTCTTTTGATCCTATTAGTACCACAGTCAGGCAGCTAGACTATTTACAGTTAGTGTAGTGCGTCCTGCTCACAGTGTTCTGCTAAACCTACAAGTTAAAAAGCAGTACAGCGCTGACAATTTCCCTAAAGATAATCAATAAACATAAATGTCCATAAATGAATGTCCATATAGAAAAGGGGAATTCCAGATGAAGATCCCAGTGTGCAAGTGATGTCCAATAACAATGAGTGACTGATAAAGTGATAACAATCCACCACCAGTAATGCTAGCCTCTCACCTCAATGAGGTCTTAAACAGCCTTTCCCGCAGTGGGAGATAAGTAGGGGCAGGTAACTGGAACCAGGCAGCTTGCAGTCTCAAGGAACAATCACATGAAATAAAATGAATAAAATCTAGTGCTCTCTGTCTCAAGCTGAAACATATTTATTAAAACGTAGAATAACTTACAAAGCTGGCACTGTACCCCAGTGCGAAGGATGCAGGCATATAGGAATATAGGATGCTCCACGAACGGTGTGTGAGCGCGATGCGGGTGACGTCACGAGTCACGTGGTGATCCGTACGCGTTACGTCCCTTGTGATGGGCGGGACTTCTTCAGCGGCGACGGCATGACGTGGTACACCCGCTTATAAATAACTCAGCTGATCGCCGTAGCCAATGAGACAACTTGTGTACAAATTGCCATGGCGACGGTTACCAAACAAGGAAGTATCAGCTCTCATGCTGGAGCCATAAAGAGGATTCATAAAAAGGATTCACTGCACTAATAATAAAGCAATGTGGTTGAACCCTAAAGAATAACTAAAATGCTACTAACGTAGCTAATATAAAACATGACAAGCTCCTTATTTAAGGCTTCTGTGACGACCCGTGAATTTGCTCAATTTCGTGGAACATCCTATTCATGAGAAAGATTTAACAGTTGCCTAATTCAGTATGGTATAATTTCTTGATAACCTATGACCTCTATCTAATCCCCCTTTTTTCTCCTTAACTTTTTCTTTGTTTTATTTGTACATCTCATTTTCCATTCATAGATTATGCACTGTTCTTCTTGAATTTACAATATGTTATTGAATACAAGGGCTCCCTCTAGCGGCCAAAAGGCATAATTGTAACAGCTGATCTCAACAATTTCTGACCTGAAGAACTCTACTCATAATATGGCATAGGTTTATCTGTTACCCCATAAACACACAAAAGTTCAACACACCCTAGCCCACAAAGTATATTAAACCTTAATTATCGTAATATAGGTATATTTTATGAAATGCAATAAAATATAGCAGATCCCCGAATTATTAAAACATTATATTATGCTAGCTGCTCCGAAGTGCTTGAAAACAGTAACAAGTAAGAAAGGATTGTTTTATCTCATACTGCATATTAAAAAGAAAAAGAGAAGCAGTATAAGAATTCATCTTGCCTTACTTAGACCTCGAACCCACACAAAGGGTAAGAAATTTTTCTGCTCTTTGACCTTTCCGGATCCCTTTTTTTTTTTTTTTTTTTTTTTTTTTTTTTAAGGGTAGACTAGCTGGTCTAACCTACCTCCGGAACATATACCCCTTCCATCTATAGTTGGGGTTTTTTCCCCCCTTTTTTTTTTTTTTTTTTTTTTTTTTTTCTCCTTCCTTTCCCTCCCTTCCCCAATCTTAAGTAATCTTTCTAGACTAACGTAAAGACGAACAGATATAATAATCAGATCCTCCATAACATAGATCAGTATCACAATACCAACTTCTTTAAATCCAGTTTTTCGAAAAACTACCTCCAAAATGCCTATCCAAAATCAACAGAAAATTTCTTCAACAATAAAATTACTCTCAATAAATGCAAAAGGACTCAACATACCGGAAAAAAGAACCAAATTTTTTAATGAATTTCATAAACAGAAAGCAAATATCATTTGCATACAAGAAACCCACTTTAAATCTGACAAAATTCCAAAAATACAAGACAAAAGATTTCCAACAGCTTTTCACGCCACCAATCCAGAAGGGAAAACTAAAGGAGTGTCAATTTTGATATCTAAACAAACTCCAATTCAGATCCATGATACAATGCTTGATCCAGGGGGAAGATACATATTTTTGAAGGGTAAGATAGGGCCACATCCCATAACCATAGCAAATGTTTACGCCCCTAACTCAAAACAGGTGGCTTTCTTTCGCAAGATAAAAGACCTGTTAACGACTTTCAAATCAGGCATTCTTATTCTTGGGGGAGATTTCAACACTCCCTTAAACCCCCTCATTGACACTTCAAGTGGTACATCGAGCCTTCCCTATAAAGCACTGAAACAAATCAAAATTCAATTTAAGGAACTAATGCTGCACGACGCCTGGAGAACTCTAAACCCTCAAACCAAAGATTTCACCTATTTCTCCTCTGTCCATCAAAAATACTCTAGAATAGACTATTTTTTTCTCTCACAACCTGACCTCGACCTACTGACCCATTCCACAATCGAAACCATGACTCTTTCTGATCATCACCCGATAACCTTGACACTGACCTTTCCGGAAAAAAAGACGATTACTAAAACCTGGAGACTTAACACCACCATACTAAAAGATCCCATAGATGTATTACATTTTAATAATACACTAAAAGAATACTTCTCACAAAATGAAAATGATGAGACTTCTGTAATCACACAATGGGAGGCGCACAAATGCGTAATTAGAGGAGAATTTATCAAAAAACTAGCCAATTTAAAGAAAGAACAACAATCCAAAATAAAATCACTGATAGAACAAATCCACAAATTAGAAATAGCACACAAAAGAACTGTTGCACTCTCAACATTTGAGGAGTTAACAAAAGCACGAACAGCACTATCAGAAGAAATTAACATGAAAACCAAAAGGCAATATATCCTAAGACATAAGATATATTATGAACAAGGAAATAAGAGTGGGAAATTATTGGCAAAAGCAGTTCAAAATAAGAAAGTTGCTTCCAATATACATCAAATAAGAGATAAACAAGGTACACCACACTCGTCGAATGAGGAGATTGCTAAACAGTTCGAAAATTATTATCAATCCCTATACAACATCCCTTCCAATCCTAGATGCCCACATAACACAGACAAGAGAACAAAACTCATTCAAGACTTCCTAGAGAAATACAGTCCCCCTCAAATAGCAGGAAACATAGCTCAAGAGCTTGAAGCCCCTATATCAGGCCCAGAGTTCGATAGAGCTATAAAGGATATGAAAATAGGCAAAGCCCCAGGACCAGATGGACTACCCCTACAATATTACAAGACATTCACCAATATACTGAAACCAAGATTTCTAAAAACCTTCCAATCACTACATACTGAACAACAACCCCCAAAACAATTACTAGAAGCTCACATAACTGTAATTCCCAAAGAAGGAAAAGATTCTAATTTAGTCACTAATTACAGACCAATTTCACTGATCAATGTAGACGTAAAAATATATGCTAAAATACTAGCTAACAGACTCTTACCCCTATTAACCTCCCTTATTTCTTTGGATCAGGTGGGATTTATTCCAGGGAGAGAGGGACGCGACAATACAATCAAAGCACTAAACATAAATCATTGGTTAACAACCAATAAGAAACAGGGATTTTTTCTCTCCCTGGATGCTGAAAAGGCGTTCGACAGAGTGGCCTGGGACTTCATTGACGCAGTATTAAAACATATAGGAATTATGCCCCTAATGAGATCATACATTAGAGCATTATACTCAAATCCAACAGCACGAGTCCGTGTCAACGGCCACCTGTCGAACGCCTTCCACTTACGAAATGGTACTAGACAGGGATGCCCTCTATCCCCACTCTTGTTCGTCCTCACACTAGAACCGTTACTAAATAAAATCAGATCAAATCCAGACATTAAGGGAATAGAAATCCAAAATCACACATATAAAGTCGCAGCTTTTGCGGATGATATGCTCCTTTTCCTCTCAGAACCGCACATCTCTATACCCAATCTTATACAAGATCTAGAACACTTTCAACTACTATCAAATCTAAAAATTAATCACTCCAAATCTAATGCCCTCAATATCTCTCTAGCCCCAAGTTCAGTACAAATTAGCCAAAAAAACTTCTCCTTCTCATGGGCCAAACACAGTATTACATACCTCGGAATTGAAATTCCTACAAATCTAAATAATCTCTTTAAACTTAATTTCACCCCTATCCTAAAAGAAACGCATGATGAAGATGAAGATGGAACTCACTAAACGTATCGTGGTTTGGACGTGCTTCCCTAATAAAAATGACAATTCTGCCCCGATTCCTATACGTGATGCAAACAATTCCCATTAGACTACCAACGACATTCTTTGAATCCTTTCGCAAAGCCTGTTCTACCTTCATATGGAAAGGCAAGTCTCCCAGAATCAAATTCACTAGATTAAATCTACCCAAAAATAAGGGGGGAATTGCATTACCTGACCTAAAGAAATATCACCAGGCTGCCCTCTTAGCTCGAATAGTAGATTGGAACATCCATAACACAGTGAAAGACTGGGTATCTTTAGAACAAAAACAATTCTCCCAACAGCTTAAATCTCTTCCATGGATTCATCCAAAAAATCACTCAAAAGATATCAAAACTCACCCCCTAATAGGCCCCACATTAGAAACCTTTCGAAACACCTTTAAAAGAATAAACTCCTCTCCTTGGCTTAGCCCCCTCACACCGCTTAGAAATAACCCAGACTTCCCCCCGGGACTAGAACAAAATTTCCTTGCAAATTCATGGCCGCATAAAGAAATTCTAGTCAGTGACTTTTTTCAAAATAAGAGACTTCTATCTAGAGAAGAAATAAACAAAAACAACAACCCTAACCAAATTTCACAGTAGAACTATTTGCAAATCAGACATTTTTTGACCAGAAATGAGACAGCCCAATCATGGACAAGACAACTCACAAAGTTAGAGGAACTATGCACAAGAAAAACCCCACAAAGACACATTATATCTACTCTCTACAATTCACTTTTTGGGGACAAAACTGAATTCTCCAGTGCGTCGTGCCAAGTATGGGAACAAGAGCTTGATTTATCTCTTTCAGAAGAGGATTGGGAAACAATATACATGCATGCTCATAAAGGATCTCTTAATGTAGCCACCCAGGAGTGTGGCTTCAAAATAATTACCAGGTGGTACAGAACTCCTGTCCTACTACACAAAATCTCTCCAAGCATCTCAGACAGATGCTGGAGATGCAAACAAGAAGAAGGCTCTATGCTCCATATCTGGTGGTCATGCCCCCTAATACAAAACTTTTGGAAAATGGTTCATGAAACCATTACCTCACTCACTTCAGAGAACATAAGTTTTAATCCAGCACAATACCTCCTTCACTACAATTCAATCCCCAAAAAACAATATTTAAAATCTTTACCCATGTTCATGATAAATGCAGCAAGACACTGTATCCCTTGCCACTGGCGCTCAAACTCTATTCCATCGAAAAAAGAATGGTTCCGGAGAATAAACAATATAGAAAAGATAGAAGAACTTATAAGTATTTCCCAGGAGAGGATTTCTAATTTTACATCAACATGGTACAACTGGATTGAATTCAAAAATTCACAGTCTTACAAAGCTATTATTAATTAATTAATTAATAAAAAGATTCCTTCACCAAAACAAGGCATACACAGAAAAACCAAAGAGAATACTAGACTACTATAATAAATGAATAGTCTTTATTCACCCCTTCCCCCCCCCCTTTTTTTTTTTTTTTTTTTTTTTTTTTTTTACTATTATTTTTCTATTGCCTTTCCATACCTCTCCATACTCATATAATGAGTTAATTCACCTTAATACTCATTAAGCAAATAAGTTTAAATATGTAATATGTATATGCTTTAAATATAGTTATTAATACTGTCCAAATCATCTTGATATTACTATTGTTTGTGTAATCCACTTTAACCCAAATGTTACTCAGATGACTATGTGACTTTGCTATACTTCATTTATATGACAAAGTTGTATTACATTTATTTGTTCAATCAATAAAAACTTTATGAAACAAAAAAAAAAAAAAGACAGGGACTGTAGGTTTGTTCTTATGTAGAATCTGTTTGTAATTTGGAACACGTACATTTTGTAAGTGTAGCTTCAGCCAAAAAATCTATTTTAAAGCTTTTTGGAAAACAGGGAAGGGTTATCACCCCTGTAACATTTGTTTTGCTGTCTGTGCCCCTGTTCAGAAGATTTCACCTCACTTTCTTTCCCAATAACAATTGGATTTTGAAAAACTGGGGTTTTTAAGGGAAACAAGGACTGGTGATAAATCAGTGGAGGAGACACCTTTTTCCCATATTAACTCTTACAGGAGAGAATTTCCCTTCCTAGGGGTAGATTTCCTCTCACTTCCTAATGTCTCCCTCCGTTTGTAAGTAGGAGTCGTTTGTAAGTCGGATTTTCGAAAATAGGGGACAACCTGTATATACTATACGGCCTGTCCTATACACTCTGTGGAAAATTGGGCCTTAGGTGTTGGTGGTACCAGAACACTGTAAGCCCTCACAGTTACTCTTGGTGGGTGCAGGAACGGGCCCTGCTGTGAAATATTGTATCAAGAATTGCAATTACATGCCCCTGTTGAACAGGGGCAGAAAAAATGGGCCTTTGGTGGTGGTGTGGTGGTGGTGCCACAACACTGCAAGCCCTCACAGTTACTCTTGGTGGGCGCAGGAACAGGCCCTGCTGTGAAATAGTAGATCAAAAATTGTAATTACACGCCCCTGTTAAACAGGGGCAGAAATATTGGGCCTTAGGCAGTGGTGGTGATGCCACAACACTGCAACCCCTCACAGATACGCTTGTTGAGTGCAGGAACGAGCCCTGCTGTTAAATATTACAGCAAAAGTTGTAATTACACGCCCCTGTTAAACAGGGGCAGAAAAATTGGGCCTTAGGCAGTGGTGGTAGTGCCCAAAAATGAAGTGGTGGTATGAACCAAAAATGTTCATAAAAGCTATCAACATGAACATTGAGGGGGAAAAGGATAGTCACTCAGCATAACAGGATAGTCACTCAGCATCAGCAAAGGCAATCTTCAAGGGATCTCACATTCATAAAAAAATTAATCAGTTACATCAGCATCAGGCGCTTGGTAGCTGGTGATCCAAGACTGATTCATTTTTATGAAGGTGAGCCAATCAACCGAGTTGGTGGACAGGCGCACTCTGTGATCGGTTACAAAGCATCGGTCAGACAGCCACCTTCTCCACCGCTCCTTCTGTGACTGACCGAAGCCTCAGCAACACGTTGTCCAGGAGGACCAGGAAATTGTAACCTTCAAGGCTCTGGAAACGCATTGCACAAACCTTTCTGCAAGGCCTCCTGAAGATGTTTCATCCTCTGCTCCCTCTGTGATGGCTGGATAAGTTCTGCCACCTTACCTTTGTAACATGGAACAAGAAGTGGGTTGCCAGCCAGTACTGATCCCTCTCCTTGATATCACAAATCCGTGGGTCCTTTTGCAGGCTTTGCAGGATCAGGGAGGCCATGCAGCATAGGTTTGCTGAGGCATTCGGTCGGGAGTCCTCTGGGATGACATTATCTGCAGCCACCTCCTCCCAGCCACGTACAAGTCCATGGGTTTCTGGGGCCTGAAAGCGATCCCTTGAAGACTGCTGCTGATGCTGAGTGCCAGGCTCCACCTCCATGCTGACAAAATCCTCCTCCTACTCCTCTTCCTGTGTGATAGGCGGGCCTGCAGGAATACTGTCTGGATGAAGGGGGCCTTGAGAGGTAAGGAAGTCCTCCTCTTCCTCCCTCTGTTCTGCCTCAAGTTCTGCCTCCCTCTGTTCTGCCTCAAGTCCATTATTCCACGCAGCGTGGGCTCCAAAAGGTAGACAAGAGGGACAGTATCACTAATGCATAGACTGTCACTGCTCACAATCCTCCTGGCCTCCTCAAATGGTGACAGGACAGTGCATGCATCCTTGATCATGAGCCACTGGCGTGGCGAAAAAAAGCCATGCTCTCCTGACCCTGTCCTGGTGCCATACTCTCACAGGTAGTCATTGATGGCCCTTTGTTGCGTGCGGAGCCGCTGCAGCATTGCCAACGTTGAGTTCCACCTAGTGGGCATGTCACAGATGAAGCGGTTCTTGGGCAGGTTGCATTCCTTTTGGAGGTCAGCCAGCCGAGCACTGGCATTATATGACCGGCGGAAATGCCCACAGACTTTCCTGGCCCACCTCAGGCTATCCTGTAAGCCCGGGTACCTGCACAAGAACCTCTGCACCACCAAATTAAGGAGGGCAGAGAGGAGGTTGGTGCCATTGTCACAAACCACCATTCCTGGCTGAAGCTGGTGTGGCATCAACCACCTCTGAGCCAGCCCCTACAGAGCTGCCAGAATCTCTGCCACAGTGTGGCTCCTGTCCCCTAAGCAGACCAACTCAAGCACCGCATGGCATCTTTTTGCCTGAGTTCTTGCGTAGCCCCTAGAACACCTACAGAGCACCGCTGGTTCCGAGGACAAATCTGCACAGGAAGAGGCCATAGAGGAATAAGAAGAGGAGGGGGTGGAGGAGAGAGGTGTGGCTGAATCACCACTACCAGCATTTTGGAGGCGTGGTGGCAGAACAAGCTCCAACAATAATGCATCCTGTACTGCATCCTTCCCAGCTGCCAGCAGGGTTACCCAGTGCCCCGTGAAAGATAGGTAACATCCCTGTCCATGCTTGCTGTACCATGATTCAGCGGTAATATACACCTTACCGCTGACTGCCCTGTCCAACGAGGCCAAGACATTGCCTTCCACATGTCAGTAGAGAGCCGGAATGGCCTTCCGAGAAAAAAATTGGCGTTTGGGAACATGCCAATGAGGTACCGCATATTCCACAAATTCTCGAAAGGAGGCAGAGTCTACCAGCTGAAAAGGCAGCAGTTGGAGTGCTAGCAATGTAGCCAAACTAGCATTCAGCCGCTGAGCATGTGGATGGCTGGGACCGAATTTCTTTTGCTGGTTTAGCAACTGGGGCAGGGAAATTTGCCTGCTACAATCGAATGTTGGTGTACCGCTAGCAGATTGCCCGGAAGTGCTTGGGACACCTAATTGTACACCTTCATTCCTCTCAGTGCAGGTCTCTGAGAGGACTGAAGGTATAGTGGGGTTGGAGATCCCACCTGATGAGGAGCAAGGAGAGGTCCGCCTTGTTCTTTGGTGTGGGTCTTTTAAGTAAGCTTGCCAATGGACTGCATGGGAGTTCGACATATGTCTGGTCAAGCATGTGGTGCCCAAGCGGCTGCTGTTTTGGCCACGCAAGATACGCTTCAGACATATGTTGCAAACAGCAACGGTGTAATCTGCTGCACACGTCTCAAAAAAGGCCCACACCAAAGAACTTTTGGAAAAACACGCAGAGTCAGCAGCGCCCTGCACATGTGGAGCTCTGCGGTGTGATGCAGTCAGTTGGCTGCCCTTAAGCTGGCCCCTGGAGGGCATCCTGCCTCTTTGGAGATGCGCCTCCTCCTCCTCTCTTCTATCTGGCACCCACGTAGAGTCAGTGACCTCATCATCCCCTCCCTCCTCGCCCCTGGAGCAAACTTGGCAGTATGCTGCAGCTGGGGGAACATGACTGCCAGTTTGTTGTCCTTCTTGGGCAACCCCTCTCTCTGGGCTTACTTTACTGCCTTCATCCTCAACCTGGGTACCATCATCAGAGCCTTCAAAATGCTGCGCATCTTCCTGCAGCATGTACCCTACACTGTGGTCGAACAGTTGGGGGGACTCCTCAGGGCATGATGGTGGGGCTAGGGAAGGAGTGACTGATGACAATGAGCCGGAAGAGGCCGCTTTGACAGCTGCATTGGCAGACAAAGTACCCTGAGCCTGGGTGACAGAGGATGGGGAGGATGAGGACGGCTTGGTCATCCACTCTACCAACTCTTCTGCATGTTGTGGCTCAACACAGCCAGCTGCCGAAAGAAAGCACACGCGTGCCTCACGGCCACTTGCTGAGGATGCACTGTGTCCATGACCAGCACTGTTGGCTGTAGACACAGAGCCTGCTTGCCCTCTTGAAGTAGCCTGTGAGCATCTGCCTCTCCTTGGTGGCCTTCCAGACATACTGTACATACTGTACAACTAGATTAGCAAAACAACGCCTGAGGTTTACTAAAAACAGTACACCAGGAATGGCCTACTGTCAGGTATAGGCTTGGCTAGATTATTTATATATATATATATATATATATATATATATATATATATATATATATATAATGAAGTGCAGCTCACTGAGTCACCTGCCTGAAAATGTCTTTGAATACGTACCCCAGGAATGGCCTACAGTCAGGTATAGGCTTGGCTAGACTATATATATACAAGCCTGTATAAATATATATTAAATGAAGTGCAGCTCACTGAGTCACCTGCCTGAAAGTGTCTTTGAACACGTACTCCAGGAATGGCCTACAGTCAGGTATAGGCTTGGCTGAACTACAATGCAGTGGGTATATATTTTATGAACTGCACGTCACTGAGTCACCTGCCTGAAAGTGTCTTTGAGCACGTACTCCAGGAATGGTCTACTGTCAGGTATAGGCTTGGCTAGACTATATATATATATATATATATATATATATATATATATATACATGCCTGTATAAATATATATTAAATGAAGTGCGGTTAACTGAGTCACCTACCTGAAAGTGTCTTTGAACATGTACTCCAGGAATGGCCTTCAGTCAGGTATAGGCTTGGCTGGACTACAATGCAGTGGATATTCATTTTATTAACTGCACGTCGCTGTGTCACTTGCCTGAAAGTGTCTTTGAACACATACTCCAGGAATGGCCTACAGTCAGGTATAGGCTTGGATGGACTATATATATATATATACAAGCCTGTATATATATATATATATATATATATATATATATATATATATATATATATATATATATTAAATATATATATATATATATATATATATATATATATTAAATGCACTGCAGCTAGCTGAGTCAACTGCCTGCCTGAAGTATATTAGCAATGGTCTGCAGTGAGATCTAGCTAAACTGTATACAGTGTATGTATATATATATATATATATATATATATATATATATATATATATATATATTATATATAGATATATATATATATATATATATATATATATATATATATATATATAGATATAGATATAGATATAGATATAGATATAGATATAGATATAGATATAGATATAGATATAGATATAGATATCTATATATATATCTATATATATATCTATATAGATATATATATATATGACCGACTGTATATATATAAATGAAATACACTGCAGCTAACTGAATCAACTGACTGCCTGAAGTATATTAGAAACAGTAAAGCAGGAATGATCTGCAGTGAGATCTAGCTAAACTGGATACAATGGATATATATATATATAGCAGTCTGACTGTATATATATATGAAATACACTGCAGCTAACTAAATCAACAAACTGCCTGAAGTATATTAGAAACAGTAGAGCAACCCAAAATTTTCAAAATCCAATTGTCAATGGGACAGAAAGTGAAGTGAAATCTTCTGAACAGGGACATTGTCAGAGTCCTGGATGTGAGGCCGAATTGCAGAGGGGGCGCCCCTTGCGGCTAAGTGCAGCGTAACCCTGGGAGTGAGACAGGGAGTACGGTGCCCAAAGGTGCACGGGTTGCCAGATCGCTGTTGCTGAGTAGCAGATAGCAGGGAGCTGCTGGGGTGCGCTGGTAAGGTTGAAGGGCAACCGTGCAAGGAGGGATTCCAGGTATGGAGCCGTGGAGCAACCAGGAGCCGGGTCAGAGCCAGGCCAATGGTCATTCAGCACAGGAATCAGTCCAAGGTGAGGTACAGCAGGATAATCAGGAACAGAGAAGGTAGCCGAGCCGGGGGTCAAACACAGGAGGACGATCAAGGTACAAATGTGGAGCCGAAGAATAGTCAGGTCCAAGCCGGGGTCAATGCAGGCGGAATACTGGAGCAGTCAGGCAAGCCGAGTAGTAACAGGAAGCAGATATCACAACAGGAACAAGAAACACAGGAACAAGGAAAACAGGAAGCTGATGATAATCCAGCAACCAGCATGCACCAGCAGCAGGCTTAAATAGGCAGAAGGGCGCCACCCTGAGGAATACTGGCAGAATTACCCGTCCTACAGTTATCACCCTGACAGACATAGGCAGCAAAAAAATGTTACAGGGGTGTTAACTCTTCCACATGCTATCCAAAAAATGTAAAAATATTTTTTTTGGCTGGAGCTACACTTAAAAAATGTACCTATTCTGACTTACATACAAATTCAACTTAAGAACAAACCTACAGACCCTATCTTTTTTGTAACCCGGGGACTGCCTGTACTAAGAAGTTAAAGGGTTTTAGGCACTATGATCCCTGAAAAACCTGGGGTAATCTTAAGGAGGGTACCCTCATTTCAGGCTAAGGTGGCCCCTATTATTATTAACCCACCTAATAGGCAACCTTTTTTTTACAACCTCATTGGGTATTAGCTGTGCAAAAAGTGTCCTGTCTGCCAAATAAACACTCTTGGCCATAGGTAATCTTGTGGGTTCATGTCCACAGTTACATTAGGTCCTTTTCTAGCAAACAGTTTATCACATGGGTGCCCAAAAAAAACTGTCTACCTAATATAATGTCCATGTGGTAAACAATATGTTTGCATGACTATAAGGTCTTTTTCAGTACGTGTGAATGAACACATAAACATCATCAAAAGAGGCATAGTGTTCCTAAACACTATGGAGTTGATTTACTAAAGGCAAATACTGTACACTGCAAGTGAACCTTTAAGAGCACTGCAAGTGTGTTTGCTCTATATCTGAGGAGTGTTATCTTATTCTGTGTGGACATGTCTAAATTGAATTATTAACAGGTTTTATATATATATGCTAAAGGAGGTATATACTGTAAATTATAAACCCTCTAATGTGAGGTGTATTCCAGATTTTGATTGTGCACATATATGTATGATTCATTAAAGAGGGAGTAATCTTATGTATGTTTTTCTAATCCAAAAATCATTTTTGCATTGAAAAGCAATGTAAACTGTTTTGTATTGCGATTCACATTTTTATATACAAAAATAATTTTATTTCTACTATTTTCATGTGTCCTACTCCTTCCTTTTATTTTGCTTATTGGTGGCTTAATTTATTTTTGGAATTTATTTATATTGAGCCTTGGCCATCTATAGTATTACAGGGAGGCTTGGCCCGCTTCCGAGTTTTTATATTGAGGCTTGGCCAACTATTATAGTGCAAGGGAGCTTGGCCCACTCCCTATGTTTCACATTGAGGCCTGGATCGCATTTCAGGTAACCATTTGGCAAGGATGTGATTCAGCCATGTTGAAAGTTAAAACAAAGCTTGGATAATGATTTGATCCGCCTCTATGCAAGGTTCCCCTGTTGCATGTAGTATATAAATAGCATGGTGATGAGTATGGCTACTGTGCTCCCGATGACGGCAGATGTGACATCATCATGCATGCTGTAATCTGGAAGTGACTAGTACAAATCCCTGGACCGGTATTTACTGTAAGAAGTGCTTGTTATTTTTAATCATGTGAATGGATAGTACTTTTTTTAAGATAAAGTTGGTAAACATTTTACACTAGGTTGGTATTCCTTGTTGGGTTCAATTTATGTTACGGCCAAATACTTTGCCTTACTGGGTGTGATCTGTTGGTGACCTTATGTGAAGACCTGGAGGCAATACATGTTCTCCAACAGACGATTTTACTCATACACAAGCCTAAGTGACACTTTTTATGTACAAAGTCCACTTATTCTGGAAAGAGTTCTTTATATTTGAGGTAGTGGTACACTTTGGAATCTTAAGTGCCCAGTGAATAGGATTCATTTCACCTTTATGATACCTACATTGCCGGGACGACGTCTATTGATGTCGTCTCATGCACGAGCGGCCTGCGCGCCCCCTGCGCGCCCCTTGCAGGGCACACGCGGTGCGCTTGGTGATCAGCGAGTCTATGAGACTCGCCTGATCACAGATCGGAGTAAGGGGTCGCTCCCGACCCCTTACCACATGATCAGCTGTCAGCCAATAACGGCTGATTATGTGATGTAAACAGAGCCGGTAATTGGCTATTTTTTCTCCTGGCGCTGACAGCATGAGGAGGAAAAAAAAGGCGATCACTGGTGGCCGTGAGAGGGACATCAGTCCCGATCATGGCGATCATCTGTGCCCCCTGCCAGTGACACCTAGCAATAGGCAGTGCCGCCTACCAGTGCCCACCAGCGTCATCCATTAGTGCCCACAGTGCCACCCATCAGTGCCCACAGTGCCACCCATCAGTGCCCACAGTGCCACCCATCAGCGTCCACAGTGCCACCTATCAGTGCCCACAATCAGTGCCACAACAACAGTGGTGCACATCAGTGCCACCTATCAGTGCCCATCAGTGTCACCTACCAGTGCCCATAAGTGCCGTCCATCACTGCCCATCAGTGCCACCCATCAGTGCCCCCCATCAGTGCCACCCATCAGTGCCCCCATCAGTGGTACCTATCAGTGCCCATCAGTGCCACCTATCCGTGCCACCCATCCATGCCACCCATCAGCGCCCATCAGTAGCCATCAGTGCCGACTAGGGGTGCAACGGATCAAAAAACTCACGGTTCGGATCGTTCCTCGGATCAGGAGTCACTATTCGGATCATTTTCGGATCAACAAAAAAAAATCTCCCCCACTGTAATATCCACAATCTCCCCCACTGTAATAATATATTAGCAGGGTATTGCAGGGTATTGGCGGGTATATTGGCAGGGTATTGGCAGAGTATTGGCAGGGTATTGGCAGGGTATGGCAGAGTATTGCAGAGTATTGTCAGGGCATTGCAGAGTATTGTCAGGGCATTGCAGAGTATTGGCAGGGCATTGCAGAGTTTTGGCAGGGCATTGCAGAGTATTGGCAGGGCATTGCAGAGTATTGGCAGGGCATTGCAGAGTTTTGGCAGGGCATTGCAGAGTTTTGGCAGGGGGGAGAGAGAAACCGGCGTCATAACATCACGCCGGTTCGCCGGTTTGTTACAAGTGATCGCTCCGGCCGCCGGGTGTACCAAGATGGCCACCGCTCCGGAGCTAGGCCGAAGCCGCGGCCTTTCCTATGGCTGAGGCCACAGAGCGCTCCGAGGTTGATCCGTACGGATCACGGATCATGGACGATCCGTTGTACCCCTAGTGCCGACTTATCTGTGCCCATCAGTACCGCCTTATCTGTCCCCATCAGTGCCTATCAGTGCTGGCTTAACTGTGCCTATCAGTGCCACCTTAACTGTGCCTATCCATGCCCACCAGTGCCGCCTCATCAGCGCATATCAATGAAAATCAAAATTTTCCATCTTTTATTGTTTGTTTAGCAAAAAATAAAAATCCCAGCTGTGATCAAATACCATCAAAAGAAAGCTCTATTTGTGGGAAAAAATGATAAAAATTTCATTTGGGTACTGTGTTGTATGACCCGCAATTGTCATTCAAAGTGCCTCAGCGCTGAAAGCTGAAAATTGGTCTGGGCAGGAGGGGGGTTTAAGTGCCCAGTAAGCAAGTGGTTAATATGCTCAGATCAATTAATAATTATATGTATTTGTGCTGACATTAATTAGTGCTCGGATTTGTGCTAAACCAACTTTTCCTTGCTCCCTCACATCAATGTGATCCTTCCCCCATGCACAAAACACCTTACCAGGCTTGCCCTCTAAGACACAGGGTTAGGTGGATTTACTCAAAAGATCTAGTATTCCAGGCAGATCACTCCCCATGGTACATAGAATAAGGACATGTAGAGAGAAGAAAAGCAAAATAGTGCAGAAAATCGCACTACAACTTGTTTATTTAGACCAGTATTGCTTACATTTGCAGATAGGTACAATCTTTTAATTCCCAAGATGGTGGAGTGGGCACTTCCAGTTCCAATCTGATCTCATTTCCTGACACTCTAAAGATTCCCTGTTTCCTGTGTCCTGCACTGTGATTTAATTTGTGTTCCAGATGTTTGTTCTTCATACAAAGATTTATGGACTGAACTTTGATTCTCTTTGGTTCTCTTCATATTTCATAATATGTGTCCAGTCCATGCTCCTGTCCTACCAGCAAATGAATGATACTAGTCTACAAGTAACACCAGGTCTGGCCAAATAAATGTACCAAAAGCTCACCAAGATTAAGGTTGGGCACACCAAAAATTGTTGTCACTTCAACAACAGACAGGTGTGGGCTGAGGGCTATTTTTGAATAATGAGGCAACTAATATTTTATTCTGTATCTAATAAAAGTAATTGATGTTCTTATAAAAATGTTGTTCTGTACCTTAAAATTCCACCTTTTGCTTTTTTTTTGAATTAGGTAAATGTCTAGCTTTCTCATTTTTTTTAAGAAAACATTTTTAAAAATGTTCAAAAAACTAGCTGCCACGTTGTTTATCACTTGGTATTTTATCCCTTTGGCTCATGAGATATGGTATTAATTATTTCCCTGAAGATAATTAATTCCTTGAAGATTGTTTTGCAATTATATTGATACAATTATGCATATACTAAGAGGATCAGTGCTTTTTTCTGAAATACAGGTTTTACTTTCCTGAATCCTACAGATTATTATTTGCAGTTTTCTTATAAAAGCAACTATGTGTTTTGATTGAAAGTGGGCAGAAGAAAACAATGGAAGAATAGAGGCAATACATATATGACAAACAAAGAGGAAGGCTATACATTCAACAAAACAAAGCATTCTTTTGTTCTGAAGTAATATTTTTCAGGTAGAGCCAGCAAGTAAGAGTTTTTGAATTATCGCAATAAAATAAAAACAGTGTTTACTTACCTCTCTGCAAAGACCTTAGCTTTTAATTTACCAAATAAAAAAAAAAAAAAAACAGTTAAAATAAGGAAAAAGATGTGGGTTTTTACATTTTTCTTTCTTTCTAGACCAAGGAAAAAGGTGTAATTTTGCACAATCCCATGGCTAATTAAATTTAGTTTACTTTTTCAATAAAAACAGTTTTCTTTCAATACTTTGTTTTAATTTGAAATCTATTTAAATCAAGAGTTTATTCATATGTACATATTTTTGTAAGCTTTGTATTCAGAAATTAGTAAAATGTCTTAATGTATGAAATTTGTGCTTTCATTTATATTAATATCAGTGTCTTAAGCCCCCATTCACACCTATGCGAATTAGATGCGGCTTACACTGCATCCAATTTGCAGGACATTTTAAAATACATTAATATGAATGCATCTGGTTCACATATGTGTGTTGCATTCGCACTGCGCATTGCACAAAAAATGTGTGCGTTTTCTGGGCATTGTGGTGCAAATTACAAGCCCATTATCTTCTATGGGAACGCATCTTATTCGGAGATGCATTGCGACCTGAACATGGATTTTCTCCTTCTCCTCACTACACCTCCCCCTCTCCCTCCCCCCTCCCTGCTCACTGATCCACAGCCACAACGCAGAGGAATCTCTGAACAACTGATTTTTATCTTCCCAGTGAAACCTGAGCTTCAATTCGCCCCGCACATGTGTGAATCCAGGCTAAGGCATTGCTCAAATGGGGTGATTACATCCATGCTCTATTCAGGTTTATTTTTTGTCAGTATGGGGATGCACAGGTGTTCCATGCATCCCTGTGCTGGCAGTGCCCCCCCCCATGCTGTCTATTGGACACAGTGGCTGCCTGGACACAGCTGCTGCTCCTATTGGTCTATCTGTGCGGGTGCAGGTTTAGGACCCCTGTTACAACCAGAATGAGTTTGAGGACATGCACTAGCACCCACGCAGATATCATATTGGGACACAGTGGCTGTGTCAGTGCAGCCGCTGTTTCCTTATAGACATGAATGGGACTGCACGCATGGGGATGCATGGAACACCTGTGCATCCATGGGCTGGTAAACATGGCCCAGCACAGGACACGGATGCAATCACCCCAAATTCATGATGCCTAGAGTAACTGTAATAACTTTTTTATAGGCTGTTATATTTTTTAAATAGGTTAAGCTATGCTTTCTATATAAACATCTCATTGATGGTGACAATTCATCTATGACCATAATATCGGTAGAAGTACACAGTACCTGGAGTAGTATATATTCTGTTAAAGTGGGAAGGTTTCCAGAAGCACTCTTTGGGCAGATGAACCTTTGCAATCAACATACAACTGCAAGCTATTTCTGATTAGTTTTGAGGCAAATATGGTCACTGAGAGGACTGATGAGAGGGGCAAGAGTGAAACCAAAGCCCCGTAGTCTGTAAGGGATCCAGGAAGGGAGCAGTTACAGTGTTTAAAGCCTTCAATGTGGTGGATTTACACGGTTTTTGCTCAATGTACCTTTGTGTGTGTTATCATTAAACTTTCAAATAGGGGCAGATAGCTCTCTTCACTGTCTGCCTGATGTCTAAATCACTTGGTTGCTCTTCAACTCACTGATTGTACAATACTACTTTCATAATTAATTAGACACAAAACATTACTGTGAGGGGTTGTGAGTCACTGCATGTGAATGTGGAACATATGTAAAGGGTTGATCTACCAAACTCTGAGATATTTAGATATCTCCAAATCAAAAATTTCTATACACCATTTCTAAAGGGGGATACACCATTATCCCAATTATCCATTTTTGAATCAATCTGTACAAAAGATCCATTTGCTAAAGGTACAATTTCATCACTTTATAATCAATTATATGGAGTAGCAAATCTTAATAGACCCTCTTACGTTCAGAGGTGGGAGGAGGACCTGGGACGAACTTTAGAAGACACAGACTGGTCTAACATATGGCTCACATCTAAGTCATCTTCACCCAACATCTTAGCACTGGAGACAAATTATAAAGTCCTAACTCGCTGGTACCTTGTACCCGCTAGAGTGGCAAAATATTCACCTAATACCTCAGCTCTTTGTTTTCGAGGATGCCCAGAAATAGGCACATATTTACACATATGGTGGACGTGCCCAGTAATCCAAACCTTCTGGAAGGAAGTTTTCGTGATTACATCTAAAATATTTAAAAAGATAATACAACCAGATCCATATTTAACTTTACTTAATCTAAAACCGGAATGGTTAACACTCTCTCAATTCAAACTTATGATCCAACTAATAACGGCTGCAAAACAAACAGTGGCCAAGGCATGGAAATCTCCTACATTGGTACTAGCAGAAACAATTCACAGAATGAATAATACAATGTCCCATGCTAAGATGGTAGCCATCGATCAAAATCAAATTCCAAAATTTGAAAAACTTTGGCACCCTTGGATAAAACAACAGTTCCTGTCAAATTTCAATGACTCTGTCCTATTGCCATGGTAACAGATTAAATGACTTACAGAGACACCCATTCTAAGGCTTCAAAGAGAACTAAAAAGAATAATAAACTGACGAGCGGGACAACCTTGTGGACCATACCTCTGCCTTTCTACCCTTTTTCTTCTTTCTCTTTCCTTTTCTCCACCTTACGATTAAAGCTCATTATCAGAATTTATTTGACCTATATACACTCTACTTGTAAACAATATGTATAGTAGGTATAAATCATTTAAATACCTACAAAAGTAACTAAGGAAATGATATATGTCTTTAATTTAGGTTTACGTGAACCCAATGTTTAATATTTGAAATTTCATGATATTTACCTATATAAACCCTACTGTAAAACAATGAGCTTACTTTATAGATCCTTGTAAACTTACTTTATGTATCTTTATAACATTGTATACTCAATAAACTTCTTTTGACAAGGAACATATGTAAGTGGTAAGGGCAGGAGACTGGTGGCTATGGAAGACTACATACAAACAATTAAAACTATGCAGGTGGCTGATTATAGTTAAAGATTGCAGGATCTACTTAACTCCTTGACCACTTCAATACTGAGTACTTTTACTCCCTTCCTGCCCAGGCCAATTTTCAGCTTTCAGCGCTGTCACACTTTAAATGACAATTGCACAGTCATGCAACCAGTGTTAAATTTTTGCCAACTAAAATATTTTCCTCGACTAAATTAATACTATTTCAGTCGACTAAAATATGATTAAAACTAAAACAATTTAGATGATTAAAATATGACTAAAACTAAAGTGGCATTTTAGTCAAAATTTTATGTCAAAATTACCACTGCATGCAACACTGTACCAGACATTCTTTGGGTAGTAGTTAATCACCACAGTTTTTTTATTTGTTGCTAAATAAATGCAAAACGACATGTTTTTCTTTGTTTCTGTTATACAATTTAGCAAATAAAAACCGTATTTTTCGGCGTATAACACGCAGAGGTGTATAACACGCACATTAATTTTAAGAGGAAAGTTTCAGGAAAAAAACTTAAATTTTAAATAAGGAACTTTGAAACAAAATAAGGGTCAGTGCCCATCTGCAGTCTCACCATTGCCATCAGTGCAGCCTGATCGATGCCCATCTGCAGCCTAGGGGGGACAGGGAGGGGGACGGGATGAGCGCAGACAGATTATATACAGTGAGAATCTCCTATGATGGACAGAACAGTGGTCCAATGGCCCAATAGACGGGACTTCCTATTACAGAGGCTGCCAAGTAAACAGGAGATTCTCACTATATGTAATCTGACAGCGCTCGTCCCACCCCCCTCCCTGTCCCCTCCGAGGCAGCTAAAATTGAAGTATTGGCGTATAACATGCACATGCTATTTGCACCCGAGTTTTAGGGTGAAAAAGTGAGTGTTATACGCCAATAAATACAGTAATCTTTCTTCATAAATGTAGGTCAAAATGTATTCTGCTACATTTCTTTGGTGAAAATAACCCAAATATGTGTTTAATATTTAGTCTGTAGGTACGTTATAGAGTCCACAAACTATGGTATATATATGTCTGAAAATTGATCAGTCCTGATGTACTGTCACCAGTGCAGTACAGCATTATCATATTACAGGTGTGGTGGTGATCAGGGACACTGACTGGTGACAGTATGTAAAAGTAAAAAAAAAAAATTAATTTTTTTACTTTTTTATTACATTTTTTTCCTTTTTTTAAGATTTTTTTTCTAACACACTGTGACCAGGGCAATGCAGTGTTATGATAGTAAACTGTACTACTCTGTGGAAGTTGATCAGATTTTTTTTTTTACACATTATGGTTTCTTATACCAGTGAAGTTCATTTGTATAAGCAACCATTTTTACTGAATGAAACTGGTTCATTCAGTGTCTTTTGCTTTGGTTAGTTGTGATTGGCCAAATCTAATTACATGGTACAGATGGGCTGTGATTGGCCCTGTCTGTACCATGTGATCACTGTGATCAATCAAAGCTAGCAACACAATTGTATACAATTGATGGCATTAAAGAAAGCCATTAATTTTTTACAACTTTCATGTGATCTGCATTGGTTGGTCACAGCAATCACATGGTACTGCCAGCGGGTCGGTATAGTGATCAGTCATTGGTTGTGTCCTGTGGACATAGCCGGTGACAGATTGCTTCGCTGCGGGGCCCCATGGCTGCATATGAGGCGCATTTTGGGAAGATGTCATATGACATCCTCCCAGAACAACATGTCAGGGCTGGGCTCAGCCCTTTCTTCTCTGAGGTGGCCGCTCAGCTGTTGGTTAATTGCCAGCTCCTATCTCTCCACAGTGACTCACCTGTTGATGATATCCTGCTTAATTAAGCCGTCCAACCCAGATCTTCTCTGCCTTCGCCTGGTCAACATCACAGAGACTCTCCCCTTTCGAGCCTGTTAAAGACTTGCTTGGTTGACGTCCCTTCTGGTTCCAGATACTGATTGCTGTTCCACTACACTGAATCTCTAGTTTCCTGATATCCTGGCCTGTTCTGAAGTACGCTGATCCCTGGCTTCCTGACTTCCTGGCTTTTCTGACTATCCGTTCTGGTTACCGAACTTTGGCTATGTTTTGACTATAAACAGACAGTATAGGGCGCATCAATAGTGCAATATAATTAAATGTGAACCTGTTGATTCTATCATATGTTAAAGTGCTCCAGTGCATATACAATAAATAATCCCATATTACCAAAAAAGTGAATATAGTGCAACAAAATCAAATGTCCTCAAATAATTATGAAACAAAACACAATCTTCTTAGTAGATCCAATCACCACATGATAATAAAGTGCACATGCTTTCTTATTCGTGCTTCACCCGAAGTGGTATATCAAAGCGCTCACCAGACAGTAGTGGCCACAGAGTGACCCTCAGGCATGGAAGAAATTGGATAATATATATCATCAAAGGTAATTTTCCAGATATCCTGGCAGAAAGACTCCAATCACCGGTCATCAGAAGTGTATTATATATAACTTCTTATACCTGATCCTCGGTGCATCAATACATCAACCAAATCTGCAAAGAGTGGCTCCCCATGATAGCCACAAAAGCTTGGATAGTGTAAAAACGTCTTTATTCCAGATTAAAACTGTGCAGCCAAACAAATGTGCAAGGTACAGGATGAAAACCAGACTGGGCTACAGCTGAGGAGGAGAAGCAGAGACCGAGCAGTACCTTATATTCTGTGGGTCAGCTCCTGCTGACCGGTGATTGAAGTCTTTCTGCCAGGATATCCAGAAAGTTACCTTTGTTGATATATATTATCTGATTTTTTCCATGCCTGAGGGTCACTCTGTGGCCACTACTGTCTGGTGAGCGCTTTGATATACCACTTCAGGTGAAGCATGAATAAGAAAGCATGTGCACTTTATTATTATGTGGTGATTGGATCTACTTGTGTTTTGTTTCATAATTATTTGAGGATATATGATTTTGTTGCATTATATTCACTTTATTGGTTTATAGGATTATTTATTGTATATGCACTAGAGCACTTTAATATACGATAGAATCAACAGGTTCACATTTAATTATATTGCACTATTGATGCGCCCTATACTGTC
Source organism: Lithobates clamitans (assembly GCA_037952925.1). Taxonomy (NCBI): domain Eukaryota; kingdom Metazoa; phylum Chordata; class Amphibia; order Anura; family Ranidae; genus Lithobates; species Lithobates clamitans. The sequence goes on from JBBGZY010000415.1 coordinate 66,289, forward strand.
TGTTTATTGTTCATTAGTAATTTACTAATTTAGGAGCAGCATCAGGTTGGTAGAGTGCATGTTTATTTTTTGGCGCCGTGCCCATTATTAATTATTCACTTGATATGTTTTGATTATGTTTGTTCTATTTACTTTTATTATTATTAAACAAGTGTGATTTAACTGTACTTCTGTCTCGGTCTGATTCATGGTTTCTGACAGTAGGCGAAGGCCATGAATTAAAAACATGCAGTTAATCCACTTGTTGGTAATATTTTTTCCAGATTGGATGACCAGGATCACCACATGGATCAGTTTGTCATAGCGTTACAGATGCTCCTGAGTCGCATGGCTCACCTGGAATCTCCCACTGTGGCTGCTCTGGTACAACCTGTGTTGCAGGCCGTCCCTGCTGCTGCTCCAGTCTCTGTGCAGGCACCCGCCATGAGTATTACCTCTGCAAGAGGTACAGTATCTCACAAAAGTGAGCACACCCCTCACATTTTTGTTAATGTTTTATTATATCTTTCATGTGACAACACTGAAGAAATGACACTTTGCTACAATGTAGAGTAGTGAATGTACAGCTTGTAAAACAGTGTAAATTTGCTGTCCCTCAAAATACCCCAACACACAGCCATAAATGTCTAAACCGCTGGCAACAAAAGTGAGTACACCCCTAAGTGAAAATGTCCAAATTGGGCCCAATTAGCCATTTCCCTCCCCAGTGTCATGTGACTCGTTAGTGTTACAAGGTCTCAGGTATGAATGGGGAGCAAGTGTGTAAAATTTGGTGTTTTCACTCTCACTCTCTCATACTGGTCACTGGAAGTTCAACATGGAACCTTATGGCAAAGAACTCTCTGAGGATCTGAAAAAAAGAATTGTTGCTCTACATAAAGATGGCCTAGGCTATAAGAAGATTGCCAATACCCTGAAACTGAGCTGCACAACTGTGGCCAAGACCATACAGAGGTTTAAGAGGACAGGTTCCACTCACAACAGGCCTCGCAATGGTCAAAAAAAGAAGTTGAGTGCGCCTATTCAGCATCCTATCAAGAGGTTGTCTTTGGGAAATAGACATATGAGTGCTGCCAGCATTGCTGCAGAGGTTGAACGGGTGGGGGGTCAGCCTGTCAGTGCTCAGACCATACGCCACACACTGCATCAAATTGGTTTGCATGGCTGTCACCCCAGAAGGAAGCCTCTTCTAAAGATGATGCACAAGAAAGCCTGCAGTTTGCCGAAGACAAGCAGACAAGATTACTAGATTAGACTAGATTACTGGAACCATGTCGTGTGGTCTGATGAGACCAAGATAAACTTATTTGGTTCAGATGGTGTCAAGTGTGTGTGATGTCAACCAGGTGAATACAAGTGTGTCTTGCCTACAGTCAAGCATGGTGGTGTGAGTTTCATGGTCTGGGGCTGCATGAGTGCTGCTGGCACTGGGGAGCTACAGTTCACTGAGGGAACCATGAATGCCAACATGTACTGTGATATACTGAAGCAGAGCATGATCCCTTCCCCTCAGAGACTTGGCCGCAGGGCAGTATTCCAACATGATATTGACCCCAAACACACCTCCAAGACGACCACTGCCTTGCTAAAGAAGCTGAGGGTAAAGGTGATGGACTGGCCAAGCATGTCTCCAGACCTAAACCCTATTGAACATCTGTGGAGCATCCTCAAATTGAAGGTGGAGGAGCTCAAGGTCTCTAACATCCACCAGCTCTGTGATGTCGTCATAGAGGAGTGGAAGAGGACTCCAGTGGCAACCTGTGAATCTCTGGTGAACTCCATGCCCAAGAGTGTTAAGGCAATGCTGGAAAATAATGGTGACCACACAAAATATTGACACTTTGGGGCCCAATTTGAACATTTTCACTTAGGGTGTACTCACTTTTGTTGCCAGCGGTTTAGACATTAATGGCTGTGTGTTGAGTTATTTTGAGGGGACAGCAAATTTACACTGTTATACAAGTTGTACACTCACTACTTTACATTGTAGGAAAGTGTCATTTCTTCAATGATGTCACATGAAAAGATATAATAAAATATTTACAAAAATGTGAGGGGTGTACTCACTTTTGTGAGATACTATATATCTGCTTTCGCTCTGCTTCCCCAGCGATTTGGGGGCTATCCAGTTCAATTCAGAGGGTTTCTCAACCAGGTTGAGATATACTTTAAGATGCTGTCCCATGTGTTTCCCACGGACAGAAGCAAAGTAGGTTTCATGATATCTTTGCTTTCTGAGAGAGCCTTGGCCTGGGCAAACCCTCTATGGGAGATGCAAAAACCTATTGTCCTGGTTTACCCAGAGTTTGTGGCTTCCTTTAAAGGGGTATTTGACGTTCCCACATTCTCCACTTCTGCTGCCAAAAGCCGCATGTCCATCAAACAGAGTATGAGAACTGTTGCAGATTATGCCATTGACTTCTGTACTCTGGCAGCAGAGGTTGCGTGGAACAATGAGGCCCTCGTGACTGCTTTTTCTCATGGTCTCTCGGATAACATCAAAGATGAGATAGCAGCCTGAGACATACCCACTGAGCTGGAGAAGTTGATCACGTTCGCCATTCTTATTGACTCCAGACTCTGAGAGAGACCTTCCTTTAAGGAGTGCTTGCAGAAGCCTCCTGTACCTTTGGCTCCGAGCTTTGCAGTCCCACCCTTGCCTCCCTCACCTCCCATGCCTCCTGGTACCGAGTTGGTCAGTGAAGGTGAACCAATGCACCTGGGCTTCACACGTCTCTCTACGGATGAGAGAGCCATTGAGAGGAGGGAGAGATTGTGCCTTTATTGTGGCCAGGCAGGTCACTTTTTGAAATCTTGTCCTACCCGTTCAGGGAATGCCCAAACCTTGAGGTCCTATCATGGGCGCCCTTTCTTGAGGTGGGTCATCCATCGAGAGACAGGCTCTAATCGACTCTGATGCTGCCTTTGTATTGAAGCACTCGATTCTGCTGTAGCTGCATGCCACTCCACTTGCCATTGAGGCTCTTGATGGGAGACCTCTACAGCCTGCCCATGTGTCTCATGAGACTGCTACGTTGTCCATGACCATAGAGGCTCTTTACCATCAGATAATCAAATCCAGTCCATTTCCTTACCTAAATTTCTGCTGGTTATTGGTTATCCTTGGTTACAGAGGCACAGCCTCTCTTTCAATTGGCTTTGTGCTGAGGTTCTCTCCTGGTTGCCACAATGCAGTAAGACATGCTTTCAGAAGGTGGCTAAGGTTTTGTGCACTTCTTCACCCTCCTCCCTTCACAGTTGACCCCCGTAGGTTCCGTGGGCTCATACAGTACCTGGTGCATTGGAAAAGATACGGTCCGGAGGAACGTTCTTCAGTCTCATCCTCAGACATACACGCCCCTGTCCTGCTCTGTGATTTCCATAGACATTTTCCCCTCAAGCCTGGTGGTCCTCCGAGGGGGAGGGGTCGTTGAGGAGGGGGTACTGTCAGGGCTGGGCTCAGCCATTCCTTCTCTGAGCTGGCCGCACAGCTGTTGGTTAATTGCTAGCTCCTATCTCTCCACAGTGACACACCTGTTAATGATACCCTGCTCGTCAGTCCTGCTTACTTACGCTGTCCAGCCCAGATCTTCTCTGCCTTTGCCTGGTCAACATCACAGAGACTCTCTCCTGCATGCCTGTTAAAAACTTGCTTGGCTGACATCCCTTCTGGTTCCAGATCCTGTTTTCTGTTCCACTACGCTGAATCTCTGGTTTCCTGATATCCTGGCCTGTTCTGAAGTATGTTGTACCCTGGCTTCATGACTTCCCGGCTTGTCTGACTATTCGTTCTGGTTATCGAACTTTGGCTATGTTTTGACTATGTTTGTTCTATTTACTTTTATTATTATTAAACAAGTGGGATTTAACTGTACTTCTGTCTCAGTCTGATTCATGGTTTCTGACACAACAGTGCTCCTGCCCGGCTGTCATTGTACTACACGCCGGGCGGGAAGGTATTAAACACTGGCTAAGTCTTAACATATGAACCCCGACAACAAATTTATCTTATTTTCTCCCTTTAATCCTGTTAAATATACCATTGAAAACATTTTGTATTTGCTTAATAATTGTGTGCCTGCACTGACATTTTTGCCACCACAAGTTCTTCCATGCAGAGGAGGAACAGAAGGGAAGTAACAGAATACATTACACCAGGGACTGTACTCAATCTGCTCTTTGGCAATCCAATAAAAGGGTTTGTTTGAATCCATAAAGGGGTTGTAAAGGTAAAAGTTTTTTCACCTAATGCATTTTATGCCTTAAGGTTAAAAAACGGAGTGCGCATGTGCGAGAGTTCCGAGATGGCCGCTTGAGCCAGGAGCTCCGCACCTCACCATTTCAGGCGCGCCCAGCAATCCCCTCCGACCCTGATTGACTGCCACAGACACGGCCCAGGAACCCCCCAAGCACCGGAGAACACCCCCACATGCTTGGATCCGGGGTCAGGAGAAGCCTGATCCCCGAATTCGCTGCCTCCATCCGCGTTGGGTGTACCAAGATGGCTGCCGCGACCGCTGCTGCAGCACAGCACCAGGCTCCTCTCACTGATCCTTCTCCGGAACACAGGCAAGTGCTGCCTGCCCTCCCCCACATCACCCCTGGCCCTCACAATGCAGGAATGCAGGCACAGACTCCCTCACCGTCCTCCACAGAGTCCCTTCTCAGCCGCACATTTGGAGAGCAGGCCTTTTCCCCGGCAGGCCCCATGGCACCCATTTATGCTACTCCTACCCGCCTCAGCCCATCGAATCAAAACACCAAGCTCCTGATGGAAGACCTTTTCTCTAAATTCTCCAATCTCCTTGAAAGGACTCTGGAGGCCACGGCAGCTAAAATAACAGTAGACATCAAAGCGGACCTACAAAATATAGGCTCCAGAATGGACGCCATTGAAGGAAAACTTGAACAGACTGCTGCAGTCTCCCACCAGAACTCTGACCTGATTCAATCCCTCCAAGACCAATTAGATACAGCAAACTCCCATATAGATGATTTTTTTTTTTTTTTTTTTTTTTTCTTTTTTTTTTTTTTTTTTTTTTCTTTGCCACCTCAGTGATTATAATTGGAGACCTGATCCACTTAGTCAGTGTCATCTGTGTCTCTCCTTTTTTCACATCATTTGTAGCTTACTGATCACGTGTATATATTTTATATTCAATTCAGCAAAAACAAAAGAAAAGAATCCCCAACCTCTTCCCTCCCTCCTACACCACCCCTCTCCCCCCCCCCACCACCCCACTACCCTCCCCCCCCCCCCCGCACCTCCTGTGTACATTAGATGTTATCTCTATTTTTAATCAATTCTTAACCTCAAGCCTTCAGTAATACTCCATGATTTTTTAAACTCCTTCCAATTTTGCCAGTTGTTCCTCCCTTCTGTTGATTTAACTTCTCTTACAGGTCCTCCTTCCTCCATGTACCGAATCCCTTCTACTGCATCAACCCACTCCCATATTGATGGGCCCTCTACCTTCTTCCAGTTCTTTGCAATAACCTTTTTCGCCGCGTTCAACAGGTGTGGTACTAGGGTGTTTTTATAGATTTTTACCTCCCCATTTATCCCGTGATGTAGCACTATCCAGGGGTCAAGTTTAACCTCGATCTTAGTTATCTGCTTGATGTATCTCAAAATTTTTAGCCAGTACCGTTTAATTACGGGGCAATCCCACCAGATGTGAGCCATGTTTCCTACCCCTTTACATCCCCTCCAACACTCCGCAGTTTTATCTTTTTGATATTTACTTGCCCTTTCCGGGGTAATGTACCATCCTGTTAGAATCTTGTAATTCATTTCAGCAACACTAATGTCAGTTGACGAGCTGTGGGTCAACTCCAGAGTTTTCTTTAATCTATTACTATCTAGCTGTACTCCTAGTTCATTTTCCCATTTAGTAATAAATGGTGGTATCTCCCTGCTGCTCTTTGCCAATCCTAGTTTATATAGTTTTGATATTATACCTTTAGTGTTATTTGATGTACATATCTTTTCCAAGTCTGATAGCTCCTCTCCTGATCTTATTGGATGTGGTAGGCGGCTGGTAAAATGGCTTAACTGCAGGTATCTCCAGCGATCCAATACCCAAAAATCTGTTTTGTGCTTTAATTCCTGAAACGTGTCTATCTTCCCCTTTTTAATAATATCTCTCAGCTGTAGTGTACCCTTTTTTATCCAACTCCCCCCAATATCCTTTTTGCCAGGTGCAAAATAATCATTCTCTGAAAGTGAAATTAACGGGGAATTATACGTGTTATTTATTTGTTTATAAACTATATCCCAAACTCTAAAGACCACCTTTGTTAGTGGATGTGTATTTACATCTAATACCCTATAGTGTGGAGGGTTCCAAATCAAATGTCCTAAGTGCACCTTACTCAAACTTTTCTCTATATTTACCCATCTTTTCTGTGTGTTCTCTCTAAACCACTCTATCGCCCTTGAGACCTGTATTGCCCTATAGTAACCCTGTATATCAGGAATCGCCAAGCCCCCTTTTCTTTTTTCCTGTTTTAAGATATCAAAAGATACTCTAGCCCTTCTATTTTTCCAAACAGCTCTCATAATGATTGATTTCAATTTTTTAAAATAGTACTGAGGGATGTTCAGTGGAAGCATCTGTAGTTTATAGGTGATCTTAGGTAATAATATCATTTTTATGGCGTTAATACGTCTAATCCATGAAAGTGGTTTAGTTGTAATCCTTTTACTCTCAGATCTTATTTCGTCTAGAAGTGTGATAAAATTCACCTTATAGATCTTCCCCAATGAATTGGCCAGTTTTATGCCCAAGTAATTTATTTCTTTTTTCCATATAAATTTAAATTCCTTTTTCAACATTTTTTCCTCCCTCTTTCCCAAGTTGATATTCAGGATTTCCGATTTTGCCAAGTTGATTTTAAAGTTTGATACTTCACCATATTGCCTCATAACTTCGAGGAAATTAGGCATCGAAATTCTGGGGTTGGTCATGAACAGCAGAACATCGTCGGCGAAAGCCGCGATCTTGTGCTCCTCATCCCCAACCCTTATACCCCAAATGTCCGGATCCGCCCTAATCATCGACAACAGTGGCTCCAAGGAGAGAATGAAAAGCAGGGGGGACAAAGGGCATCCCTGCCTCGTTCCATTCTCCATTTCGAAAGCCTCTGTGAGGGAGCCGTTAATTTTTATCGAAGCAGTAGGGTGCTTGTACAGAGCACGTATCCTATTCAACATTTTTGGACCTATACCCATTGATTCCAGTGTTTGGAACATGAACCCCCAGTCTACTCTATCAAACGCTTTCTCCGCGTCTATAGACAAGAGTAGACCTGGGGGTCCCCTGTCCTTAATATGCTGTAGCAAGAGGAGTGCCCTTACGCCATTATCTCGTCCTTCTCTTTTGGGAATGAAACCCACTTGGTCCGGGTGTACCAGACCATTGAGGCTCTCTTTTATTCGGTTAGCTAAAACTCTGGCATATAGTTTAACATCGGTGTTGATCAGCGATATTGGCCTATACCCAGAGCATAGCGTCGGATTTTTCCCCCCTTTTGGGATAACCGTGATCTCTGCTCTAAGAGCTTCTCTACTCAGGTCATAGTCTCTACCCAACCCGTTCAAGTACTCACATAGTCTGGGAGTCAATATTTCTTTAAACTTGGTGTAATACCCACAAGTAAATCCGTCGGGCCCCGGGCTTTTGCCTGAAGCTGATTCTGACAAGGCTCTATTGATTTCTTCTATCGTTATGGGATTTTCTAGGGTTTCTCTGTCTGTATCATTAATCTTCGGGAGGTTGGCTTTATTCAAAAATTCTACTATTTTCCTATCCTTTGCACCCCTTGGCCTTGTATTTTTGGCTACTGAATATAACTTACTGTAATATTCCTTAAAGGATTCCCCTATCTCTTTTGTTGTATGGAGCATTTCTCCTTTACTATTTTGGATTTTATCAATATAATTTCTAGTTTTTTCCTTTCTTACTATTTTGGCTAGCTGTCTACTGTTCTTATTTCGATTCTGGTAATTTTCTTTCGCCACCTTATAGAATGCTTTTTTTATTTCTAAATCCGTATGCTCCTTTAGCTCTTCCCTTTTTTTTTACCAATTTTTGATAGACCTTCTTTCCTTGGCCCGGGTCCCCCTTATGTTCTTGCTCCAGATCGTGTATTTCTTCTGTTAGTTTTTTAATTTTTTCCCTTATTTCCCTTTTCCTCCTAGCCCCTAACTTCATTATTACTCCCCTTATGTAGGCCTTATGGGCCTCCCACAAAGATGATCCTGAGATCCCTACTGTATCATTCGTTGAAAAATATTGTTTTAGTTCCTGCTCTATTTTCTCCACATTAGATACTTCTTGTAAGAGATCTTCGTCTAATCTCCAAGTTATTGGGGTTCTCTGATTTCTCGGTATCGACAATCTCATGCTAACTGGGGCGTGGTCTGATAGGGTAATAACTTCTATCTTGGCCTCCCGGACTCTTTCCAACAATGAGTGTTCCGTCAATATATAGTCTATCCTAGAATACGTCCCGTGCGCAGAGGAATAGAACGAGAAATCCCTCTTTTTTGAGTTCATAATCCTCCATACATCCACCATTTGGCACGAATGCAATTTCTGTTTTAGTTTCTTCAACTTCCCGTTCATTGTCCCCTGCGCACGAGACGTACTATCAACCCCTGGAACCATACAGATATTGAAGTCACCCATCATGATTAGGTTTCCTTCTTTAAATTCTATTAGTTTCTCTAGTATTGTAACTAGAAAACCACTCGGCTCTTTATTTGGGGCGTAAATATTTGCAAGTGTAACCTTCCATCCCTCCAAGGAGCCTCTCAGGAACATATATCTCCCTCCCTGGTCTATTAACCTCTCTTCCACCCTAAAATTTATCCCTTTTGCTATTCCTATTGCTACTCCTCTCGCTCTTGATGTTATTGAGTCTCCGTAAAACCAAGTTGGATACATATTTGACTTTATCTTAACCTTTGAGTAATATGTTAAGTGGGTTTCTTGAAGGAACACAACCTCTGCCCCGTATCTCTCTAATTCCTTCAAGATCTTATGTCTCTTAGTGGGCTCGTTAAGACCCTTTACATTATAGGTCATAAACTTCAATTTTCCCATATCCTCACCTTTTTTTTTTTTTTTTTTTTTTTTTCTTTTGGATTTTGTTGGATTCGTATTACTGAGCTATTTTGATTTCTATCTTTGTTGTCTTGTTTCTTTTCTTCTTCCTTCTTACTTCCTTGTACACCGGATTCCCCCTTCCCCTCCCTTCTCCCTAGCCCTCCCTCCCTACCCCTCAGCCACCCCCTGGCTCCCCATTCGCCCAGCGCCATGGATACCATGGAGCCTAGCGAACCATTTATTTGAGGTGGGAGCCCAAGTTGTGCCCTTTACCCCCCCCTGCTTGGTGTTTTGAAGCAGAGAGGGGCAATCCAGATACACACAGAACAACTCCTCCTCCCTCCCGCCGCCCCTCCACTCCACTAATCTAGTTTACCCCCAAACCCGTCCACCCCACCCCCACCCCCCCCCACACACAGCCGATCACCCCTCCACCCAGCCCGGCAGCTCCGGTTCTTCCATATCAAGCCTATCGCAGAAGTCCCTTAAATCCTCTGGGAACCTCAATCTTGCCGATCTTCCATTTCTAAAGCCTCTCAGACAAGCCGGGAAACCCCAGCTATACTTAATATTTAGATCTCTCATCTGTTCTAATAAGGGCTTCAACAGCCTTCTCCTAGCGAGGGTTTCGGGTGCAAGGTCCGCATAGATTTGGAACTCTGACCCTTCAAATTTTTCCGGGGGTTTGCCTCTCATTTTGGATAGGATTCGAGCTTTGTCCTCATAAAACCTAAAACGGATTATAATATCTCTTGGCCTCTGGTGGTCCGAGTTGAGTAATTTTCCAACTCGGTGTGTCCTTTCAATTTTTGGGAATTCCTTGTCCTCCTCTCCAACCAGAGGCCCCAGTATTTGGGGAATCATCCTTCTCAGATCTTCTCCTTTGTTTTCTGGGATATTACGCAGTCTTATATTTTGTCTCCTATCACGATTTTCCTGATCTTCGATCTTATATAAAATTATCTTCTGATTTTGTCTAGAGATTTTAATTTGTTCTTTGAGGTTCATTATCTCCTTTTCCAATTCCTCCGTTTTTTTTTCCGTTGTTTCTACCCTCTCCAATAAGTTTCCCAGGTCTGCTCTCACCAGACCTATTTCAACTTTTATTGAAAGCTCTAGATTTTTAAGCATGTCTCTCATTTCCTCCTTTGAAAGCATTGGGGCGCTTGTACTTCCCCCTTCTATCCGGTTTAAATCTCCTTCACTTTCAACACTTTCCGCTATTGAGTTTTCTTTTGATTGAATCGTTTTATCCCCCTTTTTGTCTGGAGTTCCCCCTCTTCCTCCTTGGGCTCCCTGCTCCCCTCCTTTTGGACTCCCGCCTTGGGACATGAATTGTTTTATTGAGCTACCAGCTGTCCTATCCTTCGGCGTTTTAGGTGCCCCTCCTTTTTTTGTTGTCGTTTTATTCATTCTTCCTTTCTTCCTCTGACCCCCTGTTGGTTTCCCCAGGATTTACTGAACTTCTTCCCGCCTCTTATAGGTATGGATCCTTCAGGGGTCTCGGCCCTGGGGGTTATTTCCTGGGCCCTACTCCGGATAGTACCCCACCTTTATACTATAAAAATATTCCGACCGTGGGAAGGGGGGGTAAGAAACCTCCCAGGAATGACCCAGGCCCTCTCCGGAAGCGGTATCTCAAAGATGCATCACTCTTGTCAGTCCCCAATCTGGAATTCCCACCTAAGAACCTTTTTCTCATAGGTTTGAGACAAGCTTCATTGCTCCGTCAGGGGAAGGTACCATCCCAAAACCGAAACTTCAATCAGTTTACTTCTGTCCCCAATAAATCCAGCATGTGTTAACAGACATTAGTAATGGCATTAACAATAACACCCGGGCTGAGTGAATCCATCAGCACCCCTGCTCCGAACGTCTTATCGATCATTAACCTCTCAGACTGTTATAGTAGGTTTGTAAAGAAAATTTTCCTTGAATAATCATGTCTGCAGGCTTCCAATACATCAATGGCTTTAGATTTATCCTCCTTTAGATAGCTTTGTCATATAACAGATATTATAATAGGTCCTGCTTTCATTCCCACAGCTAAGTGAAGTTTCAGATAGGCAAAGCAGTTTCAGCCGCTATCTTTAGTCATTAGCTCAAGCACTGCTATATCAAGCTGTCAAAATGAGATGGCGCTGAGACATACAAGCTGGTACATATAGACAGGTGTTATATGCAGATGTTATATTCATTACATGCAGAATTATTTCTACATTACCACCACCGGACTCTGCCGAACTCCAACTGGGTCACAGGTTGCCTGGAAAGTCATGAGGGGTGACCGAAGGGGGGGAAAGCCGGAGGGGGGGGGGGAGGAGGGGGGGAACGCCGTCAAATCCTCCCTTCCTCTCTGTCTGTGTTGAATCCGCAGCCGCCTCTCATGTCCCAGCGGCGGTGTGTGGAGCGGCGTGTGGAGCGGCGTGTGGAGCCTCAATGTTGTCGCCCTGTTGGAATCAGGGAGCCTCAGCTACAGCGCTCGTCGCGGCGGACAAGGATCTTCCTCCCCCCTTTAGCCACGGGCATGTCCTAAGCGACGGCTGGAGAAACGAGCTCCAGGGATCCTAGGAGAGTCTGCTTCTCCTTCCGACACCCTCACCTCCCTCCCTCCGTGATGCGCGTTACGTCATCACGCCCTCCAGCCCATATAGATGATTTGAAGAACAAATCTCGGAGGCTGAATTTTAGTATCAGGGGCCTACCGGAAACAATTACAGATGTCACAGCGGCTACGCAGGATCTTATGAGAGAACTGATCCCGAATATTCCAACAGCACGTCTGGAGCTGGACAGGGTTCATAGGGCCCTGGGTCCCCCCAGGAAAGACGGTTCCCCTAGGGACATCATTGCCAAACCTCATTATTATGAAGTCAAAGAAGCTGTCATAAAACAGGCCCGGGCCCTTCCCCAAGTTTCCTGCCAAGGTCACATAGTGCAAATTTATGCGGATATCTCCCCCTCCACCATACAGCGCAGAAGAACTCTGAAACCCCTCTTATCTGCTATGGCTCAGAAGGACATCAGGTACAAATGGGCCTTTCCGTTTGCGGTCAAATTCTCTCATAAGGGTCAGAAACACTCCTTCTCCAACTTTATAACGGGAGAGAAGCTACTACTCAAACTGAAGATAATTTCGCAGGAAATGGACACGGAAGCACCCCCCCTCCTCTGGTTCCAACAAGCGTCCCCCTCTGGCCGGCTCTCCAAACCCTCTTTGGACCAAGAATAAGTCCAGAATATCTTCCCACTACGGTCCACCATGACCACAGGGTCGCAACATCCTCTGTGCCTCCTGATGTCGATTCCTATTGCTATTGACTGGCTTGCTGATAGAAGAAATTGACTTTCTCCCTCTCCTTGGGAGCAATTTTATTCACTGATGTCCTTCCACTGAAAAGGGACAAGAGAAAAGTTGAAATTCTCCTAGCTTGACAATTTTCTTTCTTTTTATTTTATTTTTTTTCTATTATTCAAGCTCAGGTCCCCGCTGCTCCGCCTCCACTCTTTTCTCCGTAGAGAGTTGGAGAGCGACGCATTCAATATGGGGTATATCTGGGGTTCGGAAAACTCATATTTTTGTTACAATTATTAGAACCTGTTCTTGCTTGTTTGGTTTCAGCGATAGATAGTTTACATTTATCACAGGTTGTAGGGGGTTTCTAGGGGATAGGAAGTCCAACCGCAGTTGGACTTTTGACAACGGTTTTTCTCACATGTTACAGTGAGATGACAGGGGGGTCTTCTTTCTTCCTTGGGCTCTATGTGGCCCCAGGGGGAGAGAACTCTCCCATTTCTTCCTTCTGTTCTCTTTCCTTCTCTCATCTTTCTCCTCTCCTCCCTTCCTTCCCCAACTCATGGAACATCACTTATCAGTTTTTTTCATTTCAGTCCAGTCCAGAGGTATATCCCCCCGATCGGAGGCTCCTATTGTTGACAAGGTACCGCACCCCCTTTCAGCGCGGCTTCCGAAGTCCCCAGTAACGGTAAGTGATGGTGGATACGGTAGCACTCACTCTCTCGGGTCTCATGGCTGATCACACACTCAACACTTTAAGGGTTGCCACCCACAATGTACAGGGCCTAAATTCCCCCATTAAAAGGCGGAAGATATTTAATTTCTTTAAATCGTCCAAACTGGATATTATTCTAATGCAGGAAACTCATTTCCCGGCCAAATACTGCCCCAAGTTGCTTCATTCCCACTTTCCAAATTTTTATCTGGCCAGTGCGGAAAATAAGACCAAAGGGGTGGCCATAGCATTTGCCAAATCTTGCAACTTTAGTTGGCTTACAGAAATTAAAGACCCAAACGGCAGGTTTCTCTTAGTTAAGGGTAAAATAGATGGACAGATCTAATCCCTAGTCTCCTACTATACCCCTAATAAGGGCCAAGCTTCTTTTTTCCAGAACCTTCTTAGTACCCTCTCACCGGCCCTAGAAGGTATGGTTATTTTTGGTGGTGACTCAAACACCGCCTTTGATCAAGGGCTGGACAAATCCAGGCCCCCCGCAGATCAACTAACCCGTCCTACCAAACAAAGCCTCAAAATAGCTAGTCTCATTCATGCCCATGGGTTAGCGGATGTCTGGAGGGAAATGAACCCTACTAAAAGGGACTATACCCACTTCTCCCACCCACACAATTCCTGAGCTAGGATTGATCACCTCCTCATTAAAACACAGTCCATCCCATTGATCATAAAATCTCATATCAAAGACACTGTTTTGTCTGACCATTCATTGGTCGTCGTGGAAATACGCGCACACCAACGCAGAACGGGCAGGGGACAATGGAGACTTAACAAATCCATTCTCTCAGATCCAATCCATGTCACTATGCTGGACAAATCTTTAAAAGAATATTTCCTTCTAAACAAAACCGAGGGCATCTCGCCTGAAAAATTATGGGCAGCCCACAAAGCCTTTATTAGAGGGGAGCTAATCAGACTCGCTTCCCAACTTAAGAGAGAAAGAGAGGCTGATATAAAAGTCCTAGAGGCCGAATTCTCCAAATTTCAGACACTTCACAAATCCAACTCCTCCCCTTCTCGATATCCCAGCTAGACAAGGCCGGGTTGGAGCTCAGCCTAGCCCTGACAGCTCAGGCGGAAAAACAAATTCACTGGAACAAACACAAATTTTATACCCAAGGGGACAGGGTGGGCTCCATGCTGGCCGCCAAATTAACGCCCCAAATTAAATCACATCATATGCCAAAAATAAAGATCCCAGGACAGGGCACCACGGCTGATCCCTCCAAAATCTTAGAGGCCTTTCAGGTTTTTATAACAATCTTTACTCGCCAAGATCTCCTCCAAATGACACCACACTGGATTCATTCCTCTCCCTTCCATCGCTTTCAGTGGAACATAGAGACAGCCTTGAAGCTCCATTCACAGAGGGAGAGGTACTTGGAGTAATAAAATCACTAAAAAATGGTTCAGCCCCCTCTGTCCAACACCTATTATAAAACCTTTTCCAACACCTTAGCCACACACCTAACGCACTTCTTCAACTCCAAAACACAGGGGAACCCACTTGATCCACAACTTAATACTGCATACATTGCAGTGATCCCTAAACTGGACAAGAATCCAGAAGATGTAGGGAATTACCGCCCTATATCACTTATTAACTGTGATGTCAAGATTCTGACTAAGATTCTTGCTAATCGCATGGCTTCCTTCATCAATATATATATAGATAAGGATCAAGTGGGTTTCATTCCAGGCAGACAGGGCCCAGACCAAATAAGGCGGGCTATAGACCTGGTCTCCATCCTACAAACTAATTGGGCGGGAGGTCCTAAACAATCTGGTATGCTCCTGTCGTTGGACCTACAAAATGCCTTTGACTCCTGGCCATACATTTTTGCCATGTTGGAGCGCTGGGGCTTCGGACAAAGATTTCTCTGTCTGATACAGGCGCTGTACTCCAACCCCAGTCCAGTATATGCCTGCAAGCCCAAACCCATTACAATTAAAAAAGGGACTAGACAAGGGTGCCCACTCTCGCCAATCATATTTGCAATGGCCATTGAAACACTGGCTATCGCAATTCGTCATAACCCAAACATCAAGGGAGTGACTTGCAGCTCCCAAACTCACAAATGCGGGCTATATGCGGACGACGTCCTGCTCTTTCTCACCTCCCCCGTAACCTCCCTTCCCAACTTATGCAAAACCTTAGATGCCTTCGCCAAACTGTCCGGTTTAGAAGTTAATTACTCAAAGTCACGAGCACTCAACATCTCTCTAAAACCAGAGACTGAGTCTTACGACAGAACTTTCCCTTCAAATGGAGCGATTCCTACATCAAATACTTAGGTATTAACTTAACAGCTAACATTGAAACTCTATACTGCCATAACTACCCTCCCATGTACCGTAAGCTTGAAGCAGACCTAAACACCTGGTCCCGTAATAATATTTCTTGGTTGGGAATGGTAAATTCAGTTTAAAATTACACTACTTCCCAGATTGCTATATTTGTTTCGCACCTTACCCATCCCTCTCCGGAGGGACCATATTAGATCTTTCCAAAGCAAACTTCTAAAGTTCATCTGGGGTAAGGTGGGATACAGAATTCCCCAAAGAACCCTTTACCTACATAGAAAAAAAGGAGGACTAGGTCTACCCCACCTCTACAAGTACTACCAAGCTGCCAGATTGGCCCAATTGTCAACAGTCTATTTTAGTTTAGAGAAACCTGATTGGGTAGCAATAGAAAAACAGGCAGCTCCTAACTTCACGCTAGACTTCCTCCTCTGGATACCCCCTAGAAACAGACCCTCCATACTTGCTCCGACCCTTTCCTACTCTTTTGCTCTATGGGACTCCCTACGTTCCTCAGAAGCATTAGTTTCGGCATACAAACCCCTCACTCATATTTATAATAACCCAGACTTCCCCCCGGGGAAAATGTTATGGCCTTCAAGTGGTGGGTGGATAAAGGCCTATACAGGATAGGACAATTTTTCATGGCTGCAGGTCCCTTCACTCTAAAACACTGCACCAAAATGCTAGATATGCCCTTATCCGAAACTGTTCGGTTCAGTCAAATTTCCCATTTCTTGCAATCGCTATGTAAAGACAAAGATTTCCCCCCCAAATTTTCTGACTATGAAATGTGGTGTGGTCAAGGCAGAGACCAGAGGGGTGGGATCTCAGTGATCTATTCGTCACTTACCTCGCCATGCTCAAAAACGACTTTTATGGAGGCCTGGGAGTCTGAGCTCCAATTTAACTGGAACTTGGAAAATTGGCAGAGGTCCTGTTTCAAATCCTTCCAGGGTGTCCTCAATACCACATTAGTGGAGGCCAGCCTGAAAGTGATCTCCAGATGGTACTATACTCGTCTAGACTGGCCTCAATCTTTCCAACGGCTGACCCTCTCTGTTTCAGAGGTTGTCAACTCAAGGGCACAATGTCTTACATATGGTGGGAATATCCCAGAATTCGTTCCTTCTGGAAAAGAATATTCAATATATTGGAAGAGCTGGTGGAGTCTCGGATTCCCAGAACTCCACTGGTGGCCCTTCTCAATGCCCCGATCCCGGGGATCCCTAAATCCTCTCACAGACTGGTACACTTTGTGCTGCTGGGGGCTAAGCTCATGATCGCCAGAGCCTGGAAACGGCTGGGAGTTTCCCTCCCAGCAGCCAAAAGGAACATATCCTGGATAATGTCCCAGGAAAAGCTCACTAGTATAGTCCAGGATACTGTGAAGAAATTTGAGGGTATCTGGAATCCATGGGCTCGATTGGTAGGAGTAGCTTTAGGCCCTCCTAATAGATCCACATAAAGCATATCTTGAACGCATGAGTGGTGTTTCTCCCCTCCCCCTTCCCCTCCCTTCTTTTCTTTCTTTCTTCATTCCTCCTATTCTATCTTCTTCAGGTATCCTCTAGACCTTGGTGTTATTTTCAGTTCCATGGGTACTTTGTTTGCTCAGATTTGTATAAGCTCAGTGTCTACAATCACGGCGGGGCAAAGAAATGTTCAATTCCCACTCCCCCTGTAGCTCTACATTATCCTTCAGCTCTCAGAGATCTAATCTTAATGGGGTATGAGCTCTCATTGGGAGAGCTCAGACCATCGAGATCGTTTGGGGGTTCCTCGCCCCAGCACAGTGTGCTCCCATTTGGGGTGCCGGGTAGAGGAATACCCCATGAGTAGCAGGTTATAGCTTTCTCTGACACCCTTTTTTTCTTGCTAAACTACTTATAGAGCCCCGGAGTCCTTGACTACATGTAGTCCATGCCGTAGGTAACTGTTTCAGTATTTTCTTTTTAGACACTGCTCTGTTTCTTAATGCTTATACTCAACAAAGTATATTTCTGTTTTGTATAATTGCTTTTTTTCTCAAAATAAAAATCTTTTGAAGTAAAACTAAGGTGAAAAAACATCCGACAATACCGCCCCCCCCGTTTTACTTTCCTGACCCCTCGAAAGTCCCACGCTCGCCCCGACATCCTCTTCACCGCTCAGCCTGGCCGTTGATTGGCTAGAGTGGATGGATTAAAAGCAGCGCAGCTATTGGCTTGCGCTGCTGTCAATTACATCCAATGACACGGCGCACCGGGGGGCGGGGCCAAGTGATACAGTGAGCGGCTATGACCGCTGGCTATATCATGGGAGCACAGCCGCAAGCACTCAACACCATGTGAGGGAGCTCACATGAAGGTGTTGAGTCCTTGCGGGGGGAGCCGAGACAGCCGCCGAGGGACCCCAGAAGACTAAGTTCTGAGCCACTCTGTGCAAAACGAGCTGCACAGTGGAGGTAAGTATAACATGTTTGTTATTTAAAAAATATATATATATCTGTAGTGATCCTTTAACAGTTCCCTTCATGGATGCCTTTGCTGGAAAATTGGATAGTGCAGAATTACAACCATTGCTGCAATGCATAAACACTCTGCTTCCAAAGATAGTATTAGAAGCATTTACCTATTTCTTCATTAGGAGCAAAAAAAAAACAACCAACAAATCAAGCTTCTACATTTTCATGCCATCTCTCTTTAGATTTATGGTTAACTACTCGATACGCATGAACAACACCCTTACACTACCATTATACTGTAAGTGATTTTGCAAGCAAATAGTTAAAAAAATTCATTCTTTGACTGCAGGTTTTATAGATCACTTCTTCTGAGATATCTTTTGATACTGTGTAATAAAGGTTGGTACAAACAAATTTTGTTTTTGGAAAGATGCTCACAATGATTGTTAAAATCACAATTTAAACATCTGTACTCAGCTAACTCAGCTTACTCAGCTAACCACAACCCATTTAAATGAGGGCAATTGTTTATAAAACTAAATTTCATGAAACTTATTAAAATGTACTTTACCATCATGCTTTTCTCCCTTCTTATTGATTAACTTAGATGTATGTTAACCAAAGCAAACCGGCTGAATTTACAATCCTGGGATTTCCTGGTTCTCTTAGTTTGCAATATTTGTGCTTCCTGCTACTACTGATAACATATCTGTTAATGCTTATGAGTAACATTGTGATCATCATTATTATACAGATAGAAAAAACCCTGCACACACCTATGTATTTTTATCTTCGTAACCTCTCTTTTCTAGAGATTTGTTATGTTTCTGTAATTGTTCCCAAGATTCTTACCACTATTACTCCACATGGGAGATATATTTCTTTCCCTGGTTGCATAATGCAGCTGTTTTTCTTCTTCTTCTTGGCATCCACAGAATGTTGTTTATTTGGTGTCATGGCGTATGACCGCTACTTAGCCATCTGTCAGCCACTACACTACACAACCCTGATGAATAATGCCATGTGCTACAGTCTTAGCATAGGCTCAGTCATTGGAGGCTTTGTGACCACTTTCCCACATATTGTCCTAATCTCCCGACTTCCATTTTGTGGAGATCATATTATTAACCATTTCTTTTGTGACACTCCACCCCTACTTCAACTGTCTTGTGCAGACACATACCTAATTGATATGTTGGATTTTGTGTGTGCTTCCCTAGTGATATTATTGTCTTTCTTGGTGACTTTGATTTCCTATTTTTATATTCTTGCAGCAGTCTTACATATACCTAGTAAAAATAGAAGAAAAACCTTTTCTACCTGTTCTTCCCACTTAATTGTTGTGTTTATTT
Organism: Lithobates clamitans; assembly: GCA_037952925.1. NCBI lineage: Eukaryota > Metazoa > Chordata > Amphibia > Anura > Ranidae > Lithobates > Lithobates clamitans. Next base: position 85,538 of record JBBGZY010000415.1, read on the forward strand.
ATTATAGTACTGTTATATTTATGTATGTTAGGCCAAAAGTAAGTTTGGCTTTTACTCTTAATCGAGTAGTTGCAGTTTTTTACACTGTTGTAACACCTATACTTAATCCTCTAATATACTGTTTAAGGAATAAAGAAGTGAAACATTGCATTAAAAAGCAACTGGGTCCTTTGATGAACTTTTATAGAAGATGACAAATATATTTATTAAAGGTAATGTAATTTAATTTAAGGAATAAAGAAGTGAAACATTGCATTAAAAAGCAACTGGGTCCTTTGATGAACTTTTATAGAAGATGACAAATATATTTATTAAAGGTAATGTAAAGTGTTATTGTACTTATATTTTTCTTTCTAATCTGTCTATTTTTTTTTTTTTGTGGTGGTTGGCAAAAAAAAAATTTAAGTAAATTTGAATGTTTGCATATGGTTATTATGTACTTTATTCTCATATCCACCCTGTAAGTGGAGCATAATCCTTCCTTTTACATTTTTTCTTGTTTTTTTCATATATCTAGTTGCAAAAAAGCTTGTTGATTACAGATCTCAGTGGCTTATACTGAAATACAGTTTACACACACAATAAGAGACTTAGGGAGTTATTTACTAAAGGCAAATCCACTGTGCACTACAAGTGCAAAGTGCACTTGAAATTGCACTGCAAGTGCAATTGGAAGTGCAGTCACTGTAGATCTGAGGGGAACATGCAAGGAAAATAAAAAACAGCATTTTATCTTGCACATGATTGGATAATAAAATCAGCAGAGCTTCCCCTCATTTCAGATCTACCCCTCAGATTTACAGCGACTGCACTTCCAAGTGCACTTTCAGTGCAATTTCAAGTGCACTTTGCACTTGTAGTTTGCACGTGTAGTGCAAAGTGGATTTGCCTTTCGTAAAGAACCCCCTTAGTATGCCTGTATATATATACTCTGCTCCCTCCCTCCTGTCAATCATCTGGGACCCATTACAGGTCCCAGGTGACTGAGCGGCCAATCACGGCGCTCGGCGCCGCTCGCGCATGCGCAGTGGGTGCCAGGCTGTGAAGCCACAGCCCGGCGCCCACAGTTGCAATGCCAGCGCTGCTGAACGGAGGGGGAGACGAGCGGGGCTTTGATCCCCCGCATCGCTGGACCCAGGGACAGGTAAGTGTCAAATTAAAAGTCAGCAGCTGCAGTATTTGTAGCTGCTGACTTTTATTTTTTTTTTTTTTTTTTGACTGGAACTCCTCTTTAAGAAGCAGCTATTTCCAGTGCAGCCACGATACATCAAAAAAGACTAAATGCCTTGTTTCCTATGCTGACAGTTCACACTACAGCATTGTTGTGGTGTTCTTTAAATGCAGTGCTACATGCAGCACTTTTTTCAGTGCAGAAGATTGCAACCCAAACTGTATTGAATTGTCATAAATGTCAAAGTTCTGCGTGGATGGAGCAAAAAATCTAATTTTAAGCTATTTCCTAGTCAAATATTTTTCACTGATTTAAATGAACGTGAATGAGCCCTAAAAGCACTTTAAAACAAACCCTATCGCACCTCTGTACCTGTAGGCATTATAGAGAATTTTATACTCAAAGTTCAAAACAGGGACACAGAAGTTTTTTTTTAGCTATTACGCAGCAGGTGTTTATAAGCTATTGGAAAACAAAAGAAACATGAATTTTGTGCCTTTATTGTGATCTTTGGGGATTTATGTTTTTGGTACATGTGGCTAGAAAGGTTACAACACATGGCTTGTTTTAATACGTTTAACTCCTTGTTAAGAATATATTAATAATTTACTAATAAAGCAAATAATATAGTGTGGCACTAAATCCCAATTTAAAAATATGAATAACGTGTCACAGTGATTATCAATGAACAAATTAAAACATGTGATACAAATATTGCCATTCACACATAAATAAATAAATAAATAAATATTTTTAAAAAGCGTTCCCATTAGATACTGTGTAACAATACATCCATGTATCAGCCTCTATAAACAAATAGTGATATTAAGTCCAAAGTTCCCTGCTGGGCAATGAATCCAAAACTTAGTGCTGCACATCCAAATGAGTGAATATATAGAGTTTGCTTTGATCAAAATAGATATAATAAGTGCAATGGCAGTCTTCCAAATGAGTGACTTCACTCCATGCAATCCAGTGCCCCACCAATGTGCTCCACCACTGTGCAAATTGTCCGCTCACCTGAAAATTCAGTTTAAAGCTCTTTTGTTTTAATCAATATTATCTTCAATCCTGATATAATCATATACGGATTCCCGACACATCTCTCAATCGGCTATTACATGCAATGGTAATGAAAATCCATATAGTGTAATACTTCTTAAATAATGTTTAATAAAACATAGCAACACTCACATTTAAATTTACACTCAACAAGTGTAACAAACAGTGGGGTCACACAGGATAAGGTCGCTTTGTGTTCCGCACTTCTGGTCTTGGCCGGGAGCGGAAGTGACATCACCGGGCTCCACTCGACGTGTTGCATCGTGGACATGTGACTTTCTCAAGGGATGTCACTTCCGGTCATAGCTGAGATCTAAAGTTCGGAACACAAAGCAAACTTATCCTGTGTGAGTCCACTGTTCATTACACTCTGATTTTAAATTTGTGCATTACATTTTTTTTCACCTCCCAAACATCATTATACATAAGTTATTTAACCCCCTGCTGACCGCCCTTTTACTGGTACAGGGCAGCAGCTGTGTGGCAGAATCATGTATACATACGTGATTCTGCATTTCAGCCTGCAGGGGGTGCGTGCACGCCTCTGGCGGGCTGCTTCTGCTGTGATAATTCACAGCAGAAGCTGATATGCCTGTTCCGGGGACTCAATGTCTTCCGCACCCGCCGATCATTAGTAAAACACGGAGAACTGAGATATGCCTATGTAAACAAGGCTTATCTCAATTCTGATAGGGGAAGGGACAATCCTGTGTCTCTGCAAGGCTACCCCTAGAGAAAGCACCACACTGTATACACAAAAACACTGGTTAGGCACACAGTTAACCCTTTGATCACCCTAAATGTTTAACCCCTTCCCAGCCAGTGTCATAAGTACAGTGACAGTGCATATTTTTAGCACTGATCACTGTATTTGTGTCAGTGGTTCCCGCAATGTGTCAATTAGTGTCCAATAGTTCACCGCAATATTTGTGTCCCACTATAAGTCGCAGATCGCTGCCATTACTAGTATAAAAAAAATTTAAATTTCCATAAATATATGCCATAGTTTGTAGACGCTATAATATTTGTGTAAACTGATCAATATACACTTATTGGGATTTCTTTTTGCAAAAACATGTAGCAGAATACATATTGGCCTAAATTTATGAAGAAATTAGATTTTTTAACTTTTTTTTTTTTTTCAAATATAAATTTTATTGACGCCTACGACGGGCAAAAAACCTATCAATACAGCCAGCATATATACATCCAAAAAAAACAACATAAACATCTTACAAATAAGCATACAAGTCTCTGCAATTCTATTGTAAAGAGGCATAGTATAAATTAAGAATCAAATATTGTTGTTTGCCCCCCCTAGATTAGGTCATTAAAGAACTTAAATACCGGATTCAAAGTTGCCCGTCTCCATTTTCCCATATTCAAACAAAAAAAAAAATGGGGAGAGGGGAAAGGGAAAAGATAGGGTTATTGACAAAGAGATAATATTAAGAGAAAGAGGAACTTAGTTATCGTTGGTTCCGGATAGCCAAGGTGTTCAAAGAGTGTCTTTAAGATTAACTTCAGTTTTCCAAAAGGGTCGAACCTTCTACAGAAAGAACAAAGTGTTTCCACAATTTCCAAGTTATATTATGCTTTTCCTGTTGGAGTTGTGTAGTCAATACTAACTCTTCCATTGTACTTATATTATCCACTTTACGTAGCCAGTCCGCCACCGTTGGCGATGTCTGTTTCTTCCAATAAAGCTGAATACAGGATTTTGCAGTGTTTAAAAGGTGTCTTAAAGATTTTTCATAACTTTTGGCCGAGATAGTGGACACATGCAAAAGAAAAAAAGCCGGATCACCAGAAATCTTATAGTCCGTAAACTTTTGAGTCACTTCCTGAACCGTCTTCCAATAATGGGACAATTTAGGACAGGACCAAAATATATAAAATAAGGTTCCCCTATCCCCCAAACATCGCCAGCATTGATCAGTAGTATTAGGGTAATACTGATGTAAAAGATGGGGGGGTGATATCATCTCGTCAAAATTTTATAATTGGACTCTTGGATTTTCATACAAACTGATGACTTTAGGGCAAATCTTAATATATGTTGTATTTGGGCCGGTTTTAGATTTTAGAGAGTACCTGTGTTATAACGCCTTCTTCGGAACAGTATTTCTCTAATGTTGTCAAAGGGCGAACAAAGCTCGTTGGGTCAGACAGAGTGTCCAGAAAATGTTGCAGCTGTAATGCTGGCCAGAAAGACAGTGTAAAAGTACCTGACTCCACCATCAGTTCCTCTATAGAAGGCCATCTACCATCTATTAAAAAATGGGATGCCCGAGTTTTACCTAACTGTCCTAGGGTTCTGAATGTATTAGGGCACAGTCATGGAGAAAAGCTTGGGTTTCCCAAAATAGGAAATAACGGAGAGTCTGAATAAAAAAGAGAGAATTGCTTGCTAACTTGAGATCCTATATGAAGCTTTACAGCTATTATAGGGTGATTTTTCAGTGACTTCTGAAGATGGTCATAACACCACAGAGTCCCTGATAGCAAGATATTTGTCTGAGCCTGTTCTATCTGGACCAACATTTTAGATTTACTATGACGGCACCAATCTATAATCCTACTCAAATGAGTTGCTTGGTAGTATTTCCGGACGTCTGGAAAGGCTACACCGCCATTTTCATTATATTGTAAGAAGTAGAGGGGTGGTTTATTCTGAAGTAATATGCAGTTAGTGAGTCAGTGAGAACTCCAATCATACCGCCTGGCTGTGTCTACAGCTACCACCTATGGATTGACACTTGTCATCTACTACAGATGGCTACTTTCAGCTATTAGTGGACTATCACATATCAAGTCATTTGTTTTTTTTTGTTTTTTTTATCCACTTCAGCGAAAGTTTTCCGAGAGACATTATTTCAACTTTGTGTCAAACTTTATCTCTTCTCCTTTTCCACATCATTGTGGATTGTTTTCGTCACGTCTTTATTATTTTTCCTTTCTAGGATATTCTTAAATATTTTTAAAAACCGGCGACAAAACGCCTTCTATAATTATAAACCCTATTATTATCTTAGTCTCTCTCAGTCCCTCTTATTTCCCCCCGCCCCCCCTCCCCCTCCCCCTCATCCCCCCCCTCCCCCTCCCCTGTGTCTGGTCCGTTCCTTTATGTTATTTATTTATCCACTTGGCTCTGCACCTGTTCTTTCTTTTATCCTATCTAAATAAATATCCGAGACTTTGTAGTTTTTCCAACTTTCCCATCTACTATTATCCCCTTTCTCTCCTCCTTCCATTTTGTAGTGATAATCTATTTCCTTTAGCCAGTCTCTAATGTCTGGTTTTCCACTTTGTAGCCAATTCTTGGGAATTAAGGCCTTGGCCGCATTCAGGAGGTTAGGTATTATTGATTTTCTATATTGTTTCTTAGGTTTATTGTAGATATGGAAGAGGCAAGTCCAAATATTTTGTTCTATTTCTTCTCCAGTTATTTCCTTTATGTTATTTAACACTTCCTTCCAGTACTCCATTATTATTGGGCATTCCCACCATATGTGTGTGATCGTTGCTATTTGGCCACATTTTCTCCAACACAAGGAGGTTCTATCTTGATGGAATCTGTGTATTCTTACTGGGGTCATATACCATCTTGATACTAATTTATAATTCATTTCTATGGTCTTCATGTCCCAAGCCTTATTATATCCCATTTCTATCATTTTTTCCACTTTTTGGTTATCTATTTTTAAATTCATTTCCTTTTCCCATTGATTTATATATTCTGGTCTTTCTTGTGCTTCCAAATCTGTCAGTATACTATAAATTTTTGATGTTCCGTTTTTTAATGGTGTTTCATTGCTACATAGCTTTTCCAGTGCAGTTAATTTTGTTTCATCTCTCAGTGGGTGTGGTATTGTGCTTACTAGGTGCCTTAGTTGAGTATAATTCCATTCATTCATCTTCCATCCATTCCTTTCCTCTATTTCTACTCGTGTTCTTATTTTGCCATTTCTAGTGATATCTTTCAGTCGTGGGTTACCTATTCCTTGGATTTCAAATATTTCCCTCCCAGGGGTGAAGAGATTCGATCCTGTGAGTGCTAATAGTGGTGAATTATATTTCCATTCATTCTTTAAGTGAATGGTGTCCCAAATTTTAAATACATTTTTTGTTATTTCGTGCGTGTCGGTGTCCAATAGTCTATATTTCCGTGGAATCCAAATATTCTTATGTAGTGTGGCTCCACTTATTGTGTTTTCCATTTCCACCCATTTTTTTTCATTTTTCTCATTTGTCCACTCTAACATTCGTGTTAAAACTATGGCTTTATAGTACCTACTTATATCTGGGAGGGCAAGACCCCCATGCTCCTTTTTCCTTGTGATCAGCGTGTATTTAATTCTTGGTTTTTTATTAAGCCATATGTATTTTAGCAGGATTGTTTTAATTATTTTAAAAAAGCTCTGCGGGATTTTTACTGGTAACATCTGTAATCTGTAGTTTATTTTAGGTAATATCGTCATCTTAAACATATTTATTCTTCCAATCCATGAAAGTGGCTGTATTCTTAACTTTTTCATTTCTTCTTTGACCTCATTGATCAGTGGAATAAAGTTTGCCTGATAAATTTTTTCGACTCTAGGAGTTATTTTAATTCCAAGGTAATTTAGTTCTTTTACCCAAGTGAATGGGAATTCTTTTTGTAAAAACTGAACTTCCTTTTTCTCTAGACCTATGTTTAATATTTCCGTTTTTATTGGATTAATTTTGAAGTTTGACAGTTCTCCGTATTTTTTAATTTCTTTCAGTATGTTTGGGAGTGACACTCTTGGGTTGGATACGTACATCAAGATGTCGTCCGCGTAGGCAGCGATCTTATGCTCTTTTCCTCCTAGTTTCGCTCCTTCTACCTCTTTGTTATTGCGGAGTGTTGCTAATAGTGGTTCTAAGGCCAATACATATAATAGTGGAGACAATGGACAGCCTTGCCGTGTTCCATTCTGCATCTTAATTTTTGGAGAGAGTCTACCATTTACTTTTACGACTGCTGTCGGGCCATTATACAAATTTGTTATCCACTTCATCATTTTTGTCCCAATACCCAAGTGCCGCAATGTATCCATCATGAAACCCCAGTCTACCCTGTCAAATGCTTTTTCTGCATCCAATGACAGGAATAGAACTGGGGTCTCATTCTGCACCTTCTTGTGCAACATCAATAATGATTTTAGGCTGTTGTCCCGCCCCTCTCTCCCCGGGACAAAACCAGTTTGGTCCGGGTTGATCCACAGTGGGATTAGTTTTTTTATCCTAGTGGCCAGGATCTTGGAGTACAGCTTCGTATCAGCGTTCAATAGGGCTATTGGCCTGTAACTTGAGCAGTTAACTTTGTCTTTCCCTTCTTTTGGTAGTATTGTAATATGAGCTAATAACGATTCACTTCTTATTTCTTCATCTTCCCCTAAGGAATTCATATATTCTAATAGTTTTGGAGTCAGCTGTTCTTCAAATTTTTTATAGTATTTGACCGTAAACCCGTCTGGTCCTGGGCTTTTTCCTACGGGAGTTTCCTTTAATGCCAGTTTTACCTCTTCATGCGTAATATTTTTTTCCAATTCTTCTAGTTGGTCTATTTTTAGTTTTGGTAAGTTTGCTTTTTTTAAATATTCTTGTATCTTCTTTGTTCTTGTATTCGCTTCTTTCCAACTTTCCTGTCCTTTTATTGCATAAAGGGAGCTGAAGTATTTTTGAAATGTTATCGCTATATCTGTAGTTTTATTTACCACTTCTCCTTTTTCATTTTTGATCTTCTCAATGTAATTCAAAGACTTCTTTTTTTTTACCAGATTTGCTAGGTATTTTCCTGGTTTATTACCCCATTTATATTTTTCTTGTACTACTCTGTTGTAGTCCTTCCTTTCTTCTTGTTCCATCCAGTCTTTTAATTGCTCTCTCTTTTGAGATAGTAGGCCGAAGATTTTGTTGTTTACTTGATTTTTGTGTTTTCGTTCCAATTCATAAATTTCTTTAATTATTTGTTGCATGTTTGTTTTCCTTTCCTGTTTTTTTCTTGCCCCTATAGCTATTAACTTGCCCCTAATAACAGATTTATGCGCCTCCCATATTGTTGCTTTTGATACCTCTGGTGTATCGTTTTCTTCAAAATATCTTTTAATTTCTTCTATGATGCTTTTTTCGGTCTCACTGTCTTCTAATAAAGTTTCGTTGATTCTCCATGGACCCCTTTCAAGGACTTCTCCTTTTATTTTCATTCTCAAGATTACTGGGCTGTGGTCTGAGGCGGTTATTATGCCTATTTTTGTTTCTTCTATTTCTTCCAAGTTTCTATGTTCGACCATGATGTAATCCAATCTGGAGTAAATTTTGTGTACTGTTGAATAGAATGTGTAGTCCTTTGTGCTGGGGTGCTGAATTCTCCAAGGGTCTATTAGTTGCTGTTCATATAATGTTCTTTTTAATTTCTTTAGTTGATTTACCTCTTTGTCCCTTACTCTTGAGGTACTGTCCATTTTATTATCCATGCTGAAGTTGAAGTCTCCAGCTAGTATTAATTTTCCTTGCTTGAATTCCATTAGTATTTTAATTATATCTATCAAATATTTTTTAGGGTTCTTATTAGGACAGTAGACATTGGCCAATGTATATTTTACCCCGTATATAGTTCCTGTAATAAAAAGATATCGACCCTCCGGGTCTATTTTCCTTTGATCTATTAGAAAACGTACATTTTTCCCTATACCGATGGCTACTCCTTTGGCCCTTCTTATTGGCGAGTCTCCTTGATACCATGTTGGTATGTTTCTTGAATAAATTTTGGCACTTGAGTTTTGGGTTATATGCGTCTCCTGTAGGAAAATTATTTCTGCTTTACTTTTTTCAAGTTCTCGGAGGATGATGTTTCTCTTCCCTGGGGAATTTAGTCCTCGGACATTGTAAGAGATTATTTTTATGCTGTTTACGTTTTCCATTCTTGTGCCTTTTCTTCCCCGCCCGTCCTCCGGCCCTCCCCCCCACGCGGTCCCCCTAGGAGACCGGATGGAGGGGACACCCAGCGGACGCACGGGGTCTCCTCATCTCTTGTCTCAGAATAGGTGTGCCTATGTAACCACTCATGTGACTCAGACCTCTCCCTCCCCACCCTCCCTCCCCCTCCCCTCCCTCCTCCCACCCTCCCCCTCCCTCCTCCCACCCTCCCCCTCCCTTTTTTCTGATATGGGTTTTTTACCCCCATATTCTCTAGAGCTGAGAGCATTTTACTTTGTCTTGTGGGGCACGCTCTGCCCCCTCTGCTCTATTTATTGTGAGGCGGAGCTCTGTAAGACACCCTATTCCCCCCCTGCCTAAGCACTAATAGGGCGACCCCCTGTCCACTCCGTGAGTCCCTGTCTCCCTCTCCCTGCATTTTTGTTGTGTTTTACCAATCCTTTCACTTTCCTTTTTTCCCATCCCATCAACCCCAGCCCCCCCCCCTTTCCACTCTAAGGCCCCTTGCACCGTTGTATGATATTTTCTCAGATATTAATTTCCCCGAGAGTCCACATCTTGATGTCTGATCCTTGAATTTACTTGCCACTGTAGGTCATCTCTTGCCGTTGTTCGCTCCTGACTATTTGCATATTTTTCCAGTTCTGGGGAGGGGATTTCTAGTTTGTTGCAAAAGTCCGGAATCTCCTCTACATGTCTTAACCTCGCACTTATTCCGTTTTTCCTTGCTATTAGACATGCTGGAAAACCCCAGTTGTATTGAATTTCTTGCTCCCGGAGGATTTCTAATAATGGCTTTAGTATCCGCCGTCTTTTCAGCGTTTCTTGAGATAGGTCTTGAAATATTTGTAATTTACCTCCCGCAAACTCTATTTGTGTTTTCCTCTTTAGGTTTATCCAGATCTGTTTTTTTTCTTCCCATTTTTCAAAGCGTACGATTACATCTCTAGGTGTTTCCCTTGCGAACCTTTGAGGTTTTTTTACTCGAAAGACACTTTTTATTCCTATTGTGTTAGTTGGTGCCTTTCCCAAGATTTGGTTGAAGAGATTGTTCATTTTTTCTATTAGATTTTCTGCTTGTTCTGTTTCCGGTAACCCACGTATTCTCAAGTTTTTCTTTTTATCTCTATTTTCTTGCTCTTCTATTTTATATGATTGTTCCTGTTGTTCCCATTTTAATTTCTTTATTTCGTCTTCTAGTTCCTTTATGTTTTTTTGATGTAGGTCCACTTTGATCTCTATTTCTTCCACTCTGTTTAACATATATCCCATGTCTTTATGGAGTATTGACATCTCTGCTTTTAGGGAATTCTCTAGTGCCGTGAACATTTTTTCCATATCCTGTTTTGTTGGCAACTGTGGCCCTTGTTGTCCTTCCTCCTTTCCTCTGTCTTCCTCTCCCATTTCTGGCTCCATTCTGGGTTCTGAGAGGTGGCTGGTTTCTGTTTGTACTTTATACTGGCCTTTTTTATCCTTGTTGTCCTTCTCTTTTGTATCTATTTGTCTGCCCTTTGAGCCTACTTGTTTCTCTCCTTCTCCGATTCCTTGCTGTATATACCTGTTCATAGGGCCTGGACTTGGGCCTAGGCTGGTCCTAGGTGATTTTGGTATTGCTCCCGCACTTCTTGTTGTTTTCCCCTTCATGTTTGTTTCTATGGCTGGATTTATAAGAACTTCAAAGCTGCCTTCCAGAATACCCCTTGATTGGGGTCTCTTAATGATGAAAAAATCTCCCAGCCTTTTTAAATTGACTTATTTTTACTAATATTTCTTTTATTTCGTTCTCATACCCGGCATCCTCCCCACAATCCAATAATAGAAATAATTAATGAGATATGAGTAGTCCCCGTTTTCCAGAAGTTATGTTACTACCTTAAGTACATTAAGCATTCCTTGTTGCTGTTCAATTGTTTAAGCGTATTTAAGCTGAAAAAAAAAAAAAAAAAAAAAAAAAAAAAAAAAAAAACGCTCAAAAACGCTATTGCAAAAATGCTGAAAAAAGCTGGAAAAAGTTAAAAAAAGAAAAAAAAAAAAAAGTCACTGCAAAGACACCGGCGTCTTCACAGCGCTTTTCCAGCAGCCCGTGTGCATGGGGGCCCAGGTGCTCAGCAAAATAATTCAAATATTTTAGCGATATAATGCAATCTAATTCAAGTATTCAGCAAGATGATTTATATATTCAGCAGTATAGTTTCAGTATGAGCTTATATGTTCCACATTTTTGTTACTATGAAATTTCTTCTTATTCTATAGTTTGTACTATCAAGCCTATAATTAGTACCATTTGCAAAAAAAAAAAAAAAATTCACAAGAAAGGGAGATACTGCAGCAGCAGCAGCAGCAGGCAGGTGGGGGCTGGGAGACAACTCTTCCGTTGGCTTGTCTTTCTTTTACTTTCTCCTTCTCTTCTCCCCTGTTCCCCCCCCCCTGTTTTTATTGTTTTTCTTAGCTCACTTGATTCTACTTTTTCAGCTCTTTCGCCTTTTCCCCTGCTTGTTCACTTCAAGACAATTGCAATAGAAGAAAAGAGCCAAAAGAGGAGGAAAAAAAAAAAAAAAAAAAAAAATGCTCAAAAACGCTCAAAGACGCTATTGCAAAAACGCTGAAAAAAGTTAAAAAAAAAATAAATAAATAAAAAAGTCACTGCAAAGACACTGGCGTTTTCCCAACGTTCTCCCAACAGCCCATGTGCATGAGGGCCCAGATGCTCATAAAAATAATTCAAATGTTTTGGCGGTATAATGCAATCTAATTCAAGTATTCAGCAAGATGATTTATATATTCAGCAGTATAGTTCCAGTATGAGCTTATATGTTCCACATTTTGTTACTATGAAATTTCTTCTTATTCTATAGTTTATACTATCGAGCCTATAGTTAATACCATTTGCGAAAAACAAAAACAAAAAAAGACCAAAAAAAAAAAAAAAAAAAAAGGATCACAAGAAAGGGAGATACTGCAGCAGCAGCAGCAGCAAGCAGGTGGGGGCTGGGAGACAACTCTTCCGTTGGCTTGTCTCTCATTCACCTTCTCCCTCTCCCCTGTTCCCCCCCTGTTTTTATTGTTTTTCTTGGCTCCCTTGATTCTACTTTTTCAGCTCTTTCGCCTTCATTTACTTTCGCTTTTTATTCCATGTTATTTCGTTTTATTTCAATATGTTCATTCCCTTTCCCTTTCTTTTGTTCTATTACTTTTCCTTTGCCTTTTCACTTCCAGACAATTGCAATAGAAAAAAAGCCAAAAAAAAAAAAAAAAAAAAACGGTACTTATCTTTTAGTTGTTGTTGAAGTTGGGACAAAAAGGGACACTCACTACGGCTTGTTGCAGTCAGACGCAGGTACAAACTTCCTCTGGCTTACACCACAAGACAGCTCGGTGAGTGATGAGCAGGGGGGGCGGGGAGGGAAGCTACCTTCACCTTCTCATCAGGCCGATCATTCCTCTCAGCTGCAGGGAGAGGGCTCTCAGGATCCTCACGCCGTGCACAGAGCCATTACCAGGCTCCTCCCTCCTCATCCATACCCCCTCTTATATCAAGTCATTTGACACATCACTTACATCACTTACCACCAAAGCAGAATGTCATTAGTCTTGCTGTTAGTCACGTTGTTTGTCACTAATTGCGGGTTTTTTTGTTTTTTTTTTATTTAGTTTTGGGTGTGCACATAATCAGGCACTAGTTGCGGATTATGGTCTGCCATGTTGTCTGTCAATATTTGTGGATTTTCACTTGTCACAACGACACAGGAAGGAGGGGAGGGGGTTATTTTACCAGTCACTGTTTGTGGTTTTTTCTTTTTTCTTTTTGCCACACCGATTGTTATTATTTGTGAATTTATGTGCGTTGCTATTAATAAACTGCTGTCGGTTGGAGTATGGAGGATGGCCATCTTTTACGTTGTTAATTGGTGTTGGTAGTAACTCACGTGATATGTCACTCATTATTACTTATAAATACTTGTCACTATTTGTAAATTGTCACATGACTAGTGGACGGTTATTTTTTTTAAGTTGTCACTTGTCATGTCGCCTGCTGTTATTTGCGGGAGGTCACATGTTATGTCTTTTGGCGGCATTAGTAAATTGTCACTGATTACTATACTGTAGACTAACACTGATTATGCCACTTGTCACATTGTTTACCACCATTAGCAGATTGTTATTACCTATATGGTTTTGACATCATCTTAGTCATCATGGGTAGACAGTTATCTGTTTTTCTTTCAGCCGCGATCTCCAATTTTGTTCGCCATGGGATACAGGGCAATCTTGATGCCATGGAGCTGGGGGGACCTATTTTAAAGTATAGGTGGGACTAAAATACTTACTTACTAAAGATTTATATGTTTATGTCTTTTATGTCTTATTCTTTTTTTTTCTTTTACTGTGCCGGCCTCCCGTCACGGGCCTACCATACCCTGATTTTTTTCTTTTTTTTTGGGGGGGGGGGGGAGTGGTGGACTGGTGGCGGGATGGGGACACAGATGCTTCATTGTTTCTCATACTACTGTCTCAGGTTTACAGGGAGGTTGTTATATGATTAGTGCATGCTTTTTAAATGTATTTTTTTATATGGGCCGGGGTGGTGGAGGTGGACAAGGGATGCTCTTATGGAGCCTGCTCTATCCACTCCCCCACATAGGTAGACACACATGCCCTCTGAATTTAGGGGGGTATGTGTGTATATTGTAATTGGTATTAACCAAAATTAGTTGAAGGGGTAGTGAGAAAAACGGACTGTGTCTCTGTCCTTTGTTCTCCCCCCTCCTTCTTTTTTTTTTTTTTGTTTCTTCCTTAGTTGGCAATGGATAGTCTGAAGGTGTTCTCCCTAAATGCTAAGGGGTTGAACATCCCTGAGAAAAGTAGGATGCTCCTACATGACCTGAAGGCATCCTGTGTTGATGTAGCATTTATACAGGAGACTCATTTTAGAGATGATAGGCTGCCGGTATTAAAAAACAGATCTTTTCCGGTGACCTATCACTCTACTACTTAGGCAGCAAAGTCTAAGGCAGGGGTCTCGAACTGGCGGCCCTCCAGCTGTTGTGAAACTACAAGTCCCATCATGCCTCTGCCTGTGGGAGTCATGCTTGTAACTGTCAGCCTTGCAATGCCTCATGGGACTTGTAGTTTTGCAACAGCTGGAGGGCCACCAGTTTGAGACCCCTGGTCTAAGGGGTATCTATTTTAATATCTGGTAAACTGCCATGGATTTGTAGTACAACTTTGCTGGATACAAGAGGTCACTTTGCATTTGTAAAAGGACTCCTGAGTGGGGTGCGACTGACATTGGCAACAACATATGCGCCTAATGAATGATCACCAGGATATTTTTATCCGTCAGACTTTGACTAAACTATTGGACTTTACAGAGGGTCAATTGATCCTAGGTGGTGACTTTAATGCCCCCCTAACCAGAGCTGTGTCTTGGCCTAGGCCAACAAGGCCTAGGCCTAGGGCGACACTTTGCGAGGGGGGGGCGGCAGCTTCTTGCAGCCCCCCCCGCACGAAATCCCCCCGACCCGTACTCCTCAGTCCCGACTCCCGCACATATACAGCCTACCGCCGTGGCCGGCTCCCTGACAGATACAGCCTCCCGCAGCTTGCCTTGCTAAGTCATGTGCACTGCACTGAACTCAGCACTTGCCGGCGCGTACTTGACGGGGGGGAGGAGCGACTGCCGCCCCCATACAACGGACTATGAGTGACCGTCAGTCACTCAGTCACTGGCCATATCTGGTAAACTGCACTTACTACTGGCCTGACAGAGGGCGAGGCGGAGCCTAATGCTCCGCCTACCCACCTCCGCACGGCATCATTGCATATTCTCGGGGAGATGGAGGGGTCTCTGTAACCACTGCCAGAGCCCAGAGGAGGAGGAGCGAGCGAGAGAGAGGAGGACGGTGGCTGGAACGGCTCAGGTAAAGATGAGAGAGAGTGAATGGTCCCCAGGTCCTTGATATATATAAATGAATTGAGTAAGCAGTCCAGATTAAAATCTTGTATACCCAGTCACCTTTTAGTAATGCAGCCACTGTGCCATCAATTACCGCCACTGTGCCCATGAATTGCCACCACTGAGTCATCAAACGCAGCCACTGTGCCCATCAATTGCCACCACTGTGCCATCAAACGCAGCCACTGTGCCCATCAATTGCCACCACTGTGCCATCAATCGCAGCCACTGTGCCATTAATTGCTGCCACTGTGCCATCAAACGCAGCCATTGTGCCCATCAAACGCAGCCATTGTGCCCATCAAACGCAGCCTTTGTGCCCATCAATTGCCGCCACTGTTACCATCAATTGCTATAACTGTGCCATCAAACGCAGCCACTGTGCCCATCAATTGCCACCACTGTGCCATCAAACGCAGCCACTGTGCCCATCAATTGCCACCACTGTGCCATCAAACGCAGCCACTGTGCTCATCAAACACAGCCACAGTGCCCATCAATCGCCACCACTGTGCCATCAAACGCAGCCACTGTGCCATCAATTGGCGCCAATGTGTCCATCAATTGGCGCCAATGTGTCCATCAATTGCTGCCATTGTGCCCATCAAACGCAGCCATTGTGCCCATCAAATGCAGCCATTGTGCCCATCAAACGCAGCCACGGTGCCCATCAATTGCCGCCACTGTGATCATCCATAGCTACAACTGTGCCATCAAACGCAGCCACCGTGCCATCAAACGCAGCCACTGTGTCCATCAATTGCAGCCACTGTGCCATCAAACGCAGCCACTGTGCCATCAAACGCAGCCACTGTGCCATCAAACGCAGCCACTGTGTCCATCAATTGCAGCCACTGTACCATCAAATGCAGCCACTGTGTCCATCCATTGCAGCCACTGTGCCATCAAACGCAGCCACTGTGCCATCAAACGCAGCCACTGTGTCCATCAATTGCAGCCACTGTGCCATCAAACGCAGCCACTGTGCCATCAAACGCAGCCACTGTGTCCATCAATTGCAGCCACTGTGCCATCAAACGCAGCCACTGTGCCATCAAATGCCGCCACTGTGCCCATCAATTGGCGCTACTGTGTCCATCAATTGCCGCCACTGTGCCATCATTTGCCCCCACCGTGCCCATCATTTGCCCCTACTGTGCCCATCAATTGCCACCACTGTGCCATCAAACGCTGCCACTATGCCCATCAAACACGGCCACTGTGCCCATCAAACGCAGCCACTGTGCCCATCAAATGCAGCCACTGTGCCCATCAATTGCTGCCATTGCCATCAAATGCAGCCACTGTGCCATCAAATACAGCCACTGTGCCATCAAATGCTGCCACTGTGCCCTATCAAATGCTGCCACTGTGCCCCATCAAATGCTCCCACTTTGCCCCATCAAATGCAGCCACTGTACCATATCAAATGCTGCCAGTGTTCCCCCCGCTGGCCCGCCGTCTGCACTTACCTGTCTAGGTGGGACAGCTTCTCGATGTCTTCTCCTGTCCTCTCTTCCCATTCTCTGCTATGATTGGATGGTGATGGGTAACAAATCCGAACACCTGATTGGTGGAGAGGTGGTTTAGTGTTAGGAAAGCGAATATTCATTCGCTTTTCTAACACAGCTGAGTGACCTGCAAGCGCCCAGCATGGCGCTCGCAGGTCACTTTTTTGACTCCTATTAGAGCCTAGGGCTCTAATCAGATGCTACAAAAACACCCCCCCGCCGCTGTAATTCAGGCGCTCCGAAAAGGGTCCGGGCGCCTAAATAGGGGGTGGCAGTGGCAGCCATTCATGCAATGCTTGAATCTATCTATTGGTGCTAGAGGGGGTGGCAGGAGAGAGGGGGCGGCCCCCGTGCACCCTTATGGACACACGGCCACTGATGCTTTACATAACTTAACAGGCAAGTAAGAACTCGAGTTGGCACATAGTAAATCTCTAATGGCCTGTTAGGGGGGTTAGCAGAGAGGAATACTGACTTACAGCTGATGCTCTCCTCCAATCCAGTTCTGGAATGTGGGTGGGTTTTCAGCTTCCTCAAGTACAGCTCAGGACTAAATGATGACATTGGTGAGAAGGACAGCCGCACAGCCTGTGAAGAGGGGCAGCTTGAGCCCTGGTTGACACTGGTGCGATTTGACATGTCAAATTGGCAGCACTTGTACCGTCCTAATCAGTGCGGCTCCGCACCAATTTCAAAGAGTAGTTTCTGTACTACTTTTTGCGATTTCGGGGTGCGATTTCCCTTGACATCTGTGCAGAAACCCGCACAGATGTCAGTGAAATCGCTGCCGAAATCGGGACTGACATGCGGGAGTGAAATCATGCGAGTTCAGCTGAACTCACATGGTTTCATTCCCGCAGCTCAGTGTGAACCTGGGCTCAGGATCACAACAGACACTGAAGCTGGGTTTCAGTTGATTCTAATGCCGCGTACACACGGTCGGACTTTTCATCTACAAAAGTCCAACGGACGCCGACGGACCAAATCCGGCGGACAATCCGATCATGCGTGGGCTTCCCTGGACTTTCAGCGGACTTTTCCAGCCGCAAATCTGACGGACTTTCGATTTGAAACATGCTTCAAATCTTTGCGTCGTAACTCCGCTGGACCCAGAAATCCACTCATCTGTATGCTAGTCCTACGGACAAAAACCCACGCTAGGGCAGCTATTGGCTAATGGCTATCAACTTCCTTATTTTAGTCCGGTGTACGTCATCACATACGAATCCGTCGGACTTTTGTGTCATCGTATGTAGGCAAGTCCGTTTGTTAGAAAGTCCGCCGCAAGTCCGCCAAAAGTCCGTCGAAAGTCCATTAAAAGTCTGTCGGACGTGCTGTCGGACTTTTGTAGCCGAAAAGTCCGACCGTGTGTACGTGGCATTACAGCTGTTTACATTAGAAGGCTGGCCGGAGCTGCAATTTTAGTGCTTCTAATGTGAATTTAAGTCCCGGTTCACACTGATGCGGTGTAGGATTTGCAGCAAATTCTGTGCATTTTCCACACCGCATCAGTGTCGCACTCCATTCATGCAAACTGCTGCAGGCATCTATGTTAAAATAATGACACCACAAAAGCTGTTTACAAAACACAGTGCCACTTGCTGAATTGGATTGCATGGGTGTTTACACCTATGAAGTCTGATTTCAGCATGGCAAAAAAAAAGGTGCATGTACCTTTTTTGTGCAGGTGCGGTGCAATTTGAACCATACAAAATGAATGGGCTCAAATTGCGCTGCAAAGAACGACATGTGATTTGAACAGGACTGCGGTGCGATTCCTTTCCAAATCTCTTGTGGTTCCCCGCACCGCATCAGTCTGAACCTAGGCTGAAGGTCAATTTCATTGCAGTACCTGCAGTCTCAGAAGTTGTGGAATACATGTTTTTTATTGCTTCTTAAGAATATGTAAATGCCTTCATGTCCAATGTATGTGCATACAAGTACTTTTGGTCTGTCCTCACAGGGTGGTACTGTGGACAGTGCTGTCTCTTGGTCTAGACCAGTGATGGTGAACCTGGGCACCCCAGATGTTTTGGAACTACATTTCCCATGATGCTCCACTACACTGCAGAGTGCATGAGCATCATGGGAAATGTAGTTCCAAAACATCAGGGGTGCCAAGGTTCGCCATCACTGGCCTAGGACAACAGGGCCCAGGCCTAAGTTGACACTTTGCGGGGGACGGCAAAAAAATGGCCAGTGACTGGCCAGATCAGGTGCATGTAATTTAATTGGCGGAGCAAGTTCATGTACTGCAAAGTGCTCCATGCTATAATCTGTACATAATTCATAAACACTATTAAGCTGTGATATTATGAAACTGATGAGGCTGCACTGCTTGCCACTGATATGGCAGCACTCTTAAGCTGCACTGATAGGCTGCACAGGTGACCCCTGATGAGGCCACACTGATAGGCTGCACTGATGATCACTGATGAGGCTGCACTGATGGGTACTGATATGCTTAATGTTGATATTGTTAAAGTTGTTGTTAAATTTATTTTTGGAACTTAATTCTGTGTAAAACATTTAACAGTGTAATTTCATGAGATAATTTACGAGGGCAGGGTAGGGATTGGGTGGGCCAAGTGGCAGCGAGTAACTCTTAAGGCCTGGTTAGTGGCTCAGGACTTGAAATGTTGAGTCCTGTATTGTACAGTCACATCAGTGCCTGCCCTCAAGAAGCTTACAATCTAAGGTCCCTAACTCACATTCATACCTATACATACTAGGCCCAGTTTAGACAGGAGCCATTTTACCTACCAGCATGTCTTTGGAGTGTGGGAGGAAACCCACGCAAGCACAGGGAGAACATGCAAACTCCAGGCATGCAAATCATAATGTCATTGTTGGGATTGGAACCAGCGACCCTTTTGCTGCTAGGCGAAAGTGCTAACCAGTCACTACACCACTGTGTAGGGAAGAGGTTAACATCAGGGAGATCAAAGGGTTAAATGTGTGCCTAAAATGTGCTTGCTCACTGTGTGGGATGTGCTTGTGTTCCTGCTTTCCCACAGCTCCCAACTGTCCCTGATTTGGAGCAATGTCCCTCTGTCCTCCTCATTTGTCCCTCATTTTGGTCTGATCTATATAATTGTATATAAAATGAACTTTTTAACATTCATAAAGTGTTTCCCAGTGCTGATAGGTATCCCTCATTCCTATTGTAAAAAGTTGGGAGGTATGCCTTCCCTACTGACAGAACAGATCTGATGAAGACATAGGCAGAACGTCGTTCTGCTTCTCTCCTGAGCGATCAGTGGGCCCGACGAACATTGAGTTCGCCAGAACCGCTGATTGGCTCAATCACAGTGGGAGCGGGTTGCCAGGGGCACGCGTGTCTGCGTCCCAGACCCGGAAGTGCAGAATCATGTACAGGTATTTATGTACAACATCTGTCAGCAAGTGGTTAACTAAAACAAATTCCCACATAATATTACGTATTAGCTAAGATCAGTAGTATATTTCTTCTCTACAACATACTGTACAATGTGCAAGGCATATTATAATGCAAGAACTTGGTATGATCTCAAAACTGAATTTCTCATTGTTAATTTTTGTATAGTTATTAAATCATTAAATGTTTTATAATATGCATATTTTTATTGTGTATATATATATATTCATTCTTGATTGTTTTTTAGTTGAATTTAACTGCAGCTCAGCTGCAGATAATGACTATAAGGTATTCCATTTTACAGCAGTAACAGCAAAAATATATATTTATTTATTTTTACTTGATTTTTTTCATTAAGACCCCTTTCACATTGGGGCGTTTTTCAGGCGATAAAGGGATAAAAATAGCGCCTGTGAAGCGTCTGAAAAATGCCTCCCCTGCAGCTCCAGTGTGAGAGCCCGAGTGCTTTCACACTGGGGCGGTGCGCTTGCAGGACATTAGAAAAAGTCCTGAAAAGTCCTGAAAGCAGCATTTTGGAGCGGTGTATACATCTCTGCTTAACCTCCCTGCCCATTGAAATCAATGGGCAGCAGCGCTTTTCAGGCGCATTTAACCCTTTCTTCGGCCGCTAGCGGGGGTTAAAAGCACCCCACTATCACCCGAATAGCGATGCTAAAACAACGGTAAAGCGCCGCTAAAACTAGCAGCGCTTTACCGCTAACGTGGAGTGCTATCAGTGTGAAAAGGGTTTTAAACTTCTCTGCCAGAAGTGGACATGGCAAGCCAAAGTTTAAAATTGGCTTGCCATTCATATTAGATAGTGAAAGTGATTAAATGTCATAATGGCTATCTGATCTATGGCTATTACTGGCTGTCCCACTGCAGGGGCATCCAGGTAATAGGCAGTTAGCCCAGAGACAGCTGATCCCAGCATGCACTGGGGTCAGCTACCACTTCAAGGGATTGTAAAGGCAGATGTTTTTTTTTTTTATCTTAATGCATACTATGTATACTATGCAAGTATGCATACTATAACCCATCTCTATCCAGCAATGTCCAGGAGTATCTCGGCTGTCCGAGACTCTCCCTCCTGATTGGCTGAGACACAGTAGTGGTGCCATTGGCTCCTGCTGCTGTCAAATAAAGTCAGTCAGCCAATCAAGAGAGAGAGGAGGCAGGGCCAGGCCATGGCTCCGTGTCTGAATGGACATAGGGAGCTGTGACTCGGCTTGAGTGCCCCCATAGCAACCTGGTTGGGGGCATCCAGCAGGAGGGAGGGGCCAGGAGCACAGAAGAAGGACCCAAGAAGAGGAGGATCTGGGCTGCTCTGTGCAGGAAAGTATAACATGTTTGTTATTTTTATGGAAAAAACCAAGACTTTATAATCACTTTAAGGCTTGGTTGTGACTTGCTGTCACAGCCATGAGAAGCTCTGGGCATCTGCACATGCTGAGATCTCAGCATGTACAGTCTGTCTGAGAGTGATAGGACTCATCACTTTGAGGAAAGCTGTAGGTGTTTGTTTATACTTTACCACCCTTAGTGGTTGGCTAACAATATATTGATAGTAGCTATATGGTACCACCCATGTCTGTGTTTCTTTTTATATGTAGATGAGTATGTGTATGTGTATATGTATATGTATATGTAGATGAGAGCTACGCAGGTATCTTGCCTGGAAAAAAAGGGTGATCCCGTCACCATTAGTGGTTTGCTGTGTAGTTGGCCCTTAACAGCCATGATTGATGGGAGAAAAAGGCTAAGCAGAGCAGAGTACAGAAAAAATGCAAAAATTAGGCGTGACAAACAAACCAAGGAGATTAAACAGACAGGAAAAATTGATCTATTTTTCACAAAACCTATGGCTCCTTCTAGTACTGAGCAGGGTGAGGAGGTGGAGGAAGATGTAACTGATGATGTAGTAGCTACATGCAGTTATGATACTTCAGAAGCAACCAGCAGTATTATCAGTGAAACTGAGGCTTATGAATCTGGTGCAGAACAACCTTCAAGTTCAAAAGAATTTGATGATCCTGCTGTACTATTAGGCGTGAGCTCTGACCCTACTGAATGGGTTCTAAATGATTCTACCCGAGACCATGTGGCTAAACATGGAATAGTACAAAATGAGAATCTGGACTTCACACAGTCTAGAAGGCTCTATGCTGACAAAGCTCGGGTGCTAACTAAACACCTGTTTCAAAAAAACAATTTTAATGGAGAGAAACAACAAAGGAGCTATTTGGTTTACTCCCAAAGCAAAGGAGTAGTGTTTTGTGCTCCATGCCGCTTGTTTGGTGGCAAATCCCAGTTGGCAGAGAGTGGTTTCAATGACTGGAAAAATGGCACAGTACGATTAAATGAACAAGAGCATTCAGCTGAACACAAATCCTGCGTGCTCGCTTTAAAATCAAGAACATGTATATCAGGGAGAATTGATGAGAGACTTACAAAACAGCTCTCTGATGAAATCCAATATTGGAGAAATGTTTTAAAAAGGGTTGTTGCTGCCGTTAGGGCACTTGGCATTCGAGAGCTTGCTTTCAGAGGCAAACATGACCGTTTTGGTTCCACACACAACGGAAACTATATGATGATGTTTGAATTTCTTTCAGAATTCGACCCATTTATAGCCGAACATATTGCCCGTTATGGCAATGCAGGAAAAGGAGTCACATCCTATCTCTCATTTGCTACATGTGAGCAGTTCATTCAGCTAATGGCTGATAATGTTACAAAGCAGATAGTTCAAGAGGCAAAGGCTGCAAAGTATTTTTCTATCAGTATCGATTCAACACCTGATAGCTCCCACACGGATCAGCTGGCCTTCATCTTAAGGTATGTCAAGGAAGATTGTTTACCCATTGAGCGCTTTCTACGCTTCATTCCAAATCCTGGACATAAATCAGAACAACTGGCTGAAGTGGTCCTTGCCACTCATAAGTCATATGGCCTTGATATTGCCAACTGTCGTGGTCAGTCATATGACAACGCAAGCAATATGTCGGGTCATTATACAGGCTTGCAAGCCAGAATTCTTGAAAGAAACCCACTTGCTGTGTACATTCCATGCTCTGCACACTCTTTAAACCTAGTAGGAAAGCATGCTGCTGAAAGTTGCAAAGAAGCCTGTGCATTCTTTTGTCTCCTACAGTACCTTTATACCTTTTTTACTTCTTCTACTCACAGATGGGAGATTTTACAAGAGCACTTGTCATCTGTGCCTAACACTCTAGCTTTAAAGGGACTATCTGACACACGGTGGTCAGCCAGAGAAGATGCCTGTCAGAGCTTAAATCGGAACTGGACTCAAGTAATCCAAGCTTTAACAACAATTAAGGAAAATACAGCAGAGTCACCAGGAACGTGTAAGGAAGCAGAAGGTCTACTGAATGAGCTGCAACGTCTGGAGACTGCACGTATGAGTGGTTTGTGGGGTACTATCCTCGAAAGGTTTGGTGCAGTTAGCAAAAAAATCCAAAGTATTGCTATTGATGTTGGAATTGTGGTGGAGCTATATGAGTCACTGATCCAATTTGTTCGAGACACCAGAGAAATATTCCTTACTTACGAAGCTACAGCAATAGAAAAATCAAGTGTGAAGGATTACAAGATTTAGGCCCCTTTCACACGATCGGACCGTTCAGATCCGCCTGTCAGTTTTGACGGCGGACCTGAACGGGCGATCCATGTTAGCCTATGGACCGTCGGATGTCAGCGGAGACATGTCCGCTGACATCCGACCCCGTCCGATCCGCTAAAAGCAGACGTATGGGCTCTACGTCCAGATCCGTCGCTGGCGGATCGGATCGGGTGAGATCTGACGAAAACGGACACGCTGTCCGTTTTCGTCCGATCCCTCCATAGGCGGCAGCGGCGCCTGACAAGCCCCTCCCCGCTCAGTGAGCAGAGAGGGACCTGTCATCCGCCGGCTCAGCGGAGATCAACGGACAGATCTCCCGCTGAGCCGGCGGACCGAGGCGGGCTCCGTAGAAACGGAGCCCACCTCGTGTGAAAGGGGCCCAAAAGGAAAGGTATTCAAGCGACTTCCGGCAAGATGCAAGAAGAGGAAGCTCAAGAAAAGTTTCGGATCAACACCTTTTATGTCATTTGTGACAACTTGGTTGCTGAACTTGAGAGAAGAAAAACTGCATACAACTCTTTCTTTGGAAAGTTTAAATTTATTACAGACCTCACAAAAATTGAGCCATCAGCAATATTAAAAAATGCTACAGAGCTTTGTACTTCCTACAGCAAAGACTTGGAACAGGAGTGTTTTTTTTGATTAGTGCCTCCACTTTCTTTCCTATCTCTTAAGTTCTTCTGTAGAACATACCTCTGTTCTAGATATGTCCCAAGTGATAAGAGAGAGAGAATTGCAAAGTATTTATCCAAATGTGGACATTGCTCTCAGAATGTTTTTATGCACAGCAGCAACTAACTGCTCAGCTGAGCGTTCTTTCTCAACTTTGAAACGTGTAAAGAACTACTTGCGATCCAGAATGGGAGAGGAAAGACTGAACTCACTGGCTGTGTTGGCAATTGAGTCAGAACTCACACAATCTTTGGACTACGATGAGCTTATCAACAGCTTTGTCCCACAGAGAGTTTGGCAAAAGCCACTTTAGTTTGATTTTGGCATCCTCTGATTCAACAATTTGCACCCATTTCAGTTTAAAATAGTTCTATATTAGTTTAAAGTTATATAAGTTATTAAAAACATCATCATGACAGTTTCATGATGGATTGATTGCAATTTGCACTTATTTCAGTTTATATCTATATTTTAGATTAATTAAAGTTATTAAAAACATCATCATCTCAGTTTCATGATGGAGTGATTGATGCAAGTATGGAGTGAATGGTGTGTGATTTTTTTTTTGCTAATACAGAGAGGAAGAGGTGAAGCTCTAAAAAGAAAAGGTGGGGCCTAAAGAGGAAGGGGTGTGGTTTACAGATGACAGGGTGTGTCTTAAATAGGAAGGGGTGTGGCCTTGACAGGGTGGGTCATATGTAAATTAGGGGTGCATGAGTATAGTCAGGCCTAGGGCAGCACAAAACCTAAATACCCCACTGCCCCTAACCCCTAAAGTAGATACATCTTCAAGCTCATCATCTATCCCAGTAAGCTCTCTCAAACGAATTACACAATCCATACATAAAGCTCAGTTAATCGATGTGTGGTGACTTCAACATTCGGGAGAAAGGGATTATTCATTTTATTCTTCATCTCATAAAATCTATTCAAGAATTGACTACTTTCTGATTCTTCACGCCTATCTACATGCGGTTCATAAAACCTCTATTGGGTCGATCACATAGTCAGACCATGCTCCCATTTTTTTGACATACGCTTTGTTGCAAGTCGCTTCTCAGGCATCACGTGTATGGAAGCTAAATGAAAGTCTCCTCCAAGTTCCAGAAATATAAGTAGAAATAAAGAAAGAACTACCCTTATATTTTCAGACGAATCAAACCCCAGATAGCAGTACAGGTATAGTCTGGGAGGCTCATAAAGCAGTTATTAGAGGCATTTTAGTTAAACACAGATCTAGACTAAAAAAAGAGAGGGAGAAGCAATTAAATCTATTACTGGTGAAGCTTCTAATAAATGAAGCTAGACACAAACATGCACCCTCCCCTATTCTGGAACAGGAACTTGCTACACTGCGTAATCAGATTAATGAGTTTTTGCGATATAAGGCCAAAGCAGCTTTACAGAGATGTAGGAAGATCAGTTACGAATACGGAGATAAATGCGGGAAAATCTTAGCCAGATCAATTAGAGAACACTGACTTCAATCATATATACCACATATTATGTCCCCGAATGCTCAGAAGATTACTCTACCAAAGCAAATATCGAAAGTCTTCCAAGACTTCTATGCATCTCTTTACAACTTACCCTCTGTTATGAAGTCTCAAACTTTAATGGGACAGGCACCTTCCACTGTCAGCAGTGTACGAGCTCGCCGCTCATTTGGTTATATGTACCCTCTGCCTGTGTGAGTACCCTTGTTTTTATCTGTGAATAAATCCTATATGTTTTAAAATACTACACTATATGGCATCCTTGTT
Organism: Lithobates clamitans; assembly: GCA_037952925.1. Classification (NCBI taxonomy): domain Eukaryota; kingdom Metazoa; phylum Chordata; class Amphibia; order Anura; family Ranidae; genus Lithobates; species Lithobates clamitans. The sequence continues at coordinate 111,676 of JBBGZY010000415.1, forward strand.
TCTTCTTTGGCCGTCATGCCCCCTGTGGACCTGAGGCATATAGAGAGATAGTCCGGGACCCAGGACCAACCCCCACAGGAGCTACCATAAGTGGTGACTGCCTTATGCTGTAACTTCAGTGTAATGAGGTAAGGGGCCATTATCCTCCAGTGTAGGATTGCTGCATGAAGAGGATTGACCTATACACTTCACATTCTCCACTTATTTAAGCGAGTGACGCTAGAATCCAGTTGCTGCCCGCACTATCTCACTGTTTGGCACGTTTGATGAAGCATTGGAGATTTTGCTGCTGCACAAGTCACTTTTACTTGAACTGTATCAATGTCTTTTGACAATTTTGAGCACTTATTGTTTGCACTGGACACTTTATTGCATTCGTCACAGACATTGTGATCTCTCCGGACGTACAGTGTAATATTGCACTTTCTGTTTTTTATTTTGAGGAAGTTTCTTTGTGTGATCAATGTTTTAGTCACTCACTTATTTATTTTTGCACTATATGCAAAGTTTGACACTGCATGTTTTTATAACACTTATGTTGATGTTTATATATTGTAATTTGTTATATATAGTTCCCACCTATTCATTTATCTATATTTCCCAGACTGGGCACAGCACACTTATACTCTTATTGTTTGTTTAAGTTTAATACACATTGTATACCCAGTGCAGGTGACTAGCTCCTGACCCAGCAATACTCTAGCACGATTGCACCTATGCATTTGTGTATCTGGGCACTTATATCCCTAGAAACCTTTGACGTGTATTCGAACTTAACTTCCCGCTGTTGCTTTCTAGAACAAGGCTGCTCCTAAATTCATGGAGAAAAGGTTTACATTCATGGTTTGGCAGAATTAATCTATTGAAAATGTCTATATTACCGAAGTTTCTCTATTTATTTCAAGCTTTACCAACTAAGATCCCTTTGGCTTACTTTAAACAGGTTAACTCGCTCTTTGTTAAGTTTGTCTGGGCACATAAGAAGTCACGTCTTTCTTTTCAGTTATTTTTTAACTTTTTTATTGGATATGTTTTATAGCAGAAAGTAAAAAAGATTGTTTTATCAAAATTGTTTTTTTTTTTTATTTATAGCACAAAAAATAAAAAACGCAGTGGTGATCAAACACCACCAAAAGAAAGCTCTGTTTGTGGAAAAAAAGGACATACATTTTATTTGGGTGCAGTGTCGCATGGCCGCACAATTGTCAGTTGAAATAACGCAGTGCCGCATTGCAAAAAATGGCCTGGTCATGAAAGGGGGTAAATCTTTAGGAGGTCAAGTGGTTAAACCTATGAGTTATTAAATAGAACTGCTTTTCTTAAGGAGATTTGATGCCCTTTAGTTTTACTGTAAGCAAAGACTTTCTTTTTAAGTTATATTCCTTTATAATAGTCTGCCATCCTGCTCCTGGTATTTTATGTGCTTTGAGCTTGACTGGAAAGAAAAACATATCTATAACTCCTAAACGAATCAAACTCTAAGAAATGTATTTATAAAAAACTTGCATAGAATTTTGGCCAATGAAAGTGCATGTACATGTGTTCTGTGTGAATCTGGGGGAGAAAAAAACTAACGTTATTACACTATTTCCTGTGCTGGTTGAATGTTTTTCATTGATTTTAAATGGCAAATAATGGATTGTTCACTAGATGATGCTAAGTATCACAGGAAATTCCTATGATACTCTGTGCCATCTAGTGGCCAAATGTGGTATTTTCCATTTTAAATCAATTAAAAATATTCAGCCAGCACAGCATTAGCCTAATAACATTTGGTTTGTTTGCCCCATCCACACAGAATGAATGCAAAAGCATTTTCACTATGTAAATTGCTATGCAATTTTTTTTAATAAACACACCCCAAGGCAATTAGCTATACATTTAATAAATTAGTTAATATAAAATAGGGAAATAAGCATTGTAGATTCACTTCCTTGACATGGTTTCCTTAGAAATTCCAGGGTAACCAGAGAATGTTCGGTAGTAAAACAGTTTAGACTGATTCATGTGGTGTATCTTCACATACCTGCCATCAAATTAGATATTTACCACAAAGGTCATAGATCTTTTGTTGCGCCCCTTAAATCTGTAAACTAATAAAAGTGTTGCACTGAAGAAAAAATTTAACAAAACATAAAACAATAAAAATAACACAATATGTGTAAATAGCATACATAAATTCAAATCAAAGTATAACTGTAAAGTGATGAATAAATAAATTCTATAGTGCACTTATATTTCATAAACAGTCTGCTAAAAAAAGATCCAGTTAGATCATGATAAAGTGTTCCTCGGTGAATTCCAATCCAGAGGTGTCACCAACATTTATCATCACCCAAAATGTAGTAGGAGTATCCATGACCCTCCTTTTACAAGATAAGTCATATAAAGCATGTGTAATCACTCAAAATCGCCAATACACTTCCCAGACTGCTCTCTCAGCTCCTAGGGTATCATCAATGGGCAAACATACCAGGCTCCAGCAGAGGCTAGTCATGTGAACAGAACAGGGACATACCTCTCCATAGTGCAAAAAAACCCCTAGAGTGTTTATTAAATATAAAAGTGCACTTACAAGCATATAAAACAAATGTGCATGGATAGTAAAATCACCAAGCCGGCATGGATCATCAGTTCCGGGAGCCCGATGGCGTCAGCATGATGCTCCGTCCAATGCATTTCGACATCAAAAGACGCCTTCTGGGGCTAGGGGCGCCATGCTGCGTCATCGCACATACAGTATATACAATAATACTGTCGTTCCAGACACAAACATTAATCTGATCACATTGCAACGTACCACACCTCCCTTCCAAGTTATTCCCAGCCTCAATCCCAATATCCTTTTAAGGCTGAAGATTGATTGTGAGGACCGAACACAGTCACACTAAATAAAAAAAACCAAACCTCCATCAGTGGAAAAAAAAATAATGAATTGGCAGGACACCAGCAAGAAGGAAAATCCAAGCTTCAGTTTGATTTGAAGGCACAAAATAGTATTGATCAATTAAGGAAAAGCAGGAATAAGAAACAGGACCAACTTGAATTGATATAGTCCAAATGGAGACTGTAAATAAACAGAATATTAAAACACTTCAAAAATATTAAAAAATTATTTTGATCAAAAGTGCTTTAGATAACCAGTCAACAAGAAATAATCAGCAGACCTGAGTCCTGCCATTAAGTGGCCGTTTCAAGTATTGACCCGAATAACCAAAATTAAATAAAATATATATATATAGCGGCGCATGCGCGGAGGCACCTAAGATGGACGCTTAGTCCGGGAGCTCCGTCCCGCCTCAGCAGACCGGACCGAATAGCGGCACTTGGACCGGCGATCGAACCTCACAGACACCCCACACGGTCTCCTGAACCCCCAGGGACCCCCCCGATGTACGCAGGAGCGGTAAGAAGGAACCTGAAGCCGGCTTTTGAAGCCGTTACACCGCTGGCCGAGACGGCCAAGATGGCGACCGCTCCTCACAGCTCTGCGGCCTATCAGCCATACCCCTCATCCGCAGCATCCCCCTCCTTGCTCCAGCCAGAGTCTCTTGAGGGTAATAATCCCTCGATCCCAGCCTCTCCAGCGTCCACTGCATCCCTCCTGGACCACAATCTAGCAGGACTGGGACTCTCCCCAATGGAGGCAGGCCCTCCCCAGTCACACCAGCTAATACAGCAGGGGGATCCAGGCCTGCTCCAGCCGGTCACAGTAGCGGACTTATACACAAAGTTTGCAGAACTACTAGACAGAGGCCTTCATAACACTGCACACAAAATCACAAGTGACATTAAAGCAGACCTTCAGAACATAGGCTATCGCATGGAAATCATAGAATCTAACCTGGAATCCACTATTTCTAGAACAAACCAAAATACTGCATGTATCCAGACCTTGCAGGAACAACTAGAAACTGCCAATGCTAAAATTGATGACCTTGAAAACCGTAATCGAAGGTACAATTTTAGGGTCAGGGGGCTCCCTGAATCCTACAAGGACATCCCTGAAACCATAAAATCATTCATACAGGGATTTCTCCCAGACACTCCACAGCACAAACTTGAACTGGATCGAGCCCACAGAGCTCTCAGGCCCCCCAGAGCAGACGGTCTACCCCGTGACGTAGTGGTAAAACCACATTTTTTCTCCATCAAAGAAGAAGTCATGAGGAAATCTAGATCCATGTCTGAAATAGTCTTTCAAGGGCACCGTTTGCAAATATTTGCTGACCTCTCGCAATCAACTATACAAAAAAGGAGAACCCTAAAACCACTCCTTCAAATCCTGATGGATAAAGAAATCAAATACTGGTGGCTTTTCCCATTTCAACTTAAACTGCTCCACAAAGGCAAGGCGTATACCTTCGGATCCCTACAGGAAGGAGAAAAGCTTTTCCTGCAATTGGGCCTCATCACCCAAGACCCGACTGCACGCCAATCAGGACCTCAGTCCAACTCTGCAAAGAGACATCTGCCCACGAGTCCTCTGAATCCGGTTTGGGAGAAGACGAGAACCAAGAAATCCAAGGAAACGAATCCTCCATGACTCTCAGTCCTCTATTTGCCCATGGCGTAGCATTCCTTTGTGGTCCACTGACCCTGGGGAGGGAGAGGAAGAAACCCTTTTTTTTTTTTTTTTTTTTTTTTTTTTTTTTTTTTTTTTTTTCCTTCCCCCCTTCAGTTGCTGGCTGTGGGGTGGGAATCTCCTCATATGTGACCCCTGGGATGCGTGTCTAATTGGAACACCCTCACGCCTCTCTTGAGGCGATCTCAGGGGTCTCAACTCTTGGAGACGCTGTGAAATCCCATTTCTCCTGATGCATGGACTCCGTACTACTGCATTGTAGCTTGGTGCCGGTTCAAGTGGGGAGGAGGGACGGCAAGTAAACGCCTATCCAGGTTGCTCCTGGGAGCTTCCCTACAGCGGCTATGCTGACTGTGGGGGAGCCCTCGGCAGTGCTTCTTCTCGGCTGGATGAGGCGTAATCCCCGTTATCCCTTGTTACTCCAGGTTCATTCACACAATTTTAATATTTGTTTATTAGATGCTTTCATAGTTTTTTGGTCAGTGCACTTTCTCCCCCGGACTGTTCTTCATGCAAAAGCGTATTTTTCTGGGGGTTAATGTGTAGCTGTAGGTTCAAGTGCCTTCTTCAAGATAGATATTCTAATTTCCCTATTAGGCGGTCCCTCTGCTGGGGTGGTGTTCATGCCCCCCTTTCTGCCCAGTGGATTTGGTACCCCAAATGCCATTGGACAGGGTAATTCCCTACCCCTTGGAGGGATTTTTTTGTGACTCTCACCTTCTGATGGAGGACACTGTCCCCTCCATTCTCCGGGGATCTCCCTTGCTCCCCGTCTCTCCTTCTTGCCTTTTCTATCCCCTCTTCCACACTTACGCTTTCATACTTTTTACCACAGGAGTCGACCGGGGAGTTCTCCTCGAACATCATCTGATCCCCTCACCATGCTCGGCCTGTCGTTTGAGATGCCTGAGATCCGGTGAATACCAGTGGGTAAGTGCTGTGGGTTGCCTAGCTTTGCTCCTACCTCTGCCCGATGGCTGATGACACACCAGTTAATACACCCCTTAAAATAGTGTCCCATAACGCTCAGGGTCTGAACTCCCCTTCCAAGAGACGCAAGGTCTTCCAATACTTGCATGCCCAAAAAGCAGACGTGATCCTAATGCAGGAAACTCACTTTCCCAGAAGTTTCAACCCCTCTTTTATCCACTCCAAATTCCCATTCTTCAAACTTGCCAATGCTGAAAATAAAACGAAGGGGGTGGGTATCTTCATTTCCAAAAAATGCAAATTCTCACCCAAATCTGAGTTCAGGGACCCTGACGGGCGCTTTGTCCTCTTGATTGGGGACTTGGATGACCGTCTATACTCTCTAATCTCGTATTATGCCCCCAACAGAGGCCAGTATGCCTTCTTTCAAACAATGTTTGCAACTCTAGCGCCTCTGTTGGAGGGCACAGTAATCTATGGGGGCGATTCTAACTCGGCCTTTGACCAGGGTCTGGACAAGTCTCGTCCCCCAGGCAAACGCCTCACTAGACCGACGAAACAGAGTCTACGCATAGCTAAACTTATCTTCCAGCAGGGCCTCATTGACATATGGAGGGAAGTGAATCCTACGCTGAGAGACTTCACGCATTTCTCCAACCCACATAGGTCTTTTGCGAGAATCGACCACATCCTTATCACCTCTGCATCCGTTCCACTAGCACACAAGGCACATATCAAAGATGTAGTCTGGTCGGACCACTCGTTGGTAATCCTTGTGCTTCAACGCCCCGGAGGACATAAACCTGTCCGGAGGTGGAGGCTCAACGAGTCCATCTTGAGTGATCCGATAAGAACTAAAACAATCGAATCCCACATCCGCAACTATTTCCTCAATAATGATACACCAGATACTAGTCCCTCGTGCCTCTGGGCAGCCCACAAGGCAGTAATGAGAGGTCACCTGATCCAACTAGCCTCTCAAATTAATAAGGAAAACAAATCTGACATTGAAAAGCTGGATAGGGATTTCACAGCCTTGTTAAAGCGACACAAAGCAGATAGAAATGCTGTTCCTATCTCTCAGTTAGACGCAGCACGCACGGCCCTGAATCTCGCCTTAACCACCAAGGCTGAAAAATGGATTCGGTGGAACAGAAACAAATTTTATAGTAACGCCGATCGAATAGGTCCTATGCTTGCAAGCAAATTGTCCCCGAAAATTAGATCTCCGGCCTTACCAAAGATCAGGATCCAGGGTGGCACTTTGTCCCAAAATCCTCAACGGATCATGGGGGAATTCCAAACCTTTTATAAAACCTTATACAGTAATGGAAATAGCCCTTCCCCGGAGGCAATGGACCTCTTCCTAAATAATTTACAGATCCCTAAATTAGACACAAGACACCGCCAGAAACTAGATTCCCCTATTTCAGCTGAGGAAATTTGCGCGGTCATTAAAAACCTGAATTCACAGTCGGCCCCTGGCCCGGATGGTTTCTCCATACCATATTACAAGTCATTCTCCACTTTGCTCGCCCCTTATATGGCTAGGTTCTTCAATGCTCTTAGGACGGGGGACACTCTCGATACCTCACTTAACACAGCCTACATCACGGTCCTCCCTAAGCCAGAAAAAGACGCAAGCTCGGTCAGCAACTACAGACCAATATCGCTCATTAACAATGATTTGAAAATCCTGACTAAGATCCTTGCAGACCGCCTAGCCTCCTTCATTAGCTTATACATTAATAAAGACCAGGTGGGCTTCATACCGGGGAGGCAGGGTCCCGATCAAACTCGCAGAGCAATTGATATAATATCCCTTTTTAATTCCAACTGGGACGGGGGCCCCCCCAGACAGGGTTGCCTACTCTCTCTGGACCTACAAAAAGCATTTGACGCTGTCCAATGGCCCTACATATTCCATTTGCTTAAAAAATGGGAATTTGGGGACTCGTTTCTCAATATCATTCACGCACTATACTCAACTCCCTCAGCTCAGGTACGTCTGCAAGGGTTTTACTCGGACTCCTTCCCCATATCCAGAGGTACAAGACAGGGGTGCCCACTCTCCCCGTTGATCTTTGCCATAGCGATCGAGTCTCTTGCAATAGCCATCAGAAACAACCCGAACATTCAAGGTGTTCAAAGTGGTACCCGGTGCCATAAATGCGCATTATTTGCGGATGACATCTTACTATTTGTAACATCACCGCTAACTTCGCTTCCCAATATATGCAGTCTCCTAGATGACTTTGGACGTATCTCAGGCCTCAGGGTCAACTACGACAAATCCCAGGCGTTAAATATCAATATTCAGGAACCTCTCCTGGCCAGACTCAGGGATAGCTTCCGGTTCTCGTGGAGTAACTCCTCCATCCCTTACTTAGGGATTCGGCTAACTCCTAAAACTGAACTTCTGTATCAGGCTAACTTTCCTCCTCTCTACAAAAAACTGGAGGAGGACCTCTTGCGTTGGTCCAGGCTGTCCCTGTCTTGGCTAGGCAGAATAAACACGATAAAGATGACCCTACTCCCCCGTATCCTATACTATTTTAGAGCTCTTCCAATATCGATCGATAATACCCGCCTAAAACGCTTCCAAGCCAACATTGTTAAATACATATGGGGTACGGGGGGTCACAGATTTTCCAAAGCGATCCTGTTTAGACCTAGATCAGAAGGCGGCATGGGATTACCGAACCTAATCTGGTACTTACAAGCAGCACAATTGGCCCAGCTATCCACAGTTTACTCTAGATGGGAACAACCTGACTGGGTTCACATAGAAAGACAGGCGGTCCCCCTCCACACCCTGGACTTCCTCCTTTGGTGCCCTAGAAAACTCAGACCCTCCATTCTTTCCCCAACGTTGTCGAATTCCTTTGCATTATGGGACAGATTGAAAAGCAACGAAAGATTATCATCCCCTATGGCACCATTACAGCACTTATTTAACAATCCCGAATTCCCCCCAGGTCTCAATATTTCTGACTTCAAATGGTGGCTCGATAAAGGGATGTACAGAATAGGACACTTCCTTAGACCATTAGGCCCAATCTCTAAAGCTTTTTGTGTCAGTAATCTAGATATGCCACAATCTGAACTCTTTAGATTCTCCCAAATATCCAGCTACTTACACAATAAGTGTAGATCACTCCCGAATGGAACCCAATTGACTCCCTACGAATTATGGTGTGGCCAGGCCAGCGAGCAGAGGGGAGGCATTTCGGTGATCTACAAAGCCTTATCCTCTGCGCAATCCAAGGCACCTTACATGCTAGCCTGGGAGGAAGATTTGTCGCAAAGCTGGCAACTGGAAACCTGGCATAGGAACTTTTCCCAATCCTACAAAGGCATCCTGAACTCGGGGCTAGTGGAGAGCAACCTGAAAGTACTAACCAGATGGTACCTGGTTCCCTCCAAATTAGCTCGCTTTTACCCTTCAGCATCCCCCCTCTGTTATCGGGGCTGTGGCCTTAAGGGTGATATGTTCCATACATGGTGGACCTGCCCTAGAATCAGACAATTCTGGCACAAGATTTTCATTTGGATTAGTAGAATTGCCGAAAGGCCTATCCAAGTGTCTCCTTTAGTGGCACTCCTCAATTTCCCAGTAAGAGAAGTTTCCAGGATCACACAACGCCTCATCTTCTTCATCATCCTAGGAGCCAAGCTCACCCTAGCTAAAGCTTGGAAAAAACCGACAGTATCCACACTCTTAGCCAAAAGAAAGATCTCCTGGATTATGAACCAGGAAAAAATGGCAAGTGTGATCCTGGAACGCTCTGCCAAATTCCAACAAATTTGGGAACCGTGGGCGAAGTACATTGGGGTCTCCCTTTGACTCTTCCCCTAGAGCTTTTACACATCGACATTTCTCCCCTCCCCGGTCGACTCCTACGCATCTCTCTCTACCCTCTTCTCCTCTGCCCCATCTCTATACAACCTCCCTCTCTCTTTTATCTATACTTCTCTCCTCCCTTTCTCACCTTACTCTTCCTCTTTATTTTGGTATTAGGCTTTGACCTGTGCTCGAAGGATCATAACCTGGCTTCGGACGGGGATCCTCCTGAGTCGGTCCCCGTCCCAGGCCCAAACCAGTACAACCTTACTGGCGCCCCGATCCCTAGACGTTTATTTCATTTGATGGTATACTTACCTACTCAGATGTTACTGATAAACAGTTTCTAACGTTACTTGTTTAATTTTCGTAGACACCGACTCGTTTCGGTCATGTGCTGCGGTGATCATGGATTTGATAGCCTAGGTCTTCATCACCGCCCTTCCACATGGGTTTTTGACACTTTGCTTTTTCTGGTGGGAGGGATGTTGGGAGGGGTGGAGTCCCGCCACAGTGTGTTCCCAATTGGGGTGGCGGGCCCCTCCCTCCCGATATCGCATGCTCACTAATCTAAACCTGATTTATGGCTCTCCTATGTTCACCTTGCACAAAGCAAATGACTGAGTTTGTTCATTTTATACTACATGTATGTATACCAAAGCCTTATTAAGTTATACATAATATGACCGTGATGGTCATCTGTATTTTACTGTCTCAAAAGTTTTTGTAACGACATGTATTGTTTCCCCAACGTCCCCCTTCCCTTCTCTTTTGAAAATAAAAATATTGAAACGAAAATATATATATATATATATATATATATATATATATATATATATATATATATATATGAAAAAAGAAAAATATAATATCTAAACAACACATAAAAACTTACCGGACTCCATTTAACTACCAGACCAGCTACAGAATCAACATCTAATCAACAAAAACAATTACAATATAACATCCAAATACAAAAATAGTAGTAAATAATAAATAAAATTGAAATTAAAAGTATTTATATAACTGCACCAACAAAAATTTAATTATTAGTGGCATCAAATTCAGATCACCTTTTTTCATAAAAACAACCCTAAAACTTCCCAATTTACATTATTAATAAATGCATTGACATCCCAATCAACGTTGAGACCATGGGAAACATAAGATTTTGTTTCATAGATCCATTTGGTTTCTAGTTTGGATGACGTCAATTCATTTATCAATAATGCTTGACACCTTATGTAAATGTGGGAGTTTTAGTGTAGTTTATTGGTCCTCCCTGTCCCCTTTATGAAAAAAAGGTGATCTGAATTTGATGCCACTAATAATTACATTTTTGTCGGTTCATTATAAAACTACTTTTGATTTCAATTTTATTTATTATTTACTACTATTTTTGTATTTGGATGTTATATTGTAATTTGTTTTGTTGATTAGATGTTGATTCTGTGACTGGTCTGGTAGCTAAATGGAGTCCGGTAACTTTTTATGTATTGTTTAGATATTATATTTTCCTTTTTTTCTTATATATACATTTTATTTATTTATGTTTGGTTATTCGGGTCAATATTTGATACAACCACTAAATGGCAGGACTCAGGTCTGCCGATTATTGGTTGTTGACTGGTTATCTAAAGCATTTTTGATCAAAATAATTTTTAAATCATTTCAGGATGTTTTAATGTTCTTTTTATTTACGGTCTCCATTTGGCCTGTACCAATTCAAGTTGGTCCTGTTTCTTATTCTTGCTTTTCCTCAATTGATCAATACTATTTTATGCCTTCAAATCAAAATGAAGCTTGGATTTTCCTTCTTGCCGATGTCCTGCCAATGTATTATTTATTTATCTTTTGATGGAGGTTTAGTCTTTAGATTTAATATGACTGTGTTCAGTCCTCACAATCAATCTTCAGCCTTAACAGGATATTGGGATCGAGTCTAAGAATAACTTGGAAAGAAGGTGTGGTACCTTGCAATGGGATCAGTTTGAGGTTTGCATCTGGAACAAAAACGAGGCTTGTTTTTTATATTATTGTACAGTATATATGCACAAAGACACGGCATGGTGCCCCTATCCCTGAAAGATGTCTTTTGATGATGAAACGCATTGGGAGGAGCTTCGTGACATCTTGATTGCACTCTTGGAACTGTTGATCTATGCCAGCTTTGTGATTTCACTATCTATGATCATTTGTTTTATATGTTTATAAGTGCACTTTTATATTTAATAAACACGCACTATGAAGAGGTATGTCCCTGTTTTTTTTACATGAATATCCTCTGCTGGAGCCCTGGTATGTTTGCCCATTGATTACACCCTGGAAGCTGAAAGTGTGGTCTGGGAAGTGTATTGGCGATTTTGAGTGATTACACATGCTTTATTTGACTTCTCTTGTAATAAGAGGGTCATAGTAATTTGGTAAGCAGATACTCCTACTACACTTTGGGTGATAGTGAATGTTGGTGACACCTCTGGATTAGACATCACTGAGGAACACTTTATTATGATTTAACTGGATCCTTTTTTAGCTCACTCGTCCCCTCCTTTCCTGGCCTGCCAGACTGCATGCTCGGATAAGGGCCTGGTATGGATTTTTAGGGGCCCCACAACATTTTTTTTAACTTTGGTGTGGGTTTTCCCTTAAAATCCATACCAGACCCAAAGAGCCTGGTATGGATAGGGGGGGACACGCACAGAGTAAAATTTTGTGGTTATCTGCACTTTTCTGCCCCCAAACTGCTACCCCTTTTAGCTTAAAAGGCAGTAGCTGGGGGTGTATGCCCCTGCCACAGCCGGAATTATACCAAACATTTTGGCTTTTTGGTGCATTGTACAGAGGTTTTTTATTTGTTCATAAACTGAGCGAAAGTAAACATGGTTTGCTATGCTTCAGTTATGGATGAACACATGGGCGATGGCTACCGTTCACTCTCTTTGTTCATTTAGGAAGTGAAGGAGCAAGTAAACAAAAGACATGTTTTCTAGTCCCCCATTCTCCATCCTGACACCGATCCTCCTGTGCCCTGCAGCAGCTGAGAGCTAATGGGAAAGATAGAAGGAGAAGTCAGCAGCATTGTAGTGGGGCACACAGGGAGATTTGAGCTGCAGAACCAATGGGAACCAGTCCCCTGTGGCCCCCTGCACAGCTGAAAGTCAGTGGGAGGCAGGGCAGAAGCTGGCTGTGCTGCAGGAGTATCCACAGGAGGATCAGTTTCAGGGATTGACCTCCCTGCTGTTTTGATCACCCCCTTCCTGTTTGTCAGCTGCTCAGGCCCCCCTGTTGAACTGATGAGGTCTGGGCCCAATACAGGAGTAGAGATGGGCTGAACACTCCCCCCCCAGTTCAGTTCGCACAGTTTGGTCCTGAACACCTAACCCCATTGAAGTCTATGGGACCCAAACTTGAAATTTCATTATATGCAGATTTTGGGCCATAAAAATAGTATGGGGGGCCAGGTACTGCCCTAGGGGACATGAATCAATGCGAAAAATCTTTTTAAAAACAATTATTTTTAAAGGAGCAGTGATTGGAATAAAGCTTAAAATGAAACAATAGAAATTAGAAATGTTAACTATAGTGCCTGGGGGTCCCCTTAGTCTGCCTGTAAAGTGGAGCATCTGTACAGTGTATAAAACCTGCTGCAGCAAAACTGACATTTCTACAGAAAAAAATACATTTAAATGTAGTTTGTGGCTGCAAGCTACCGCCAGCACCGAGCAATACAATACAAATTTAAAAAAACAGAGTGGCCCCCCCCTCCCCCCAGTACATACCAGGCCCTTTGGGTCTGATGTGAATTTTAAGGAGAACCCCCCACCAGAATTAAAAAAAAAACAGTGTGGGGTTCCCTCCCAAAATCCATGCAGCCCAGCAGATTAGGAAAGGGGGGACGAGTGAGCGTCCCCCACTCCTGAACCATACCAGGCTACATGCCCTCAACATTAGGGCCCCCCCCATGCGAATAAGTATCCATACCTATTTACCAAAAAATTGTCAAAAAGAAATAAATCACACACACAGTTTTTGACAATCCCTTTATTAGAAATAAACAAAAGAATGTCCCCTCATGTAAATCCATCATCAATCACAATACCAACACCACCGCTAGACCCCCAAAAAAAACGCTCCACCGTCAACAAAGGCTAACCGCCTACTGCAGGCTCCGCCGTTTGATGGTTCTTATATAGGTAAGGGGCGTAGCTACCTGGCAACATCACCTGGTGGCACCGCCCCCTTACCTATGTAAGAGCTTTCAAACAGCAGAGCCTGCAGTAGGCGGTTAGCCTTCATTGATGGCAGAGCATTTTTTTCTGGGTCTGGCAGTGATGGCGGGCATCTTGATCGACGATAGATATACATTGGGAGACATTTTTTTTTAATAAATCAATTGTCACGTTGTAACCAATACTCATTCACATGGGTGGGGCTGGGATCTGAGGGCCCCCCTGCTAAAGGGGGCTTCCAGATTCTGATAAGCCCCCTGCCCACAGACCCTCACAAACACAGCCCAGGGCACTCACACGTCCCTCCTTTTTCCTGACCTGGCAGGCTGCATACCAAGGAAAAGGTCTGGCGTGGATTATGGAGGGCCCCACATTTTTTTTTTTTTGGCATGCGGTTCCCCTTAAAAGCAATACCAGATCCAAAGGTTTTTAGCACATTTTTGTATTGCCGGCAGAGGTATTATACTGCCGAAAATTGAAATGTCTTTTTTTTCTTTAGAAATTTGCAGCATGTTCTTCAAATGGTACAGGTGTGCCACTTTACAGGAAGACTAAGGGGACGCCCCAAGCACTATATTTAAAGGTATTTTTTATTTTTATTGTTTCACTCTAAGCATAATTAAAATTACTGCTCCTTTAAAAATTATATTTTAACAAATTTTTTTTCTGCATTGATAGTATTAAAAATGAAAACAATAGGGAAAAAAAAACTGTGCCCCTCCCAAATCCATACCAGACCCTTATCCAAGCATGCAGCCTAGCAGGCCAGAAAAGGTAGGGTGAGAGAGTGACCCTGAACCATACCAGGTCACATGCCCTCAACATTGGGGGGTGCTTTGAGGCAGGGGGTGCTCTGCCCCCCACCCCAAATCACCTTGTCCCCATGTTGATGGGGACAAGGGCCCCTTCCTGACAACCCTGGACAGTGGTTGTGAGGGTCTGCAGGCAGGTGGCTAATCAGAATCTGGAAGCCCCATTTAACCACTTCCCACCCGCCGGCCATCATATGACATCCTTGACTTTGAGTGGGGATATCTGAATAATGCCTGCAGCTACAGGCATCATTCAGATATCGACTTTTAGAGCCGGTGATTCCCTACACCATGTAAAGCGCTGCGTAAATTGATGGTGCTATATAAATACCTGAAATAAATAGTGGTTGTTCAGCCGCTTGATCGTTCTTACTGGTGGCGAGAGGGGACATTCCCGCCTCTCACCGCCCTCCGGTGCTTCTGCCATTGGTGAGTCGGAGAATGGATCTGCGGGCCCCGGATGTTGACCATAGAGATTTCCAGATGGTCCCAGGAGTCTCTATGATCGTTCAGAGGCCAGGCGCGATGTTATGAAGTCATGCCCGGCCTCTGCATTCAAACAAATGGCGCCGCCTCGGCTGGGAAGCTGAGATCTATTTTTTTTTTATTTCATGCTTACAGTAGAGGTGAAATGTAGGGTCTTATTGATCCCATACCTCACTGTAAAGAGGACCTGTCATGCTTATTCCTATTACAAAAAAGAAAAAAAATAAGAAAAAAAAATCACAGTTTTTGTCAATTCCTTTATTAAAAAAATAGAAAATAAAAAAAACAATGTCCACTGATGTAGATCCACCCACAGGCTGCATACTTGGATAAGGGCCTGGTATGGATCTTGGGGGGACCCCACACCGTTTTTTTATTTAATTTTGGCATGGGGTTCTCCTTAAAATCCATACCAGACCCGAACAGCCTGGTATTGATTGAGGGGGAACACCACAATGTTCCTTTCACTTTTTTATATTGCCGGCAATGTTTTTTTTTAAATTCAACTGTCACCGGGGAAGTCCATTGACAGCTGATGACTCATCGCTTGTTAAGGACACGGCATCTGGCTTTCTGGCCCTGCTCCTTCACAACCAGCTTTTACTGTGCCCTCATTGGGCAAAGCTTTGGAAAAGATAATGATTTTGTCCAGATAAATCAGGACAGTATTACATTTGATGTCCCCCAAGCATTATTCCACAAGCCTCTTAAATGTACTGGGGGTATAAGTTAGCTCAAAAGACACGCAGCTATGTGGAGTCTTCTTCCCCAAAGAGGTAGGTAAGTCTTAACATAAAATAAGAAACTCTGACCCCCTGCAAGTTAATGGCATTATATGCTAGTATGCATTGCATCCTAGAACATTATGATAGATTTATCTGTAAAATAGGTACCTCCAATAGTATGCTCTCTCTGCTGCCAGGGCCATCTTCACCTGGTCGATCTTCAGTGTTTTTGAGTGCACTAAACAGTGCATGTTTAGGAGATATTCATTGTACTGTACTTACGGGTAAGCTTTATTATAAGCTTACCTGTAGGTAAAAGTGCCACTTGCCAGTATCTGCTAGCTAGATTCAATGTAGAAAAGTAGCAAGCTTGTCCCAGGTCCATAAAAGTCTCTTCCACTTCTAGCAAGGGGTAAGAATCATGGTGTGTGCAAGAATGTAACGTTCTGTAATGCACACAAAAGCATAGATTTCCCTATTTTTTCTTCTCACAAGGACTATGGGCACTGCTCAAGGACTCCTGATTTCCTGACTGACCCTACTCTGCAACATTTTATGCAGCACATTCTTTACCGAGTGAACGAGCAAGCAGATTTCATCTTAAAATGAAAAAAATGTGTATTTTTACTTAGATTTTAGACAGAAAAATCTTCAAGAGTTACAGCACAAATGTCCACCCTTTTTTATTTATTTTTTTACAATTGTAATCTTTATAATTGTTTTATAACAAAGAACATGTTAATAAAGAGCAAACACAACACAACAAGTCCAATGAATTAAATGTACATATATGTAAGCAGAGCATGGTGACACACTGTCTAAATACAAGGTTACTGTACATTATAGAAAGCTCTGAAGTATACCAAAGAAACAATTGTAAGATCGTACTTTATAAGCATAAAGAAAGTTGAAGTTGAAAATGTTTCTATTGGCAGAATAAACGTTACATCAGAAATACAGTTGTCATATCACTTATAGAAAAGCGGCAACGAGCGCGCCAAATGGCTATCGCCTACAGCTGCGCTTGCGCCTGAAGGTTTCATAAATAGACTTGGATTCAATCTATGTCAAACAATAGTATATCAGGAGGTAAAGAGAAAGGGGGAAGAAAGATAAAGGCAGGAAGGGTTGGAGAGGGGGAAGTGGAAAAAAAGGGGGGAGGGAAGCTGTCTGCTGGGAGAGCCTGGAATGGAAAGACAGTAATTTGGTAAATGAAGGATATCCCTATATCTTTATGAAAAGGTCATGGTGGGGCGGAGCTGGGCTCAGAGGAACAGGGAGCATACAATCCAGGGTATCTGAGGAAGAGAAGCGCAACCAGACTGACCACAAAATGTTATATTTGTCAAAAGTGTTGTTGTCGAGTGCTAACATCTCCTCCATTTCTCATGATATCACTTACTGTGGAGACCCAAAGGGATAATGGGGGGTGGTAGTTTTCCAAAAAAGGGGGATCAGCTGTCGAGCCGCTGATAGTAAAAAGCGTAAAAGACATAATTTCTGTGAGTTTATTGATCCTGGCAACATGGAGGGGAGAGCTATCTCAGGAGTTAGTTGTAAAGATTCCTCATATATATTATTATATGCCTGAAATACCTGCTTCCAGAAGAGTCGTATCCATTCACACTCCTACCAGATATAAAGATAAGTGCCCGTGGCTTCATTGAATCGCCAGCAGGAGGGTGAGGTAGATGGGAGGATTTTATGTAGCGTAGCGGGGTCCCTGTACTATCTGGACATGATCTTGAAGTTTGTCTCTTGTGTGTTACAGGAGATAGAGGACTTATGTGTGAAGTGGTACGCAGTCTGCCATTCCGCTCTGGAGAGAGTTTTCCAAGGTCTACCGACCACATCCTTGTGTATGTGGGCATGTCATTCTGAGTGAGGGCTTGAATAAAGCTGCAAATGTGGGAGAGTAGATGTCTGGGTAGCTCCTGTAGGGAGCTGAGATGTTCGAATTCTGAGAGTGGGCGATGTATTTGAGATTAGAGGAATAGTTGTTTTGTGAAGGTTGTTAGATGTAGGGATGTAAGCCAATCACATGTCCCCTCAGGGACGATCGGGGCCCCGTTACCTGAGTGAATGAAGGCATGTGCCTAAGGCCAGGAGGAGCGGTAGAATGACCCCAGTTGATGAGCCCCGATTCCCTGAGGGAAGGCTGGATTGTCAAAGAAGATAAGGGGGAGGGGTCAGAGGAGAGAACCTCACACAGCCCTCTCCTAAACCAAAGAACCATGATGGCTATAGTTAGGAGTGAGGTGCCAGATAAGTGAGAGAAGCTTCCCCTGTATCCCCAGAGGAGAGCCCCTTGGTCTACTGGAGCTAGGTACTGCTCGACCATTACTGAGGCCTTTTGAAATGGTCGTGGGAACCATTCCAGGGTACGAGCTATAAGGGTAGATTTGTAATAAAGTTCTGGTAGTCCCGTGCCACCTTGTAGCTTTGGGTGTGTGAATAGCTTATATCTAACTCTGAATAACCCCTTATTCCAGATAAAATGAATGGAGAGGGAGCATAGGGCCGAAAAAAGGATTTGTGGATGGTAACCATTACGGTTTGGAAGAGGTATAATAATTTGGGTAGGGTGTCCATCTTAAGGGTGTTTATGCGACCAAACCAAGGAAGTGCCATGCCCCCCATGTAGCCAGGTCTTTCCGTAGATGAGAGAGAAGAGGGATGTAGTTTAGTGCGAAGAGGTTAGAGAGGTTGACGGTGATCATTATTCCTAGGTAGGAGATGCCCTTGGTTTGCCATTGAAAAGAATAATTGGAGCGAAGTGAGGACATGGTGGAAGCAGATAGGGAAATATTGAGGGCCTCTGTTTTGGAGATGTTGAGCTTAAAATTATTTAGTTGGCCGAAGCATTTAAATTCAGAAAAGAGGGAGGGGAGGGTCGTGTGTGGTTGTCAGTCGTATATTAATAGGTCATCAGCATAAAGAGATAGTTTATGGTGTTCAGAGTGTGTTTGAATTCCCTGCATGGATGCATTTTGTCGAATGGTGCATGCCAGGTGCTCGATTACAATGACAAATAGGAACGGGGAGAGGGGACAGCCTTGACGGGTGCCATTAGATATGTCAAACGCTTCCGACGTGGTGCCATTCATCAAGACCGATGCAGAAGGGTGAGAGTAAAGGGACATAATTTAGGTGATGAAGGGGGACCTATTTGATCTAGGGAGAGTTGCAGGAAGTGCCAGTTTACCCGGTCAAATGCCTTTTCAGCATCAAAAGACAGGAGACAAGCTTGCTGGCGGTGTCACTGTATATAGGAAATGAGGTGTATGGTTTTAGTCGTGTTGTCTCGGGCTTCCCTGTCCGGGACCAAACCAACCTGATTTCTATGAATAATCAACGGCAGTAGTGGTGAGAGGTGATTGGCGAGGACCTTCACAAATAATTTTAGGTCTAGCATAAAGAAAGTTAGAACTAACCAAGAAAAACTATAATATATATATATATATATATATATATATATATATATATATATATATATATATATATATATATATAAGCAGTGCAGCGCTAAAACATAGAAGACAATACTAAATCAATGATGTAACAAAGGAATAGTCCATGCTCTTCATATAAATATTCTCATACGATGGTCAGCAAACACCAGCAAGTATCCAATAAAGTGGTGATAAATGGAATAATATGGTGACTTTAAGTGACAACCTCCAACAACGATAATCCTAGCAGCTCACCTCAAAAAATGTATCATGTCTACTTAACATCAAGTGACCTGCGGGAATCAGCAGTGACATGGGATGGTTTACATGTTTTATCTCTATTTTTTAATTTTATTACTTACAAGTGATTAAGATTCCGCTTTAGCAACACCCGTGTTTCTATGAAACTGCGTTGTTTTTGCTATTTTTGTCGTTTATTATTACATCAGAGTTAGGGCATATCCATATTGGGTTCTATTGCCTTCATCTGTCGGCACCGTGTCTGTTTACCATTGGTTGTCTTGGTGATTTGTGTGCAATCACCCCCATTGGCCCGATACGTCAGCTGACTGTGTACATATAGCGAGTGGCTTGCGTCATTCCGTCACCGCTGATAAAGTCCCGCCTCTTGGGACCTAACGCGACCTAACGCGTACGGAACTACATGACCTTTTGATTGTGACGTCACCCGCGTCCTACACACTGATTCTCGTGGAGTACACTGTGTTTCTACCACAAAACCTTTGCACTGAGGCACAGTGCAATGTACCGTATGTAAGTGCACATTTAGATTTTAAATAGGGCTGTTACTGATTATCTTAATTTTGATTAATTATAACACACATATATATATATAGATATATATACTCTATATCTATCTATCTATCTATCTATCTATCTATCTATCTATCTATCTATCTATCTATCTATCTATCTATCTATCTATCTATCTATCTATCTATCTATCTATCTATCTATCTATCTATCTATCTATCTATCTATCTATCTATCTATCTATCTATCTATCTATCTATCTATCTATCTATCTATCTATCTATCTATCTATCTATCTATCTATCTTTCTATCTATCTATCTATCTATCTATCTATCTATCTATCTATCTATCTATCTATCTATCTATCTATCTATCTATCTATCTATCTATCTATATTCTAAGTAATTTGCTAGCAAAAAAGTACTGCCTTTAACTTTTAAGCAACAAATGTTTCATGCAAAAAAAAGTGCAAAAACAGCTCTGGTAGCATAAGGGTTAAGAGACACAGCTCTCATGTGAATGAGCCCCATTTGTCCCAGCATAAGCTATCAGAGTGGGAAATACCCCCACAGAGGGGACACAAGTTTTGGCGATTACTAGGAGCGAAAAGGGCTTCTTCTCACTTCCGGTTTTGACTCTGGAACAGTAAGTGAAGGGAAATCTCCCGAAGGGGGACACCTTTTAATGACATAATGATGTTATAGCGTGTGTACACATCTGACGCCAAGTGTCCACCGGCCTCTACACATTTAGAGAAAGGTGACAACAGGCAGCCCCCTCCCCTTACCTGAAAGCCTAGGGGAGCGGGCTTGTCTATCGGTATGAGGAGTGTGGGTCTCCATTGCCGTCTGATGCCCCTCCACTGTGTCTGGCTCCCTCCGCCTCATACTCTGCTCTTGGACCTGAAGTTCAGCTCGCGCTCCCACAGCGGGTGGAGGAGGGGGTAGGCCATGTCACGTGACCCGCTATCGCCGATAAGCCAAAGAAGACTCCTCCCCCCTTCCCTTCGTTAGCAGATGGAGGCACTTGGGGAAGGGGGAGGAGTCCAGTGACGTCGATGTCTGTGACATCACCGGATCCCTGACGGAACTCCTGAAGACCCGGAAGCCAGTGAAGAGGTGAGTACCGATCAAAATAATTTTGATCGATCAAAAAAATGAACGATTAATCGAGGAATTAATCATTAATTTCCGCAGCCCTAATTTTAGATAAACTCTTTTCAGACTACGGAGAGCACTAGATGTTATTGCTTTCGTTCTGTGTATCCACCTATCTGGAGTTGATGGCGAGAGTCCCTTGATTGAGCAAGTTACCAGCATTCACCTATTACTATTCTGTGATCCTGTTGATTCACCCCTTAAAGGGAATTGCCTGTGAGACCTGACTGATTTACTCAGGGGGCAATTTTTTGAGGTGAGCTGCTAGGATTATCGTTGGTGGAGGTTGTCATTTAAAGTCACCATATTCATCCATTTATCACCACTTTATTGGACACTTGCTGGTGCTTGCTGACCATCGTATGAGAATATTTATATGAAGAGCATGGACTGTTCCTTTGTTACATCATTAATTTAGTATTGTCTTATATGTTTTTGAGCAGCACTGCTTCTATATATAGCCATTTCTGGGGACTTGATATTTTGACCATCAGTGTTATAGCTGCTGTATCAGGTTTTATTTGCGCTGGTTGCTTCTTTTTATTATAATAAACATATATAGCTATTATCTATAGAAACAAGCAGGAACCACTATAAAGTCCCAGAAATGTACATACTGTATATACAGTATAAAAAAACAAAAAAAACAGAAGCATCAAAGAGGCACACCACATTAGACTACTGTACATTTCAGCAACCTGTTAGTGTTAAGCTACCATAAGGGAAAGTCAGGGAGAGGTAGCAATAGGGGATGACATACCAAAAGGGAAGTAATCCCAAGGAACCCATATTTAGTTGAACAATTATACACAACCCCTGGCTGTGAGGAATTTGTTCATTTTGATTTGCAATTCAATTGCACCTGGAAATAAAAAAAATGTATTTTTTGCTGATGACTGAAGACAGAAAAAAAAAATCAAACATTTGCAACAGTACACCACAATTTATGAGGGAATAAGCATTTAGAACTGAAGAAATATATCTTTTGTTTGAAATTGGAAGAAAAAAATATGCACGTTTGCAGTAAAACTTTCAAGGCTGTTTGGACAGGCCACTATTTATAAGGGAGAGAGTAAGCAGATTGCATCTTGCAATAAAAGATTGGGTGCATCTGGAAACAAAAATGAAAATTTGAGGAAGAAATATGTTACTGATTTCAAGCACACCTTTTAAACCATTCTGGAGAATGGTTACAATTACTGTGGGTGGGAGCAGGAAACTGTCAGACAGGGAAGCTGTCAGGTGGTCGGAGCCTTCATCAGGTGAAGATCTTTTTTTTTGGGAGTTGGTGGCCGGTATTGTTGCGATTTTACTCACTTTTTACACTTTTTTGGTGAATGAGTAGGGGTACTATGTACTCATTCACATAAGGGGCCAAGATCTGGGGGCCCCCTTGTTAAAGTCACTCCCCACACCCCCAAACCCAGGGTTGTGGGGAAGAGGCCCTTGCCCCCCCTATCCCAAAGCACCGCTCCATGTTTAGGGCATGTGGCCTAATATGGTTCGAGGGGGGGGGGGCGCTAGCTTGTTCCCCCTCAGCTTTCCAGGCCTGTCAGGCTGCATGCATACATAAGGGTCTGGTATGGATTTTGGGAGGACCCCAAACCTTTTTTTTTTTTTTTTTGGCGTTGGTTTCCCCTTAAAGGCTAAGTTCACCTTTTTTTTTTCAACTGAATTCCAGCTCCCCATATGTACCAATATAACATTAGTTTTCCTCCTTTGGCAAAAATATCAAAGCTTTCCATTAATTCTACATACACTTATTTCACTGTCTTCATGGATGTCTCCCAAACGTATCCATTAGTTCTGCCTTACTTACTGGGCAGACTATAGGTCATGACACAGGAAGGAGTTGACCAACTGACCTCATTAGCACACACCGTGCATCATCCACCCTCCTACCTACCCACCCATTTCCAGGTTTATGCTTTTTAAATTAAATGCAATCAGTCAGTGATCACCCTTCTCACTAAATACACAGGCATTCATTTTTTTCCTCCCTAATTTTAATCGTGCATAGATTGTTCATTTGGCATTTTGAAGTGTGCGGGAAATGAGAGATGAGATAACATCCTATGTGGAGCAGAGCTGTAGTATTGAAAAGAGAAGTGTGTCCTGGGTTCTGTAAAGTTCACCGTACCGTACACTATACAATCTGATTGTACAATTTCCTTTAGATCTGCTATTAATTCTGTAGTGTATGGATTGGGAGGGGGAGTACCCCACACAGCTTTTTTGCTCATTGTGTAGATGCTGGCAATTGTTTTGTTTACATTCAGCTGTCACTGTTTAAGGATCCAGTGGCAGCAACAAGCTATTCTTCAAATAGAATTCAGATTGTTGATCAATTATTGACCGAATTCAAATTGTTTTGAAAATGTAAAATTCATTAGAAAACAAAGACACAAAATGAAATGAATTTCAACAAAATGTGTTACTATGTCATTCAGAGATTCAGATACATCTGAATCTCAGAATAACCACCAAAAATTTGTCAGAATTTATATTCGGACCAAAACGAATTGTACATGTCTACCAATTTCCAAATAACTTAAAGAAGGAAGTCTAAATAACCCTATAACATGCCTACACACAGTGTGAGCAGTCTCTTATAACCAAAGATAACCTACAGAAAGGGGTTAGTGGTACAAAAATAGCTTTATAGAAAATGTGTAACAATGCACAAGTAATAAAATTTAAATAATCCTATATCCAGGGCTCAAGATTTCAAGTCTCGCCACTAGTTGCCCCAGTCCGCCCACCCCTAATTCCGCCCCTAAACATGCCCTCATAAATTCTCATGAAATGACATTTAAATGTTTTATGCGGAATTAAGTTATAAAAATAAATATTAGCAACAACAACTTTATCCGTGCCCACCAATGCAAGCTGCCTGTGCCCACCAATGCAGCCTGTGCCCACCAATGCAGCCATGTGTCCACCAATGCAGCCTTGTGTCCACCAATGCAGCCTTGTGTCCACCAATGCAGCCTTGTGCCTATCATGCAGCCGTGTGTCCACCAATGCAGCCTTGTGCCCACCATGCAGTCATGTGCCCAACAATGCAGTCTTGTGTCCA
Source organism: Lithobates clamitans (assembly GCA_037952925.1). Lineage (NCBI taxonomy): Eukaryota > Metazoa > Chordata > Amphibia > Anura > Ranidae > Lithobates > Lithobates clamitans. The sequence continues at coordinate 135,751 of JBBGZY010000415.1, forward strand.
ACAATGCAGCCTTGTGCCCACCATGCAGCCGTGTGTCCACCATGCATCCTTGTGCTCACCATGCAGCCGTGTGTCCACCATGCAGCCTTGTGTCCACCATGCAGCCATGTGCCCACCATGCAGCCATGTGCCCACCATTCAGCCATGTGCCCACCATTCAGCCTGTGTCCACTATGCAGCCTACCTGTGCAGGGGAGTGGAGGAACAGGAGAGCCACCCAGGTGATCAGAGCACAGCGCAGGGAACACAGCGATAACAGCTTTCATTTCAATTGCTGTGTTCCCGCTGCGCAACGTCATATACTGCCCCACCCCCTGGTCAGGGAACTTTGATTGACAGATCACCCATCACCGGGATTGGATGGGTGATCTGTCTATCAAAGTCCCAGGACCAGAAGGAGGGGCTGTATCTGACAGCGAGTGATAGGGAACACGGCAATTGAAATGAAAACTGTTATCGCTGTGTTCCCTGTGCTGCGCTCTGATCACCTGGGTGGCTCTCTCTCTCTTCCCCTCCACGTTCGCTGGGAGAAGGACTCCCATTCCATCCAGGCTGCCGGCGGTGCTCGCCCCCGGCTCTTAGGCAGCCATATAGCTCGCCAGCCCTCAAAATCCACTTTCAAAATGTCACCCACATTAAACATATGACATAAAACCCCCCTACAGGATGTCAGGATCAGGCCCAAAACACGGTGAATAGGGTCTGAAGTGAATCAGATGCACCCGTGTAAAGTGCCTCCCAGGTGCGCACCTGCGATGGGCCAACAAGAGCAATGTTCATATAAACAGTGTGTGTCTGACCAAGACTTGGTCTAAGTGTGAGGATTGCTGCAAAAGAGGACAGGCTATGCATAGCTAATAATGACTGTAAATTTGGAGAATCCAACAGCGGAGTAAGTCCTCCCTCCATTAGGTGATTAGCTTCAGAATTGAATGCCCGGTAGTCTCTGTAAAGCTTTGTACACATGATTGGATTTTCCACAGACAAAACCTCTGACTTTTGTCCGAAGGGCTTTGGCCCCAAGCTTTTCTTGCATACAAACGGCAAGGAATTGTCGGCCAACAAACATGATTGTAGTGGCGTACTACGTGGATTTTCAGCTCTTTAGCGCCACCCTTTGGGCTCCTTCTGCTAATTTCGTGTTAGTAGAAGTTTGGTGAGTGTTGATTCGTGCTTTTGATTTTGCGCTTTTTATTTTGCGCTTTTAAGTTCGTTTCTGAGCGGCCGTTCGTCAACCAGCCATGTTGCGGAATCGGAGGAGATAATGTGTTATTTATTATTGGCCTTGGAGTTATTGCTTTGACCCAAGTCCAGTCCAGGAATAGGGATGAGCTTCGAGTTTGGGTCGAACTCGTGTTCGACTCGAACATCGGCTGTTTGCAAGTTCGCCGAACAGCGAACAATTTGGGGTGTTCGCGGCAAATTCGAATGCCGCAGAACACCCTTTAAAAGTCTATGGGAGAAATCAAAAGTGCTAATTTTAAAGGCTTATATTCATGGTATTGTCATAAAAAGTGTTTGGGGACCTGGGTCCTGCCCCAGGGCACATGGATCAATGCAAAAAAAGTTTTAAAAACTGCCGTTTTTTCAGGAGCAGTGATTTTAATAATGCTTAAAGTGAAACAATAAAAGTGTAATATCCCTTTAAATTTCATACCTGGGGGGTGTCTATATGCCTGTAAAGGGGCGCATGTTTCCATGTTTAGAACAGTCTGACAGCAAAATGACATTTCAAAAGGAAAAAAAGTCATTTAAAACTACTCGCGGCTATTAATGAATTGCCAGTCCGACAATACACATAAAAGTTTATTGATGGGAATGGCATGGCATGGGAATTCCCCACAGGGGAACCCCGAACCAAAATTAAAAAAAAAAAAAGATGTGGGGGTCCCCCTAAATTCCATACCAGGCCCTTCAGGTCTGGTATGAATATTAAGGGGAACCCCGGCCAAAAATTTTTAAAAAATGGCATGGGGTCCCACTCAAAATCTGTCTCTTGTCTTTTTTAACATTTTTGACACTTTTTTAGTGAAATGGTAGGGGTACTTTTGTACCCCCTTACCATTTCACACAGGGGGGAGGGCCGGGATCTGGGGGTCCCCTTGTTAAAGGGGGCTTCCAGATTCCAATAAGCCCCCTGCCCACAGACCCTCACAATCACCGGCCAGGGTTGTGGGTATGAGGCCCTTGTCCTCATCAACATGGGGACAAGGTGTTTTGGGGAGCTACCCCAAAGCACCCTCCCAATGTTGAGGGCATGTGGCCTGGTACGGTTCAGGAGGGGGGTGCTCTCTCATCCCCCCTCTTTTCCTGTGGCCTGCCAGGTTGCGTGCTCGGATAAGGGTCTGGTATGGATTTTTAGGGGGACCCCACGCAGTTTTTTTAAAATTTTGGCGTGGGGTTCCCCTTAATATCTACACCAGACCTGAAGGGCCTGGTATGGAATTTAGGGGGACCCCCGACATCATTTTTTTTTTTTAATTTTGGTTCGGGGTTCCCCTGTGGGGAATTCCCATGCCATGCCATTCCCATCAATGAACTTTTATGTGTATTGTCGGACTGGCAATTCATTAATAGCTGCGAGTAGTTTTAAATTACTTTTTTTCCTTTGAAATGTCATTTTGCTGTCAGACTGTTCTAAACACGGGAAACATGCGCCCCTTTACAGGCATACTATGGACACCCCCCAGGTACGAAATTTAAAGGGATATTACACTTTTATTGTTTCACTTTAAGCATTATTAAAATCACTGCTCCTGAAAAAACGGCAGTTTTTAAAACTGTTTTTTGCATTGATCCATGTCCCCTGGGGCAGGACCCGGGTCCCCAAACACTTTTTATGACAATAACTTGCATATAAGCCTTTAAAATTAGCACTTTTGATTATTCATGTTCGTGTCCTATAGACTTTAACGGTGTTCGCGTGTTCGAACAAATTTTTTGCCTGTTCCCAAGTTCTGGTGCGAACCAAACAGGGGGATGTTCGGCTCATCCCTATCCAGGAACAGGAGGTTGAGGATTTCTTGGACCAAAAATTGGGTGCTTTATCAATCGTGATCAATTATGTCATATGCCTTTGCTGCGGGAGCTCCAGGAGAATAATCCAGATGATTTTTGGAATTATCTCCGGATGAAAGACCCCTGCTTTCACCAACTCTTGGTATTGTTGACCCCCTATATTAAGAAGCAGGACACATGCATGAGGCTTTTATTTTATTTTTTGGTTGAATGATGATTTGATTTGGTATATTTTCTATTATTTGGATGCATAGAATGCACTTTTTGGTTAAGTTCTATTGGCAGATAGCATGTCTAATTTTATCTGTTTTCTTTTTTAATGCACAAAAAAAAAATTGTGGAGAATAATACTTGGCTATGTGTTTTATTTCAAATGACAGTTTGGGAGTAGGCAGTTACGTTTAAAAAAAATACAATGTAAAATTAACAAGGGACACCAACATAGTTGTATCTTTGATCTTAAAAATAATGGTGTTGTGGTAACTTGCATCAAAAAAAAAATTACAAGCATAATAATATTATTCTTGATATCACTAGAAAAAAAAAAGCCTTTGAAAATTTGTTTGCCATAACTCCATCAGTATCACCATTATTATCCCATTAAAGAAGAAGAGAATGTGCGCTGCATTTCGAGATTTCATAATTTTCCACGTCACGAATGTTAACTCTCCATTACGAATGTTAGTTTACAAGACCGACCGCTTCCAGCTCGTCCTTGCTTCCGAGCATGCATGTTTGTACTTTGGACTTCCAACGGACTTGTGTACACACGCTTGGAAAATCCGACAACAGACATTTGTTCGCGGAAAAATTGATCATGTGTACAAAGCTTAAGACTGTCAAAGGATGTCTGTACACCCCGCTGGATCAGAAGGATGCTGCTGAGTCTAGCAAGCAGAAATCAATTTAGCTTAAGACCCCTTTCACACTGGAGGCATTTTTCAGGTGCTTTTGGGCAAAGAATAGCACCTGTAAAGTGCCTGAAAAACGGCTCCCCTGCTGTCTCAGTGTAAAAGCCCGAGTGTATACACCGCTCCTCCACTGCTCCTGCCCATTGAAATGAATGGGCAGTGCCACTGCAGCCACGCTTTGCGGGTGGTTTTAACCCTTTTTGGCTGCTAGTGGGGGGTTAAAAGCACACTGCTGGGCAAAAACCTCTGCAAAAACTACGGTAAAGTGCCGCTAAAAATAGCACGCTTTACTGCCAATGCCTTGGTGTGAAAGGGTCCTTAGTGTGTGCTGTACGAACACAAAGTATCCAGGTGAACAGCTGATGTTATGATAAGGCAGAGTGTAAACATCGCCACCAGGAATGGATCCAACAATCAAACAGCTCATTGAGACTTTGGCAGTTATCTGTGTGCAGAGATACACCTCACTGCTCTTCGGGGAGATTGCCAGCCACCAATCTGACAGTTTGCAAACATTTGCAGTCAAGGCAGCCCATGACAGCACGAAAGTACTCACTGTTCACCATGATTCAGTCTTGTCAGATGGATCTGCTGGTGCAATCAATCTTCTGTGTAGTTTCTGCTGTGCTGGCAGCTAATATAGTAGGTGTAGCTCCCTGGTATAGCTGGGATGCAGTCAGCCTCATAACTAGAGTTGAGGCGAACGGTTTGGCCTGAGCATGAGTTTGAGCTGAACACTGGCTGTTTTAATGTTTCATCATTTGTTCGGGCCGACAAATTACATCAATGCACTGCACCACTGCACAGTGCATTAGAAGCCCTGATTGGCTGAAGCAATGAAAGCTTTTCCCAATCAAAGCACAGAGCACTGTCAGAGCAATGGATAGAGAAAGTAATAATGACTCTATCCAATCATGGCTCATTGCTCTTAGTCCCGCCCCACACTATAAAAATATTCTCCCCATAGCGGCCAGTTGCAGTGTGATATTGGCAGGGAGATAGAAAAGGGCTCTGCTCAGTGCTGCTAGCGAGTAAGTGTGCTATTGTATGCTATTGTGCTTCTATTGTCAGTGTAGAAAATTAATAGGAGTGAATCTAGTGATAGTTCAGTCTAAGTGTAGTGCGACCGTTCATGTTTACTTTAGTGTCAGTTTTGTGAGTGTATCAGGGGCGTTGCTGGGTCTACAAAAAATCTGGGGCTAGAGCCCATAGCAGTGAGGTAAAGGTAAAGAAAGATATATATATATATATATATATATATATGTAGAACCATCTCAAGGATGATCAGAAGAAATAGACAGCCCCTGAGTTAAATATATGAGTGTCACAGGAAAGGGTCTGAATACTTAAGACCATGTGATATTTCAGTTTTTCTTTTTTAATAAATCTGCAAAAATGTCAACAATTCTGTGTTTTTCTGTCAATATGGGGTGCTGTGTGTACAATAATGAGGAAAAAAATGAACTTAAATGATTTCAGCATATGGCTGCAATATAACAAAGAGTGAAAAATTTAAGGTGGTTTGAATACTTTCCATCCCCACGGTGTATGTATATATATATATATATATATATATATATATATATATATATATATCTTTACCTTTACCTCACTGCTACACTTACACTGAACTATCACTAGATTCACTCCTACTGATTTTCTACACTGACAATAGAAGCACAATAGCACACTTACTCACTAGCAGCACTGAGCAGAGCCCCTTTCTATCTCCCTGCCAATATTAAACAATATTTACACAATTTCTACTAATAAGATCTGGGTCCCCAGAGAGCCTCCCTACATACATTGGGGTCCCCAGAGAGCCCCCCTTACATCAGGGTCCCTAGAGAGCCACTCCTTACACCACGGTCCCCAGAGAGCCTCCCCCTTACATTAGGGTCCCCTGAGAGCCCCCCTTACATCAGGGTCCCCAGAGAGCCCCTCCTTACACCAGGGTCCCCAGAGAGCCCCTCCTTACGCCAGGGTCCCCAGAGAGCCCCTCCTTACACCAGGATCCCCAGAGAGCCACTCCTTACATCAGGGTCCCCAGAGAGCCCCCCCTTACATCAGGGCTGCTGCCAGATGCAGCGTGTCAGTTGCCACTGCAGCCTGCCGCCAGATTTAGATTGCAGGGTTCAGAAGTGTAGACACACTCTGGAATGGAATAAAGTGTGTGGGTGGATATCTATCTATCTATCTATCTATCTATCTATCTATCTATCTATCTATCTATCTATCTATCTATCTATCTATCTATCTATCTATCTATCTATATATAGCGCTGGCAACTTTTGTTTTTAGTCATCTGTGTGTTATAAAAGAATATAAGTTGATCTAGTGCTATCTAGTGGACAATTAAAAAAGGTACAACACTTTTATGTTTCATGATTAAGAGAAGTGACATGGAAGTGATTGATTGTTTACTTCTGAACATTAACTATGACCTACCCACAATGCTCCTGGACAAGAGAAGAATTGAACTGCCTTGTGGGAGGATATAAAAGGGCTGGGAGTGGCCATCTTAAGTCTCTTGTTCCTGGGACGCGTGGCCTGCCAGCAAGACTATGTGGGTGTGTGTGTCCCACAGGGTTGCGGCCTACCTTGTGAAGGAGCGGAGCAGTGGCAAGGATCCTGCCATTGTATCACAATGTGCTGAGGCAGCAGAAGTGATTGTTCCGGAGACCCGTGGGGGAGGTAACCGAGGACTCCTGGTCGTTAGTAAACGGAACAGTGTGACGGTGTGGTGGTGGCTGCATACGGACTGAGAACTGCTGAAACGCAGACATCCATCTGCCCGAATCCCATGTGGTGAGAGGGTTAACACCCGGAACTTTGTTTAATACTACACACACTTAGGATGGTTACAGAGTATTGCTGGGACTGATAGTCCCACGGAAAAAGTTAAGTTGGAAAACATTACATTTGCATAGATTTCAGTATTCAAGAACTGATACTAGATGTTTGTCTTCTTCGTATAAAAAAACACTTAATCAATCTTCTGGATTATATTTGTCTTAGTGTATTACCTTACACTGCACAACGCCCAAGAAGAACCCTCTGTGGATTACAATTACAAATTTGTAGCTAACGAAGATTGAAGACATCAAGACTATCTCTTTTATTGCAGGGCCCCACATCTAGTTACAAAGGGTAGTGACTTAACGGTTTAGAGCAGGGGGAGCTCCCTGGTACAGATATATATATTTAGGTATATTTGTGTTTGTTACCAATATTGTCATAAATGTCCACTATACTGTTGCACTACGTTGGTGTGATAGTGTAGTCAATGTAATAATTCTTTATATAATTATATCATTTATCCAAACAAAGAAGTTATCTTGGTCATTACAGAAGTTTGTGTGCAGTGTTGTTATTTCATCTGCAGGTGGAGCTACAAGCACCCAGGTAGAGGTAAATATAAGTATAAGTGTATATTGTGGGTTAAAGTTGGTACTAATATCATTACAACACTGCACTACAGCTGTGTCAAGGGGATTGAACAATTTAAGAGGGATGAAGAGAATAAAGGACAGGCCCAATAATAAACCAACAGCTCCACCGTGAGTTAGTGCTACATGTGGGGGCGTCGTCTGGGATTGTTAGCCATCAACCTCCCGTAGCCCTGAGAAGTATTTCACTGGGAGTTTATGTTGGAACAAATTTCTGGACTTTGTCAATTTTTGGAGAGAGGAAGGGGTTAAAGTGCAGGACTTTATTTCTGATATTTAGGCTGTGGGTGAGCAGTAAAAGCTCGGGAGCTACGTGATCAGAAGAACAAGTGGGAGAAGCTTAACCTACTTGGTGCCGCGTGGGACGCGTGTGTGTTTGTTTGGCGCCAGAGGAAAAGAGAGGCCTCGTGATCGTGCTGAAAAGATCAGAGTACGGCCATGTCTTCTTTTTTTGTTGATACCGCCAACTATGGGACCTAGGATGTTCCCTACAAGTACCACTGCGGGTGCTATGCTGACCGGAACCTTGCTGACAGATACTGACAGGCATTTGTCTGAAACCGCAGGGGAGGTTTGTTCTCTACACGAAAAAAAAAAAATAGTAAATGTGCCCGCGCTAGTATAGTGTCACATATAAAATATATAATATATAAAAAATATATTCACAAATAAAACACATGTAATGTGATAAATAAAACCATACAGGTAAAATATAATGCAAATAACTATAAATGATAAACCACCAAGTGCATATAAAGGTGCAATTGTGGTAGTAACTAATAAAAGTGCAACGTGCTAAAATATAAATATCAAAACACTTTCCAGTGACAAATGAGTGTATATCCCAATTAATAAGTACAAATCACAAAAAACGTGAATAAATAGTGTCCATAAAATGAATAAACATCATGCTTCTTCTGATGGGTGTATAAATCACAACACGTGAAAACTATGCTCTCCCGTGACACCCCACATGTGCTTGCGCTCACCTTCAGTCATTACACAGTAATTAAACGGTGTCAAAATAAGCATTGGGGCCACTCCTAGGCTCACTCAGGATACAATAATGCAGAGACACTCCTCCCAGGTGAAACTGCTAGGCTCACTCAGGTTACAATAGTGCAAAAACACTCCTCTCAGGTAAAACCAAGATCCAAAATCATAGAAAAAACAAACAGAGGGACTCCATAGTGCAATATAGCCAGGACATTTATTAAAGAATAAGCCCTCCAAGAGGGTGCTCACATTGGATGGGTGCTAGAGTGCACCAGACTGTACAGATAAAATAATAAGCAGCTGATCGTATGGCGTGCAGTATGGCATGTGCAATCCTCCTCCTCTGCTGACAGCTCCGTCCTACCCCTCCCCGACGCGTATTCGGCACAGGGGTTTCGTGCCTTCCTCTGGGGGATTACTCTAGCTTATTTTGACACTGTGTCACAGGACTAAAGGTGAGCGCAAGCACATGTGGGGTGTCACGGGAGAGCACAGTTTTCACGTGTTGTGATTTATACACCCATCAGAAGAAGCATGATGTTTATTCATTTTATGGACACTATTTATTCACGTTTTTTGTGATTTGTACTTATTAATTGGGATATACACTCATTTGTCACTGGAAAGTGTTTTGATATTTATATTTTAGCACGTTGCACTTTTATTAGTTACTACCACGATTGCACCTTTATATGCACTTGGTGGTTTATCATTTATAGTTATTTGCATTATATTTTACCTGTATGGTTTTATTTATCACATTACATGTGTTTTATTTGTGAATATATTTTTTATATATTATATATTTTATATGTGACACTATACTAGCGCGGGCACATTTACTATTTTTTATCTATCTACACGCAATGAAACGTGGTTCAGTGCTTGCAGCTTAAATAGTTTACTCCTTAGAGGCATTAGTCCATCTGTGGCTCGCAAGACACCTATATTTTGTTTGTTCTCTACACGGTTGGAGATATTGAAGGGCTGGGCATGCTTTGCCATAAGTGTGAAGGACTGGCCATACATCTTCGTCCATTTGTTCGTTGTATGCGGTGCAGAGAATATTTGTTTATAGTGGAGCATCCTACTATGTCGCCTTGTGCTTATCGGATGGACTGGGCTACAGGTATTGCTACAGTGGAAGCTGCTACTGTTGCTGTTGGAGAACAACAGACTGTGATTTCATCTGTTGCCACCGAGAGTGTTCCTGAGGGAGATACTGCTGTCACTACTTCATCAGCGGACATCACTTTCATTTCCACGTCCACTATGCCTATTCCCCGTTGCACCTGTCCAGAGGAAGGTGGGATATGTAAAGGCTTCCCGCGGCCGTGGTCGAGGACTACCCCAGAGACTACCCGAACCGGAGCTGGAGAAATGCATGGATCCAGGGAAGTCCATGTCAGGAACGGGTGAGAGATCAAAGGGGGACATTTCTGGGACTTTGTGAAAATATTTGCCGGCAGAAGAGTTGAGAGATTCGGAGATAGATTCCATGTCGGATCTCTCTGGTGATGATGATTTGTTTGAGACCATGTCACAGGAACTATTGTGGGCCCAGGGCGAAGATGTTGCTTCTGCCTTGACTTTCTCGGAGTCGACAGCCATGGACTCTGGGAAGACATCACCTTGTGTGGAGCCGCACAGTACTACTAAGGAGACATTGTCTAAAGTTGCTAATTTGCTTCCGACACCCGTCGGGTCTATAGTGAGTAAATCACCGAACTCTTGTGTGCCTCCTGGTTTGGGGAAAAATAGACCTTTGCCTAAATTTGCACGTTTACAGAGAGTGCTTTCTAAACATGTTGCCACAGAATATGGGCTGGAGTTTCCCTATGTTCCTCAGGAGATCATGCAGGAAATTGAGGCCAACCAAGAACTGTGGTACAGTGAAGCTGTTTTGGACTATTTGTCTGTGCCAAATCCCTGCTGGATACCGGAGCCCAAGTGACCTTATTATATAAAGATTTCTATATGAAGCATCGCAAGCATCTCCCTCTGCAAAAGTTGGAAGAGTTGGAGATATGGGGCCTAGGTACCCAGAACTTCCCTTATGAGGGTTATATCCCTATCAAACTTACCTTTGACCCAAGTGTGGCTGGAAAGGCGGAGACTTTCGACACCCTGGAGGTTGTGTGTCCTCGGCCCCCTGGGGCTCATAAAAGTTCCCTTATCATCGGAACAAATACTGATCTGGCCAGAAGACTTCTGACACCGCTTGTACAGAAGGAAAGTGCCCCGGCCATGAAGGTACATCCCATGCTAACTCAAGTGTACAAGAATATAGTACATGAACAGAAGGCCCCACCAGAAGGGGTGGGAAAAGTTTGGCGTTTAGACCGAGGTGAAGAACTGCTACAACCGGGTGAAGTAATATGCATGAGGGCCTCTGTCAAGTTGAGTTGGAGACAACCTGGTCCTTTCATTGTCTTGGAGACAGACACTCGAGAAGAGGATGTGGGTCTGGAAATACTCCCAAAAGTGTTATCAACTAAGGCACTCAAGAGAAGCAGAGGGAGGGTTTCAGTCAGTGTTCGGAAAACAACAGCCTTGCCTGTGAAGATACCAGCAAGAATATGTCTGGGGCAGGTGAATCAAGCAACCCCGGTCTCACCAAGTGATGTCAAAAGAGGACCCGAAGAGGAGATTCCCATAGAGAACTTCTACCCGAAGAAGAGCTCTCTTACGCCTGTTTGGATGGAGAGGGCCAAAGCCCAGCTTATGAAATGGAAAGAGATTTTCTCAAAGAGTGAGTATTATGTGGGGTATTCCAAGAGTGCGGAGCACAAGTTTCGGCTGGAGGAAGACAAACTTTTTTGAGAAAGGGTCAGGAGGATCCCACTGGGAGATCTTGAGGACCTTTGGGAACAGCTGGCTGAGCTGAAAGGGACTGGGATTTTCAGGGTGTCCAGGAGTCCATACACCTCCCCTATAGTAGTAGTGAGGAAGAAAAATGGGTCACTACGGCTGTGTATCGACTATAGGACCCTGAACCGATGGACCATTCTCGATCAATACACTACCCCTCGTATAGAAGATGCCCTACAGAGCCTGTCAGGGGCGAAGTGGTTCAGTGTATTAGATTTGAAGAGTGGTTATTATCAGATCCCCATGAGTCCTGAGGACAAGGAGAAGACTGCTTTCATTACCCCCGTGGGATTTTATAAATTTAACCTGATGCCACAAGGTTTATCTGGGGCTCCAGCAACTGTCCAGCGGCTTATGGAGAAGATAGCAGGCGACATGAACTTGATTGAGGTCTTAGTATACTTAGACAATATCATAGTCTTTGGCCAAACACTTGAAGAGCATGAAGAGCAACTGGAAAAGGTTCTGAAGAGATTACATGATGAGGGCTTGAAACTTTCAATGGAGAAATGTCAGTTCTATCAATCTTTGGTGAACTATTTGGGGCACATTGTGTCTGAAGAAGGGATAGCAACTGACCCTGAGAAGTTGGAAGCTGTTACTTCTTGGCCCAAGCCCTCGAATGTGACTGAGCTCAGATCATTCCTAGGATTCTGCTCCTACTATCGGAGGTTTGTGGAGGGGTTTGTTAAGATAGCCCACCCACTCACAGAGCTACTGAAGAATCAGGAAGTGGCTGATATGGATTCGGAGGAACCTGGGAGGCGAAAGGAAGGGCCTCGGAAGAGAAAGGAGTCTATCCTGGATCAGTGGACTCCGCAGTGTGAGGAGACATTCAGACAATTGAAGTGGAGCCTTATCACTGCTCCTGTGCTAGCTTATGCAGATCCTACCAAGCCCTATGAACTGCACGTGGATGCTAGCCGAGATGGGCTAGGTGGAGTACTCTACCAAGATCATGATGGACATTTAAGGCCCATTGCTTATGTGAGCCGTAGCTTGTCTCCCGCCGAGAAGGTCTATCTATCTATCTATCTATCTATCTATCTATCTATCTATCTATCTATCTATCTATCTATCTATCTATCTATCTATCTATCTATCTTAGGCGTGCGCAGCCTATTGGATTAGGATGTGCACCCCAAAACTCAAACACACACGTGTGTGGGTATATATATATATATATATATATATATATATATATATATATATATACATATATATACAGACATACTTTTAAATAAATGTAAACATACATTTTGAAAAAACTATTTTTAATATTTCAATACATTTTACAAAACGTATGGCAGAGTTGGTCAGAGAGAGAAAGTGGGAGTGAGAGAGGGAGATGGGATCTCTCTCTCTTTCTCTTGCTCTCTCTCTCTCTAAGTTCCTTTTTTTCCTCATTATTGTACACACAGCACCCCATATTGACAGAAAAACACAGAATTGTTGACATTTTTGCAGATTTATTAAAAAAGAAAAACTGAAATATCACATGGTCTTAAGTATTCAGACCCTTTGCTGTGACACTAATATATTTAACTCAGGGGCTGTCTATTTCTTCTGATCATCCTTGAGATGGTTCTACACCTTCATTTGAGTCCAGCTGTGTTTGATTATACTGATTGGACTTGATTAGGAAAGCCACACGCCTGTCTATATAAGACCTTACAGCTCACAGTACATGTCAGAGCAAATGAGAATCATGAGGTCAAAAGGAATTGCCTGAAGAGCTCAGAGACAGAATTGTGGCAAGGCACAGATCTGGCCAAGGTTATTCTGCTGCACTTAAGGTTCCCAAGAGCACAGTGGCCTCCATAATCCTTAAGAGGAAGACGTTTGGGACGACCAGAACCCTTCATAGAGCTGGCAGTCTGGCCAAACTGAGCTATCGGAGGAGAAGAGCCTTGGTGAGAAAAGTAAAGAAGAACCCAAAGATCACTGTGGCTGAGCTCCAGAGATGCAGTCGGGAGATGGGAGAAAGTTGTAGAAAGTCAACCATCACTGCAGCCCTCCACCAGTCAGGGCTTTATGGCAGAGTGGCCCGACGGAAGCCTCTCCTTAGTGCAAGACACATGAAAGCCCGCATGGAGTTTGCTAAAAAACACCTGAAGGACTCCAAGATGGTGAGAAATAAGATTCTCTGGTCTGATGAGACCAAGATAGAACTTTTTGGCCTTAATTCTAAGCGGTATGTGTGGAGAAAATCAGGCACTGCTCATCACCTGTCCAATACAGTCCCAACAGTGAAGCACCTTCTATGCATTTGTGGGTGAGGCAGAGGATTTTGAATGTGATCCGATTCTTTACCGTTAGCCAATGTAGGCTCCTCAGGGATGGGGAGATGGACTCCCAGGGTTTTTTTTCCTGTTAGCAGTCTTGCAGCCACGTTTTGAATGGCCTGTAGGCGCGCAAGCTGATATTGGGGTAATCCTATGTAGAATGAGTTTGCGTAGTCGAGACGGGAATTGATGATTGTTCCAACTACTGCTGCTTTGTCCGCTTCTGGGATGAAGGGGATGGGTCTGCGTAGCAGGCGGAGGAGATGGTGAAACCTGCTAACTACTGATCCTATTTGTGCATCCATTGTCATTTCTGAGTCAAAGATAACTCCGAGACTCTTGGCTTTGGTGCTCGGAGAGATGGTCTGTCCAAAGATGGTGGGAGGTGTCCATGGAGTCTTGGTTTTGGGATTTTGGTTAGTGTGTAGTTGAGTTTGAGGGAACTAAAGGTCATCCAGTCATCTATCAGTGAGGCATTTCTTTAGTTGCTGATGGTGGTCTTTTTGTTCGGTGATGTGAAAGTAGATTTGGGTATCGTCAGAGTATGAGTGGAAGCAGAGGTCTGATTTTTGATGATTGAGGAGTGGGTGGATGTAGATGTTGAATAGCACTGGCGACAAGGGTAAACCCTGAGGGACTCCACATGAGATTGTCTGGGTGTCAGAGGTGAATCCTCCTAGTTTCACTGTCTGAGAGCGATTCTCTAAGAAGGATGCAAACCATTTTAGACTAGAAACTGTGGCTCCTGCAACTTCGGTGAGGCGGACAAGTAGAGTATTGCGGTCCACTGTATCAAATGCTGCACTAAGGTCTAGCAGTTTTAGGAGACATGATTCTCCGTCATCTGCTGCTTCGAGGGCATCATCCCTTATTTTTAGAAGTGCAGTTTCTGTGCCATGGCTAGGGCGGAAGCCTGATTGTAGAGTGTCCAGGTGGCGTTGTAGCTGTTGTACTACCGCTTTCTCCATAAACTTGGAGATGGTGTTAAGGCTTGTTATCAGTCTGCTGTGGTTAGGGTCCTTAAGGTCGAGATTGGGTTTCTTTAGCAGGGGTTTGACGATGCCTTGCTTGAGGGTGGTTGGCACAATCCCTTCTTTGAATGACTGATTTATGAGGTGTGTTATAGTGGGAGCCAGGATGTCGGAGCATTCTTTCAGGAGTTTCCTGGGAATGATGTCATTTGGTGATGTGCTGTCTTGAAGGCTTCTCAATGTTTTTAGTCGTGTCAGCGGTGATTGGGGTCAAGAAGAAGAAGTCCGGCGGTTGTGTGATGTTCGTGTTGATGTCCTTTTTTTGCTTTGGTTGGGTAAGGTTGGTTGTGTTTTTCTGTTGAATTGATTTCCGAATGTTTGAAAAACAGAAATTTGATAACTCATTGCAGAATTCTTGAGTATCGTTTGCTGGGGACTCTAAGCAGGTTGGGTTCATTGACTGGGCGACTATTTTGAAAAGTTCCCGCGGCCTGTTTAAGGCAGTTGAGATGGTGTTCGAGAAATGTTCTTTTTTGGCTGTGAAGATTGCTTTGTGGTATTTCACAGTGAGTACTTTGTAGTTTGTATGGTTTTCCTTGGTAGGATTTCTTCTCCATGTTCTTTCAGCTCTTCTACAGTACCTGACCGTGAGATTGTGTTTCCAGCGTGATCCCATCGCGCTGGTTCTCGGCGACAGGGTACTGTGCATGTCGCGCTGGCTCACTCAACGGGAAAGGAAAACTTTTTTTCCTTTCGCGATGAGCGACAGGCAGTGCTGACAGCTGTCTGGTATGAATCCTGAGGGGGAACGCCGCGCCAAATTTTAAATGAAAAAACCTGTGTGGGTTCCCCCCAGGGGCATACCAGGCCCTTAGGTCTGGTATGGATTGTAAGGGAAACCCCCTACACTGAAAAAATCGGCGTGGGGGTCCCCCTAAAATCCATACCAGACCCTTATCCAAGCACGCAGCCCGGTCGGTCAGGAAAAGGGGTGGGGACGAGCAAGCGCCCCCCCTCCTGAGCCGTACCAGTCCGCATGCCCTCAACATGGGGGGTGGGTAACTTGGGGGAGGGGGGCGCCCTGTGGGCCCCCCCACCCCAAAGCACCTTGTCCCTATGTTGATGAGGACAAGGGCCTCTTCCCGACAACCCTGAATATGTGAATGGGTAGGGGTACGATGTACCCCATACGCATTCACATAGGGTGGGGGGCCAGGATCTGGGGCCCCCTTATTAAAGGGGCTCCCGGATTCCGATAAGCCCTCTGCTCGCAGACCCCGACAACCAATGGCCAGGGTTGTCGGGAAGAGACCCTTGTTCTCATCAACATGGGGACAAGGTGCTTTGGGGTGGGCGGCCCACAGGGCTCCCCCCTCCCCCAAGGCACCCACCCCCCCATTTTGAGGGCATGCAGTCTGGTACGGCTCAGGAGGGGGGGCGCTCGCTCGTCCCCACCCCCTTTCCTGACCGGCTGGGCTGCATGCTCGGATAAGGGTCTGGTATGGATTTTGGGGGGACCCCCACGCTGATTTTTCGGCGTAGGGGTTCCCCTTACAATCCATACCAGACCTAAGGGCCTGGTATGCCCCTGGGGGGGAACCCACGCCAGACTTTTCATTTAAAATTTGGCGCGGTGTTCCCTCTCAGGATTCATACCACACAGCTGTGGAAAAAATAAGACCCCTAAGTTAGGGAACTTATATACCCCCCAGTATAATGGGACTTTATAGGCGAACCATACATGGATTAGATAAAAAATGTTTTATTTATTTGAAAAATCATAAAAACAAGATACATTTAGTAATAGATCATAACAGGAGTATTTATACAATAAAATTTGCTATCCTGTAATAATTTTTGTATACTTCCATTCATAATAGAATATTTTCTCTAGAAGCCTGACATGTTTCAGGATGATGTCCCTTCTTCAGAGGCGTATTGCAGAGAGAAAAGTCGCATATATAGGAGATACATTCTGAAATAACAAATGAAAACAGTTTGCACAGAGGGAACAATGAACCACAAAGGTTTAGTAACCTAACAAGCCACCATGTCCACCATACATACCAACAAGAAGTTTTCAAGAATGAAAGATACATATATGACTGCACCCCAACCTGCAATTTGGCATAGGGTAGCAGACTAGATCTTTTTAAATGAAAAACGCACTGGTTGTCGGCTGATCAGCCAGTGTAAGATAAAGGCTATCCGTCAGCTTCAGAAATGGCCTCGCAAAGGCCCCCCAAAAAAGGAAGGACAACCTCGTTGGATCCCAGATTGCCCTTTAAAAAAGAGGAAAAATAAGCTTGCGAGTAATTTTCTCAAAAAACTATAAATTTGTATATATCCCATACATCTTTTGTTATCCCTTCACCCAAAAGACAGGGGAGACTATTTTTTCTACATTTATGCAAAGAATGTAAGGACCATAGATTATGGCTGATGTTTCAGTATATCAGGATCATGCTCTCTGGAATATAGAATATAGAAAGGAAGACATACTTGCCGACCTGCTGTATATAGGGAATTAATGATGGGCCTTTTTTTTTAATTGGAGAAGAATTGAGTGTAGATTTAATCAGTTAATCACATCAGTGAGCCATTAGTAAGGTAGGTATAGAGCCGGCAAGTAAGGAAAGTATGGCAAAGTATGCTTAATTTTGTCTCTTAGAGAAGTGTCACAGAGCGGTAAAACAAACAATTCAGAGGAGAGGAGATTTTTGGTCTTACTTACCTATTAGATGTAAGGATGATATTTAGGCAGCTGGAACGAAAAGTGTCCTGGGGGTTAGATGGTGGGATAGCACACTGGGCAGGACGCCGAGACGCGGCTTAAATAGCCGCCGGCGCCTGCGCAGTGAGATTCCAACCAGAGGTGTCAGCAGAGGAAGGAACATCACTCTGCAGTGTGCGCATGCGTCAGACGGAGCGACGCATATAGGGAGGGCGGGTATCCGGAGATCCTAGAGGAGAGGAAACTCCGGAGTCACGCCGTCCCAGGGGGTGGTGTCATTGTGCATAGTGCAGCGCATGACAGCATCCTGTCAAGCTGGTACTTGTGAGGATAAGAAACTAGTCTGACACATTTAAAGAAGGAAAGGAAAAGAAAGCAATCATATGGACAAAGAGAGGGAAGAAGGAGGAGGGGAGAGAATAGAAAGAGGCAATGGAAAGAAGAAGAAAGGGGGAAAAAAGGGGGAAAAAAGAAAAAAAGAAAGAAAGAAAGAAAGAAAGGAAGAAAAAAAGAGAAAAAGCGAAAAGAAAAAAAAAAAGAAGAAAAAGGGGAAAAATAGAAATTTGATTGAAAAGGAGGATGGAAAGAAAAGGGGAAAAGTAAGTTAGGTTGAAAAGGAGGATAGAAATAATATGAAACAATAAATGAGAATGAATAAAAAATATAAATGAAAAAAATGTGTATAAGTATAAATACTCCTGTTAAGATCTATTACTAAATGTATCTTGTTTTTATGATTTTTCAAATAAATAAAACATTTTTTATCTAATCCATGTATGGTTCGCCTATAAAGTCCCATTATACTGGGGGGTATATAAGTTCCCTAACTTAGGGGTCTTTTTTTTCCACTAATTCGGGATGTTGGCAACTTTTTGAAGGCAATTATTGATAATTCTTTCCTTCAGTGGTTCAATCCATTATATACTAATATACCAGGGTAGCAAATACCCACTCCCCCCTCTTCTCCCCCTCTTGAACCACGTTCATTTACGTAAAACACCTTTTTGTTTTTTGTATAGAGTCTTTTTTTCTAAATGCTTTATTTTTGTTATAAATCGTCTATATAGGTTTAATATTTTACTTTGCAAGCAATCACGCTTGCCAAGTGAAATTCAATGATCTTCTGAGCATCTGATTGTCAAACATTTTGCATCCAAAAATCAGTCTAGAATGTTTCAAGGCAAAGAATGGGATAATTTAATGGCAGGTCTTTCCAAAGATCATAATCAGAAAACATCTTCCCAATCGGAAATCTCTTCTCTATTCTTCCAACTTGGCAAAATTGTGGATAAAAAGGTAGCATGCTTTTGGCATGCAGACACATTTGATAAATATATCCAGGAGGGAATTAACCCCTTGGGCTTACGTATTCAAATCTTCCCTATGTTGGAAGATGTTGACCCAAGCTTCAAAAGCAAGTGGGAAAACAATCTCCAATTATGTACTCAAACCATGATGGTATTGCTAAGTGAAGAGTATAAGAAGAGAATTACCAATTTGGATAAAACCATTGATTCGATTTGCGCTAAACTCCTCCCATTTAGGGATACTCCAATCTTTAAAGAATATGAAGACAAAATCAAAATCCGATTGAATCAAAAATCCCAGGAAAGGTTAATAACCAGAGATAAGAAACTCTGGAGAGATAAAAGAGCCTTCCAGGAAGGCACTGCCTATAAATGGCATCAAACTTCTGTAATTACACGTCCACACAGGGGTAACATCAACAGTCCTAGGGATTCTGAATCAAATTCCTCGCTAAACTCCTGTCTCATCTTCTTCCTATAACAGACAAAGGCATCGCAAACCACGGAAAAGCAAAAGACCACCATCTGGAGATAATTCGGCATATACTAAGAAAAGAATCACCGACACGGCTAGCACTTCTTCTACCACCAATCTTTTTCCTCTTGGTAAAGGTAACTCACGGGGTGTAAACCAGCTCCCTCCAGTGGGACCCACTGGTGCAGGGTCCTCTGTTTCCACCTCTATGGGTGACACTTCTCTATCATCTATCACGACTACTCTTCTCCGTTCTGATCAAGATTTTTTAGATCATTAAATGAAGACTCAGCCTCCAAATCCACTAATTCACCAACCTCTCTATCATCCAACACTCTTAACATTGTTAACCTCTCCAATCACCTACTTACACAGGCCGAAAGCGACCTACTACATAAGGGCCTTAGTTTCTGTCCAGATGCAGACCTAGATCCCTTTGAAGTTATTAAGGATCTACACCTCTTTGTAAGAAAATTGTACTATAAAAGTACCATTTCCAAAGAGAAAGCTAAAAATATTTCTCAAACAGAAACTAAAAGAGCAGATGAGGCACTTGAGGACCTCCTAACCCTCCTAGAGGAACAGGACCCCAGTGACCTCATCGATACAATTGATATTGAAAATCTCTTAGAGGAACATATCAAAAAGGAAGTTCCATTATTTAAGCCGCGTCTCGGCGTCCTGCCCAGTGTGCTATCCCACCATCTAACCCCCAGGACGCTTTTCGTTCCAGCTGCCTAAATATCATCCTTACATCTAATAAGTAAGTAAGACCAAAAATCTCCTCTCCTCTGAATTGTTTGTTTTACCGCTCTGTGACACTTCTCTAAGAGACAAAAGTAAGCATACTTTGCCATACTTTCCTTACTTGCCGGCTCTATACCTACCTTACTAATGGCTCACTGATGTGATTAAATCTACACTCAATTCTTCTCCAATTAAAAAAAAAAGACCCATCATTAATTCCCTATATACAGCACGTCGGCACGGCAAGTATGTCTTCCTTTCTATATTCTATATTCCAGAGAGCATGATCCTGATATACTGAAACATCAGCCATAATCTATGGTCCTTACATTCTTTGCATAAATGTAGATAAAATAGTCTCTCCTTTCTTTTGGGTGAAGGGATAACAAAAGATGTATGGGATATATGCAAATTTATAGTTTTTTGAGAAAATTACTCACAAGCTTATTTTTCCTCTTTTTTAAAGGGCAATCTGGGATCCAACGAGGTTGTCCTTCCTTTTTTGGGGGGCCTTTGCGAGGCCATTTCTGAAGCCGACGGATAGCCTTTATCTTACACTGGCTGATCAGCCGACAACCAGTGCGTTTTTCATTTAAAAAGATCTAGTCTGCTACCCTATGCCAAATTGCAGGTTGGGGTGCAGTCATATATGTATCTTTCATTCTTGAAAACTTCTTGTTGGTATGTATGGTGGACATGGTGGCTTGTTAGGTTACTAAACCTTTGTGGTTCATTGTTCCCTCTGTGCAAACTGTTTTCATTTGTTATTTCAGAATGTATCTCCTATATATGCGACTTTTCTCTCTGCAATACGCCTCTGAAGAAGGGACATCGTCCTGAAACATGTCAGGCTTCTAGAGAAAATATTCTATTATGAATGGAAGTATACAAAAATTATTACAGGATAGCAAATTTTATTGTATAAATACTCCTGTTAAGATCTATTACTAAATGTATCTTGTTTTTATGATTTTTCAAATAAATAAAACATTTTTTATCTAATCCATGTATGGTTCGCCTATAAAGTCCCATTATACTGGGGGGTATATAAGTTCCCTAACTTAGGGGTCTTTTTTTTCCACTAATTCGGGATGTTGGCAACTTTTTGAAGGCAATAATTGATAATTCTTTCCTTCAGTGGTTCAATCCATTGTATACTACCACACAGCTGTCAGCACTGCCTGTCGCTCATCGCGAAAGGAAAAAAAAAGTTTTCCTTTCCCGATCAGTGAGCCATCTTGGCGCTGGCTCCTGTGACGGGGCTCGCAGGTTTCAAATCTCGCCGATAACTGTGGCGAGATTGACACAATATCGCGGTCACCTACTGTACGTTCCTACTTGAGTAGGGTGAGAGTGCCATTAAACCATCTCAAGTTTTTTTTTGCGGATGAGTGTTCTGCGTTTTGGCGCTACTGAGTCTGCTGTTTGTAGAAATGCCTTGTTTAGGGAGTTGAGTGTTTGTTCCATTGAGAGGTTTAAGTTTAGTGATTGTATTTTGTTGGATAGTGTGGTTTTGAAGAGTTCAGAGTGCAGTTTCTTCTGAGATCTGTTCTAGTGTGTTGTTGTTGCATGTTTCTGTTTTTGGAGGGTGGTGTTAATGGTGATTTTAAATTTGATGACGTGGTGGTAAGTCCAGGGTAGTGGTGTGTTGTTGAATATGTTGATGTCCATATTCTGTTTGAAGATGAGGTCTAGAGTGTGTCCTGAACCATGCGTGGGAGTATTTATCAGCTGTTGAAGACCTAATTCTTCCAGTTGGTTGATGCAGGTGGTCGCAATAGGGTCTTGGGTAGAGTTTGCCCAAAGGTTGAAGTCTCCAAGTACCAGAAGGTTTTTGGTTTTCAGGGTGTGCATTGAAATGAATTCAGTGAGTGGTGTAAGGAGATTGGTCTTTGGTCCTGGTGGTCTGTTGCATAGTAATATGTGAATGGTGTCTTGGGGTGTTGTTTGAAGATGCAGGGGGAGTATCTCCATGAAAGGCACTGAGTTCTGTGAAGTTGGTTTGGTGAAGGCAAGGTGTGATTTGAAGATCACTGCTAGGCCTCCTCCTTTTTTTCCTATTCTATGCTCGGTTAGGATGCTGTAGTTCTCAGGCACCAATTCAGTTAGGATGGTGTTGCAGTCGGATGTTAGCCAACTTTCCGTAATGAAGAGGCAATCTATGTTGTTTTCGATGATCAAGTCGTGGATTTCCAGTCTGTGCTTGACTGCAGATCTGGTGTTGATCAGGGCGCATGCTAGTTGTTGTCGTTGGATTGGTGTTTCCCTGTATTTGATGGTTGCTTGTAGGTTGGTCCTTAGTAATTTTTCTATTTTTAGTCTTTTTTGAGTGGCGGTTGGTAGAGTTGAACCAATGTTTCTTAGCCTGTGGAGGGCGTCCGCTGTGTACTTGAAATTGCACATGGTGAGAGCAAAAAGTTGCTGAAGGAGGATGATGGAGGTGATGGAGGCTACCTACCACCCTCCCATTGATCCGGAGGAAGGCGAAAAAAACCCTAGCTGAGCTGGCCAATTGCTCCAGCAGAGGAAAAATTTCTTCCTAACCCCCCAAGGGACGATCGGATTCAAGGACCCTGGATCAACTGCTAGGGTACCCTGTTGGGCTTACCTGTACAGGATGGTCCGGAGGATGACGGTGGGGAGTGGGGGGGTGAGGGGTAGGGGGGATCTGGCCGCTACTGGTCGGGCTGACCACAGGTGCAGGAGAAGGTGGAGACACTGTCGGAAAAGTAAAGAAGATCACACCAGTCCCCTTTGCATGCCACTGGGCAACAGAGAAGTAGGAGGTGGGTGGAGACTGGAGACAGCAGTGCAGCACTATTCCTTGCTCCCGCCCTCACTCAGAGGCTGTGACATCACTGGTTGCTAGATGCTAGGCGAGGGTAGCCCTAGCAACCAGTTATGACAATGTAGTACGGTGGCTGTGTCCTCTATTTCAATCCGGGACACATGGGCACTTTAGAACACATCTGCACCTGTTAAGAGACTCTGGGCTGTGGGCCCAATATTCGGGGCTATAGCCCCAAAAGCCACCCCCTAGCGATGCCACTGAGTGTGACCATTGATTTTGACTTTAGTGTCAGTTTTATGAGTGTAGTGACCATTCATTTTGACTTTAGTGTCAATTTTATTTGTCAGGGTAGGTTTCCTGCAGTATATATCAGTGCATTACTGCACATTTAATGCAATATATCTTTGCGTTACTGCACATTTAACGCAGTATATATCAGTGCATTACTGCACATTTAATGCAGTATATAGCCATGTGTTACTGCACATTTAACGCAGTATATCAGTGCGTTCCTGTACGTTTAACGCAGTATATATCAGTACATTACTCCACATTTAACTCAGTATATATCAGTATATTATTCCACATTTAACTCAGTATATATCAGTGCGTTACTGCAAGTTTATCGCAGTACATATCAGTATGTTACAGTATGTTTAACACAGTATATATCAGTGTGTTACTGTACGTTTAACGCAGTATATATCAGTACATTACTGCACATTTAACACAGTATATATCCATGTGTTACTGCACATTTAATGCAGTATATATCAGTGCGTTATTGTACATTTTACTCAGTATATTTGAGCACGTTACTGCACGTTTAATTTATTACATTTCAGTGCGTTAGTGCACGTTTAACACAGTATAATGCAGTGCATCAGTGCAGTTTTACTGCAGTATATAGTAGTGTGTCTGTAGAGTGTGTCTGTGTAGTGAGTACTCAAGTTAAATTGCACCAAACACCACTTTCCATTGATTAAAGTGCATCCACGTACACATTTCCACATCTTTATTACATTTTGTTAATAAGCACACCCCCATCATCTCTGGGAGGCCAACAAGGAGAGGTAGACATTCCCATGGCACTGTGAGGGGGCCAGCAGCGTATGTGTCCACAGGCAAAGATGGACGTGGTCCATTCTGAGGCAGGGCATAATTTTCTCTGTTTAGTGATGTTGCCCATGCCATCCAGCCACAGCATGCAGAGGAGGTGGTGGACTGGCTAACTACACCACCATCATCATCCTCCTCCATCACCCAAGCAGAGACTAGTGGGCAGTCCACTCCAGCTGCCAAAATGGCTTATTCTACCTTCTTGTCCACATCTTCTCCTGCCATAGCCCAGCATCAGGCATGGAGAAGTCATGTCCCAGGTCCTTGCAGCACGTCTGTCAGTAGCACACCACCATCTGTAGACTACAGCAGGCAAATTTCTCTGCACCATCTGCTGCAGTGAAAAAAAAATACAGTCACTGCTACCCACGTTTAAATTCAAGCTTGTCAAAGCTGCTGGCTTTACAACTCCTGCCTTTCCATCTGGTGGATTCTGCCCCCTTTTGCAGAATATGCTGTGCCACAATGGCAGGTTCCCTGTCACTATTTCTTTTCACATAAGGCTATGCCATCATATGGAAGGCAATGTTGTGGCATCGTTGGACAAGGCAGTCAGCCACAAGGTCCATGTTACTGCTGACATGTAGTCCAGCAAGCATGGTCAGGGATGATATATTTTGTTTACAGCACACTGGGTAAATCTGCTTGCAACTCAGAAGGATGCAGGACAGGGCTCAGTGCTGCAGCTTGTTGTGCCACCACATCTGCATACAGCTACATTCAATGAGTTAGGAAAGGTGCCATGCAGTGCTTCAGCTGGTCTGTGTATAGGACAGGAGCCACACCGGAGTAGAGATTCTGGCAGTTCTGCAGTGGCAGTCCCAGAGGGGGTTTACACCACGCCAGCTGAAGCCAGAAATAGTGGTGTGCGATAATCGCACAAACCTCCTATACACCCTTAGACAGGGAAAGTTGACACATGTGCCATGCCTGGCCCATGTCCTCAATTTGTGGTGCAGCGTTTATTAACCTCTTCACGCACACGCTATAGCCGAAAGACGGCTGCAGCGTGGGCCTAAATTGTTGGGAGGGCATCCATGTACGTTCTCCCATGCATGTGATGCCTGCATGCTCCCTGCGGCCCACCTCCCGGCCCCTTACCACATGATCAGCTGTCAGCCAATGAAAAAGGCAATTACTATCTGGAGTAATCGGGACATTGGTCCGCACACTCCAGACTCTGCTACTAAGCAGTGCCCACCAGTGTCATCTACCAGTGCCCACCAGAGCCACCTACCAGTGCATATAAGCACTGCTGAGCAGTGCCTATCAGTGCCCACCAGTGCCACCTATCAATTCCCACCAGTGCCACCAATCAGTGCCCATCAGTGCATTATCATCAGTGCCACCTATCAGTGCTGCCTATCAGTGTCACCTACCAGTGCCATCTATCAGTGTCACCTACCAGTGCCATCTATCATTGCCACCTATCAGTGCCACCTATCAGTGCCCATCAGTGCCACCTATCAGTGCCCATGAGTGCCACCTATCAGTGCCCATCAGTGCCACCTATCAGTGCAGCCTCATGAGTGCCCATTAGTGCTGCCTCATCAGTGCCACCTTATCAGTGCCTATTAGTGCCCATCAGTGCAGCCTATCAGTGCCCATCAGTGCAGCCTATCAGTGCCCATCAGTGCAGCCTCATCAGCGCACATCAATAAAGGAGAAAAATTACCTGTTTGCAAAATTTTATAACAAACCATAAAAAATGATTTTTTTTTTCTCTAAATTTTTTTTTGTTTGTTTAGCAAAAAATAAAAACCCCAGTAGGGCTTAAATACCACCAAAAGAAAGCTCTATTTGTTTGAAATAAAATGATAAAAATGTCATATGGGTAAAGTATAGCATTACCACGCAATTGTCTTTCAAAGAGTACGAGCACTGAAAGCTGAAAATTGGCCTGGGCAAGAAGGGGGTTTAGGTGTCCAGTAAGCAAGTGGTTAAATAGGTTCTCAGGGTTGGAAGATCTGCTGAAGCACGCCAGAAGAGTCTGTAGCCATTTCAGGCAGTCATACACAGCCAGTGATCGGTTGTCTGAAATTCAGCGGGAATTCCAGCTGCCCGCAAACTTTCTGATTTGTGACATGCCCACCAGGTGGAACTCGGCAATAATGCAGCATCTGCACATGCAGCAGAGGGCCATCAACGAGTACCTGTGTTAGTATGGCACAACAACAGGCTCAGGCCTGGTTTTGCTTTTTTCCCCACACCAATGACTGCTGATAAATAATGCATGCACTGTACTCTCGTCATTTGAGGAGGCCACAAGGATGGTAACAGAAAAGTAAAATAATACTGCGCAAATATATAGGCTGGATGTGACAGATGCTACACAAGAATGAGACCAAAATTCAAATACAGAAAGTGTAAAAAAAGTAGCGCTAGCAAAATATGTGAACAAATGATAAATGCAATAATATTATGAATGCATATTCCAAATCCATATCCAATGTGGCGGTCGGTCGGTGTGCAGTTTGGATTTCCCTGTGTATGGCCTTGGATTGGATATCGAACTATTCTCTGAATACTGCCTGCCTTTTACTGGGACTGTCATTGAACTGCTCTACCTGTCTGCCAACCGCAAGATAAAACACAAAATCCCAAAGGTCGCCTGTTAGGGGAAATGCGTTGGGTGGAGTCGGAGCTGTGACATCATTATGCCCGGACTGGCTGGTGTGTCCTGCAGCCAGGCTGTTACTACCACACATTTTAAACTTTGATCTTATGTAAGTGGGTGTCCTGCCCTGGCATATCCACCTTCCAAGATCCAACTCTGATGTTCCTGACTTGGCGGTGGATTCGGAAGTTTTCTCTGGCTTCTCCCTGGATTGCACCCTAGAGATCTGAACCACTTGGATTTCCACACTCCTGCCCTGTGTGGCACACTGCCTTGATGACTCTATGTCGCTGACAGTAGAGTCCTCCGGATCCGGTAAGAGCATAAACTTACTATTCAGTCGCTAATGTTTTTCCTTTTTGATGTTGCTTCTACGGACTGATCTGTATACCCAATTTCATCCTTCTGGGATCTACACCACTTGGTGGTTGTTTTATGTACACAGTTGGACATTCACATATTTTATTTATTTTGGTTATAAACAACCATTTTGTTCAATACATATTTGGCTGATGGATTATTATTTCATATGGATTTTTTAGTTCATTTCTAATATACAAAAAATAATTTTTTACACCAGTACCACGATATTTATGTATAATTGTTATGCGCTACATTTTTTACCACTATACTATTCCAAATCCAACATAGTAAAGTAAATGAATATATAAAAGTGAAAAAATGTGATGTGAGTCTCATAACAAAAATCTCAAAAATTAGAAAATATGTGGAAGTCCATGGACAATTAAGTGTGAATCTTCAAACATGCAAGATGTAATGTGGAACATCAATAATAGTGAATCCGGAAGGTGAATAAGATTGGATACTCTTACCGGAGCAGAAGGACCCGGATTTCAGTGACACCGAATCATAAAGGCTTGGACAATGGGATCAGTGGCTTTCTCAGATGGAGGTGGAAATCCGGGGTCTCCAAGGATGTCTTCAAATGACCTCATAGATTCTGACCCAACTGGAAAGGCGACTATCCAAGCGAACCACCACGACAGCTCTCATCAAAGGACAATGTACAAAAAAGAGAGGGGGTTCCAATGGTGCAGGTCAAAAAGGTGGGTTTATTTAAAACCAACAATACATGGATAAAAGTGATCACGATAAATTAACCACTTCAGCCCCGGAAGGATTTACCCCCTTCCTGACCAGAGCACTTTTTACAATTTGGTTGCTTTAACTGCTAATTGCGCGGTCATGCAATGCTGTACCCAAACAAAATTTGCGTCCTTTTCTTCCTAAAAAATGGAGCTTTCTTTTGATGGTATTTGATCACCTCTGCCGTTTTTATTTTTTGCGTTATACACGGAAAAAGACCGAAAATTTTGAAAAAAAATGATATTTTCTACTTTTTGTTCTAAAAAAAATCCAAAAAACTCAATTTTAGTCATACATTTAGGCCAAAATGTATTCGGCCACATGTCTTTGGTAAAAAAAATGTCAATAAGTGTATATTTATTGGTTTGCGCAAAAGTTATAGCGCCTACAAACTAGGGTACATTTTCTGGAATTTACACAGCCTTTAATTTATGACTGCCTATGTCATTTCTTGAGGTGCTAAAATGGCAGGGCAGTACAAAACCCCCACAAATGACCCCATTTTGGAAAGTAGACACCCCAAGGAAATTGCTGAGAGGCATGTTGAGCCCATTGAATATTCATTTTTTTTGTCCCAAGTGATTGAATAATGACAAAAAAAAAAAGAAATTACAAAAAGTTGTCACTAAATGATATATTGCTCACACAGGCCAAGGGCATATGTGGAATTGCACCCCAAAATACATTTAGCTGCTTCTCCTGAGTATGGGCATACCACATGTGTGGGACTTTTTGGGAGCCTAGCCGCGTACGGGGCCCCGAAAAACCAATCACTGCCTTCAGGATTTCTAAGGGCGTACATTTTTGATTTCACTCCTCACTACCTATCACAGTTTTGAAGGCCATAAAATGCCCAGATGGCACAAACCCTCCCCAAATGACCCAATTTTGGAAAGTAGACACCCCAAGCTATTTGCTGAGAGGCATGTTGAGTCCATGGAATACTTTATATTTTGACACAAGTTGCGGGAAAGTGACAATTTTTTTTTTTTTTTGCACAAAGTTGTCACTAAATGATATATTGCTCACACAGGCCATGTGCATATGTGGAATTGCACCCCAAAATACATTTCGCTGCTTGTCCTGAGTACGGGGATACCACATGTGTGGGACTTTTTAGAAGCCTAGCCGCGTACGGGGCCCCGAAAACCAATCACCGCCTTCAGGATTTCTAAGGGTGTACATTTTTGATTTCACTCTTCACTGCCTATCACAGTTTCGGAGGTCATGGAATGCCCAGGTGGCACAAACCCCCCCCAAATGACCCCATTTTGGAAAGTTGACACCCCAAGCTATTTGCTGAGAGGCATGGTGAGTATTTTGCAGCTCTCATTTGTTTTTTGTTTTTTTGTTTCAATATTTTTTATTGAAAGTTTCATTTAAAACAGTATACAAATCAGGTAAGGTAATTCGATATACACAATATACATCCAGTTATACTTCTTTGGTTAACATGTATACATAAAGTTTTTAGATATGCAATAGATTAAAATGGGTGGTATCAAAACATCAGTTTAGTCATAAGAACTGCCTTGGCGCATACATAGAGTATCTATCATATGAGATATTCGGGAGGTGCTATTGCTGTGTAGGCCATATTGACCAACATTTATCAAACAGATTGCATTGCATAGAGTTGATTGCTATGAGACGTTCGAATGTGTAGTTCCTGTGGACTGCTTTTGTAACATCAGAGAGGTTTGTGGCATTTTTTGATTTCCAATTCCGTAATATTAGTAGTCGTGTCTCTAGTAGAACGTGACTCACGACTGGTCTATAAACTGGTGGAAACCTATCTATACCTAAATGTAGAATTGCTAGGGCCGGATTTGGGGAAGTCAATATACCTGTTAGGGAGGAGATTAGTTGGAATGTTTGGTTCCAGAGACTCCTGACATTCGGGCATTGCCATAACATGTGTAGTAAATTTCCTATATTCCCACAGTCTCTCCAGCATTGTGGTGATGATTCTAGTAAAAAGGAAGCTAATCTATATGGTGTGTAGTACCACCTGTTTGTTATTTTTATGGTCAATTCCCAGTGTTTTACACAATGGGAGGCTTTGTGTATTGCCTTGAACGCACATTGCCATTGCTCGTTGGAGAATGAATTACCCAGGTCGTGTTCCCATTTGCTCATTGCTATGGTTTTTTTAAATGTTTGCTTGTCGTGGAGTAGATTATAGAATAGTGAAATTCCTTTTTTCGTATCCTGCCTGTCTGTAGCGTAAAATTGCCAAATTTTTGGCGAGATTTTTATTTGTGGTCTAGGGAGAGATTTGAGATAGTGTGATATTCGAAGACAGGAGAACAGTTTGTTGCTAGGCAGTTGGTGTTGTGTCATTATTTGTTCTGTGTGCATGGGCTGTGTTCCATCATATAGGTCCGATATGTGTGTGATGCCGCATCTCACTAGTTCTTTGACTGAGAGCATTGGTATTTTTGCTTCTAATATATGCAATGGTATTCTATAGTTTATTTCCCCTGCAGCAGTTGCTGTTATCCGGAGAATGAATCTCCATGCCTTTAAAGAAGTCTGCATGGTAGGTGAGATACTCGATAAGTCCCATGGTGACCATATATCACCCAGTAGTAGTAGTGTGAGGTCCTTTGTCGGTGCAATCGTCTTTTCTATGTCTACCCATAGTGGATTTTCGTGTGTACGAAACCAGTGTTTGATGTGGTCCAGTCTAACTGCCCATAGATAGTCATCTATATCTACTAGACCAGCCCCTCCTACTTTCCTGTGAGAAATAAGATTATTACGGGGACATCTAGCTTTTTTGCCTCCCCAGATGTATTTCCATCCAAGTTTATATAGGTGGTTGAGATAAAATTGTGGTATATGAAGTGGTATGGTACGGTATATATAGAGGATTTGTGGCAATATTAGCATTTTATAGGCTGCTATTCTAACTAGCCAGGAGATTTCTTTATTCGCCATATCTCTTAACTGTTTTTCCAGTTTGGTAATTAGTATATTCAAGTTAGTTTTAACCAGTGTGGAGATGTAATTGGTTAATGTGATGCCTAGGTAGGTAATACCTTTTTCGCTCCATATATAAGGCAATGTGTTTTGCAGAATCTTCCGTATTTGGGAAGATATTCCCAAGGCTAGAATTAGGGATTTGGTAAAATTCACTTTATAATACGAGATATCTCCAAAATCTGTTAGTATTTTATGGGCTCGGGTTAGGGACGTCAACGGATTGGTCAAAAGCAGTATGACATCGTCCGCAAATAAGTTGATGGTGTGTATGCTCGAACCAAATTGGAACCCGGTGATCATGGGGTGTGATCTAATTGTTTCAGCTAATGGTTCAATCATGAGATTGAAGATGACCGGTGACAAGGGGCAACCCTGTCTGGTCCCATTGGATATGTTGAATGTTTTGGATAGAAAGCCAGCTGAGTATACCTGTGCAGATGGGCACGAATAAAGTGCCATTATAGCTGTTAAGATGGGGCCTTTGAAACCAAATTTGGATAATACCATTTCCATGTATGTCCAGTGGACCCTATCGAACGCCTTCTCTGCATCAATAGATAGTAGCAGAGAGGGCGTTCGATTTGTTTCAGCATAATGTATCACATTGATAATCCTCCTAGTTGCATCCGAAGTTTGTCTCCCCTTCACAAAACCCATCTGGTCGCGTTGGATAATTGATGGAATGATGCTCATTAATCGTTTGGCCAGTAGTTTTGCATATACTTTAATGTCTGAGTTTAGAAGGGATATTGGTCTGAAATTAGCCGGTGTAATGGGGTCCTTTCCTGGTTTTGGTAAGGTCACTATGTGTGCTTTCAGCATTTCTTGAGGGAAGTTTGCAGAAGTGGCTGCTTTATTGAAGACTGGTTGCATGTGTTGTGAGAGAATGTGTTTAAAAGTCTTGAAGTACTCGTTAGAGAACCCGTCTGGCCCTGGCGATTTACCGTTTGGAAGTGAGTCTATGACAGTTTCTATTTCTTGATATGAAAAAGAAGTGTTAAGACTGTTTAGTTGGTGTTCAGAGAGGCGTGGGAGGTTTAGGCCCTGTAAAAAAGATTGGATTTTGTCTGTTGTCGGTTGAGGCGTGTCAGGGTCCGTGTGTAAGTTGTATAATGAGCTGTAATAATCAGCAAATTGGTTTGCTATAGCTTGAGGATCTATGATTTTGTGATGTAAGGTAGGATGTTTAAGATATGCTATTCTGGATTTGTTACGCCTTGCTTTTAATCTGTTTGCTAAGTATTTGCCTGTTCTATTGGCGTTAGCGTAGTAGTTTAGCTGTAGGCGTCTAAAGTGTTTGTCATATTGTTGGGATAGGTGTTCCCTCAATGTTTCCCTGAGTGTAGCAAGTTTATGTGTTAGGGTAGAGGTGGGTATTCGTTTGTTTAGTGTTTCAGTGTCGTGAATTTCCGATAGTAAGGTATTCAATTTTTGTGTATGACGTCTTTTTTCTTGGGCGCCTAGTTGGATAAGTATGCCTCTCATGTAGGCCTTGTGTGAGTTCCATATAGTGTACGGGTCCTGTACTGACTCTACATTATCAAGGAAGAAGTTTTGAAGATGTTGAGAGATTTTGGTGTGGGTGTGGGGTTCCTGTAATAGTCGTATATTGCAGCGCCAGATGGGGGGTGAAGAGGAGACACCCTTATCTTTAATAGTCATAGATATCGCAGGTCTGAAATTAGCCGGTGTAATGGGGTCCCTTCCTGGTTTTGGTAAGGTCACTATGTGTGCTTTCAGCATTTCTTGAGGGAAGTTTGCAGAAGTGGCTGCTTTATTGAAGACTTGTTGCATGTGTTGTGAGAGAATGTGTTTAAAAGTCTTGAAGTACTCGTTAGATAACACGTCTGGCCCTGGCGATTTACCGTTTGGAAGTGAGTCTATGACAGTTTCTATTTCTTGATATGAAAAAGAAGTGTTAAGACTGTTTAGTTGGTGTTCAGAGAGGCGTGGGAGGTTTAGGCCCTGTAAAAAAGATTGGATTTTGTCTGTTGTCGGTTGAGGCGTGTCAGGGTCCGTGTGTAAGTTGTATAATGAGCTGTAATAATCAGCAAATTGGTTTGCTATAGCTTGAGGATCTATGATTTTGTGATGTAAGGTAGGATGTTTAAGATATGCTATTCTGGATTTGTTACGCCTTGCTTTTAATCTGTTTGCTAAGTATTTGCCTGCTCTATTGGCGTTAGCGTAGTAGTTTAGCTGTAGGCGTCTAAAGTGTTTGTCATATTGTTGGGATAGGTGTTCCCTCAATGTTTCCCTGAGTGTAGCAAGTTTATGTGTTAGGGTAGAGGTGGGTATTCGTTTGTTTAGTGTTTCAGTGTCGTGAATTTCCGATAGTAAGGTATTCAATTTTTGTGTATGACGTCTTTTTTCTTGGGCGCCTAGTTGGATAAGTATGCCTCTCATGTAGGCCTTGTGTGAGTTCCATATAGTGTACGGGTCCTGTACTGACTCTACATTATCAAGGAAGAAGTTTTGAAGATGTTGAGAGACTTTGGTGTGGGTGTGGGGTTCCTGTAATAGTTGTATATTGCAGCGCCAGATGGGGGGTGAAGAGGAGACACCCTTATCTTTAATAGTCATAGATATCGCATCATATGACGGCCTCCCCTGTGCACGTGCCCTGCGCGTGCCCTGCAGAGCGTGCGTGGAGCGCGCTGTGATCACCGAGTCACTGAGACTCGGGTGATCACCGATCCAAGTAAGGGGCCGGTCCTGGCCCCTTACCATGTGATCAGCTGTCAGCCAATGACAGCTGATCACATGATCAAAACAAAAGCTCTGTGATCGTTTTTTTTTTCTCCTCGCGCTGACAGTGCGAGGAGAAAGAAAATCCGATCACCGGCCCAGCAGCAAGGGACATCGGTCCCGAAGAGGAGGAGGCAATAATGCCTCAATTGTGCCTCAATTGTGCCACCAGTACCCCCTGCCAGTGCCACCTTACATTGCAACATCACAGTGCCCACAGTGCCCACCAGTGCCACGTATCAATGCCCATAAGTGCCACCTATCAATGCCTACAGGTGCCACCTATCAATGCCCACCATTGCCACCTAACAATGCCCACCAGTGGTGCCAATCAGTGCCACCTAGCAGTGTACAAGATCAGTGCCCATTATTGCCACCAATCAGTGCCCATCACTGCCACCCATCAGTGCCCATCACTGCCACCTATCAGTGCCCATTGGTGCCGCCTCATCAGCGTACATCAATGAAGGAGAAAAATTACCCTTTTAAAAAATTTTATAACAAAATATAAAAAAAAAAAAATTTTTTTTTAAAATTCGGTCTTTTTAATTTTTTTTTAAAAAGAATAAAAATCGCAGAGGTGATCAAATACCACCAAAAGAAAGCTCTATTTGTGGGGAAAAAATGATAAAAATTTAATTTGGGTACAGTGTTGTATGACTGCGCAATTGTCATTCAAAGTGCGTCAGCGCTGAAAGCTGAAAATTGGTCTGGATAGGAGGGGGGTTTAGGTGCACGGTAAGCAAGTGGTTAAAGCAAATGCCCTACAGATTCAAATTTTGGGTGTTTCATTTTTTTTTCACACAGTATTTGCGCAGCGATTTTTTAAACGCATTTTTTGGGGAAAAAACACACTTTTTTACATTTTAATGCACTAAAACACACTATATTGCCCAAATGTATGATGAAATAAAAAAGATGATCTTAGGCCGAGTACATGGATACCAAACATGACATGCTTTACAATTGCGCACAAACGTGCAGTGGCAACAAAATAAATAAATTTTTAAAAGCCTTTAAAAGCCTTTACAGGTTACCACTTTAGATTTACAGAGGAGGTCTACTGCTAAAATTACTGCCCTCGATCTGACCGTCGCGGTGATACCTCACATGCATGGTGCAATTGCTGTTTACATTTGACGCCAGACCGACGCTTGCGTTCGCCTTAGCGCGAGAGCAGGGGGGACAGGGGTGCTTTTTTTTTTTTTTTCTTTATTATTTTTTTGCTTTTTTATCTTATTTTTAAACTGTTCCTTTCATATTTTTTTTTAAATCATTTTTATTGTTATCTCAAGGAATGTAATTATCCCCTATGATAGCAATAGGTAGTGACAGGTACTCTTTTTTGAAAAAATTGGGGTCTATTAGACCCTAGATTTCTCCTCTGCCCTCAAAGCATCTGACCACACCAAGATCGGTGTGATAAAATGCTTCCCCAATTTCCCAATGGCGCTATTTACATCCGGCGAAATCTAAGTCATAAAATGCTCGTAGCTTCCGGTTTCTTAGGCCATAGAGATGTTTGGAGCCACTCTGGTCTCTGATCAGCTCTATGGTCAGCTGGCTGAATCACCGGCTGCATTCTCAGGTTCCCTGTTGAGACAGGAGAGCCAGAGAAAAACACGGAAGACGGTGGGGGGGGGCATTCTCTCCCACTGCTTGTAAAAGCAGTCTAGAGGCTAATTAGCCGCTAGGATTGCTTTTACATGAAAGCCGACCGCTGGCTGAAAAGAATGATACCAAGATGATACCTAAACCTGCAAGCATCATTCTGGTATAACCACTCAAAGTCGTGAATGGCGTACCTGAAGACAAAAAAATGGTTAACAATAAAGCACAGTAAACGGTAAAGAATAAAAAATTGCATACATGAAAAGCAAACATGATAAAACATAATAACAATAAAACATTGCAGAATAGAATACAGTAAAAAAGAGCAGAACAATAGAGAGAATAGAGAGAGAGAGAACAATAAAACAACAACTATTATTTTTTGTTTTATATTTTTTGTTTGTGTTTTTTTTTTTTTTTTTACACTTTTTTTGTAACTGTTACTTTTATAACTGTAAGCGGTTCCAGGTTCGGGTCTCTCAAAATGCGAGGGCATCTTGGGAGACCCTGTGAAAGTGTGCCTAGTCTGTGCAATGCTGTACCCTATGCTAATACTCAACTAGTGAATGGTAGAGTTCAAAACATTCACCAATGCAAAGACCAGTATTGACAGGAGGGACAATAATAGCGGGTGTCACGCCTATATCCGCGCTTGCTGCAGACACAACATCTTTTTTGGGGGGGTTCGTTGGGTAGGGGTACTCGGGAGGACATAAAAATGCCTCTCATGCAGCCGACTGCATTTGGTTGGGGATGTGAATGGGGGAAGTACGGGCGCTGCAGAAGTGGTGGGTTCCCAATTAGGATTGGCGAATGCAGCAGGAAGGGCACTATGGGCACGACGGGCCTGTGTTTGTCTTTTTGGTGGCAGCGGGACACTACTTGTGCTTGCCACCTCACCAGCTTGAGCTGCACTTATG
The DNA here is from genome assembly GCA_037952925.1 of Lithobates clamitans. Classification (NCBI taxonomy): domain Eukaryota; kingdom Metazoa; phylum Chordata; class Amphibia; order Anura; family Ranidae; genus Lithobates; species Lithobates clamitans. The sequence goes on from JBBGZY010000415.1 coordinate 171,416, forward strand.
GGACTCGCCACGTCACCAAGTGTTACTGCAGTGCTGGTTTGACTACGACCGGGGTGTACTAGGCCGCTGGCGCTTGCCAGTTCACCAAAACGCTACCAAAAAAACTGTTAGCGATCGCAGGGATCAGGCCTGACTCTGCGAATGCTGCAGTTATGAGTTTAGTGTTTTGTAAGTGACAGTGATCGATCGATACTGCACTTGGGTGGGCTGGGCTGGGCCGGGTGGAGGGGCAAAACGCAGGTGCTAGCAGGTATCTGGGCTGATCCCGCTAACACTGCATTTTTGGGAACCCTAAACTGCTGGGGACGCCAGTATAGATCTGATCGGATCAGATATTGATCAGTTCAGATACTATACCACTAAGGGAGGTGTAAGGTGCGTACGTGGGTGTTAGCGCTACTGGCACTAACCTGACGCTGCCTGGGGCTGGTGCTTGCCAGTTTACCAAAACGCTACCAAAAAAACTGTTAGCGATCGCAGGGATCAGGCCTGACTCTGCGAACGCTGCAGTTATGCGTTTAGTGTTTTGTAAGTGACAGTGATCGATCGATACTGCACTTGGGTGGGTTGGGCTGGGCCGGGCGGAGGGGCAAAACGCAGGTGCTAGCAGGTATCTGGGCTGATCCTGCTAACACTGCGTTTTTGGGAACCCTAAACTGCTGGGGACGCTAGTATAGATCTGATCGGATCAGATATTGATGCGTTCAGATACTATACCACTAAGGGAGGCGTATGCTGCGTGCGTGGGTGTTAGCGGTACTGGCGCTAATCTGACGCTGCCTGGGGCGACGCATATCACCGCCGGGCGATCAGGGGGCTAAACCTTTATTCGGTAATAAACGGCGGGTGCCCTGACACTATAAAAAATAAACGAACTAACCAGCGTCACCCGTAACGGTTATACGGTGATCAGTGGTGAAAGGGTTAACTAGGGGGCAATCAAGGGGTTAAAACATTTATTAGATAGTATATGGGGGTCCCTGACGCTATAAAACGCTGATGGCGAACCTAAATATTTACGTCCCTAACTAGCGTCACCAGCAACACTAATACAGCGATCAGAAAAATGATCGCTTAGTGACACTGGTGACGGGGGGTGATCAAGGGGTTAAAACTTTATTAGGGGGGGCTTAGGGGGTATCCTAGACCTAAAGGGGGCTAACAGTAACTGTCAATACAGTAATCAGAAAAAAAAAACCTGCTTGGTGTCAGTTTGTGACGGGGGGGGTGATTGGGGGGGGGGTCGGGGGGCGATCGGGGGGGATCGGGGTGTTTTGTGTGCCTGGCATGTTCTACTGTGTGTGTGTGTTGGTGCACTCACATTACAGTCTTCTCTCCTCGGCCCGGAACGGAAAATACAGAGCCGAGGAGAAATGACATCATTTCCTCTGCCTCTGTGTACAATACAGAGGCAGGGAAATGATCCCATTGGCTGGGAGCGATCGCGAGGGGGGGGCCACAAATGGATGGCCTCCCCCTCACCACCGATCGCCGGGGGAGATTTGCCGACTGCCGCAGGCACCGGGGGGGAGGGTCCGATCGGACCCCCCACCCGCGGGCAGGCAAGGACATACAGGTAAGCCCTTTTGCCTGCCCGTGCCGCTCTGTCGACGTACATCGTCGTGCGGCGGTCGGCAACTGGTTAGAAGCAATGTGGGGAGCTATGAACCTTGCCCCTTAAAACCATGTATTGTTGGTTTTAAATAAACCCATCTTTTTTGACCTGCACCATTGGAGCCCCCCTCTCTTTTTTATACATTGTCCTTTGATGAGAGCTGTCGTAGTAGTTCACTTGGATAGTCACCTTTCCAGTTGGGTCGGAATCTATGAGGTCGTTTGAAGACATCCTTGGAGACCCCGGATTTCCACCTCCATCTGAGAAAGCCACTGAACCCATTGTCCAAGCCTTTATGATTTGGTGTCGCTGACATCTGGGTCCATTTTCTCCGGTAAGAGTATCCAATCTTATTCACCTTCCGGATTCACTATTATTGATGTTCCACATTAAATCTTGCACGTTTGAAGATTCACATTTCATTGTCCATGGACTTCCACATATTTTCTCATTTTTGAGATTTTTGTTATGAGACTCACATCATATTTTTTCACTTTTATATATTAATTTATTTTACTATGTTGGATTTGGAATATGCATTCATATTATTGCATTTATCATTTGTTCAAATATTTTGCTAGCACTACATTTTTTTTTTACACACAAGGATGGTAAGCCATGACAATGCCTGCATCAGTGATTTTTTTTAGTCCCCGGTGCCCAGGGCTGTCAGCTTCCATGTCCCATCGGCAGCGTCTTCATCATATGGTGGAAGACTTTCTAGGGGTGAAAACAGATATGAATAGACCACTGTCCAGAACTTGCCCAGTATGCAATATAGCTATTGGGCTGCTCTGCATCCAGCGTGCTTTCCAAATGGGCATTCAGTTCTGCCAGAGGTTTTGTGACAGATAAGAGATCGCGTTTGTCCACAGAATCCAGCTGACATTTAGCAAAATGAATCAGTCCTGGATTAACAGCAGCTATCAAGCCTCTGATGCCGATCATTTTAAGGAGGCCACAAGGATGGTGAGCATGATAATGCATGCATCAGTGACACAATCTTGACAGCAAGGCCAATTCTTGCTTTCATCAAGAGTACCTGTATTGGGTTATGATGTGAAGGCACCACCGACACACAAAGACCAATTTTTCTGCACCTGTTTGACAGGTGTATATCATTGCAATTTTTGACAGCAAGGCCAATTCTTGTTTTCATCAAGAGTACCTGTATAGGGTTATGGTGTGAAGGCACCACTGAAACCCAAAGACCAATTTTTCCGCACCTGTTACTTCTATCCAAAGTCTGCGAAAGAGACACCAGAATTTATCCAAAAAAATCTCTAATCTTGTTCTGAGTGCACTAAATTGTGGCCTCATCATACAGACTGGCTCCCCAAGCCGTTGTTTATAAAATAAATAAAAGCTTGAATGGAAAATGTAATTTTTTTGGCTTTATAAATGTCATTTGTGCTGCAGCAGGCTCTATACACTGTACAGATGTGCCACATTACAGGCAAACTAAGAGTCCCCCCAGGCACTATATTTAACCACTTCAGCCCCCGGATGGTTTCACCCCCTTCCTGACCAGAGCATTTTTTGTGATACAGCACAGTGTTGCCTAACCTGACAATTGCGCGGTCGTGCGGCACTGTACCCAAACAAAATTTATGTCCTTTCTTTGCCACAGATAGAGCTTTCTTTTGGTGGTATTTCTGATACAATAATTTTTACTTAAATAAGTATAACATCTTGCCAACACACCCACGCAGGGGTGCAATTCATTGAGCCTAACAACCATATAACTTTTATGGGCATTAACTGTCTACTTGGTGACCTTATGATTTATTTGATTACCTTTGAAATTTTTATTTTTTGAGCTATAAACAAAAAAAAGATCGACAATTTAGAAAAAATATTTTTTGAAAAAAAAAACAAATTTCTTCATCAGTTTAGGCCAATATGTATTTTGCTGCATATTTTTGGTAAAAAAAAAAAATCACAATAAACGTATATTGATTGGTTTGCGTTTCTCGTCTACAAACTATGGGATATTCCTATGGACTTTTTATTTTTTTTTATATTATTTACTAGTAATGGCGGTGATTAGTGATTTTTAGCCAGACTGCGACATTGCGGCAGACAAATCTGACACTAAGTGCCACTTTTTGGGGACCAGTGACACCAATACAGTGATCAGTGGTAAAAAATGCACTGTCACTGTATAAATGACACTGGCAGGGAAGGGGTTAACATCAGGGGCAATCAAGGGGTTAAGTGTGCTCCTAGGGAATGCTTTCTAACTGTATGGGGGATGGTTGCACTGGAGGAAGAAAGAAACCAATATTCCTTATTAGCAGGAACATAAGATCTCTCTCTTCCTCTCTAACAGAATGGCAGTCTGCTTGTTTACATAAATCCAGAAATGCAAGCTAAGCAGAGAGGGGTCCCACCGCTCAGGTAGGCGCAGACCAGGGGAGATGAAAGCCAGTATAGTATTGTCCTTCAAGAGGGAAGAGTCCCAGGTGATGGCTGATGCAAGATGAGGCAGGCAAATCGAGGAAAGCTGGAAGCCGCACACCGGTATAATGATGAATGCTTTATTTGAAAAGCTGAATCATGAAGAAACACAAAACATAACAGCAGAAGTGTACAAAAACAGCTGACACGTTTCACACTCACGATGAGTGCTTATTCATAGCTGATATTAAGGAATTTTTCATTTTTATTTTTTATTTCTCATTTTGATGGTTTCACTTTAAGCAATAGTAAATCACTGCTCATTTAAAAATTATATTTTTTACATACTTTGTTTCATTGATACATGCCCCCCAGGGGACATGACCCTATAACTATTGTATGCCTAATTACTTGCATACAAGTCTTCAAAATGGGCATATTTGATTTTCAAAGTTTGGGTCCCATAGATTGTGAGAAACCATGAAATCAGGCCGAGACAGAAGTCCAGTAAATCACATTTGTTTAATAATAAAAGTAAAAAGAACAAATGTAGTCAAAACATAGTCAAAGTTCAGTAACCGGAACGGATAGTCAGCCAAGCCAGAAGTCAGAGATCAATGTAGTGGAACTGCAAGCAGGATCTGGAGCCAGAAGGGATGTCAGCAAAGCAAGTCTTCAACAGGATGGCAGGAGATAGTTTCTGTGATGTTGACCAAAGCGAAGGCAGAGATCCTCTGGACTGGACTGCTTAAGCAGGCAGGACTGACGAGCAGGATATCATCAACAGCTGAGTAACTGTGGAGAGGTAGGAGCTGGCAATTAGCCAACAGCTGAGTGGCCAGCTCAGAGGAGGACAGACTAAGCCCATCCCTGACATAGACTTCAATAGGGTTCGTTATTCGGTTCTGAACTTTTGCAAAGTTTTCAAGTTCTGCCACTAACCGAACAGCAGGGTGTCTTTAGGCCCATCTCTACTCATAACATACCTCACATGCATATGCAGTCAGTAAACAGTCATTGCTCCATCACAGTTGGCTGGGCTCCTGGAATTGTGTGACCCCTACTGATGCCATAAACCCTGTGACATTAACATGTTTCGCCAATTGGCGTAATTACATCAGCTTCATCAGGATGAACAGAATACTAATTCCTCTCCACCCTCAACAGAGTTTAACCAGTGGAGCAGCAGCAACTCTGCTTCTCTTTCTCAGCTTACACATTCCCCACTGGATGATACTGATTCAGACTCCTCAGAGTGCACGGTGGTGCATAGTGGTTTCCCTCAACAAATGGCAAAAGGTGAGTCATCGCCCCTGAAAAAAGGAGACAATCACACTGATTCTCCTGAACCATGCTTCCACAACACTTTTATTGGAGGGTTTTCCATTCTCTATCATTGACCTTAAAGACATGATGAACTCTCTGAGAGATACCCTCCATGATGACATGTCCCATATGCTTACAGGCATCAAATTTAATGTGCAAAATTTAGGTTCTAGAGTTTCACACACTGAAAACAAAATGAGGGAAGCTTACATTGCATGAGTTCCAAACATATTGTTGAGGCATTTAAGTATTATGCCTCACACTATGATCTTAAGAATTATAGAAACACCCTACAACCTACTACGGAACAAATAAACCAGTTCCTTTTTCCCCTATCCCTGCTATCCTTAATTGTTTCTCATCTTGAGCTGATATTTCAACCCTTCACACTAGCAGAAATCTCAAAAGTAATAGGCATCCTCCCCTTTGATAAGATGCCTGGCAAAGATAGATGTTCAACACATATTATAAAAAAATGTAATAATGCCCAACTCCGCACCTAGAAAACATATATAACTTAACAATGTCTACCAGACAATTTGCTTAGGAAATGCTCCAGGCAGTCATAACCACTATCTGCAAGCTGGATAAAAACCCAAGCCTACCAAGTAACCATAGTCCCATCTCACTACTGAACGCATATAATAATCTACATGAAAGCACTATCACAGCAACTCCTGGATATCTTGCTTTTTAGGTGTTAGACGCCAAAAAGCTTTTGATTGAGTAATCTGGGGCTTTCTTGAAGAGACCTTACTTAAATTTGAATTCAAGGGCCCAATCCTATCAGATATAATGTCCTTATATTCTAAACTGCGGACAAAAGTATATACCCCCGCCATGATATCCTGATTTCACAATCTATAATGGCACTCATCAAGGATGCCTATTGTTTCCAATAATTTTTGCAATGATAATGGAACCCCTAGACCACTCAATCAGAACTTCAACAGATATAAAAGTAGTCCAAATAGTCCATACACACAATAAAAAAGGGCTATTTGCCGATTATGCCATTTTGTAGGAACAGATGCCATAAATTCTCTCCAAAAAATCCAAACTATCCTAATATCATTTGAATCAGTGTCCTACTTCAAAATAAATACATTAAGATCACAAAGTCTAGGGCTCGACATCTCTTCCAGGCTTAAAGCTGCCCTCCACACCAAATTCTCTCTATATTAAAAACGTGGGTTTTTGGCTACCATAAACAACCAAGTTATATGATCCAATTTTGTGACTTTTGTTGTCAACCGTGGAGAGTTTCATGATCTAACTAAATTTAAGCTTTCTATAATGAAGGTACTGTGATTCTATAGGCTCCCTCAAACATATTCTGTGCTATTGTAAATCTGTGCAGTCATAGTAAAATCAAATATTTAGGTTAATATTGGAGTTCCCCCATTCAGCACTGCAACTGTCTGTCGAGCTACTATCATTAGATACCAATGTAGATAATATTCATATTCACTTCAGAACAATCTTTATACATATACTGCTTTTAGCTAAACTCAATCTAATACAAAAATGGAAACCATCTCTGATTCCAGCAATCATAGAACTCAGTGATGATATGAATCAACACTGTATTAACGAGTGAATGTTTGCTATAAAAGAAAATCCTTTACACAAATTCCATATTTCTTGGAATGTGCAGCTTATTCATCCATATTGCAATATTTGAACTATTAGCTTCCTTATAAGATGTTTGCCTCTAATCTTCTCTAAAGTTTGTCTTTCTACCAATACTCTTGTTGTCTACTTTTGATTGGTACTTTATACAACAATTTTAAAGTTTGTACCTTAACCCTTTTTCTAACGCTTTGTTTTTTTCCTGTTTGTTGTGACAGCTTGACTTGCACAATTATATAATATATTGTGTATTAGCAGATTATGTATAACTGTTCTGTGCAATCTTGCACTTCTATGTTTGAGGTTACTACTTCTACTCTGTGACTTATATCAATATCACTAAGATTGATTGTTGTATTGATTTCCACTAATCATGATGGATTGAAAAATAAAAATATCTCAATTGTTTGCTTTTCAAAATGTGGTCCAGGTATTCAAAAAATGCGATACGTTGTCAGAAAATTAGATTTGTAATTTATTCCCCTAGAAAATGGGTCCTGTGCGAGTTTGGTCCGAATGCAATGCAAATTCAACCATACAGTCTGTATGGCTGAGTTTGCATCACACAGACATCGGATGTGATTTGCACTGTGGGGCAAATCACATCCGATGTCGGACAACACAGCAGTGTGAACCTGCCCTAAAGCCCCTTTCACACTTGTGCAACTTGTCCTGCAACTCCTGCATCCATAGACCTCAAGATTACACTGGCATTGCTTCAAATCACATCAAATTTGCGGCAAACATTGATGCAAAATCGCAGGACTTTCAGGTCACACAAGTGTGAAAGGGGCCTTATGGACCTCAAGTTGTGTGAAAAGTCGGCCAAGTGTGAAAGGAACCTATTGAGATTCATTGATAACACCTTTGAATTAGGCCATTTGCACTTGTGCGACCAATGCCTGTGTAATCTTGCGGTATATGGGCCTCAAATCACATCAAAGTCAAACCAAAGTAGTGCAGGGATGAATCTGACCCACTTGCAGGATGCACAAGTGAAAATAGTGCCTAATTCAAAGGCATTATCCATGAATCTCATTCACACTGCTGCGACCTGAAAGTCACACTATTTTGCTGCCACTTTGCTGCTACAACCTGGCCCCAACTTCTGGAAATGCCTGTGTAATATAACGACCTAGGGGGCGTGGCCCGAGATGGCTAACTGAAGCGAGAGCTCCCGCACACAGAGGACGAAAAAGCTGATTTTCAGAGGATTTTCAAGCACCAACCATCATGGGCAGATCCAACGGGAGTACCTCAACTCCCCATACCATGAAAAAAACTGGGACCCAACTCAGTAATAACATCCCGGAGATGTTCCGCACACGCCCGCCGGGCCAACACGTGGAGACGCAGGCCTCGCAGGCCTCACAGGCCTCATCCCCGAGCTCGCCTAACAGAGCGGCGGGATCGCTGATAGGGAACCCTGCCACCCTCCACCCAAGCCTCCTAGACCTGCAGAGAGACTTGCAAAATGTCGCATTGAACATTAAACACACCCTGACGACAGCAATATCTGATCTAAAGACAGATATCCAGGCGATGAATGACCGTCTCACAGGAGTGGAAGAAACCTCTCAGCTGCAGGCTGCAGCCATCAGGCAAGTGCAAAAATCTTTCGATCAACAACTACGCCATATCTTTGAATTACATAGACAGATGGAAGATTTAGATAATCGGGGTCGCAGACATAACATTAGACTGCGAGGGGTACTGGAAGATATAGAACCAAATGCCATCCCACAGACAGTGTGTTCCATCTTTAACAATCTTCTTGACCGCCCTGCTGACTCCCCCATTGAAATGGAATGAGCACACCGTGCTCTCAGGCCCCCTCCCCGTGACTCTGAACCCCCCCAGAGACATTATCTGCTGTATTGTCAATTTCCCCCTCAAGGAAGAAATACTGAGAAAGGCAAGACAACGGGGAAATGTTGTATTTAATGAAGCAGACATTAAACTTTTCCAAGATCTCTCGCAGATAACCCTGCAGAACAGACGCTCCCTGCGCCCCCTACTGGATGTTCTATGCAACCGCAACATCCAATACAGATGGAAATTTTCTTTCTGCTTATCCGCCACTCTCAGAGGACGCACGGCTCTTCTCCGGACCCCCGAAGACCTATCCACTTTCTGCGAGCAATTAGACATCCCTATGGTAGACATACCGGAATGGTACTCATTCTATTTTCCCTCAGATCCGTGGAAACCTGTCTCCCACAGTTCTTCACCGAAAGCTCAACGTCCACGTTCCAGACGACACAGATTGGATCACGCCTCACCTGGAAACCGCCTATCGAGAAGAGAAATGCTCCCGCCCTGCGCGGAAGGCGTCATCACCCCACGTAGAGGATATCAGGAAGCATGATCTACCCCTGATCTCTCTTGATTTTTCCTCCGTCTATTTCCATACCTACATTAGCAAGTTGGGCTTCCTCTGCATCATCCTGGTCGTTACTTTTATCAGGACTGTTTAATTTGTTATACTTGTTTTTTTCCTTTTTTGTTTATTTTTGTTCAAAGCACTGCATCTACAGAGACCCCCAGCATCTTATGATTCACCTGGTCGCAAAACACCTGACCTAGATTAGGAATCCACCCACTTTCCTACAAGGTACTGTTGCCACTCCTGCACGCTCACCACAGAAGCAGTCATTCTTCCGTAGGGGGGATCGTGTCAGGACTTGTCCTGATACTGTCTCTCCTACCCATTATAGCGTATTTCAGCTCTCACTTTTATTTTTCACATGTCTTGTAACTGTACAATGAAACGTGAAAACAGAACGCCTTATAGCCTGAACACGATTACATGTAATCATTTCTGCCAAATCTTCTTTCCCACAGCCGAGACGGGATTAATTCCCATACACCGTTGATCCCTTATTCTCTTTAGCTATGCAGAACCCTAAGCAGTGAAACACACTATAGACCTGAAATCTCAACCCAATGATGACCACATAGAACATGTACCCCGCTATACCCAGATTGGTGACCGTGGGTTATCTTAAGTCATTTATTGTGCAACCCAGCTGATACTGAAACTACTCATTAGATGTTTCCTGAGTCACGAAAGTATATAAATAGTATCCCCTGAAACTACCAGATTCAACTACCTACCTACTAATCCAGCAAAACTCCGCTTTTAGGTGAGAGCTGGGAGTCTGAGTCTGGGAAGTTGTATGACGACCTAGCAATCTCTGATCCTGCATAGAAACGTTAAATCATAAATCATTACTTAAATGTTCTCTTACTGTTTAATACTTTTTATTAAGAGTCTATTGTTGTTCCCTTTTAATAACTTGCTTTAATGCTTTTCATTTAATTCCACTATACCCACATCACTAACTGGTACCTGATACAAACTGGAGGACACCATTTAATAAAAAACGATCCCTAAAACATTTCCCTACTCCTTATCCTCGAATCCTCCTTTAAATTATGTACTTGCACAACATTCATAATTCCCTCTTTTATATCTGCCTATCCTCTTCGTCCTCCCTAGTGTTATAGAGCTTGATCCCCTCCTAGTTTACTGTCCCCACACAGCTGTCCACACGGACCAGAGCTGACATTCCGGACTTCCTTCCCCAGGTGGTTAAGCAAGCCTATAACCACCTCTGATATTCAGAACCCCCTTATTCCATTTCTTTCTCTCAAACCCTTCTTCTCTAACCCTATCCCTTCTGACTTCTCTTCACTTTCCTTTTTTACCCTTTTCCTTTTCTGAGGCCGCTCCTCCCTCTCCCCTCCCTCCCCTATAGAAACGCAAAATCATTTTGCTTCCTTTACATAAAGGTCACTAAGTTTTACCAGTGCAATTATTTGGTCTTTACCTACCCCCCTCAATTAAACATACATTATGCAACAAAGACAACCAACCAAACAACACTTGTCTTTGAAATGCCTTTCACTTAACGTGAAGGGCCTCAATCTCCCGGAGAAGAGATCACAAGTCCTATCTGCCTTAACAAAACACAAGGCACACTTCATAATGTTACAGGAAACTTACAGGAAACTCACTTCCACACAGACACTGTACCCACTGTAGCAAATCATGTTTACACACAAGCTCTACACTCTACAAACCCAATCTCCAAAACTAAAGGAGCCTCCATTCTCATTTCAAAACATGCTGATTTCAAAATAACTGACTCACTGATTGACCATGACGGAAGATACATTTTTATCAAGGGCACGTTCGCTTCATAACCAATCACACTTGCAAATATCTATTGCCCGAACACCCACCAAGTAACGTTCTTTAGGGAAATCTGTGACCTTCTTTCCACCTTTCAAGAAGGCATAGTGATCCTAGGCGGAGACTTCAATGTCCCACTAAACCCGACACTAGACTCATCCACAGGAACATCTACACTCCCGTATCGGGCATTACGACAGATTAAACTTCGATTACAAACCCTAACCCCCAACGACACATGGCGTACCATGTTCCCAACCGTTAAGGACTATGCCTTCTTCTCCTCTCCACACCAGAAGTGCTCTAGAATAGATTACCTATTCCTCTCCCAGACAGATCTATCGGTCCTGACACAGGCCACAATAGAACCAATGTTCCTGTCCGACCACCACACCATCACGATGACTCTTACTTTCCTGGAATTTAAAAACACTTCCAAAACTTGAAGGTTGAATCCATCCCTCCTAAAAGACCCGGACATACAAAGACAAATCACTACATGACTCAAACTATATTTTCAAGAAAATTCTACCCCAGACATCTCATCCATCACACTTTGGGAAGCACACAAATGTATTATAAGGGGAAAACTTATAACACTTGCTACCTCTGCAAATAAAACGCACCAAGAACAGATCACATCACTTATTAAAGCGATCAACAAACTTGAAGCGACACCCAAACATTCTACCTCACAGAACACACTACAAGACCTTTTACACGCCCGCTCTTCTCTGATGAATGAATTAGGAAAACGTACCAGGCGACAACACATTCTTAGACAGAGAGTGTTTAATGAACACGGTAATAAAATCGGAAGACTTCTAGCCCGCACGATTCAAGCTGCTAAAACTACCTCGATCATTCACCAGATCCGCGACAAACATGGGACACTTCTTTCTAAGAATGAAGACATAACCAAATGCTTTGAAAACTTTTACTCCAAACTTTACAACCTCCCTCGACCCTCTACCGAATCAACTGTCATGACTGACCGAACTTTCCAAATAAAAGAGTTCCTAAAGGAACACTACCCCAAACCTATCACCGCACAACAAGTGGAAAATCTTGAACTCCCACTCACTACCGAGGAACTTCATCTAGCAATCAAACAAATGAAAATGGGTAAAAGCCCAGGCCCAGATGGTCTGCCCCTGATATACTATAAAAGCTTCTCAGATGCCCTCGCACACAGAATGGTAGCAGCATTTAATTCCCTATCAAATCTACTCACTTCCCCAGGCAACATGCTAGAAGCCCATGTGGCTGTCATACCCAAGGAAGGAAAAGACCCATTAGAAGTATCTAATTACATGCCCATATCGTTGCTTAATGTGGATATCAAACTCTATGCAAAAATGTTGGCAAACAGACTATTACATATATAAAGTGCTGCGCAAATAAAAGTCCATACAAAAAAATAATAAAAAGAGCAGAGACCACCGGTGACAATGGATATCTGGATGGTGACTTTATCCCTCCACCACTTTAAGATGGCCCCTCACCTCAGATATTCGACCTGAAACAGGTCACACCGCTTGTAAAGATTGAATGGATCTGTTTACTCCTTTACTCCCTTCAGCTCTCAACGCTCAGGAAAGCCAGATGGTATATAAAGTAAAAGAGAAAGCGACAGACCATAGTGTTCTCCGTATAACAGTGTTTATTATGAATGAAGAATCGAATAACAAATCGAATAAAAACTTCAATGACACTCACATCGAACCGGCACTCCGCTCCGAGTGCCGGCCAGCAGGCTTGTGATCGTATCTTGTCGGATGACCGCGGGTGACGTCACACGCTCCTAACCCCCGTACGCGTTACGTCCTGTGGGCGGGACTTCATCGGCGTGGGGCGGGATGCGCAGTGACGGCCCGCATTGTTGTTAATATACTCTATGGCAACGGCAGCACCAATCGAAAGGCCAGAAGCCACGGTCGGAGGATAAACACCTCCCCGCCATTCATTTATAGCTAATGTCATTTAATTCAAGCGAAAAATGCATAAATAACCGCCGCCAGCAGTAAACCAACTTGAAATATATGGTATACAAGAGTAATTATTTGCAATATCAAAATAGCATAAATCCTAATAAGTAGTAAACTTTATAATTATATGTGTCATAATATATTTTTAAAAATATTTTTAAAAATAACCGCATAGATAATGCAAAATCGCATGCCAAATAGACGCATAACATATAAGAGTGATTGCTTATAATGCCCAAATGGCATTTATTTACTATACACAGCAAACGCTCTAAATCTCCAAATTGGAGTATTTTAAAACTTATAAATTAAAAATTAAATACGTATAAGTACAGCAAAATCGCATGTGAAAAATCGCATGCCTAAAAACCATAAAAAATGTGAATAATATAAAAGAAAAACGTCAACCCGCGGGAATCCATCAAATACGATCACATGTACATTTAGAAAAAAATTTAAATAACGGCAATAATATCATCTGTTTGAAATAAAACAATTTAAATCAAAATCAACGTTCATTCCAAAGGGGGAGAGAACTTTGGTCTCATAGATCCAGAACGATTCTCTACGGCTAAGCTGTCTGATGTAATGGCCACCCCTCCAGTGTCTCGGTAATTTTTTCTATCCCCCAGAATTTCAGGCATCTGGGGTCTTTTTGATGAAAGAGACGAAAATGCCTAGAGACACTATGGGTTTTTACCCCCCGCTTGATATTGCTGATATGTTCTCCAATTCTTACATGGAGTGCTCTTGAGGTCCGGCCCACATACTGAAGGCCACACTCGCATTCCAGCATGTAGACCACTCCCACTGTCGAACATGTAATCAAACTCTCAATTTTGTAACTTTTTTGCGTGGCATATGAAACAAACTCCTTACGTCTCTTAATGTTTCTGCAGGCCTTTCTGCATGTGGCACACTTCCCACATGCGTAAAAGCCAGAAAGAAACCCAAATAGGCCACTGGTCACAGGTTTGGGCGAATCAATGACCCCAGGTGCAACACGATCACGCAAAGTCGGAGCTCTGCGATATATAAACCGAGGTTGATCGGGAAGCACTGGGCCTAAGGTCCTATCCCCCTTGAGGATAGGCCAATGTCTGGCTATAATGTGTTCTAATTTTTTATACTGAATATTGTAGTCGAGTATAATACGATAATTAGATGTATTAGTATTATCCTCCAGAGGTTTCACCTTGTCTGCGACTACAGTATTCCTATCAATTGCCAGTACATTGGCTATTTCCGCATCTACAGATGCTTGGGTGTATCCTTTCTCCTTAAACCTCTCCGCAAGTACCTGCGATTGTGCAAGATAGTCGTCATCTGAAGTACAGTTACGACGTAAACGGATAAATTGGCCTCGGGGTATATTACAGAGCCAAGACTTGTGATGGCAACTGTTGAGAGGGATGTATGCATTTCTATCGGTCGTTTTGAAATGATTCCTGGTATGGAAAGTCCCTTCCCCTTTAAAAATTTCCAAGTCGAGGAATGTAATCTGTTGGTGGCTGATCGTCCAAGTTAGCTCGATGTTTTTATTGTTAGCATTTAACCTATCCATAAAAGTCTGTAAACTAGGCCTATCCCCCTCCCAGACCATGATTATATCGTCTATATAACGTCTGTAACATGACAATTGTGGGGGGGGATCGTAAAAAATCGTGTCTTCCTCCCAGTGGGCCATAAATAAATTGGCCACACTGGGAGCGAACCTGGCCCCCATTGCGACTCCTCTTATCTGTAAATAAAAATCCCCTTTAAACCAGAAATAATTATTTAACAAACAAAACTCCAAACTTTCCAATAAAAATGACATGTGATCACTTGAGAGGTTGGAATTGGTCAGGGCCCATCTAACTGAATCTAAGGCTTGTTTATGGTCAATAATGGTATAGAGAGATCCTACATCTGCGGTAATGAGGATGCTAGATGAGGTACAAGGAAGAGTAGATAAAATTTGAAGAATTTGCTTAGTATCTCTTAAAAATGATTTGGTTTTTAGAACAAGTGGCTGGAGAAAGAAATCTAAGTACTGGCCCAGTCTGGAAGTCACGGAATCAATTCCGTTTACGATCGGACGGCCAGGTGGTTGTTCTGCATTCTTGTGTAGTTTGGGTAAAATATAAATGATAGGGGTCCTACAGTAAAAAGGGTCCAAATAGGCAGCTTCTTTGGAATTTAGGATCCCTTCATTTTTCCCTCTTTCTATGAGACAATGTAAATTGTTCTTAAAGGGCAACATAGGGTCACTCCTCAAAGGTTCATATGTATTCCTATCATTCAACAATTTCTCCATTTCTGCTTGGTAGTATGTTTTGCTAAGCACAACCAACCCACCTCCCTTATCCGCCGGTCGGAGAACACTATGGTCTGTCGCTTTCTCTTTTACTTTATATACCATCTGGCTTTCCTGAGCGTTGAGAGCTGAAGGGAGTAAAGGAGTAAACAGATCCATTCAATCTTTACAAGCGGTGTGACCTGTTTCAGGTCGAATATCTGAGGTGAGGGGCCATCTTAAAGTGGTGGAGGGATAAAGTCACCATCCAGATATCCATTGTCACCGGTGGTCTCTGCTCTTTTTATTATTTTTTTGTATGGACTTTTATTTGCGCAGCACTTTATATATGTACATGTTTCTGAGGTATTTTTTGAGTTGACCTTTGTGCTTGCTTGCATTTATATTTTATAATCAATCAGCGCTGAATTTATTCACATTTTCTTTAAACAGACTATTACCCCTTCTCCCTGACCTCATCTCAAATGACCAAGTAGGCTTTGTCCCTGGTAGAGAGGCCAGAGACAACACCATTCACACTTTAAATATCCAACATTGGCTCACTACATCAAAAACTAAGGGATTTCTTCTATCATTAGATGCTGAGAAGGCGTTCGACAGGGTGGCCTGGAATTACATGCAAGGGGTACTAAAAGGAATTGGCCTGCCACTACGCATGTTTACACATATTAATGCTCTATACACTAATCCCTCGGCAAGGGTGAAAGCAAATGGCCTCCTGTCGAACGCCTTCCCTATCAGAAATCAACAAAGAATTTAAAGTAGCCACGTTTGCGGATGACATTTTACTGTCCCTACAGGTGCCTCGGACGTCCTTGCCCAACCTGCTAGAAGATAACACACACTTCGGTACCCTATCAAACCTCAAAATCAATTATTCCAAATGCCAAGCCTTAAATATATCTTTACCCCCACAAGACGCATTACACTGCCAAGACTCCTTCCCTTTCCAATGGAAAAGAGAAGCCATCACCTACCTCGGCATCCAAATCACTAGACAACTGACAAACCTATATGACTACAATTTTCTACGCATTCTTTCAAAAATACAGGCGGACATGAAAAACTGGGCCAACCTAAATGTTTCATAGTTTGGCCGCTCAGCCTTGATAAAAATGATTGTCCTCCCCCGTCTTCTTTATCTTATACAGACAATCCCTATTCACCTGCCTCCCTCCTTTTTCTCAATCTACAAAAAAGCATGTACAGCCCTCATATGGCACAACAATGCCCCACGCATCAAATACTCACGTCTGACAAGCACTAAAACCAGAGGAATAGCCCTACCAGACCTCCACAAATACTACCTAGCCTGTCACTTGACTAGAATAATTGACTGGAAGACTCACAAACTGGGAAAGGTTTGGGTTCTGTTAGAGAACTCATTCCTTCACAACCCCTTACACATTCTCCCATGGATCTCACCAAAACATTGGCCACATACCATCAAAACATACCCACTCATTTATCCCTCACTGCTGGCTTTTCACAAGGCAATCTTCTCTCATCGCATATCCTCACAACCAGGACCATTGACCTCCCTGAGGGGAAATCCTGACTTCCCCCCGGTTATGTCCGCTACATTCCTATCACAAGAATGGCCACATGATGAAATCCTGACTCATCATTTCTTCCATAAAGGCCAACTCCATTCCTACGATGGTCTGATATCGATGTCTCACACAAAAACATTCCCCTTCTGGTCATTCAGACAGCTGAGACATTTCTTTACTCCCAAAGACCCCACTGACACATGGACGAGAAAGTTCACACCATTTGAAGCTCTTTACTCTCTTACCACCCCACAAAGACACCTGGTATCCCTTATATACTCCTTTCTCCAAGATGACTCCCACCAACTACAGAAGGAACCTGCCCGATTATCTTGGGGCAGTGACATGCAAAAAACTTTTACTGACGAAGAATGGGAAGCCATTAACACATATTCACATAAGGGTTTATTAAATGTGGCGATTCAAGAAAATGGCTATAAAATAGTCATACAATGGTATAGGACCCCATCCCGCTTGCATAAATTCACACCTACAATTTCAAACATATGTTGGCAATGCAAGCGAGAAGTGGGATCCATGATCCACATTTGGTGGGAGTGCGCTGAACTTCAACCCTTCTGGGAAAAGATCCATTCCATAATAGCTCAAGTAACCACTTACACACTAGATTATAACCCGGCTCAATATCTCCTCCATCACACAACCCTGCCCAAAAGATCTTACTATAAGTCTCTGGCTATGCACATGGTCAACGCAGCCAGGCTTTTCATCCCAGTACACTGGCAATCAACTGAGATACCTACCATTAGAGAATGGCTCACCAGGATTTCCAAGATTGGGGAGATGGAAGAACTAATATACATATCACAAGACCGCATTCAAAAATTTAACACCACATGGGCGTGCTGGTCACACTTCAAAACTACTGAACAATTTCGATCCTACTTCCCTTCATGATACTTCATTGTCTAACCACACCCGATTCGATAACCCTAAAGCCTGATAAAGACAATAGAACTTAGAGAGGGGGAGCGGCCTCTCCCATCTCTCCCACCCCCCTTCTCCCTTTTCTCCCTCCATAATATACCTCTTCACTCTTCCCTACTACTTCTCCTTTCCACCCCTCCTTCCCCTTCCTAAACTCCCTTCTTCCTCTCACTGTTTCCTCTCAAATCTCCTTACCCCCATCTCACCCAAACCATTCTCGCACCATCATAACAAAATGACCAACAGAATGGATATAACTCGTTGGCCACTTGACGATCTTTCCTCAACACTAAAGAAAAGGTTCCCCTAAATATTTTGGAGAGATTGTCAACTACAGATACCTATAGACAACAATCGATAACAACCATAACTCCTGCACACACATAATGTCTCTTACAATGTCTTTATGTTGGTCTCCCATATAATGCACTTATTATGCTATGATCCGTTTGTATAGTTTTATTCTAAAGATCTTTCCCTCCATGGCTTCAGTTTTGGTAACTGTTTTTATCCTACCTTTCTGTAACAAAGTCATGGATGATCCTTACTACATTACTGTTCAAAATACTGTATGTACACTTCTGTTATCCCTTTCAATAAACTTTTTTTGTGGAAAAAAAAAAAAATATATAACGACCTATGTACCTCAAGTCACATGAAAGTCACACCAAAGTAGTACAGGGACTACTTTGAAGTTGCAACTTGAAGTAGCACAAATATGAATGGTTATTATTTATGGGGTACAACTTGTGAGGCAAATCGGAGGTCCAAATTTGCTGGAAGTCACCCAACTGTGAAAAAAGCCATATATATTTTAATAGAAAGGAACTCTCATTTATATTTGCATAGTCCTTACTGATTTACATCAGCAGAACAAATGCAGGAAGTGATGTGTGCACATGGGCCAGAAGCAAATGTGTGGTGATGCCAAACAAATCAATGAACCCCACCCACACTAACTCTAACTACCACATCCACCCCCACATTGAGTAAGCACAAGTACATATCCTACACTTACTTAAACGAGAGGCACCTTCTCTTTGCTAAAGAGGGACCTTGCCCTGTCCACCTAGAAGGAGATCCTGACCAGCACAGGAACGTCCGGGTGATTACAATGACTCATTTCTGGGTCAGAAGGTGAAACCACACACTTTTGATCTCAGCTGCGACTATTTGTTTGCAACCACAATTTTTTATTTTCGTTTATTTGCAGATATGCAAATCTGTATTTCTACATATAATGATATTTGAAGGTAAACTTAAGGGAGTTCCATAAGAAATGGTGTCCCTGGGATAGCTGCAGGTGAATTACAAATACAAAGACCCAGTTTGAGCCCTGGTTCACACTGACAGCAGGAAGAAATCATGCGAGTTCGGCTGAACTCACACAATTTCATTCCTACATGTCAGTCCCGACTGCGGGGGGAATTTCAGAGACTTCTGTGCAGGTTTCTGCACTGATGTCAATAAAAAAAAAAAAAAATCACACTCCGAAGTTGCCAAAAAGTAGTACAGAAACTTTTGAAAATTGCGGCACCGCACCAATTAGAACGGTGCAATTGCCTCGGATTTGATATGTCAAATCGCATGTCAAATCGCACCAATGTGAACCAGGGCTGACACATACAACACTGCCTATCCACCAGCTGAATTAATTGCCTACAATTCTCCAAAGCTGTTATATATAAAGATTCCACCTTTATCATTTACTTGTAGGTGTGCTGAAGAGATTTGTTTTTTGGTGCACAAATACATAAAGAAATTATAAGATATAAAAGAAGATATTGCACTTCCCCCAAACCACCACTCCCCAAAACGAATTAAAAAAAAGAAATAAAAGAGAAAAAAACTACAACAAACAAGCTCAATCATGTACTTTTATTTTGCCAGCAGAAACAAAATTATGTACATTCATTTACTAGCTTCAAAATTCTACAGTATATATGGTGCTACATTTAGCAAAACAGTTAGCAATTGGGTTTTAAGGGCCCTGCTCATTGTCAGGGCTGGGCTCAGCCCTTCCTTCTCTGAGCTGTCCGCTCAGCTGTAGGCTAATTGCCAGCTCCTATCTCTCCACAGTTACTCAGTTGTTGATGATATCCTGTTCGTCAGTCCTGCCTATTTAAGCCGTCCAGCCCAGAGGATCTCTTCCTTTGCCTTGGTCAACATCCCAGAGCCTATCTCCTGCGTTCCTGTTTAAAGACTTGCTTTGCTGACATCCCTTGTGGCTCCAGATCCTGCTTGCAGTTCCACTACATTGATTCCTGACTCCTGGCTTGGCTGACTATCCATTCCGGTTACTGAACTTTTACTATGTTTTGACTACATTTGTTCTTTTTACTTTTATTATTAAACAACTGTGATTTAACTGTACTTCTGTCTCAGTCTGATTTCATGGTTTTTGACAGTAGGCAAAGGCTATGAATTCAGAAGATGCAGTCAATCCACTTGTTGGTAATTTTTTTTCCAGATTGGATGAACTGGATCACCGCATGGATCAGTTTGCCATGGTGTTACAAATGCTCCTGAGTCGCACAGCTCACCTGGAATCTCCCACTGTGGCTGCCCTGGTACAACCTATGTTGCAGGCCATCCCTGCTGATGTTCCAGTCTCTGTGCAGGCGCCCGCCTCGAGTATTACCTCTATAAGAGGAATGTCTGGTTCCACTCTGCTTCCCCAATGATTTGGGGGCGATCCAGTTGGGTTTCTCAACCAGGTTGAGATATACTTTGAGATGCTGCCCTAGGCGTTTTCCACGGACAGAAGCAAAGTAGGTTTCATGATATCTTTGATTTCTGAGAGAGCCTTGGCCTGGGCAAACCCTCTATGGGAGACGCAAAAACCTGTTGTCTTGAGTTACCCTGAGTTTGTGGCCTCCTTTAAAAGGGTATTTGATGTTCCCGCATGCTCCACTTCTGCTGCCAAGTGCCTCATGTCCATCAAACAGAGTATGAGAACTGTTGCCGACTATGCCATTGAATTCCGTACTCTGGCAGCAGAGGTTGCTTGGAACAATGAGGCCCTCATGGCTGCTTTTTCTCATGGTCTCTCGGATTCCATCAAGGATGAGATAGCAGCCCGAGATATACCCACTGAGCTGGAGAAGTTGATCAGGTTTGTCATCCTCATTGACTCCAGACTCAGAGAAAGACTCTTTTAAGGAGCGCTTGCGGAAGCCTCCTGTACAATGAACCAATGCACTTGGCTTTACGCGTCTCTCTGCGGATGAGAAACCCTTTAAGAGGAGGGAGAGATTGTGCCTTTATTGTGGCCAGGCAGGTCACTTTTTAAAGTCTTGTCCTACCCAACCAGGGAACGCCAGAACCTTGAGGTCCTGTCACGGACAGACCTTAGGTGGCGTTGTTTCATCCCCAGTTATCAAGAAGGTCACTCTTTCTTGGGCTGAGTCATCCATCGAGATACAGGCTCTAACCGACTCTGGGGCTGCAGGCCTGTTCATTGATGCTGCCTTTGTATCATAGGACTCGATTCCGCTGCAGTTGCGTGACACTCCACTTGCCATTGAGGCTCTTGATGGGAGAATCCTACAGCCTGCCCATGTGACTCATGAGACTGTTCCATTGTCCTTGGCCCTGGGGGCTCTTCACATTGAGATAATCCAATTCCAAGTTATTTCCTCACCTAAGTTTCCACTGGTTATCCTTGGTTACAGAGGCACAACCCTTCTTTTGATTGGCTCTGTGCTGAGGTTCTCTCCTGGTCACCACAATGCAGTAAGACATGCTTCCAGAAGGTAGCCAAGGTCCTGTGCACCTCTTCATTCTCCTCCCTGCCGGTGGAGTATCGCAATTTTAGCGATGTCTTTGACAAATGTCAAGCCGATAGTTTGCCTCCACACGGACTGTATGATTGCGCAATTGACCCCCTCGTGGCTGGGTTTTCCCTGTGTCGGTCTTGGAGGATAAGGCCATGGAGGAGTTTGTTGCAGACGCACTTTCTCGAGGTTTTATCCGCAAATCCTCGTCCCCTGCTGATGCTGGTTTCTTTTTCGTGAAGAAGAAGAGTGGTGAACTGAGACCTTGTATTGATTATAGGGGTCTCAATTGTTTCACGATTAGGAATGCCTATCCGATTCTGCTGATTACGGAGTTATTTGACCGCCTCAAGGGAGCAACGGTTTTCACAAAGCTTGATTTGAGAGGGGCATACAATCTCGTGAGGATTAAGGAGCGCAACAAGTGGAAAACTGCGTTTAATACCAGAATAGGCCATTATGAGTACCTCGTAATTCCTTTTGGCCTTTGTAACGCCCCGGCAGTTTTCCAGGAATTCATTAACACTGTCCTCCGAGATTTGTTGCAGTTATGTGTGGTAGTTTATCTTGATAATATCCTAATATTTTCCAAGTACCTGGAGAACCACCACATAGATGTCTGTCGTGTGCTTCAGGAACTAAGGGAGAACAATCTCTATTGTAAACTGGCAAAGTGCGAGTTCTATCGTGAACAGGTTAAATTCCTGGGTTATGTCATTTCCACTGCTGGTTTTTCGATGGACCCAGAGAAACTTTCATACAGTGGCCCCGACCCGTGAGTTTACATCCTCTGCAGCTCGAGGAGCATTTCCATGGTCTTCGCTCCACTTGGGCACAAGTCCAGGAGGCTTTGCGACATGCTAATGATAGGTACAGACTCCATGCTGACCGCAGATGCCTGCCTGCGCCTTCCTATCAGGTTGGGGACAGGGTCTGGCTGTCATCTCGTAACCTCCAACTTTGTGTTCCCTCACTGAAGTTCACACCTCAGTTTATTGGGCCTTTCCGTATTCTTCACAGGATTAAAGGCATAATGAGCTAGTATGCACCGCATACTAGCTCATTATGAGATACTTACCTTAGAACGAGGCGCCGGCATCTCATCCTGTCCACGCCGAGGGAGCTGACATCTCCCCTGGGCGTGTCTTCCGGGTATCGCAGCTTCGGCACTGTGAGTGGCCGGAGCCGCGATGACGTCACTCCCGCGCGTGCGCACGGGAGACTTCAGTCCGGCAAGCTCCGGAGTTTGCCAGGCTGTCAGCCGGGAATCCCCTGTGCGCATGCGCCGCTGCATTCAGCGGCTCATTGCGAGGGGAATATCTCCTAAACCGTACAGGTTTAGGAGATATTTTTTTTACCTACAGGTAAGCCTTATTATAGGCTTACCTGTAGGTAAAAGTTAACAAAAAAGGTATACAACTACTTTAACCCAGTGGCTTACACATTAGACCTTCCTTTTTAATATACGTAGTTCAAATGTATTTCATGTCTCCTTTTTAAAAGCTTTGGTCTGCAACTGCTTAACCACCTCGGTGCCACGTCCTCACCCTGTACCATGAGAAGTATGAAGTACAGTCCATTGTTGACTCCCGTAGGTTCTGTGGGCTCATACAGTACCTGGTGCATTGGAAAGGGTACGGTCCGGAAGAACGCTCTTGGGTCTCATCCTCGGACATACATGCCCCTGTCCTCCTCTGTGATTTCCATAGACGTTTTCCCCTCAAGCCTGGTGGTCCTCCGAGGGGGAGGGGTCGTTGAGGAGGGGGTACTGTCAGGGCTGGGCTCAGCCCTTCCTTCTCTGAGCTGGCCGCTCAGCTGTCAGCTAATTGCCAGCGCCTACCTCTCCACAGTTACTCAGCTGTTGATGATATCCTGCTCATCAGTCCTGCCTACTTAAGCCATCCAGCCCAGTGGATCTCTGCCTTTGCTTTGGTCAACATCACAGAGCCTATCTCCTGCATTCCTGTTTAAAGACTTGCTTTGCTGACATCCCTTCTGGCACCAGATCCTGCTTACTGTTCCACTACATTGATCCCGGACTTCTGGCTTGGCTGACTATCCGTTCCGGTTACTAAACTTTGGCTATGTTTTGACAATGTTTTTATTTTTTATTTTTATTATTAAACAAGTGTGATTTAACTGTACACCTGTCTCAGTCTGATTTCATGGTTTTTGACACTCATAGGACCTTAAAATCTAAAATTTGTCTAAACCTTAGAGTGGACACAGCTTTACTTTCAGTGTATAATGGGTAACATTTCATACTACAACTACTCACCCACCAGCCCACATAAGTATGTTTCTAATCTTGCAGATAAAAATTAACAGTCATTATTCTTACAAAGCATTCCAACATAATATTAAAAAAGGCACATATTCAAAATATAACACCCACCACAGCCCACAATCCACACACATACATTGGTGAGTATGTTCTGCTGGAAGCTGAATTTCTGTGTACATGATTAAGCAATGAGACCTTCTCAGGCCAAACAACAACCCCCCCCACTGCAGCCCTCTTATATAAGATAGGTTGTATTGTTAGCACACTGCCACACACCCAATAGAAGAACATGCTCACCAGTATATTTCAATCGGTCTCTTCATGTATGTCTAAAGTGAATGCACCTGATGGGCAGGAACACATAATACTGTTTGCAACTGTGTTAGCCCTTGGCTATGTGCATCAAATCTCCAACTACAGGCCAAAGATCGAAGTCCATTTGCATGCACATAAACAAAGCAACAGTTTTCTAAGCATATGTACCTGTGCAGTGTAAACCCTACAATTTTAAATGTCCAAGTCCCTGGGCATTATTAGTGCTAACAAACATTAACATCAGTCCCTGGCTGCAATTAACTTCCAATCTAAGGTCCAAAACTAACTTTCAACAGGAGGCAAATAAAATACCAATATTTCTTTGGATTGTGGTGAGAAACCCACACAGGGAGAAAATTTAAACTTCAACACAAGCATTAGCATGTTGGGGAATTGAACCAGCAACCCCTGTGCTGTTAGACAGAATTGCTACCTATTTAGCCAGCAGGCAGCCTCTCCCATGTTGTCTGCAACTCTGTGGAGTGAACCAGCCCTAAGTCCATAGCCATGGTCAGTTTCACAAGCAATATACAATATATTGTCCGAAGTATTGGGACGCCTGCCTTTATACGCACATGAACTGTAATGGTATCGAAGTCTTAGTTTGTAGGGTTCAAAATTGATTTGGCCCACCCTTTGCAGCTATAACAGCTTCAAC
Source organism: Lithobates clamitans (assembly GCA_037952925.1). NCBI lineage: Eukaryota > Metazoa > Chordata > Amphibia > Anura > Ranidae > Lithobates > Lithobates clamitans. The sequence goes on from JBBGZY010000415.1 coordinate 196,408, forward strand.
TCTTCTGGGAAGGCTGTCCACAAGGTTTTGGAGTGTGTCTATGGGAATGTTTGACCATTCTTCCATAAGTGCATTTGTGAGGTCAGGCACTGATGTTGGATGAGAGGGCCTGGCTTACAGTCTCCGCTCTAATTCATCCCCAAGGTGTTCTGTTGTGTTGAGATCAGGACTCTGTGCAGGCCAGTCAAGTTCCTCCCCTCCAAACTCACTCATTTATGTCTTTATGGACCTTGCATTATGCACTGGTCCAAATCATTTGGTGGAGGGGGGATTATGATGTGGGGTTATTTACAGGGGTTGGGCTTGGCCTCTTAGTTCCAGTGAAGGGAACTCTTAAGGCATCAGCATACCAAGACATTTTGGACAATTTCATGCATACAACTTTGTGGGAACAATTTGGGGATGGCCCCTACCTGTTCCAACATGACTGCACACCAGTGCACAAAGCAAGGTCCGTAAAGACATGGATGAGGAATTTGACTGGCCTGCACAGAGTCCTGACCCCAACCCAATAGAACACCTTTTGTCTGAATTAGAGCAAAGACTGCGACCCAACCTCAGTGCCTGGCCTCACAAATACACTTCTGGAAGAATGGTGAAAATTCCAATAGACAAAAAAAAAATCCCATAGACACACTAAATCTTGTGGACACCTTCCTAGCCTTCCCAGAAGCTGTTTTAGCCTCAAAGGGTGGGCCAAATCAATTTTTAACCCTACAGACTAAGACTGGGCTGCCATTAAAGTTCATGTGTGTGTAAAGGCGGGTGTCCCAATACTTTTGGCTAGATAGGGTATCTGGCAAGATTTACAATGGTGGTGGAACCCTCCTACACATAAATACTACAATTAGATACCGTTTTAGGACCTGTAAGATTAGACAACTTCTCCTCTGGAAGCAGCATGTTTAAGATTCAAACCCAGACTCTCAGGAATGCTAAGCAGAAGTTCCAATCTCTAAGCCATGGAGCTGCCACATGTGAAAACCTCCTACACATAAATACAGCATTTCTTTTGACATACAGGTGATGGAATTACATCACTCAAGAGTTATTCTTCTTGATTCATTCTGTGATATTTGGTGGCTCTTTGTGGGTCAGTGTAGTATAGTGATATTACCCTCAAATTTTTGGGAATTACATTTTGATTTCTGATGTTGGTACACATATCAAATTTTTTGGGCTGAAATTATGATTATTTGGAAATAATAAAAAGCACAAAAAACTGTGACTCAATTTAAATTTGCATCAATGGCATTGTTTGTGGTTTGTAAAGACACCTGTGTGAGTTTGGGTAAAGCTTGTTGTGAGACGGAGAGGAACAAGTGAAAGTGACAGAGAAAAATATATTTTACCAAAACATCAAAACATTCCACATTCTAGCATTCTTAAAAACAAAATAGTTGAAGAAGAAGCAACAATGTTGCAAAGGAAAATTTATTTCAGAGAAAGATACATTTCATCTCAACATTAAAAGGATTTATTTGGGGAAGTTACAATTGTACCATTAGAATCAATGGCTAAAACTTGCATTGGACTATAATAGCGCCGATTTTCACTCCCAAAAAAAAGCTCTTTAACAAAGCGCTCATTCTGGTATTTACTATAGCGCCCTGTAAAAAAGACATTGGAGCTAAAATGAGAGCTATTTGCATGCTCAGTTGTGTTGGCACCTAGTTGTACAGAGACAGGGAATTTATCTCTTCTCAGACTTTTAAAGATATTTCAGTGTAGAAATCACTTTTTCACACAGTTTCAAAGCAGATTATCTTTAAGCAATATACCACACATTTCAGTACCCTTTAGACAATTTTATCATGCTTTAAACATTATTTCCATGTGCACTACTCCAGGTATTAGCAGAGTAAGGGCTTGGGCACTATTTGTTTTCAGGGAACTATAGTAAATTTGATTTTGGGAGTATTTTTTACCAGCACTATAGTGAATACCATTTTAGCGCTAATTAGCGCTAATTCGTGTTGCGGCGCTATAGTAAATTACCCCCAGTATCATATATATAAATATATATATATATATATATATATATATATATATATATATATATATATACACACACACACATAGATAAAAAGATAGATATACAGTACATATCATAAATTGTAGACTCCATAACTTTAACTGGCTGAAACGTATGAAGAAATTATTTATTTGCAAAGTTTTACAACAGGAACTAAGAAAATCATTTTTTCCCTTTATACAGCAAAAAATAATATTAATGAAAAAGTGGTGATTTAATACCACCAAAAAAAGCTCTATCAGTCTTGAAAAAGTATATAAAAATTATTTGCGTACAGTGTTGCATGCAATAATTGTGAATCAAAGAGTGACAGCGCTGAAATATGAAAAGAGGCTTGGGCAGGAAGGGGGTTAAACAGTCTGATCTTGTAGTGGTTAAGCCAGAAATATTCAATTACATGGTTTTCTTTCTGAGATACTATAAAACAATTGTACAGATTTTCAGCTTGGAATCTAATTTATTTTATTAGGAGGCAATTCTAGAGGAAGAGACAAGGAAATGTCATCCATAAAAATTTAATTACACTGTACTGTGCCCGTGGATTGCCTTCACTTAACTGGTGCTCCCCAAGTCCAAGGGAGGAATCGGGCTCCCAGACATTCAAAAATATTACTGGGCCTGCCACCTCTCCAGGATCATCAATTGGAATGTCCACTTATCCACTAAGGCATGGGTTGGCGTGGAGGAATCCTTCACACAATTGCCTCTAGAGTCAGTTCCTTGGCTTACCCAAAATATGTTCCCCAGACTCTCCTCGACCACTCATTTATAGGACAGACTGTGAAAATTTTCCTCACAGTATGCAAGGTCATCCCTCTTTTCTTCCCCGCGTCCATTGACCTCTATTCACCCTAACCCAGAATTCCCCTAGGGATGCCCAAGCAATTCCTCACTGCGGTTTGGCCCCACCGCCTCAGCCTCAAACCATGGCTGGAGATGTCGTGCTGATGTGGGCTCCATGTTGCACATCTGGTAAGACTGCCCATTAGGTGGATAAATCACCTGGACCAGATGGCATCCACCCACTATCCTAAAAGAATTTAGCTCTGTAATTTCAAAGCTATTGTATCAAATTTTTAGGGACTCATTATGACAGGAATAGTACCGCTGGATTGGCCAATGTGGTGCCTATATTTAAAAAGGAAACAAAGTCTTTACCAAGTAACTATAGGCCTGTTAGTTTGTAATTTATAGTCGGGAAGATACTGGAGAGTTTAATAAAAGATCACATAGACAAGTTCTTGCTGAAAAAAAATATTTTAAGCAACAGACTGCATGGATTCATGAAAGACAGAAGTTGTCAAACAAACCTGATTTCTTTTTATGAGGAGGTAAGTAAAACCTTGGACAGAGGGGTGGCTGTGCACGTGGTATACTTGGATTTTGCAAAAACGTTTGACACAGCTCCCCACACACGGCTAATGTGTAAGGTAAAGTCTACAGGCTTGGAAATATAAGTTGTAAATGGATAGAGAACTGGCTAAAAGACAGATTTCAGAGAGTAGTGGTTAATGATTCCTACTATGAATGGTCTAAGGTAATTAGTAGTGTACTTACTTTTTAATATCTTTATAAATTAGATTGGGTCTGGGATTAAAAGTAACATTTCTGTCTTTGCAGATAACACTAAGTTATGCAGTGGAATAGCGTCCTTATAGGATGTCTCCAATTTACAAGCCGACCTCAATGCACTGTCTAATTGGGCGACTATGTGGCAGATGAGGTTTAATGTTGATAAATGTAAAGTTATACACTTGGAGGCTTATGCCCTGTACACACAACCGGTTTTGCCGTCAGAATAAACTCTGAAGGTTTCTCCGCTCAAGTGGTCTTGCCTACACACGGTCACACCAAAGTCCGACCGTCCAGAATGCAGTGACGTACAACACGTAAGACGGGACTAGAAAAAGGAAGTGCAATAGCCAGTAACCAATAGCTTCCGTCTCGTACTTGCTTCAGAGCATGCGTTTTTGGTCCATCGGAACAGCATACAGACAAGCAGGTTTCGGAAATATTTGGAACATGTTCCATTTCTAGGTCTGTCAGAATTTTTGAAAAAAAAAAAGTCTGATGAGGCATACACATGATCGGAATAGACAATGAAAAGCTTCCGTCTGACTTTTTCTGTCGGGCATTCCGCTTGTGTGTACGCGGCATAAGAATATGTGTACATCATACATACTAGGGGGAGTATAACTGGGGGAATCAATGGTGGAGAAGGATCTGGGGGTTTTGGTAGATACTAAGCTCAATAATAGCATGCAATGCCAAGCTGCAGTTTCCAAAGCGAGCAAAGTCCTTTCTTGTATTAAGAGAGGTATGGACTACAGAGAGAGAGAGAGAGAGAGATTATTTTGCCCTTGTACAAATCATTAGTAAGACCTCATCTGGAATTTGCAGTTCAGTTTTGGGCACCAGTTCTCAAAAAGGATATCGGGGAACTGGAGAAGGTGCAGAGAAGGGCAACCAAACATGATAAGAGGCATGGAGGAGCTCAGCTATGAGCAGAGATTAAAGGAACTGAACGTATTCACTCCTGAGAAGGAGATTAAGGGGGATATGATCACCGTGTATAAATATATAAGGGGTACATATAGAGTTATTCACTTTACGGTCAACAGGACAAGGGGGCACTCTTTACATCTAGAGGAAAAGAGATTTCATCTCCAAATATGGAAAGGTCTCTTCACAGTAAGAGCTGTGAAAATGTGGAATAGACTCCCTCCAGAGGTGGTTCTGGCTAGCTCAGTAGATTGCTTTAGGAAAGGCCTGGATTCTCTCCTAAATGTACATAATATAACTGGGTACTAACATTTATAGGTAAAGTTGATCCAGGGAAAGTCCGATTGCCTCTCTGGGATCAGGAAGGAATTTTTTCCCCTGCTGTAGCAAATTGGATCCTGCTTTTCTGGTTTTTTTTTTCACCTTCCTCTGGATCAACTGTTGGTATAGGACTGGGTATATGGGATTGTATGATACTTTTTTTTTTTTTTTTTTTTTTATGATTGAACTAGATGGACTTGTGTCTTTTTTCAACCTGACTAACTATGTAACTATGTAATCCAGGCCTACTGATTGGAGGTGTCTCCATAAGGGCAGCGCCATACTATTCCTGTTTTCCTTTTTTTTTTCTTTTTTCCTTTTTTTTTTCTCTTTTCTTTTTTTCCTTATAACACTTTCCACCTAGATGATATTGTATCCATATTCATAATTACTTTATTACTTAATTTAAAGGGCACAATGCACCTTTGTTGAACAATTGGAGCACCAGTTGTTGTATTTTCACTTCTAATAGAAATATTTGCCACCAGTCACAGTTTTATTCAATTTTGAACACATACAGGTGTTAGAAGCAATTCTATAAGGACACTAGGCAATACATTCACTACAAAGAAGAAAGTATATTTTTGTCTCCATAAGGGCAGCGCCATACTACTCCTGCTTTTTTACCATTTTCTAATACTTTCCACTTAGGTGGTATTGTATTTTTTTTAACACTTTCCACCTAGATGATATTGTATCCATATCCACAACTACTTTATTACCTAATTTAAAGGGCACTATGCATCTTTGTTGAACAATTGGAGCACCAGTTGTTGTATTTTAATTTTTAATAAAAATATTCTCCACCAGTCACAGTTTTATTCAACTTTTGAACACATACAGGTTTTAGAAGCAATTCTATAAGGACACTAGGCAATACATTCACTACAAAGAAAAAAAAAATGTTTGTCTCCATAAGGGCAGCGCCATACTACTCCTACTTTTTTATCATTTTCTAATACTTTCCACTTAGGTGGTATTGTATGTGTAGAGGCAGCAGCCATATCCATAACTAAAACATTCAATTCATTGCGTGGATTTACCCCATACACTCACTATTCTGGTTGCCTCCCCAAATGGTGACAGTATAATGCATGCATCCTGAAAGAGGAGCCATAGATGTGGTGAAAACAAATCCTGCTTCCTTGAGCTTGTCCATGTGCCATACTCACACAAGTACTCACTTACATCCCACTGATGCATGTGCACTTGATGCAGCATGGCTAAGGTTCAACTCCTTCAAGTGGGCATATCGCATAACAGGTGGCTTGTGGGAAGGTGAAGTTGCTGCTGGATTTTATACAGCCAAAAACAGACTGGGTATGACCATCTGAGATGGCCACACACTCCTCAGGCCTGTCTGTCTTACTAGAGACTGTGACATTGTCCCACATGACCTTTTCTGGCGCAAGATGGCATGAAGTTATCCACCTCTGGGCTTGCTGCTGAATAGCTGACAGAAGCTGTTGAATAATGTTTTTAATGCTTGGGGAGACTAGTGATATGTAGGATGACTCATCAAAAGAGGACATCAAGAAGGAGGGGGTGGGGGTGACTGATTTATCATGATCAGCATCCTTCCTGGCCATCAAAAAAGTTACCCAGTGGGCCCTGAATGAGATGTAATGTCCCTGTTTATGCTTTCTTAATTATGTGTCAGTGGTCATGTAGACCCTGGTGCTGATCGAATGGTCCAGCAACATAGACACATTACCTTTCAAATGATAGTAGAAGACACGGGTAGTCTTATGGATGAAAAAATGGTGACTGGAAACCTGCCACTTAAGTGCAGCATAAATTCATGTAATAGGATAGACTCCACCAGCTTGCATGGGAGCAGCTGGGAAGTCAGTAATTTTACCAAGTTGGAATTGAGACATTGGCCATGGGGAGGCTGGGTGTGTATTTTCATACATTCCAGTAGCTGGGTATAGAAACCTACCTGCTCAATGGTAAAACAAGGGATGGCAGGGTGGGTTTTGCGTAATCAGAGAGAGGTTGCAGATTATAGTTGCTCCCACTCTGCTTGGCCCAAGGCTGACCCTTGTCCCCACTGGAAAACCCCCCACACCTCTTGAAAGTCTTCCATCCTTATTGCTTGAAGCTGCAGATATGGAATCTTGAGTAGTGGGGAGAGGAGGAAAGAGAGGAGCAAAAAGAAGGAGGAAGAGTACAGCCGTTTTGCTGCTGACTGCCGACTGCTAGCACTTATGTGATGCTCTCACTGAGCCCTGTGGTGAGCAGCTATGTGTCTTTTCATACATGTGGTACCAAACTGGGCGATAGATGAAAAAAGGCCCACACAGCTAAGCTACGGGGAGCTGACTGGAGGATAACAGTGGCTTGCATACATGGAGAAATGCCATCTGGTGGAATAGAGTGGCCACTCCCTTATCTCCTCTGTGTGCTGCCCTTGGATGACATCCTGCCTCATTGAAGTTGTGCCTCTTCCTCACTTTTCTCCTTCACTATCTCTTGCACCCAGGTAAAGTCAGAGACCTATTACCCCCAACCATCCTCACTGCTGGAACCAACTTAGCAGTAGGCCGAATCTGCAGGAACATCAGTACCAATTGGTTCCTTCTGCCTCTGTGTTCCTGTTGTTCCCCTCCTCAACTGTAGATGCAATTAAATGTTCTGCATCCGTCCGCAGCAAGTGACTGATGCTTTGTTTAATTAATTCAGCTGATCCTTTCATTCTAGTTGGCTGGGCAATGGCACGAGTAGCTGTAGATGAGGAGGAAGAACAAGGTACTTTTGCCTCTGTAGATGACTTTATGCTACTCTGCACCTGGGAGACAGAGAAGGAGAAGAAGGAAGAGTTGGACAGCCCTTACACTACCTCCTTTGTGTGCTCTGGCTGTATACCCTGCCCACTTCCAGGAAAGAAATACACAAGTGCTCTGCCTCTTAAAGCATTGCCTCAACTACCACTTTGTTCTGTGGACACATAAGATGTTTGTCCCCTAACAGCTGCAAATGAACCACTTCTGCCTCTCCTTTTAGGCCTCCCAGACATTGTGGTTATTTGGTGTTTCTCTGGTTTTATTAACAGCTATGTCTGGAAGGGGGATGTGGTGCTTTGATGCACTTAACACTGGGATGCTTTTGTAGACTAAACTGCTCCACAATAGGATGCACAAAAAATATACTTCGCTGAGCGAAAAATTACAATTGCTAAAAAAAATAAAACCCTAGCACCTAAAACAGTAAAAGCCAAATAAAAACCCTCTTTCTGTTGTTGTTTTTGTAATAAAAAAGAAAAAAGTAGATATGAATACAGACTAAAATGGAAAAAAAGAAACACACCCCACAAAAAAAGAGCAGCAACACAACAGCATCAGAACATTTCACAAGCACACAAAAAAAGCAAAAATAGTTGTTCTAAAAATGACCATTGGGTTTATTCAAATTACAGTATCACAGTGAATATAGGTAGGGTAACACTTTACTCCCCGAGCCCCCAAAAATGCATTTCATTGCAATGTATCAGTGGCAATATACAACAATGAATACAGCACTGTATAGCTTTGGTAGCACACTAGCAATGTAAAATAACACTAAACTCTCCATAAAACCACTTTCAGCTGTTCTTCACAACTAACTCCAACACACTGACAAAGGACTTCTAGTAAAGCAGTGAGGGGGCTGGGAGTTTGGTCAAAAGCCATCATTGGCCAAAGTAATGCACCTGGCCAGAGGTCATATTGCACAAAATTGCATTATGGGATTTTATGAAAATTGGATTTTGGACAGACTTCAAACATGTAAAATTCAGACTGAAGCTCATTACTAGGGATGAGCTTTGTGTTCGAGTCGAACCCATGTTCGACTCGAACATCGGCTGTTTGCTCGTTCGCCGAATTACGAACCATATGGGCCGTTCGCGCCAAATTCATGTGGCGCGTCACGACCCAAATTTCACTGCGGCAATATATTCATGGCCATCTACTCTCCATCTATATGTTAATTGGCGCCTGACTACAGGGCCCATACCAGTGCCCCACTCCATGGCTTTCAACTCTCTCCCTTGCTCTACCTCATGCTCCTTTCCTACACCTTCTTCACCCCACTTCTCCCCCCCTCCTTCCTCCTCCCCCCCCCCATCTACCCTGTTTTGAGCTGCCCCCCGGGGGGATTGATGTCTGCTCTGTAACCTCACTCAGCATAGCTGAATACTTCTCATTGTAGTAGGTTGCGCAGACATCAATTGCCTAGACATCCGGACGTTTTGTTTGTTGGTTAGTCTTTAATTATATGTTTTATGTCCCCCCCGAACATCATGAAACATCTTCGGGAGGCCTTGCAGAAAGGTCTGTGCAACATGTTCCCAGAGACTGGGAGGTTACAAACTCCTGTTCCTGGACAACGTGTTGCTGAGGCTTCGGTCAGTCAAAGAAGGAGCAGTGGAGAAGGTGGCCGTCTGACCGATGCGTTCAGACAATTTTTTAGTCTGCAGCCCCAAGGTATGATCGGTTCCAGCAACCATCGCCAGCGTCTGTTTTACATGGTGCAGGAATACCTAGGGGCAAGATCTGACTTGGACACCTTTCCCACCGAAAATCCTCTGGGTACTGGGTCTTGAGGATGGATCACTGGCCAGAGCTTGCACAGTATGCAATTGAGCTACTGGCCTGTCCTGCATCCAGCGTTCTTTCGGAACCCACATTCAGTGCTGCTGGAGGCTTTGTAACCGATCACAGGGTGCGTCTGTCCATCGACTCGGTCGATCGACTGACCTTCATAAAAATGAATCATTCTTGGATCACCACCAGCTACCAAGCAGCTGATGCTGATGTAACCGAATAATTTTTTTTGAAATCTCAGATCCCTTCAAAGACTGCCTATGCTGATGCTGAGTGACTATCCCTGAGTAATTATCCTCTTCCTCCTCAATGATCACGCTGATAGCTTGTAAGAACATTTTTGGTTCTGGGCGCCACCACCAGTGCCTAAGGCCCAATTTTTCAACCCCTGTTTAACAGGGGCATGTAATTACAATTTTTGGAAAGGCGCATGCGCGGCAGCTCCATGAACGGTCGCTCGTTCTGAGAGCTCCGCTCCACTCCGGCCTACAATCCCCGCCACAGCCACAAATAGTGGCGAAACTGGACTATCGGACCCTCTCCTCACCTACCGGAGTCCTGAGGGACCCACTCGCATGACCGGGGGCTCAGCCAGACGGGACCTATCCCGATTCCTCTACTCCGGCCCGCGGATCGCGGCCTCTGCGAAAATGGTGGCCGCGGGCACCACACGAGGCTCCTCAGGGAATCCAGAGGCATCCTTGGAAGACTTTCCACCTCTGCCCTCACACAAAGACAGGATGAATCCGCAAAATGTGAGTAATTCCCAGGATGGGTTATTACCAGGATCCCCCACAAACTCCTTAGGCTGCAGCCCTATGGAAGTCCCCCCCTATCCCAGATGGAGGAGAGCTGCCCCACATCCAGCCCTCAGAATGATCCCTCTGCTCCCATCCCCACTGACTTTGCAGCCCTAATGGACACTTTCTCTAATATGCTTACAAGAGGGTTAGCACACAATGCCTCACAAATCACCACAACTATACAGGCTGACCTGCAGCAGCTGGGTGCACGAATTGAAGCAATCGAATCTAAGACTGATCAAATTGCTGCAGTTGCCAACCAGAACACTGACAGGATCCAAGAATTACATGACCAACTGGATATGGCATACTCAAAACTCGATGACCTCGAGAACAGGTCTCGTAGATACAATTTTAGGTTAAGAGGCCTTCCAGAATCGTTTAGGACACAGATAAAATCGTTCGCTCTTTCATCAAACATTTAATTCTGGATATACCAGACTACAGGCTGGAATTAGACCGGGCACATAGGGCCTTGCAACCTCCACGCCAAGACGGCCTACCCAGAGATATTGTGGTTAAACCCCACTTTTTCAGAGTTAAAGAAGAAGTTATGCACAGAGCAAGAGAATCAGAAAATCTCTCCATCCAAGGACACTCGATTCAAATTTTTGCGGACCTTTCCCCCTTCACGATTCAGAGACGGAGATCCTTAAAGCCTCTTTTGATCATCCTATCGCAAAAATCGATCGCCTACAGATGGTCGTTCCCCTTTCGCCTCAACTTTGCCAACTTAAATAAGTCCTACAGCTTCACAAATTTTGGATATGGGGAACGGTTGCTGCTACAACTGGGCCTTTTATCACACTCGCCAGCATCATCTGCTGCTATGGATCCCAGAACACCTCAATCCGCAAAGAGACCACCACCCTCGAGCCCCATCCAACCCTTATGGCACAAACAACAAGCCAAGAGATCCAAAGATGGACGCCCTCCTTAATGGAAAGTCTACTATCAACAGTGCCTTCTCCTCCCCAGGATTTCCTGAGGCAACCTTCCGGCAATGGGACGCTGACTTCCCAAGCCCCCGTTTTCCTCTGGCTGGATTTTAGCCAGACCTTTTTTGGATTCTGAGACGTTTTTTTTTCGTTTTTTTACTGCCTCATTTTTTTCAGGACTCCTACAAGTTTGCTTTTATGGTTCTATTTTGGGTTTTTTTTTATGGCGGTTTGGCCGGAGTGGCTGCACTTCGCCTCCACGAGTTTCGGAGTGGTATTTTCCCCCACTCAGAAACACCTTCATAACTCTCTTTTAGGGGTTTTTGTTCTTGGGAAAACCTTACAGGGGGTGGCTAACTGCCCTCCCTCCTGTGAGGGTTCTTAGATTGTTATCTAGCTACACTAAGTATGTTTGATTGCTTATGGCTCTTGTTTTACATTGCTTTTGACATGTCCTGTCTCTCTTTCTCAGGGTCGATCTTCCCCCATTTTCTCCCCTCCTCCTCTCTCCTATTCCCAGAGTCACTCAGACGCCCAACTATGCAACTACAACCCAGAATCCAAAACTCTCAGGCTGCAGAGGCTTGGACACGAGCACAAATCTTGATGTCTCAGGTAAGCACTAGTTGTGTGATGCGCACATCCCCCCCTCTGATCCATGCATCCTGACACACACATCCCTCCTTCCCAACTCTGTATAGCCACGCATAATATACAGGGCATGAACTCTCCTGTCAAAAGACGTAAATTATTTAATCACTACAAGTCACACAAAAAAAAAATCGCAATTCTCTTATTGCAAGAAACTCACTTCCCATCCTTGTACAACCCCTCCTTCTTACATGGTCACTACACTCAGTTTTTTCTTTCTAATGCTGAAAACAAGTCTAAAGGGGTAGCCATCTGTTTTGCAAAACACCTCAAAATTTCCCCCTCCGAAGTTAGTAAAGACCAAGCGGGCAGGTTTCTACTGGTAAAAGGGACGATTGAGGGTTCATTGTTCTCCTTTATTTCTTACTACGCCCCAAACAAAGGTCAGGCTTCCTTTTTCTCCACAATGTTGTCCACACTAGGCCCGCAACTTGAGGGGAAAATAATAAATGGGAGGAGACACAAACCTCCCTTTCGATACTTCCCTAGACAAATCGGGGCCTGGACCTCCCCGCTCCAGAAAACCTCCAAAACAAAGTACTAAAATAGCTTCCACACTGTATTCTCTAGGCCTGGTTGACATATGGAGAGAAATGAATCCTAGGTCCAAAGACTTTACCCATTACTCCGCCCCACACCACCTCTACACCAGAATCGATCACATTTTTATCCAATCACATAACATCCCCTGGGCTATCAAAGCAGTTATTAGAGACTCCTCCATTTCAGACCACTCCTTGGTTCTCTTATATATGCAACAATCTCCTAACCCGGGTAACAAATTCATATGGCACCTTAATGAAGGGCTCCTCAGTGACCCAATACAATGCTCAATTCTAGCAAAAGAAATACAGGAATATTTTCGTTTAAATGACACGGAAGAAGTTTCTCCGGAAACGTTGTGGGCAGCCCATAAGGCAGTACTCAGAGGGAAAATTATTCAAATCTCCACCAACCTTAAAAAAGAACGCACGGCTGAAACTAATAATCTTCGGTTAAAATTTCAATCCCTGTCTAGAGCCCATAAAAGGAATCCCACCAAGGATTCTCTAGAGGCGCTGGAAACTGCGCGGACATCTTTAAACCTGGCCCTCACCTCTGAGGCTGAGAAACAGCTCCGGTGGTCAGGCGCTCGCTTTTACCACCAGGCTGACAAAATAGGAACTAAATTAGCAGCCAAATTGTCACCAAGACCTCGATCAGCTGCCTTCCCCAAAATTCGCATTCTTTCGGGCGTACATTCTCAAAACCCAAAAAGCATAATGGAAACATTCCACAATTTTTATACTTCACTATATAAAAAGGAACAAACAACACCTGATCATTCTATATCGGACTTCCTAAACAACCTATCCCTCGCCAAATTATCGTCTGAACATTCGGACCTACTAGATGATCCTATCTCAGAAGCAGAAGTACTCAAGGTGATTAAGCACCTGAAACAAAACTCGGCCCCGGGTCCCGACGGCTTTTCCGTCGGATATTACAAAAAATCCGGACCTATCTTTACACCGTATTTAGTCAGATTCTTTAACTCTCTCAGGTCTGGCTCTCCCCTGGATAAAGCCCTCAATCTTGCCTTCATATCGGTCATTCCAAAACCTGGCAAAGACACAACTATGGTTTCCAATTATCGTCCTAACTCCTTAATTAACAATGATTTAAAAATATTAACTAAAGTTCTTTCCAACCGGCTAGCATCCTGCATAGCTTTTTATATCAATAAGGACCAGGTGGGCTTTATCCCGGGGAGACAAGGACCTGATCAGATCAGGAGAGCAATTGACATTATTTCACTTCTCAAATCTCAATGGGATGGAGGCTCCCCACAACACGGCTATTTGTTATCCATCGACTTGCAAAAAGCTTTTGACACAGTCACCTGGCCCTACCTATTCCATATACTAGAACGCTGGGGTTTTGGTCAACATTTCATGAGCATCCTTAGAGCCCTGTACTCCGACCCAAGTGCACAGGTCAGATTGCAGGGCTACTATTCTGAGCCTCTTACTATAGAGAGGGGAACTAGACAGGGGTGCCCTCTCTCCCCCTTCTGTTTGCCATAGCCATGGAGTCCTTGGCTATTGCAATTAGAACTCATCCTGACATCAAAGGGGTGTTGTGTGGTAAACGCGAGCACAAATGCGCCCTTTTTGCTGACGACTTGTTGCTCTTCGTGACTTCCCCTCTAGTCTCTACTCCTAATATCTTCTCTTTGCTTGATAAGTTTGGGGAGGTATCTGGTCTGCGAGTCAACGTAGCCAAATCTTCTGCCCTGAACATCACGGTCCCCCTTAATGTTCTATGTAGCCTTCAAAACCACTTCCCGTTTTCCTGGAACGAGGTCTCACTTCCATACCTAGGGGTCAATCTCACAGCAAATATAGCCTCACTCTATTCATCCAACTACCCGGCCATCTTTCGTAAATTAATTTCGGACCTATCCCTTTGGGATAATCATAACTTATCTTGGCTAGGCCGTATTAACGCAGTCAAAATGACCCTCCTACCCCGTATACTTTATTTATTCAGATCCTTGCCCATCCCTATCCATAAATCGCAAGTTCACCTACTCCAAACCAAAATCATAAAATTCATTTGGGGTACGAGGGGAAGTCGTTGCGCACAACATATCTTATTCAGGCCTAAATCGCAAGGTGGTCTAGCTCTACCTAACATTTGGTGGTATTATCAGGCAGCCCAGTTGGCCCAGATCTCCATTGTATATTCAAAGGGTCCGAAACCTGATTGGGTATCAATGGAACGTCATGCAGTCCCTCACCACACGATTGATTATTTGCTTTGGTCTCCCACTAAATTGAGACCACCCATTCTAGCCCCCACGTTATCACACTCTCTGGCATTATGTGACCGACTCTATAAAAATCCCTCCCTGATTTCCCCCCTTAAACCCCTGACACATATTTTTCATAATCCCGACTTTCCGCCTGGAATGAACATCTTAGCGTTTAGTTGGTGGCTGAATAAAGGATTACTTAGAATAGGGAACTATTTCTCCTCCACAGGCCCGCTCTCCTTGGCATCCTGTATAAGTAAGCTTGAAATGCCCCCTGCTGAACGTTTTCGTTTTATGCAAATCCAACACTTCCTTCATTCCATTTGGCCAAATAAACCAGAGCCCCCTTCAGTAACTAACTATGAATCATGGTGTGCGGGTGCAATGGATCAGAGAGGGGGGGATCTCCATCATATATTGCCTCAGCGGTGTCCAAGCCTCCATACGCCTTATCCTGGGAAAAAGACCTTGATATCTCCTGGGATAGTGATCAATGGTTCTCCTGCTTTCATCGCTCGTTTAAGGGAATCCTTAATGTTTCCCTCATAGAGGGCAGCATTAAGGTGTTCCTGAGATGGTACAGGGTACCCTCTCTTCTTGCTAGGATATATCCTGATGCTTCCCCACTGTGCTTCCGTGGATGCAACCATATAGGGACTCTGTACCACGTATGGTGGACCTGCCCATGAATAAGGAGCTTATGGAACAAAGTATTCTCAGTGATCCGCAAAGTAACCACCGCTCAGATTTCTCAAAACCCAGAGATAGCCCTATTAAATCTGAAAGTAGATAAGGTAGATAAATATACCCAACAACTGATTTTTTTCATCCTACTGGGCACCAAAATAACAATAGCCTCTTGTTGGAAAAAACACAGAGTCCCATTCACAGCGGTGAAGCATAACATTTCCTGGATTATGGCTCAAGAAAAGATAGTTAGCATAATACAAGACAAAGTTCGTAAGTTCGAGTTAACATGGGAACCTTGGGCCAATTTTTGTCATATTTCCTTATGCCCTGGCATTAGCCCACCAGGGCAACAGGCACACTGAGTGACTCCATTGATAATCCTCATCAAGTGCGATTGTCTTCTTACCCTCCTTACTTCCCCTTCCCCTGGTCTTCCTTCCTCCCCTTTCCTTTTATTACCTCAGACTCTCTGATTGTTTTCTATGTAAACTGTTCAACCCTGATATTTATTTACTTATTTATGTATTTTTCTTTTGCTTTTCTTTGGAGGGACATGGTATTACCTTAATAATCCCTCGGCTCCCCGGACCTAGGGCTTTTCTAATTGAATACCACCCTTTAAGCTAGAGTCTATGTATCTAAGCTGGTTAGATCACTTGATTCTAGTCATTAGCGGGGTAGGGCTTTTCACACTGCTAGATTAGAATAAGGATATAGGGCTACCCAGCTTGGGAAGGACTCGACCGAGGTTGGGGATGCGAGAGGGGGGAGTGGCCCCACGCCCGCAGTGTGCTCCCATATGGGGCAGGTGGCGGTCGTCTCTCCTGCTCCCTGAGCCCTTGCAAATAAACGAGTAAAGTCTTCCTTATTTATACAACCACATCACCCTCACCCCGGAAAATGTGTTATATCTGTCTCCTCTAGTCTTTTGATCTGGCAGAATACACATCATTTATTAGTCTAGCTTCCGAGACATGTCTATTTTAGTTTATAATCTTGATATACTTTAAATTGTAACACAGAATTTTGCTTTATTGGACTTTCCTTTTTACACCTTGCATTGAGAGGTTTTACCTCAAATTCATTTGCTCCTTATGTTTCTTCATATCTTGCTGCTTTGTAATGCCTACTACAAAGGTTCTGTAGAATTTTTGTTACTACTAAAAAAAATCTATTGAAAGAAAGTAATTACAATTTTTGATGCAATACTTTGCAGCAGGGCTCATTTCTGCATTCCAATTAGAGTATCTGTGAGGGGTTGCAGTGTTGTGGCACCAGCACCAGTGCCTAAGGCCCAATTTTTCAGCCCCTGTTCAAAAGGGACATGTAAATTACAATTCTTGATCTAATATTTCACAGCAGGGCCCGTTTCTGCGTCCACCAAGAGCGAGTGAGGACTTACAGTGTTGTGGCACTGGCACCACCACCACCAAAGGCCCAATTTTTCTGCCCCTGTTCAACAGGGGCATGTATTTACAATTCTTGATCTAATATTTCACAGCAGGGCCCTGTGAGGGCTTACAGTGTTGTGGCCACAACAACACCTAAGGCCTACATTTCTGCTGAGTATATAGGGCAGGCCCCTACTTTCAAACATCCAACTTACAAACAACTCCTACTTGCAAACGGAAGGAGACAACAGGAAGTGAGATGAAATCTACCCCTAGGAAGGGAAATTCTCTCCCGTAAGAGTCATTATGGGAAAAACGTTTCTCCTTTCCACTGAAGCTTTATCACCAATCCTTGTTTCACAAAAAAAAACAAATTTTCAAAAAACATTTGTCATTGGGACAAAAAATGAGGTGAAATCTTCTGAAGAGGAGCACAGACAGCAAAACAAATGTCACAGGGGTGATAACCCTTCCCTATGTTTTTCAGAAAGCTTAAAATAGATTTTTTGGCTGAAGCTAAACACATTAAAAATGTACCATTTCAAAATTACAAACAGATTCTACTTAACAACAAACCTACAGTGGAAACTGGAGACAACCAGGTGCAAATTACGCCACCCCTGACCTGTATTACCACCTCTGCACTATGTTAATAAATGTCAAAACCCTACCAAAGCTGCCACTTAACAATAAAATGTATATAAACCAAATTCACCAAAGGAAAATTATAGATGAAATAGTGGCGCTTATCCCCAGGTGAGGAGATGCCAGACACTCTTATCCAGCCAGTGAGCTGAATACAGACGTGACTAGAGAAAAAGTGAAAAAAAACCATATATTGCTAAATATCCCAAAAAATAAAAATGAATATTAAATAAAATAAATTATTCAATAAATTCAATATGAACTAATATAAATTATAACACTCAGTGAAAGTGATATACAGATATATAAATCCAAGAAAAAACATATAATGAAAAGTGAACACAGTAAATATCTATAAAGTCCAAAAACCAATCAATCGTGAAAAATAATCGTGAAAATATTTGAAGAAAGTCCAAAAAAAGAGTGAGGGTGACTCCAAAACTACTCAGCTGTGTTTTCAAACATCCACCACACCTCTGTGACGTGAATCCACTCCCTGCTGAAATTCAAACTCACCAGCTGTTAAGGCCTCTCACTCTTGTGTTTGGCCTGACAGAGCCTCTAGCCTACTTACATGGGGGTTAACATGCGAGCATACACCTCCACTGCTCCATAGGAACAACGCTTTTCTCAGGTTGGTAGTATGACATGAAAATAAAAGAAGCTCCAATAGTGTAATCTCGTTTATAAGATTTAATCACATATAAAACAACTTGTAATGAACTCACATTTAAAATAAAATAACAGGCAAGTCACTTCACGGCAAATGGAGAACTCCCACAGCACAGCAAGCAATAGCAACTGAAATAACAACCGGCAGGCCACGGCGGACCCAGGAGGTGTGTGTGCTCACGTTCGTCTCACCCGTCCACAGCACTCGTCCCTTCACTGGAGCTCTGCTCTGTCCCCCTTCACTCCCTCCTCTAGTACTCGTGTGAGATCGCCGTGTAGCTACGCCCCGACATGTTTCATCATAAAGATTTAATCATGGGGTTGGCTAACCGGCGAATCAATCCAACTATTTAACCACACCAGAATTAGAGTGGGCGGGTGCAATTCACTAAGCATTCACACACTTCCTGTGTCTCCGTGTGTGCAATCTATAGCCCTTCCCTTCATTCTGTTCACAGTTCTATATTGAATATATTTCAATAAATATTTAAAAGGTATTTTACAGTTACATGCGTGGCGATCAGCTTAACAATATCCCTTCCCTCTACATTAGAACGCTAACCCTCATACCAAGGGGATATTACCTCCCAGATATTTCTCACAAAGGTTGAATTGTCTTAATCATTTCTACCCCCCATTAGAAGTCAGTACAATATATCCACATTCATAATGAATATACATAGTGAAAAAATATATTTGTGAAAAATATAATAAAGAATAAGATACAAGTAAAAAATGAAAAATGAAAATAAAATTAAAAATTACAAACAAAATAAATAAAAAATAAAATAAAAAAATATATAAAAATAAAACATAAAAAATAAAAAATAAATAAATAATAAAATAAAAAATAAATAAATAATAAATTAAAAAAAATATATAAAAAAAAAATATGAATAAAAAATAATAATAAAAAAATAATAAAAAAGGAGAAAATAGTGATAAGAAACTACACAATGAATCCTAGTGAAAATCCCTGTAGATCAATTTTTATAGTTTGGTCATTTGGTCTATTTAAGATTTTTTTCACTACCCTTTGGCCAAAACTTGGGGCCCGTCTATATATAAATTTAGGGCGACTCGGTAGAACATCTCCCAGGTGTCTATCCCTGCACAGAATGTGCCAGTGTCTCTTAAAGATCATCTGTGCAGGGATAGACACCTGGGAGATGTTCTACCGAGTCGCCCTAAATTTATATATAGACGGGCCCCAAGTTTTGGCCAAAGGGTAGTGAAAAAAATCTTAAATAGACCAAATGACCAAACTATAAAAATTGATCTACAGGGATTTTATGCATGTAGAAAATGCATCTGTTGCAAAACAGTGAAAGTAATTAATAGGGGTGTGACTCAAATTACTAATGCGGATAATGAAACGTTCAGGATTAGAGAATTTATAACATGCAATTCCTCTTATGTAGTCTATCTTTTATGGTGCCCGTGCGGGCTATTTTATGTGGGCCGCACGAAGAGATTACTGAGAGTGCGAATCGCAGAACATTTAGCTAACATCCAAAAGGGTTTCCAATACCACAGTGTGTCTCTCCACTTCAAGGAGAAACACAATCAGGACCCAAGTCTTTTACAATTCTGTGGTGTGGATGTAGTTTATCAGTCCTGGAGAGGATCCAATCGGGTTAGGGATCTCTTTCAGAGAGAAACTCGATGGATCTTTCTCCTAAAATGTTTGTTCCCTAGAGGTATGAACATAGAACTGGACCTCAACTGCTTCATCAGTAACAGCTAACTATATTAAACACATGGGCATAGTTTAGAAGTCAGGGGGACACATAATGGGTACATTATTGGTCCATCCACAAATTTTTTCACTATTGTTGAGATATCCACAAATTTTTTATATATTTTTTTCATTATTGTTGAAATATTAGAATGCAGTGTGCACATACATATATTATACACATTAATTAAATAGTGATATCACGGATTTGCAATGGTCACTTTTCACGAGAGACTATGTCACACATGGGGAAATTGAGAGACGTGTATGATATAATGTAGTAGTTCATATGTAAATATGATTGCACACTTATAATTTCATATTATGATTTACACTGTACTTATGTTTTTTATGCTTACACCTATATGCATGTATATTTGTATATGCAGATGTCTATATACATGCATGTTTTTCACTAGGATTCATTGTGTAGTTTATCACTATTTTCTCCTTTTTTATTATTTTTTTAATTATTATTTTTTATTTTTTATTCATATATTTTTTTTTATTTATATTTTTTTTATTTATGTTTTTTTATTTATTTTTTTATTATTTTATTTTTATTTATTTATTTATTATTTATTTATTTATTTATTTTTATTTTTATTTTAATTTTTTAATTTTATAATTTTTTATTTATTTTTTATGTGTTATTTTTATATATTTTTATTTTATTTTTTATTTATTTTGTTTATAATTTGTAATTTTTATTTTCATTTTTCATTTTTTACTTTTATCTTATTCTTTATTATATTTTTTTTCACAAGAATATTTTTTCACTATGTATATTCATTATGAATGTGGATATATTGTACTGACTTCTAATGGGGGGTAGAAATGATTCGTTTTAAAGACAATTCAACCTTTGTGAGAAATATCTGCCAAGTAATATCCCCTTGGTATGAGGGTTAGCGCTCTAATGTAGAGGGAAGGGATATTGTTAAGCTGATCGCCACGCATGTACCTTTAAAATACCTTTTAAATATTGATTGAAATGTATTCAATATAGAACTGTGAACCAGAATGAAGGGAAGGGCTATAGATTGCACACACAGAGACACAGGAAGTGTGTGAATGCTGAGTGAATTGCACCCGCCCACTCTAATTCTGGTGTGGTTAAATAGTTGGATTGATTCGACGGTTAGCCAACCCCATGATTAAATCTTTATGATGAAACATGTCGGGGCGTAGCTACACGGCGATCTCACACGAGTACAAGAGGAGGGAGTGAAGGGGGACAGAGCGGAGCTCCAGTGAAGGGACGAGTGTGACGAACGTGAGCACACACACCTCCTGGGTCCGCCGTGGCCTACCAGTTGTTATTTCAGTTGCTATTGCTTGCTGTGCTGTGGGAGTTCTCCATTTGCCGTGAAGTGACTTGCCTGTTATTTTATTTTAAATGTGAGTTCATTACAAGTTGTTTTATATGTGATTAAACCTTTTAAACAAGATTACACTATTGGAGCTTCTTTTATTTTCATGTCATACTACCAACCTGAGAAAAGCGGTGTTCCTATGGAGCAGTGGACATGTATGCTCGCATGTTAACCCCCATGTAAGTGGGTTAGAGGCTCTGTCAGGCCAAACACGAGAGTGAGAGGCCTTAACAGCTGGTGAGTTCGAATTTCAGCAGGGAGTGGATTAACGTCACAGAGGTGTGGTGGAAGTTTGAAAACACCGCTGAGCAGTTTTGGAGTCACCCTCACTCTTTTTTTGGACTTTCTTCAAATATTTTCACAAATATTTTTCACGATTGATTGGTTTTTGGACTTTATAGATATTTACTGTGTTCAATTTTCATTATATATTTTTTCTTGGATTTATATATCTGTATATCACTTTCACTGAGTGTTATAATTTATATTAGCTCATATTGAATTTATTGAATAATTTATTTTATTTAATATTAATTTTTACTTTTTGGGATATTTAGCAATATATGTTTTTTTCACTTTTTTCTCTAGTCACTTCTGTATTCAGCTCACTGGCTGGATAATAGTGTCTGGCATCTCCCCACCTGGGGATAAGTGCCACTATTTCATCTATAATTTTCCTTTGGTGAATTTGGTTTATAAACAAACCTACAGTTCCTGTCTTGTTTGCACCGCCTGTATACTGCTCTTTAGAGTATATAGGGCCTGGTGGCCCCACTCCTTTCCTTTTTTTAATTTAGGTGCGGGGCTCCGCTTAATATCCATACAAGACCCAAAGGGCCTGGTAATGGACTGAGGGGTACCCATGCTGTTTGTCTCACTGATTTTCATCCATATTGCCAGGACCCGACATTACATTAAAGCCGCAAGCAGTTTTAAATGACTTTTTTCCTTTAAAAATGACATTTTGTGCAGGGACTGTTCTAAGCATGGGAAACATGCGCCACTTTACAGGCATACTATAGACACCCCCCAGATACAATATTTAAAGGAATATTTTGCTTTTTTTTTTACTTTAAGCATCATTAAAATCACTGCTCCCGAAAAAACGGCCTTTTTAAAAAAAAATTTTTGCATTAATATATGTCCCCTGGGGCAGGACCCGGGTCCCCAAACCCTTTTTAGGACAATACCATAAAAATTAGCCTTTAAAATGAGCACTTTTGATTTCGAACGTTCGAGTCCCATAGACGTCAATGGGGTTCTAACGTTCGTGCGAATTTTCGGTCCGGGGGGTGTTCGGCTCATCCCTACTCATCATTACTACTAATCTGGCTGTAGCTGCTTTTAAAAGAGACTGAACTGTAAGACACTGAACACCTTTTGTAATGAAGCACATTGAATATATTTAGCGTTTTTAATATGAAAGGTCAAAGGGGCTTTAGAATAATTCAGCAAGGGTAACTCACAAATATTTATCATCACATGCACAGTTTAAAATAATACAATTATAGCTTAAATAATGAACAAGACTGCCTGGAATGTTTCAATTCCCATACCAAAAATTAAGGTGATGTGTTGTTTCAAATGCACTCATTATAACGCATTAAGGTGTTGCCTAACAAACAATATCTCCAAGGATATATTCCTAAGAGACGCATGATGTATATTTATAGTGAGCAAACACTAAAGTGTATGCTTTCTTGCTTCACATTATTAGTAACCTGTGAAATACTGGCATATAACATACGGTATATCTAAAAATTTTAATTAAATTTGCATTTACCAACTAGATGAACTAGATGAAATGTATTATTCTCTTTTCCATAACTACATAATAGATTGGTGACTTTCTAAGATATTTTATTTTTCTGTGTAAGGTGTACTGTGTTCCGATTTTGAAGCAGTTGCTTTACTACACTTCAATTAAAAGCAAATAGAGAATGTTCTTTGAAAGCACACATTTATATTGACTTTTTGATCAAATTTAATTTTGTGCATAGAGTATGTGCTTTTCATGATTGTACCTGCTGTTACATTTTTTGTAGATTCCAATTGTAAATGGAAAAAAAAAATCAATCCCATCCAGAACAATTCTTTCTTTATGGACTTCTGTATGATTCCCCATTTGATATACTTTTGTTTTATGTGTTTACTACGATATATTGCATGTCATTGATCGGAAATGTGGCAATAATTCTTACAATATCTTTGAGCTCAAGTTTGCACATACCATTATATTTCTTCCTTGCTAATGTTGCCGTTCTTGATATCTGTTGCATTTCCACAACGGTTCCTAAGATGTTACATAACTTTGTAATAGCTTCATTTGCAATCACATTTTATGAATGTGCCGTCCAATTGTTTATGTTTTCATGGGTTGAGATTACTGAGCTTCTTCTTTTTACCTACATGGCCTTTGATCGCTACATTGCCATCTGTAAACCTTTACATTACACCATTACCATAACCCGTAAAGTCTGTGTACAGGTATCAATTGATGTTTGGCTAGTTGGGGCCTTATGTTCTGCTGTCCACACTTCACTGACTTTTACTCTGTCATTCTGCGGTGACCCTAAGATTAATCATTTCTTTTGTGAGAGTCCACCATTATTAAGATTATCATGTTCAGACTCTACTATAAATGAAATATTTACACTTGTGACAGATCTCATAGCTGGCATCCTCTGTTTTATCTGTATAGCAGTTTCATATTGCTTTATTATTACTAGTATTTCACATATCAGGTCAGCAGAAGGCAAAAGAAAAGCCATATCAACCTGCACTTCTCATATCACAGTTGTATTAATTTATTATGGAACATTGTTTATTGCTTATATCAAACCCCATTCTGGATTTTTCAAAAACCAAGATGTTATTCTCTCCATTATTTATGGCATATTTATTCCTCTTCTTAATCCTCTTATTTACACTTTTAGGAACAGGGAATTGATAAATGCTATAAACAAACTGAGCAGTAAGATCATGGCGAAAGATGGCTGAACAGACGTAATTAAATTGGAACTGTAGCATGACTGTCTTGCCAGTATGTGCAAGTATACATAGCATGTTCTCATGTGGCTCATGTTCACTTAAGTATCATCATCCCAGAAGCCATCGGCATTTTTTAAATCTTTAAAATGTGTCAAAAACAAAGTGCAACAAATGTATCAGAATGTTCTAGTGACTTTTGTTCCATGTCAGTCTGGTGTGTCAAAAGACTACTTTATATGACACCTTTTCCTCTTCATGGATCCCCAGGGATGAGACTTGGCACTAGTGGCAGGTTCCTGGCTTAGTAACAAACTCATGGAGCATCTCCTCTAGTAAGTATCAACTGACATAAATTCTGGGGCAATTTGTCTCCCACTGACTGCCAAACCATACTCTCTAGATTGTCCCCTTGGCTTTTATTGGAGTAAAATTGTATCTAGATCTCTTAGAAGTGGTGTGGTGCTTTCTGTTTATGTTTCTGGTTATACAGTACAAATGTTGTCTCTGCAGGCATGTTTATAGCAGTGTCAATTTTGGTATTGATTCTGTCTCTGTTGACATATTTCAGAATGTATTAAAGAATATCTAAACCTATGAATAAAAATATAATATATGGTAGCTTACAAGTCCATAGGTGTGATGACTGCATAAGTTTGCTTTTTTTCAGGATTTGTTTGCCTTTATTTTGATCCTGCCAATAACACTTCCCAACCTAGGGTGACAATTTTTGCTCACAATACTGTATCTATGAGAAAGCAGCAGTCCAGTATCTATGAGGAAGCAGCAATGCAATCCAGTCCTATTCACTAGGACTGGACTGCAAACACCCCCCTCCCCCTCTTCTTCTCTATAACATAGAGGGGGGAGTTATGTTGTTCTTGAAAATATCCAGCACAAGGACATTGTAGTTCAGCTGTAAAGCTTTTTGATTGTACTGTATATTTAATTAAAAATACTAAATAAGAGGATGGTATGTGCATATACCTTTTAAGTGCTACAAAATCATACAATTATTATATGAACATCTTCATAAATTATTTAATGTCGACTATTAATAATGATTTGTGTTATTTAGGATTTTACTTGTCATTTGTTTGGGCAGTTATTTCTTAACTACAGTTAACTTATTTTTTATTAAAGGTCTACAAATTTGGTGTCATTATTTACTATCCACATATTTTGTGACTATATATCCTTTACTCATTCACATGGGGGATGCACAGTGTCTCAGGGTCCCCTTATATTTAAGGAGAATTTCAGATTTCAATAAATGATCCCCGCCCCCACCCACCCCCGCCTGCAGACCCCCACGACCACCAGGCCAGGGTTATTGAATAGAGACCCTTGCGCTCATCAATGTGGGGACAAGGTGCTTAGCAATGTACCCTCAGCCAGACTGACTCATCAATACTAGGGGTCTAGTATGTATTTTTTTAGGCAACCTATGCCAATTTTCATTAGTGGGGCTCCCCATTAACATCTATATCAGATTTCACTCTAGGATAAGGGTCTGGTATGAATGAAGAGAATCCCCAGCTGTAAATTTCTGTAAACAGCATTTTTTCGTAAATGTCAGTTTTGCCACTTCGCAGGCAAATTAAGAGAATCCAACAGACATGATATTTAAATCATTTTTGCATTCTTAACACTTTACTTTAAGTTATAATAAAATTGCTGCTCCCCATCAAACAGAATAAAAAAAAATCAGCTTTGGTACATGTTGCCCAGGGCAGTACCCAGTCCTCCATGCCATTTTTTTTTTTTACAATCCTTTGCCTATTAGCCAGGAAAATGTCCATGACTGTTTTTTTAACATTCAGATCAGATTGACGTCAGTGGGGTTTATTTTAAGCTACGGAACTTCACCAAACCCACTTTTACCCGAAACCCAGGTACATTTGGCTCATCCTCAATTGTCAGTGTTTTAAATTCTCCTGATGTTACACTGTACTTTACATACTTCTGACTACTGCACCTTGTACACTGTGGTGTACCATTCAAACAGTATACTATATCTGAGCAAGATGCAGTAGTCAGAGCCTGCTGGGTTGAACAAAAAAAAAGATACTAGTGTGTACTAGGCTTTAGTTTGTTATCTATTGATAAGGACTGTTATCTACTAATGAAAATCGAGTGCATATATACAGGAACCACAAGACAGCTTGCAGCAAAGCAAGCTTATATGTGATATTTCAAACACTTTAAGTATTCTGGCATTAATATGAAAATGCAGGTGCATGATCAGACAGATGTCTTAATGAGCACTCCAGTTTCCAGAAACCCAGATCTTCTACCTGAAAAATGTCAACTCTTCTCAACACTTGGCATGCTCCAAAGAAGACTATGCTCCCTCGCCTCTCACATATTTATAGCCTCTCACACATTTATACAGATATTAGTGCTTTACTATGGTATGCAGTCTTACTGGTCACACGGAGATTAAAATTTGGTAGTCAGTGGAGCCAAAAAGGACTAAAGCATGAAATGTCAACGAGTGCCAGGATTGCCTGTTAGAGCACTCGATCTCACCAAAACAATATATGGGATCTGCATGGCAACTATGAGTGTCTGTAGTTTGTTTCTTATAGGCAGCTTAGGAGAAATGTAAAGTGACAGGTCAACTTTAGCAACCTGTTGGTTTATTTTTTTTATGCATGGACAATTCTGGTGTAGTTTGCCACTCTCCAGATTATATGCTTACAGTTTTTTAATGCTTTCCTTTTATCTTGAAAAAGCTGATATGGAACTCCTGAATTGATAAGCTTCTTTAGGGTCCTTATTATTATTATTATTATTATTATACAGGATTTATATAGCGCCAACAGTTTACGCAGCGCTTTACAATATAAAAGGGAGACAATACAGTTATAATAGAATAAGATACAGGAGGATTAAGAGGGCCCTGCTCAGAAGAGCTTACAATCTAATAGGGTGGGGCAGGTGGTACAAAAGGTTGTAACTGTGGGGAATGAGCTGATGGAAGTGGTAAAAGATTAGTTAGAGACGTTATAGGCTTTCCTGAAGAGATGAGTTTTCAGGGATCGTCTGAAGGTAGCAAGAGTAGGGGATAGCCGGACAGGTGGAGGTAGCGAGTTTTAGAGGATGGGAGAGGCTCTGGAGAAATCCTGGAGACGAGCACGAGAGGAGGAGACGAGAGAGGTTGAGAGTAGGAGGTCTTGAGAAGAGCGGAGAGGATGATTTGGGTGATATTTGGAGACAAGATTGGTGATGTAGCTTGGGGCAGAGTTGTGAATGGTTTTGTATGTTGTGGTTAGTATTTTGAATTTAATTCGCTGGGTGAATGGGAGCCAGTGTAGGGATTGAAGGAGAGGGTTGGCAGACACTGAGCGGTTGGTAAGGTTGATAAGTCTGGCAGCAGCATTCATGATAGACTGAAGAGGGGATAGCCTATAGAGAGAGGCAGGCCAATGAGAAGGGAGTTGCAATAGTCAAGGCGAGAGACAACAAGGGAGTGAATGAGGAGCTTGGTAGTTTCATTTGTTAAAAAGGGGCACATTTTAGAGATGTTACAGAGGTGAATTCTACAAACTAGAACTAGGGTCCTTGTGATTAACCCTTTGTAGTTTGGCAGTAGGCAAGAATGTCCGGTTTCTGTATATGGCCACTCTTTGTATGACCTGTGAACAGCTATACAAGTCACTCATTTATTCATTCATTCATTCATTCATTCAGAAAGAAGTAAATAATGGGAGCTGCGCTCTAAATGAGGAACATATATTATGATATAAAATACAATATAAATTCTCTTATAAAGTAAAAAACAATTAGTCCCAATTGTGATCCATGTGACAAAAATCAAGTGAGTCCTCCAAGTTAAATAACAAAACTTGAAAGTTCTCCAAATTGAAGGAAGGTGAATGGACCAAAGCACACTGTGCTTTAACTTCCTCCTGAAGCTAACACCCAGCCAGGGCCTCCTCTGCTGCCACTTCCAGCAAGGTCTCCTGTCTACTTCCTTGCTGGAAGTGGCAGCAGTGGAGGCATTTCTGAATGGGAATTGGATTGCTTTTTTCCCTGACCATCCACAAGTTCATCAGTCTGATAGTGGTGTATGGAGGCTGTCTGTTGTTCGATCTGCCATTCTTTGCAGTTCCTGGATGAAAAAGGCCCTGGCTGGGTGTTAGCCACAAGCTTTATTAGCTTGCGCAGTTGGTAAGCGTGAACTATTCGTGGTGGTGGATTCACTATTGTCTGTCAATACCCAGTCATTTGTTTTAGTCCATTTACCTTCCTTTCATTTGGAAGATTTTCAAGTTTTGTAATTTAACTTGGAGGACTCACTTGATTTTTGTCACATGGATAACAATTGGGACTTGTTGATATTTACTTTATAAGTGAATTTATATTGTATTTTATGTTGTATTATAAGTTGGTCATTTAGAGTGCAGCTAACATTATTTACTTGTTTGTTTGTGTAGATCTCACTTTGAGCTGTGGCTATATTTAGAGGTTGGATTACACTGCAGTTTTTCTTATTGCACATATATGAGAAAGAAGCTTTTCCATATTGCATTCCCTTTTTTTACCCTCTGGGACCAATAGACAGGAGGGCAGTAAACCAGGTTAGGATCACCTCCTTCAGATTCTGATAGTCCATGTTACTATCTGGGTTCAAATGAAAACTAGCTTTTTGCGGATATATATATATATATATATATATATATATATATATATATATATACACACATATACACACATACATATATATATACACATACACACACATACACATACACACACACACACACACACACACACACACACACACACACATACACACACATACATACGTACGTATGTAGGAATGCTCCCAAATCACCAGCCGATGTAGTCTATTACAGAAAGTAGCTTCCTTGAATAGAGATTTGTTTTATATTTAATAATGTATGTTGATCTTGGCCCTTTGATGCAAGACTCTATGGAGTTCTTTATGCTTAATTAATTCTTGGGAGAGGTGAAGCAGTGTGATAGAGTGTGTCTGGTCCCAAGTAATAAACATGGAAGAAATTGGAAATAGATTTTTTAGATTCAGGTGAACATCTTAAGTACACTGTTGAGCATGTTGTAATCTGTAGCAACAGAAGCATAACTAGTATCTTCAGGGCCCCAGTGCTAAAAACCATGGAGGGCCGCCCTGACCCTTCCTGTTGGTCCCAGGGCCCTTCCCTCCTTGCCTGGGGCACTTTTCACTGATCCTGGGTCCCTTTATTATGGTCCCGCAGTGGATCTCTTTCACATGTTCTGCAGTGGGCCCCCTTACTGCTGTCTTGGGCCCCCCATGGTGGCAGAAAGCAAGAGTCATGTCATCAGCACACCAGGGAGCTCCATACAAGGGTCCAATATAGTGGCTGAACTACAAGGGTTGCAAAGGTTGCACTTGCGACCAGATGTTCCACCACTATGGGGGTTCTCAACTTCCTCTTGCTCTCCTGCTTGCTATTGACAATGCCGGTCCAGTGTCTCTGTCTTCATGGCAGCAGCAGCACATTATGATCCAGTGCCGATTACATTATGGGACTGATGGGAGCATGTGCGGGAGGGCCGGTACTATTGATTGTAGACAGCTAAGCTCTTGGCCAGCTGCATAGCTTTCTCTATTGACATGCCGATTGAGATGCAATCTGGCTGCTGCTCCTGATTGGATGTTATATGTGGACATAAACACAGTATTTATTAGAATCAAAAGTACAATCACACATATATATCAATAATATGTTCAGCAGCCATGTGTGCTCCATGCCAGTAAGATGTGGGCTCTGATCAATAAAACCACTATCATATTTAATATTAGATCTGATCAGGAATATAGCCTAGATCGCATCCCGATCACCATGTTAACAGAGAAGGCTTTGTAGAGTCACCGCTGCTAGGTGACCAGTGGAGAACTCAGCTGTCCACAACCAGTAGTGCCGGTATATATATCTATATATCTACTTGATCAAAACCAATGCTGGGTCTGCTAAATACATATAGTGAAGTTACCTATATACTCTAGGCTTGGTCATACCAAAATGTGTACGCCTTAATGCACATGTTTTTGAGTGTTGAAGTGAATTGCACTAGGCAGCCTGTTAATTTTGAACTGGCTCTCAATAGGTCCTGCACATTTGTTTTTTTCAAACATCCCATTCTGTGCACTGTACTGTACATTTCCCATGCCATACGTTCTTGTCCTGTATTCTGCACTGTATAGTCTCTGTTTTGCACCAAACTATTTTGTGCACTGGGTTTTACATTCTCTATTCTGCAACATGCCATCCTGTCTGCTGGACTGCACATTCCTTATTCTACAATGCCTTATTCCATATGCTTTGCTGTACATTTCCTGTTCAGCAACACCCCATTGAAATCTAAACATTACAATACATATGTTGATTATTATTCACAGTTAGTATATGAGTTAATATATTACTTGTAATGGTAATTAGGGTGTTTTATAATGTTTTTTTTTTCATTGGTGGGCCCTCCTATGGGGCCCTGTGTTTTTTAGTTATGACTCTGGTGCTCTGCCTTTTGTATTGCCTCGGGCTGTTCATAGTCAGTACAAGGAGACTGGCGAGGCAGAGAACACAGTAGGAAGGTCTTAAAACATCACTGCTCACTTCTGGGGTTAAGTGAAACCTAGATATATGGACCCAGAGCTGTGCTGTGATGCTGAGACAAGCATAATGGCAGCTAGGAAGGGGAGCCCAGCTGCAGAAGATGATGAACTTAGCACATAAAAAAGAGGGGGGAGGGGCAGTTTGGCATCTTCACTCTAGGCACTGAATAAACGTATCCTGGCACTGAATGTGAATACACTGCTTATGGTCACACAGGCTTTCAGATCAGGTCCACCTGTCAGTTTTTCAGGTGGACCCAATTGGAAGCTCAATGCAGGTGTATGGGCAGGCAAATGTAAATGGACTTGTATCCATTTACATCCACCTACCTCTGAGGTCATCAAGGACCATAAAAAAAAAAAAAAACAGAAAATGACTGCATTTCAGACCAAAATGTAATGGAACAGAGATAGACTGATGTAAATGGGCACAAGTCCCTTTACTTCCAGCCACCCATAGATCCAACAGGGGTTCACCATAATTCCCTGTCAAAATGCAGACTGCGATAGAATGCCACGAAAACAACATCCATCACATTCTTCTTCAATTCATTGGGGGATTTGCTCAGGGCGTTTGATCATCCCATGTTACCTGGAAAACCCCAAGAGGTCCTTCAAGTTGCCCATTAGTCAGTGAAGGAATGTAAAAAAATCGAATTTCTTCATCAGTTTAGTCCAATATGTATTTTGCTACATGTTTTTGGTAAAAAAAAAAAAAAACCTAATAAGCGTAAATTGATTGGTTTGTGCAAAAGTTATAGCATCTACAAACTATGGGATAGATTTATGGACTTTTTTTCTTTTATTGTTTTTACTAGTAATGGTGTTGATCAGCAATTTTTAGTGGGACTGTGACATTGCAGCAAACAATTCCCCATAAAATATTAAATATGGGAATGAGATGCGTTATATGGGTGTATCCACACTGATATGATAATAAAAAGGTGTGCACTATTGATATTGAGACCAATATGAATATATATGACAATATGCCCCACAGCGAAAGGTTGCAACACAACAAACCCTACTGAAGCTGGAGGCTATACCTCAATATGTGCACTAATCAAAAACTATTCCATGTACTACAAAAACAACCCCATACATAGTTATCTGCATACATAATTACATAATTACATAGACGCACATATGATGTGCATCAGGGGGTGGAGGTTGCTCACAGACCAATAAGAATATTGCATACAATGCAGCTAGGTCAAACTGCCTTATTCACAAGCCATATATACATCAATTTATGGAATGGAAATCGCATACACGCATAGCAGTTCATATTATTAAGAGTTGCAGCAGTAACGTCTCAGTCGAGTATAGTAGTCCCATATATTAACACTGTCGAGTTATGAGTTTCCCAAGGGTGACTTTGGTGCAGAGACAGTTGTCTGGTGACTTTGGTGCTCCCCCTTGTGGTTGCCTACTCACCAGCTCCCGGAACCCCTACAGGGGTAATGCGCCTGTAGTATATTAGGATGGAACTCTCTGCTTGCTGCGGTGGGTGCCTTCGGTGTACCAAGCTCCCCAGACCCCTTTGGGGGGTAGTACGCCTGCAGTAAGTAGGTGGATGGAACTCTCCGCTTGCTGCTTTCTGCGATGGATGCCTCCTGTATATCCTAATTGGTGGAGGTATTGCAATCCCTCGTGCATCAAAAGATAATAAAAAGAGCTGTCTCCATGTGTTCATCTCTAGAGGTGACTAGAGGGACTACTATACTCTGAGATGTTACTGCTGCAACTCTTAATAATATGAACTGCTACAGTATGCGTGTATGCGATTTCCATTCCATAAATTGATGTATATATGGCTTGTGAATAAGGCAGTTTGACCTAGGTGCATTGTATGCAATATTCTTATTGGTCTGTGAACAACCTCCACCCCCTGATGCACATCATATGTGCGTCTATGTAATTATTTATGTATGCAGATAACTATGTATGGGGTTGTTTTTGTAGTACATGGAAAAGTTTTTGATTAGTGCACATATTGAGGTATAGCCTCCAGCTTCAGTAGGGTTTGTTGTGTTGCAACCTTTCGCTGTGGGGCATATTGTCATATATATTCATATTGGTCTCAATAGTGCACACCTTTTATTATCATATCAGTGTGGATACACCCATATAACTCATCTCATCCCCATATTTAATATTTTATGGGGAATGGATTCCATGATATTTAATGACATATAGATACACAAGAGTGTTATGATTTAAATATTCCGCAAGGCTATCCTAGTACAGACCTAACATTTAGGTTTTTAGGTAGCGCCAAATAAACCCATTTTTTACTTTTTGAAACATGATTAACAGGGCACCTAACGTGGGTACTCTGTGTTAGGGGGGCAGCAACCTGTGGTTTCTTGCCCTATAGACCTGTCCTAAGCGCAGTTTTATACACGAGTTATTGCAGCAAACAAATCTGACACTTTTTGGGGGCCAGTGACACCAATATAGTGATCAGTGCAAAAAAAAAAAAAAGCACTATCACTGTACAAATGACAATGGCAGGGAAGGGGTTAACATCAGGGGAGATCAAAGGGTTAACTGTGTTCCCTGGGAGTGCTTTCTTATTGTGTGGGGGATGGCTTAACTGAAGAAAGACAGATCCATGTTATTGCTTAGAAGAAACACAAGATTTCTGTCTTTCTTACTAGAAGAACGGCAATCTGCCTTGTTTACATAGACAGACCGCCGTTCTGCCTCTCTCCCACTATCCAATCACAATGGGAGCGGGGGTCCGGCAACATGCACCCGCTTACCAGATCCAAAGAAAGGAATCATGTACTGTATAGGTACATGATTTTGCACTTAAGGGCAGCCCTGCCGCAGAATATGTATGCGGGGTGGTCCTTAAGGGTTAAAGCATATCTAAACCATTTGTTTTACATTTGAATAGGGAAAAGTTACAACTCCTGTTAGATCTTTTTCTGATCTGAATTCCGTTGAGGAGATTTCACGTTTCTTCATGTTCTAGAGACACAGCAATATTTTTTTCCTGGTGTATTTTAAATGTATTTGTATACTTTTTAAAATTGTGTTATTTTTCCTTTTTGGTGATGACTTTTTCTAAAGAAAATAAATAAGAAATTAAAGACTATATATATATATATATATATATATATATATATATATATATATATATATATATATATATATATATATATATATATATATATATATTATATAGACAATATGGGGGAGATTTAAAAAACTGGAGCACTCAGAATCTGGTGCAACTGTACATGTTAGCCAATCAGCTTCTAACTTCAGCTTGTTCAATTAAGCTTTGACAAATGAAAAAAAAATGCAAGCTGATTGATTTCTGTGCAGAGCTGCCCCAGACTTTGCACTCTTCAGTATTAGTAAATCAACCCTTATGTACAGTATATAGACTATATATGCAGTATAGACAAACTTCAAATCACCTGACTGTTTTGCCAGCCAATCATGGTGGTCACATGATGCTTCCACCCAGCATTAAGATGCACTTAAAGGGTTTCTGTTAGGATGGAGTTACCTTTACCCCTCACTTCAATAACTATAATGTGATTTTTTTTTCTTATTTCTCTGTCTTTAAATAAATAAACATTTTTTTGGATATGGCATTGGTACATTCAGCCACATTCCACTAGGAAGACTAATTTCCACAGTTTATTTTGTAAAATAAAACATATACTCTAGATCAGGGGCAGAAGATCAAGAGACAAAAAATTGCCATCATGGCACAGCCAGCATAAGTAAGCTTTTAGAGGAACATTAAGCCAATTTCAATGTTTTTTTCTCTACCCTGGTTTAAATACTAGCATATTTTCTAGACAATTTCTAGCAAACACAAAGACAGCATCACTTTGAGAATCATCAATCCTCCAACCCCTTCTGGAGAAATTTCAGTAAAGGGTTCTAGATAATTTGCAGCTTGCGCAATTAAATGTACAAGACAATGGCAGCACCTCTTCATTACACTTCTCCACTCCACCAGTGATGCAACTATAAAAAATAGATGGCAGCAGTACTTCTGCATGGCCTACATTTTAAGTATGAAAAAGGTTCAATGCTGGCGATGCACAGCGGATCCTGCCACATTCCTGCAGGTGTTCTGGGAGTGTCCGGATATAAAGCTAGTCTGTTCAGCGGTTTCTCATTGTATCTACAAGGTCACCACTATAGTAGTGCCACTATCAAAACACGTTTGTATTTTAGGACTAGTTTATTTACTAGCTACCTCTAGGGCTTTGAAAACTCTGGTAGGTCTACTATTGTTTTATGCACGCAAGTCCATACGCCTTGAATGGAAATCTCCCCAGGTACCTACCTTAGATTATTGGAAGACTATTGTTAACAAAATGGTCCCATTGTACAAATTTACTTACAAATCTAGGGGATGCCCACAAAAATTCTCCAAGGTGTGGGACATTTGGACAGAGTCCAGGGATACTGTTGGATCATCGGCAACGCCTCCATAGTATGCTTTGTTTTACCCCTGAAAATTTTTTTTGCCGAGTTCTGTGCACTGCGCAGGAAAAATATTCAGAAGTCTAATTCGCACTTCCCAGCTACGGCGAACAAAGTTCTCTTATGCCTTGGTTACCAAATACCTTGTTTGATAAGTTTATAATTGTGTGGGGTTTTTTTTGGTTGTTCTTTCACCTTGTTTTCAATTCAAGCCTGGGTATGCCCAATAGGCTTTGTTGATTTAACTCTTATATTTTAAGCTTAATAAAATGTATGAAAGGTTTTTTTTTTGTTTTTTTTACAGAAATTTTAAAGAAATTCCAGTAAGCATTCAGAAAGGAAGCAGGCAGCATAAAGGGTCACATTGCACTTGTTGTAAAATGGTTAAAGTGTGCAAATAATTCTCAACTAGGAGCTGATAATGACTGAAATAGAAGGATGGGCAGGTCCTTTATAGCACAAAATATTAATACCATTTTTTTATTTTAAAAAATATTAGTGCCATTTTTTTAGTGCCACCAGCAGAAGAATAGTTAGTTTCCCAGAAGTTAAAGACAGTGAAATATTCTGTCAAGTTTGCCACAAACAGGAAGAGCAATAGGTCACAGAGTTGGCAGCAATAGAAACTGCAAGAAGATGGGCAGGGACTCATTGGTTTTATTGCAAAAAAAAAAATGTATTTCCTGTATACTGTACATGTAGATTGTCACTCTGTACCTTCTCTACAGACACCCCAAATGAATCTTCTTCTAAAAATAACAAACATGTTATACTTATGTGCTCTCTGCAGTGGATTTGCACAAAGCAGTCCCAATCCTCCTCTTCTCAGGTCCCTCTTTGGTGCTCCTGCCCCCTCCCTCCTGTCGAGTGCCCCCACAGCAAGCAGCTTGCTATGTGGGCACTGAGCTGAATCACAGCTCCATGTGTTCATTCAGGCATGGAGCTGTGGTTCGACCCCGCCCCCTCTCTCTCCTTATGGGCTAGCTGACTTTGACAGCAGTGGGAGCCAATGGCACTGCTGCCATACACTGTATTCAGTTTAGCTAGATCCGTTCCTGTTATCTTCTTACCGACAGGCAGGCTTGTCTTGTTACAGTATTTACAGCTACCTGAAGAAAATTGCTGGTGTTCTTTTGATCCTATTAGTACCACAGTCAGGCAGCTAGGCTATTTACAGTTAGTGCAGTGCGTCCTGCTCACAGTGTTCAGCTAAAACTACAAGTTAGTGGGGTGCGTCCTGCTAACAGTGCACAGCTAAAACTACAAGTTAATGGGGTGCGTCCTGCTCACAGTGTTCAGCTAAACCTACAAGTTAGTGGGGTGCATCCTGCACACAGTGTTCAGCTAAAACTACAAGTTAGTGGGGTGCGTCCTGCTCACAGTGTTCAGCTAAAACTACAAGTTAGTGCGGTGCGTCCTGCTCACAGTGTTCAGCTAAAACTACAAGTTAGTGCGGTGCGTCCTGCTCACAGTGTTCAGCTAAAACTACAAGTTAGTGCGATGCGTCCTGCTCACAGTGTTCAGCTAAAACTACAAAGTAGTGCGGTGCGTCCTGCTCACAGTGTTCAGCTAAAACTACAAGTTAGTGCAGTGCGTCCTGCTCACAGTGTTCAGCTAAAACTACAAGTTAGTGTGGTGCGTCCTGCTCACAGTGTTCAGCTAAAACTACAAGTTAGTGTGGTGCGTCCACCTCACAGTGTTCAGCTAAACCTACAAGTTAGTGTAGTGAGACCTCTGCATAGTGTTCATCTAAAGCTACAAGTTAGTGGGGTGCATCCTGCTCACAGTGTTCAGCTAAAACTACAAGTTAGTGCGGTGCATCCTGCTCACAGTGTTCAGCTAAAACTACAAGTTAGTGGGGTGCGTCCTGCTCTCAGTGTTCAGCTAAAACTACAAGTTAGTGTGGTGCGTCCACCTCACAGTGTTCAGCTAAACCTACAAGTTAGTGTAGTGAGACCTCTGCATAGTGTTCATCTAAAGCTACAAGTTAGTGCAGTGCGTCCTGCTCACAGTGTTCAGCTAAAACTACAAGTTAGTGTGGTGCGTCCTGCTCACAGTGTTCAGCTAAAACTACAAGTTAGTGTGGTGCGTCCACCTCACAGTGTTCAGCTAAAACTACAAGTTAGTGCGGTGCATCCTGCTCACAGTGTTCAGCTAAAACTACAAGTTAGTGTGGTGCGTCAACCTCACAGTGTTCATCTAAAGCTACAAGTTAGTGCAGTGCGTCCTGCTCACAGTGTTCAGCTAAAACTACAAGTTAGTGCGGTACGTCCACCTCACAGTGTTCAGCTAAACCTACAAGTTATTTTTTTGCGAGCTCTGCACAGTGTTCAGCTAAAGCTACCTGTAGAAGGTTGGTGGTGTTCTCATACTACAGATAGGCAGTTGATTTTGCTAGCTGCAGTATAAGTATATATATATATATATATATATATATATATATATATATATATATATATATATATATTATATCCCAGCTTAGTGCAGCTACAGGACATTAGTATGTCTGGAAGGCCAAGAAGGACAGGCAGACAGTCACAAGCCAATAAGAGAGGGCAAGCAGGCTCTGTGTCTAGTGCTGGTCATGGAGATGGTGCATCCTCATCGGCACGTGGCCGTGGGACACGCTTGGCCTTTTTTTGGCAGCTGACCGTGTTAAGCCGCAACATGCGGAAGACTTGGTCGAGTGGATGACCAAGCCGTCCTCATCCTCCTTATCCTCTCTCACCCATGCCCAGGGTACTTTGTCTGGCAAAGCAGCGGCCTCTTCCCTTGGCTCAATGTCATCAGTGACTCCTTCCCTAGCCCCACCATGTCCTCCTGAGGAGTCCCTCGAACTGTTTGACCACAGTGTTGGGTACATGCTCCAGGAGGATGCCCAGCATTTGGAAGGCTCTGATGATGATACTGAGCTCAATGAAGGCAGTAACATGAGCACGGTCAGAGGGGTGCCCAAGAAGGACAGCAATCTGGCAGTCATGCTCCCCCTGCTGCAGCATACTGCCAGGTTTGCTCCAGTGATGAGGAGGGAGGGGATGATGAGATCACTGACTCAACATGGGTGCCTGATAGGAGAGAGGAGGAGGAGGAGGCGGCACATCACCAACGAGGCAGGATGCCCCCCAGGGGCCAGCCTAAGGGCAGCACATTGACTGCATCACACCCCAAAGCTCCACATGTGCAGGGCGCTGCAGTCTCTGCATGTTATTCAAAAAGTTCTTTGGTGTGGGCCTTTTTTGAGACGAGTGCATCAGATCGCACCGCTGCTATTTGCAACATAGGTCTCAAGCGTATCTAGCGTGGCCAAAACATCTCCCGCTTGGGTACCACATGCTTGACCAGACATATGTTGACCTGCCATGCAGTTCATTGGCAAGCTTATCTAAAAGACCCACACCAAAGAACAAAGAGGACCTCTCCTTGCTCCTCATCAGCTGAGATCTCCAACCCCACTATACCTTCAGTCCTCTCTGAGACCTGCACTGAGAGGAATGAAGGTGTAGAATTAGGTGTGTCACAGCCAAGTACTTGTGGGCAATCTGCTTTTGGTACACCGACGTCAGATTGTACCAGGCAAAATTTTCCTGCCCCAGCTGCTGCACCGCCAAAAGAAGTTTGCTCCCAGTCATCCACATGCCCAGCGGTTGAATGCTAGCTTGGCAAAATTGCTAGCACTTCAACTGCTGCCTTTTCAGTTGGTAGACTCTGCCCCCTTCCGTGAGTTTGTGGAATGTGCGGTTCCTCAGTGGCAGGTACCCAAACGCCACTTTTTCTCATGGAAGGCGATTTCGGCTCTCTACCAGCATGTGGAAGGCAATGTCCATGCCTCGCTAGACAGGGCGGTCAGCGGTAAGGTGCATATTACCACTGACTCATGGTCCAGCAGGCATGAACAGGGACGTTACCTAAGTTTCACGGCGCATTGGGTGACTCTGCTGGCAGCTGGGAAGGATGCAGGACAAGGTGCAGTAGTGTTGGAGGTTGTTCCGCCACCACGCCTCCAAAATGCTAATGATTGTGACACACCTCTCTCCTCCACCCCCTCCTCTTCTTTTTCCTCCATGGCCTCTTCCTGTGCTTCGTCCTCGGAACCAGCGGTTCTCCGGAGCCGCTCAAGGGGCTACGCAAGTACGCAGGCCAAAAGATGCCATGCGGTGCTTAAGCTGGTGTGCTTGGGGGACAGGAGCCACACTGGGGCAGAGGTTCTGTCAGCTCTGCAGGGGCAGGTTTAGAGGTGGTTGACGCCATGCCAACTTAAGGCAGGAATGGTGGTTTGCGACAATGGCACCAACCTCCTCTCTGCCCTCCGACAGGGACAAATGACCCATGTGCCCTGTTTGGCTCACGTCCTTAACTTGGTGGTGCAGCGGTTCTTGGGCAGGTACCCGGGCTTACAGGATGTCCTGAGGTAGGCCAGGAAAGTCTGTGTGCATTTCCGCC
This sequence comes from Lithobates clamitans, assembly GCA_037952925.1. Taxonomy (NCBI): domain Eukaryota; kingdom Metazoa; phylum Chordata; class Amphibia; order Anura; family Ranidae; genus Lithobates; species Lithobates clamitans. The sequence continues at coordinate 236,067 of JBBGZY010000415.1, forward strand.
GGTCATATAATGCCAGTGCTCGGCTGGCGAACCTCCAAAAGGAGTTTAACCTGCCCAAGAACCGCCTAATCTGTGACATGCCCACCAGGTGGAACTCAACATTGGCCATGCTGCAGCGGCTGCACATGCAGCAGAGGGCCATCAATGAGTACCTGTGCGACTATGGCACCAGGACAGGGTTAGGGGAGCTTGTTTTTTTTTCCCCACGCAAGTGGGCCATGATCAGGGATGCATGCACTGTCCTGTCAAAATTTGAGGAGGCCACGAGGATGGTGAGCAGTGACAGTGCATGCATCATTGACACTGTCCCCCTTGTCCACCTGTTGGAGCACACGCTGCGTGGAATAATGGACAGGGCACTTGAGGCAGAACAGAGGCAGAAAGAGGAGGACTTCCTTAGCTCTCAAGGCCCCCTTTATCCAGCCAGTGTTCCTGCGTGCCCGCCGATCATACAGGAAGAGGACGAGGAGGAGGAGGAGGACAAGGACGAGGACGATGAGGACGAGGACGACGAGGACGAGGACGACGAGGACGAAGACGAGGAGGACGAAGATTGTGTCAGTAGGGAGGTGGAGCCTGGCACTCAGCATCAGCAGCAGTCTTTAAGGGATCAGTCCCAAGAAACACATGGACTTATACGTGGCTGGGAGGAGGTGGCTGCGGACCATGTCGTCCTTAGTGACCCAGAGGACTCCGGACCGAATGCCTCAGCAAACCTACGCTGCATGGCCTCCCTGATCCTGCAAAGCCTGCGTAAGGATCCTCGTATTCCTGGTATCAAGGAGAAGGACCAATACTGGCTGGCAACCCTCCTTGATCCACGTTACAAGGGTAAGGTTGTGGACCTTATCTTGCCATCGCAGAGGGAGCAGAGGATGAAACATCTTCGGAAGGCCTTGCAGAAAGGTCTGTGCAACGCGTTCCCAGAGACTGGGAGGTTACAAACTCCTGTTTCTGGACAACGTGTTGCTGAGACTTCGGTCAGTCAAAGAAGGAGCGGTGGAGAAAGTGGCCGTCTGTCTTGGATCACCACCAGCTACCAAGCACCTGATGCTGATGCAACCAAATATTTTTTTTTGAAATCTCAGATCCCTTCAAAGACTGCCTATGCTGATGCTGAGTGACTATCCCTGAGTAATTATCCTCTTCCTCCTCAATGATCACGCTGATAGCTGTAAGAACATTTTTAAGGCCCAATTTTTCAGCCCTTGTTTAACAGGGGCGTGTAATTACAATTTTTGATGCAATACTTTGCAGCAGGGCTCATTTCTGCGTTACAACTAGAGTACCTGTGAGGGGTTGTAGTGTTGTGGGACCAGTGCCTAAGGCCTAATTTTTCAGCCCCTGTTCAACAGGGGCATGTAATTACAATTCTTGATCTAATATTTCACAGCAGGGCCCATTTCTGCACCCACCAAAAGCGAGTGAGGACTTACAGTGTTGTGGCACCAGCACCACCACCACCAAAGGCCCAATTTTTCTGCCCTTGTTCAACAGGGGCATGTAATTACAATTCTTGATCTAATATTTCACAGCAGGGCCCATTTCTGCGCCCACCAAGAGCGAGTGAGGACTTACAGTGTTGTGGCACCAGCACCACCACCACCACCAAAGGCCCAATTTTTCTGCCCCTGTTCAACAGGGGCATGTAATTACAATTCTTGATCTAATATTTCACAGCAGGGCCCTGTGAGGGCTTACAGTGTTGTGGCCACAACAACACCTAAGGCCCAAATTTCTGCTGAGTATATAGGGCAGGCCCCTACTTTCAAACATCTAACTTACAAACGACTCCTACTTGCAAACGGAAGGAGACAACAGGAAGTGAGATGAAATCTACCCCTAGGAAGGGAAATTCTCTCCTGTAAGAGTTAATATGGGAAACACATTTCTCCTTTCCACTGATATTTTCCAATCCTTGTTCCACAAAAAAACCCAAATTTTCAAAAAACATTTGTCATTGGGACAAAAAGTGAGGTGAAATCTTCTGAAGAGGATGACAGACAGCAAAACAAATGTCACAGGGGTGATAACCCTTCCCTATGTTTTCCAAAAAGCTTAAAAAAGATTTTTTGGCTGGAACTAAACATGTTAAAAATGTACCCGTTCAAAATGACAAACAGATTCTACTTAACAACAAACCTACAGTCCCTGTCTTGTTTGCACCGCCTGTATACTGCTGTTCAGAGTATATAGGGCCTGGTGGCCCCACACCTTTCCTTATTTTAATTTGGGTGCGGGGTTTCCCTTAATATCCATACAAGACCCAAAGGGCCTGGTAATGGACTGGGGGGTACCCATGCTGTTTGTCTCACTGATTTTCATCCATATTGCCAGGACCCGACATTACAATTAAACCCGCAAGCAGTTTTAAATGAGATTTTTTCCTTTAAAAATGACATTTTGTGCAGGGACTGTTCTAAACACGGGGAACACGCGCCACTTTACAGGCATACTATAGACACACCCCAGGTACGATATTTAAAGGAATATTTCACTTTTTTTTAACTTTAGGCATCATTAAAATCACTTCTCCCGAAAAAACGGCCGTTTTTAAAAGTTTTTTTTGCATTGATACATGTCCCCTGGGGCAGGACCCAGGTCCCCAAACCCTCTTTAGGACAATACCATGCAAATTAGCCTTTAAAATGAGCACTTTTGATTTAGAACGTTCGAGTCCCATAGACGTCAATGGGGTTCTAACGTTCGTGCGAATTTTCGGTCCGTTCACAGGTTCTGGTGCGAACCGAACCGGGGGGTGTTTGGCTCATCCCTAGTGTAAACACACAAATCTGTGTTCTGTTATGAGAGGAGTGACAGATCGTGTGTTCCTATTAGCTAGGAACCATGATTTGTCACTTCCTCTAGTCAGTCCCCTCCCCCTTCAGTTAGAATCACCTCCCAGGGAACACAGTTAACCCCGTGATCACCCACTAGTGTTAACCCCTTCACTGCCAGTGACATTTTTACAGTAATCAATGCATTTTTATAGCACTGACCGCTGTATAAATGACAATGGTCCAAAAATGTGTCAAAATTGTTCAATGTGTCCACCATAATGTTGCAGTCACAATAAAAATCACAGATCACCGCCATTACTAGTAAAAAAAAAAAAATAATAATAATAAAAATGCTATAAATCTATCCCCTATTTTGTAGATGCTATAACTTTTGCACAAACCAATCAATATACTCTTATTGCAATTTTTTACCAAAAATATGTAGAAGAATACATATCGGCTAAACTGAGAAAAAATTAGCTTTTTTTAAAAAAAAATTGGGATATTTATTATAGCAAAAAGTACAAAATATTGCGTTTTTTCTAAATTGTCGCTATTTTTTTGTTCATAGCGCAAAAAATAAAAAATGCAGAGGCGATCAAATATCACCAAAAGAAAGCTCTATTTGTGGGAAAAAAAGGATGTCAATCTTGGGCTTCTCACGTTTTCACTGGCCAGTCACAAGCTGGGGAGGGACAAGACTTGTAAGTTTTACTTGCATCAGAGAAATATCTGGTCTGTATGCTGTATGATGGGGTCACAGGACTGGGTTGACAGATATATATCTATCTAGTTGTTTTCCTGGAATTTAGTTTTAACTAGATATAAAAAAAAGCACTGATATTTTCATATCATAGGTTTGGATGAGCTCTTAACATGGGTATAGTCAACATTTGATAAAGAGACACATTGCAGGACCAGGCTGAAGCAAGTTTCTAATTATTTATGAATGTCAAACAGATTGAAAAGTGTAAAATGGGGCCTGAATGGATGAAATTTGGTCAGTTCAGCAGGGGCTAGCCAAATTTCTCACCAAAAAGGACTGTCTGTATATTTTTGCTTGATCAATGCTTGCAGCAAATCAGCTGCAGCACTGATCGGTGTATTCTGGCAGCAGAGTGGGGGGATCCCCCATCCACCTTGAATGTGTGGATGGGGAAATCAGTTTTTTTTTTGTTTTGTTTTGTTGTTTGATCAGCCAGCTGTCTAATCAAAAAAAAAAAAAGAGAGACATCTATGGCTAGCTTTATGGTTCAAATTTGAAAACAAAAAAAATGTGATACCAAATAACTTGGCCAGAAAGGTAACAGATAAAACAAGGGTAGCCTTGCTGCCCTTTTTGTTTTCCTTTCTTCGTATCAACAAGCTCTTTAGCCTATTAACTGTAACCATCTGTACTGGAAACAGTATTATTCTAATGATAATAATCTTTATAACTTTTTTTTAGTGCATTTATTCCCCATTCTAACAATTTAGGCAATGTAATTGTGCTTTAAGCGGAGTTCCACCTAAAAATTAAACTTCCGCTGATCGGATTCCTCCCCCCCTCCGGTGTTACATTTTGGACCTTTTAGGGGGGAGCAGATACCGGGTATAATCCAGGTATTTGCTCCCACTTCCGGACATATATCACCACAGGCTCCTCTGTGATCTACGCCATGTCCGGCCCCTCTTCCGCCCCCCCCCCACTGTCTTCTGGGAAACACACAGGTCCCAGAAGACAGCAGGGACCAGTAAGGATGTGCAGCGTGACTCGCGCATGCACAGTAGGGAACCAGGCTGTGAAGCCGCAAGGCTTTACTTCCTGATTCCCTTACAGAAGATGGTGGCGCCTCCACCCGAGAGCCAAGGGACAGATCGGCTCCGGTGAGGACATCGCGAGCGCCCTGGACAGGTAAGTGTCCATATATTAAATGCCAGCAGCTGCAGTATTTTTAGCTGCTGACTTTAAAAAAAAAATTTGGCGGAACTCCGTTTTAAAGAGGCACAAGCAAAACACATTAATTAGATCCTTTGGAGTGTAAACAAAAGGCACGGTACTATACTTTGGGATTAGCAACACCTGTGCAACACAATTAAATTAGCCTCAAAGGATACATACACAGATACACAGCGTGACCCTTACTAGAACTGCTTCCAATAAAAACGTAATACTGATAATGTTATTCAGTTTTGAATTTTAAACAAATATGGAGAGGGGCTATCAAAATGTTTATATTTTATGCTATGTATTAAAATGGCACATAATATATATACAGAGGTTGATATGACACTGAAAGTTACAATTAGAATAGTTAATGGAGATCAGGATTTATATAATTCATTATTATTTGATCAGTTCTATGTGTATTTAGAGTAAGTATGTCTTACAGTATATGCATAGAGATCCATATGTCCATTTTTTTCTGACTTAATATATCAAGCCAGCCAAGAGTTTTTTGGTCATAGCAGAACCCAAAGACTTTCAAGTCTATTCAATGTATGGTGGGCTGATTAATAAATGTATATATATATATATATATATATATATATATATATATATATATAGTGTGTATAGTGCTACAATTATTTAAATGATTTGAACTCATTCTTCTACAAAAATACAATCAGATATTTCCAGTCGACACATGATTTATTGATTTAACAAATAAACACTGGATTTGTGGGGATTGTGGGGATTGTACTGAGCAGGGCCTTATGGGTATGCTGCAACAGAAATATAATTGGCCATAAGTCAGACTTAAAGTGGAAGTAAACCCATTCGTATAACAGTTTCATTTTTGGCATGTGCCGGAAATGTAACGCTCCCATTGTTTGTACTCTCAACCAAACTGTCAAATCATGCAATGGCTGGTTTCATAACTGATCACATGTTCAGCATCATGGCAGTTGTAGATTAAACAAGGGCAAACATGGCAGCTTCCTTGGCTGAAAACAATAGGGGGGTTTACTTACACTTTAAACTATTGATCATGAGAGTCATTACAGCAATTAGATAACCAGTACTTGGCTCTTGTGTCTTCGGTCTTCTGCAAGATGCAAGTATAGGTCTGATGTCACTAAAAGAAAACGAAAAAGGTAAGAAATTAAATTTTATATATGTATGTATGCTAGTAAATGTAAATGCTTATGCTAGTAATTTTGTTTCTGCTAGCAAAATAAAAGTACATTATTGAGCTTACATAGTTATATAGTTACAGGTGAGGTTGAAAAAAGACACAAGTCCATCAAGTCCAACCTATGTGTGTGATTATATGTCAGTATTACATTATATATCCCTGTATGTTGCGGTCGTTCAGGTGCTTATCTAATAGCTTTTTGACACTATCGATGCTCCCTGCTGAGACCACAGCCTGTGGAAGGGAATTCCACATCCTTGCCGCTCTTACAGTAAAGAACCCTCTACGTACCTTAAGGTAAAACCTCTTTTCTTCTAATTTTAATGAGGGGCCACGTGTCTTGTTAAACTCCCTTTCGCAAAAAAGTTTTATACATATGGTGGGGTCACCAGTACGGTATTTATAAATTGAAATCATATCCCCTCAAGCCTCTCTTCTCCAGAGAGAATAAGTTCAGTGCTCGCAACCTTTCCTCATAACTAATATCCTCAAGACCCTTTATTAGGTTAGTTGCCCTTCTTTGTACTCGCTCCATTTCCAGTACATCCTTCCTGAGGACTGGTGCCCAGAACTGGACAGCATACTCTACGTGCATCCAGACCAGGGTCTTGTAGAGCTGGACAATTATCGTTTCATCTCTGGAGTTGATCCCCTTTTTAATGCATGCCAATATTCTGTTTGCTTTGTTAGCAGCAGTTTGGCATTGCATGCCATTGCTGAGCCTATCATCTACTAGGACCCCCAGGTCCTTTTCCATCCTAAATTCCATTCCCCCAGAGGTTCTCCCCCAGTGTATAGATTGCATTCATATTTTTGCCACCCAAATGCATTATTTTACATTTTCTACATTAAACCTTATTTGCCATGAGTTGCCCACCCCATTAATCTGTTCAGATCTTTTTGCAAGGTTTGCACATTCTGCGGAGAAGTTATTGCCCTGCTTAGCTTAGTATAGTCCGCAAATACAGAGATTGAACTGTTTACCCCATCCTCCAGGTCGTTTATGAACAAAATAAATAGGATTGGTCCCAGCACAGAGCCCTGGGGGACCCCACTACCCACCTCTAACCATTCCAAGAACTTCACATTTATCACCATCCTCTGAACTCTCCCTTGTAGCCAGTTTTCAATCCATGTACTCACCCTATGGTCCATGCCAATGTACCTTATTATGTACAGTAAACGTTTATGGGGAACTGTGTCAAATGCTTTTGCAAAATCCAGATACACCACATCTACGGGCCTTCCTTCATCTAGATGGCAACTCACCTCCTCATAGAAGGTTAATACATTGGTTTGGCAAGAATGATTCTTCATGAATCCATGCTGATTACTGCTAATTATACTGTTCTCGTTACTTAAATCTTGTATATAGTCCCTTATCATCCCCTCCAAGAGCTTGCATACTATTGATGTTAGGCTAACTGGTCTGTAATTCCCAGGGATGTATTTTGGGCCCTTTTTTAAATATTGGTGCTACATTGGCTTTTCTTCAATCACCTGGTACCATTCTAGTCAGTAGACTGTCAGTAAAAATTAGGAACAATGGTCTGGCAATTACTTGACTAAGTTCCCTAAGTACCCTTGGATGCAAGCCATCTAGTCCCGGTGATTTATTAATGTTAAGTTTCCCAAGTCTATTTTTCTTGTTAAATATATTTATTGAGTTTTCACAAAAGAAAAACAAAAGGATATAATAAATGGATACATAGCATATATTTAAAATGTTTTACAATATAATAAAACATTTAGAGTTATCTTACAACCATGTTTATTTTATGTATGCTGGAAATAAAAGATGTAAGTAAGAATAGAGATGTTAATCAAATAATCAGACTAAGTATCCAGAACATTTAGAAAAGAATAATAAAGAAGGGGAAAAGGAAAAGATAGAGATAGAAAGAAGGGATTTCCCGGAATGGTGTCCAGGCTTACGGTAGATATACACAAATAATACATATTTAAGTAGTAAATATGGTATACAACCTAGTGTGGTAACAACAGAGATTGGTCAAAATTGGTGAGGAGGTAGTATTTAACCCATGGTTGCCAAATCTTGCAAAATGTATTGATTTTATTTTCTTCAATAGCTGTCATCTTAGCATATACGAGTGCTCTGTTCATTCTGTGTTTGGCTTCAGCAACAATTAGATTTTGGGATTTCCATGCCTTGGCAATCGTTTGTTTAGCTGCAGTACTAAGTTGAATAATTAAATTGAAATTGAGTATGGGTGAGTATAGAGGGCTTAAGGTTTAGGAATGCCATAGCAGGATCTGGAGGAATTGTGGTTTCCAAAGCTTTAGAAGCCATAAGAAATATATTCTTCCAGAATTCTTCGACTACAGGACACTGCCACCATATGTGCAAAAGTGTACCTGACGTGTCACATGCTCTAAAGCAATTAGGTGAATATGTGGGGACAAATTTATCTATTCTAACTGGTACAAGGTACCAACGTGCTAGAACCTTGTAATTTGTTTCTACAGTAAAACAGTTTGGAGAGGAAGTTTTGGTGGCTAACCATATATTAGACCAATCTTGGTTATCAAACTCTCGATTCATGTCCTGTGCCCATTTAGTAGCGTATGAGGGTAGAAACTCACTAGAGATCACATTAAGTTGGTGATATAATATTGAGATAAGTCCTCTAATGTGAGGGTCGCTTATACATATCCGCTCAAATTGAGTCATTTGATTGAGAGTTGAGCCTGTACTAAGTAATGGTTCATAGAAATTTTTAATTTGTAAATATCGGAATATTTCTATTTTAGGTAACCCAAAGGTTTCACATAGTACAGGAATGGTATGAATAGCTTTAGTAGAGGATAGATTGTATAAACGAGTCAGGTTCGTAGAGGACCATGCAGAGAATGATCTTGGAAATTTCCAAGCAGGATAGAAGGCTGGATTATTAAGGAATGAAAGCAAGGTATTATGTGGTGATTGAAGATTATGCGTAGACTTACATTTATCCCAGATTGCTAGGGTCTGTTTCGTGATAGGATTAGAAAGATGTACTCTATCAGCAGGACGAAGCCATAACATATTTGCCACTGAGCTAGGGTCACTTTACACCGATTCAATAGCTACCCATAGGGGTGTTTCTACAGTAGTATGATATTTGGGAATAAGTGCTATCTGTGCAGTGTTGAAGTAAGAGGAAAAGTTGGGTAGTCCCAAACCTCCACTCGATTTACTAAGGTAAAGCGTGGATTTAGTTATTCGAGGTTTGATAGTTCCCCAAATGAAGGACATAACTCTATGTTGAGTAAGTCTTAGAAAGTAAGATGGTAAAGATATAGGGAGTACCCTGAATAAATATAAGAATTTCGGCAATATTGACATCTTTACAGCATTAATCCTTCCCAGCCATGACAATGAAAGAGAAGCCCATTGTTTCAAGAAGCCAGAAATTTGTTTTAGGAGGGGCAGGTAATTAGCCGCAAAGAGATCTTTAAGGGAAACTGTGAGTTGTATTCCTAGGTATGGGAGTTGCTTTGGAACCCAGTTAAAGGGTAAGGAAGTTTGTGCCTGCTGAAGTTCTGATTGAGATAAGGAAATATTTAATGCATTCGATTTTGTTGGGTTAACGTGTAGTCCTGAGATTTGGGCAAAATTATCTAATGTTTTAAGTAAGATAGGGGTGGATATATGAGGATGTGACAGAAATATGAGAATGTCATCTGCAAAGAGACATAGTTTATGATGATGACCACTAGGGATGAGCTACGACTCGAACATTGGCTGTTCGCAAGTTTGCCGAACAGCGAACAATTTGGGGTGTTCGCGGCAAATTCGAATGCGTGGGGACCACGCCTTTTTTGGGGGGGTTTTTGGCGCGGGGTTCCCCTTAAAATCCATACCAGACCTGAAGGGTCTGGTATGGAATTTAGGGGGAACCCCACGTAATTTTTTTTTAAATTTTGGCTGGGGGTTCCCCTTAATATCCATACCAGACCTGAGGGGCCTGGTATGGAATTTAGGGGGACTCCCACGTCATTTTTTTTTAAAATGTTGTTTCGGGGTTCCCCTGTGGGGAATTCCCATGCCGTTTTTATCAATGAACTTCTATGTGTATTGTCGGCAATGCAATAGCCACGGGTAGTTTTAAATGGGTTTTTTCCTTCGAAATGTCATTTTGCTGTCAGACTGTTCTAAACACAGGAAACATGCGCCCCTTTACAGGCATACTATAGACACCCCCCAGCTACGAAATTTAAAGGGATATTACACTTTTATTGTTTGACTTTAAGCATTATTAAAATCACTGCTCCTGAAAAAATGGCCGTTTTTAAAACTTTTTTTGCATTGATCCATGTCCCCTGGGGCAGGACCCAGGTCCCCAAACACTTTTTATGACAATAACTTGCATATAAGCCTTTAAAATTAGCACTTTTGAATATTCATGTTTGTGTCCCATAGACTTTAACGGTGTTCGCGTGTTCGAACAAACTTTTTTCCTGTTCGCATGTTCTGGTGCGAACCGAACAGGGGGGTGTTCGGCTCATCCCTAATGACCACCTAATTCGATACCTTTAATATCAGGATTGGTTCTAATAAGGTGTGTCAGGGGCTCTATTAATAGGGCAAAAAGTAATGGGGAAAGAGGACATTCTTGTCTAGTGCCTCTTTTGATATCAATCATTGTTGACCTATAGCAAGCATATTTAATATATGCTCTAGGGTTATTATATAAAGAGGAGACCCAGGTTAAAAAATTGTTTCCAAAACCCCATTTTTGAAGGACATATTCCATATAAGGCCAAGTAACAGAATCAAATGCTTTCCTTATATCTAAGGATACGAGGCAAGCTGGGATTCATCTGGTTTTAGCCGCATGGATAAGTAAGAGTGCTCTCCTAATATTATCACCTGCCTGGCGTTTTGGCATAAAGCCTGTTTGGTCTTTATGAATTAGATGACCAATAATCTTATTCAATCTAGTGGCGAGATTTTTAGCTATTAATTTTATATCCAGGTTGAGGAGGGATATAGGACGATAGTTACTCCAGGAGGTGGAGTCAGAATGTGGTTTGGGGATCATTGCTATAATAAAGGTGAGAGTCTCTGTTCTAAATGATTTACCCATAAGGATCGAATTGAAGGCTTTAGTTAAGACAGGCATTAAGATATGTGTAAATTGTCTATAATATGCTGCCGACAATCCATCTGGGCCCGGTCTCTTACATAGTTTTAAGGATTTTATTATGTTAAGAACTTCAGTATCTGTAATTGGGCATTCAAGAAGATCTCTCTGTTGTTGATCAAGATTAGGAAGCGTGATGTTGGAAAACAGAGTATCTGCTTTGGTTTTATCAAAGTTCAGTGCAGAAGAATATAATTTAGATAAATTAGAGCGAAAAATCTCTAGAATTTACACTGGGTTACTAGTATGCGCTTCTCGGCATACTTTCAATCTGATAGGTGTCTGCATGTGTTGTAAATTCTTTAAAATTCTAGCCATAGGTGTATCAAGTTTAATTGCCTTGAGGTATTGAACATACTGGCGTTTCGGTATAAGCTTATCTGCAGAATCAGTCAAAAAAAGATCTAGGTCAAACCGGGCTTTTTCTAGTTTAGAATTATTAGTGGCAGTTGGGGAGGTTTGAAAAGTCTGGTGACAGTCATTAAAGGTAGATTCAAATTTTGCAAACAAAAGTTTGCATTCTCTTTTAAGGATAGTTGCTTGTTGTATCAATCTACCCCTAATGACTACTTTGTGTGCCTCCCATAATGTAATAGCAGAGACATCACCTGTGTCATTAGATATTAGATAATCAGAGAGTGCTTTCTCAGTCTCAATACGATGAGAAGGATGAGTCAATATTGAGTCATTTATACACCAAGTGGTGTCGTGTGATCTAGAAACTGTGGAAGCAATAGTAATGAATACTGCACAATAGTCTGTCCAAGGAAGAGGAATGATTTTGGATGATATGATTTCTGGTAACATACTTGACGTAATAAGGGTATGATCTATTCATGAAAAGGCGTTATGCGGATAGGAATAGTGAGTGAAACATCTACTGGTAGGGTTCATTTCTTGCCAAGTATCCTCCAGGCCATGTGTGGTAAGTAGATGTTGAAAAGTTAGGTTTATTGAGCCTGTAGTAGGTCCAGAGGGAGATTTATCCAAGAACGGGAAAATAGTTGCATTAGAATCCCCACAAATAACAACAGTACCAAACGTATGTACTTCTATAGGTTGAAAAAGGTGAGATAAAAAAGCTGTTGGGCGTTTATTGGGGGCATAGTAAGACACAATTGTAATAGGGTTATCAGAAATAAATCCTGTTAGGAGTACATATCGTCCCTCGAGGTCTGTTAATTGTGATACAAGGTTAAATGGAGTGGAACGATGAAAACCAATGAGTGTTCGACGCTGTTTAACCATAGCAGAAGCAGCATAGAATTGTGGATATGATGATGAAAGAAATTTGGGGTAAACTTTATCAGTGAAATGAGTTTCCTGCAAACATATGATATTAGCTTTCTTCATTGCAAAAGAGCATAATGCCTTGGTTCGCTTATGTGGAGTATTAAACCCTTGTACATTCAATGACAAGATATTTATAGGAGCCATAAACCAACTAGTGTGAACATTGTATCATAACAAGCAAAGTACTCACAGAGAGCCAGGAACACCAACCCGAGAGTCAGAAGGGAATAGTAAAAGTTAAAGAAAGAAGCAACAAAAGAAAAGAAAAAAAGAGAAGAGAATTGAGCAAACTCAATATGAAGACCATTTATCAATATGTAAAGGCTAAATAGTAGGGTGTGGGAGCATCTCAGGGGAGTATTTAGAACTCCCTGAGAGGGTCCGGGACCACCAACAGAGACCCCCATAACAATGGTAGGAGTCCTTAAGTGGTATGAGGGGCAGCAAGAAATTCCTAAGGGATGAATAATATCGGAGAACGACAGGAACTATTCCATTGCTATCATGGAAATATTTCCCTGAAATTATTTTAAAAAAGGAGATAAAGTCCAAAAAAAAAAGAATAGTTTTTGTAACTTTAACAGTACCATGTAGCCAAAGCTCATTTCAGTCATTAATGCGGCAAATTAATTAACTCAGCCAGCATGCAGTTCTGGGAATATGTAACAAGAGAGAGTAACTAGTTTGAAACTAAAGTGTCAGTCCATTGAATCCTCGTTGTTGGGCGGTGAATGTTCATATCGAGCACGCTTGTTAAGATTTTGATGGGAAGATGTGGTAGAGCTGGGTTTTGGGTCTTTATTATGCTGTGTAGATCGAGAGGCTGGGCGTCTGTGAGACTGGTCCTTGGATAAGACTGCTTCAGCTAAACCCATATCAATTAGGGCCGACTGAAAGTCCTCTGAAGAGCGACAGACATATTTAGTTTCCAAATGAGTGAATGTGAGACAAAAAGGAAATCCCCAATGGTAGATAATTTGATTTAGCTGAAGTATCTGCAGTTGAGGTTTGAGCGCACGTCTCTTTGCGACCGTGAGTGGGGACAAATCTGTGAAAAGTTGATAAACATAGCCTTGAAAGCTGAGGGATTCTCTACCTCTGGCAGCTGTTAGTAGCTGTTCTTTGGTTCTGTAGTAGTGCAATTTGGGTATTATATCCCTGGGAGGACCATTGATTTTGCGTGGGGCTAATGCTCTATGTACTCTATCCATTTCAAGCCTGTCGATAGGGGTACCAGGTATTAATTCCTGAAAAAGCGCCGTGACAGTAGCCTGCAGGTCTAGAACAGATTTAGGGATTTCCCTGACTCGCAGGTTCGATCGGCGATCCCTATTCTCTTGGTCCTCTAAACGTGTCTGTAGTGTAAGGTTTTCCTCTTTAAGTATCATCATCTCAGACATGTAATTCTAAAATTATCAACTTCAACTCCCAGTTCTAAGTCAGCTGTTCTCTGACCTAGTTCTCTTATTTCTTTAGTCAATTTGTCTGTTATGTGATTCAAAGTCTGCTTGAGGGCTTTCTGGAGCATATGTTCAAATTTTTGGAATATGTCAGGTTGTGTAGCAGTTTGTAAGTCACAGTTTTCATATTCAGACTCAGAATCACCATCAGCAGCCTGTGTCTTCTGGCTGTGGGGCAGAGACTTTTTAGTATTTAGCTATGAGGGAGAGGATGCCGCCGCCATTCCAGCTGCCAGCCTGTGTGCCGTTTCCTTCATTTTACCAGTTTTAAGTTTCGTTTTAGGTGCTCTCAGAACCATTGTCTATAGAACGGATAGTGTTGGGTTGAGTTTTCTGCTATTTTGAGCTAATTATGGCGCATCTGGGACCTGTAGTCCTCCAGTGAAAACTCCCGAAAAGCGGAGCTCTAAGGCAGCATTACCGTTACCTCAGGCTGCCATGCATGTGCCGCTCCCAAGTCTAATTTTAATTCTGTCCTCAGTTAACCATGGAGGTGCTTCCTGTGATGTGTCATAAGGATAAACACTGCAGTTTTGGTTACTGAAGCCTTCACAATTATCTTGTGAAGACTGGGGAGAAGAATAAATTCAATACCTTCACCATCTCCCCATCCTTTGTAACCAGATGCCCTTCCTCATTCTTTATGGGGCCAATGTGGTCTATCCTCCCTTTTGTACTGTTTACAAACTTAAAGAATTTATTGAGATTTTTTTTTGCTCTCAGTCAGCTATGTGTCTTTCGAGTTCTATCTTAGCCGCCCTAATTGCACCCTTACATTTCTTATTGCATTCTTTATAAAATCTGAATGCTGATCATGATCCCTCAACCTTGCATTTTTTGACGGCCTTCTCATTTACTTTTATATGCATTTTTACATTGGAGTTAAGCCATCCAGGACTTTAGTTATTACCCATTGGGATGCATTGGCTAATGCCCTTATTTAATATGCTCTTAAAGCAAACCCATCTCTCCTCCATGTTCTTTGTTCCTAAGATGTTATCCCAATTTGTGCCTTCTAACAAGGTTCGTAGTTTAGGGAAGTTGGCTCTTTTGAAATTCAGTGTCTTTGTATTTCCCTTATGTTTCCTATTTGTGTGATTTATACTGAAGCCAATTCACCTGTGATCGCTGTTTCCTAAATTGCCCCGTATTTCCACATCTGTGATCAGGTCTGTTGTTGTTGGTAATCAGTAGATCCAGTAACGCTTTATTTCTTGTTTGTTGTTTTTTTCTCCTTTCTTTCTTCTTTTTAATTCGTTTTGGGGGTGGTGGTTTTCGGGAAGTGCAATATCTTACTTATACACATATAAATTATAAAATATAATTGTGCACCAAAAAACCTAATCTCTTCAGCACACCTGTCATGAAAAGAAGAAAAACTAACCCCTCAAAGACTAGGTGGGACTTTAAAGGCAACGAAGTAGTAAAAAAGATTTTATTCATACAAATATACAGAAATACAAAAATATAATACAATTCGTTCAAAAAACAATAAAATAATATAGAGAGTGAATATACTGATGTATAATTTGAATATATATTCGTGTAGTCTTCCACCTGGGCCTACGCGTTTCGGGACTGCCTATAGAGTCCCTTCATCAGGGGAAGTTTGTAGGAGGAATTACACTACATAATGAGATATAAAAATAATTTAGAGATCATATGTATTGAACACATTGTCTGCATCATAGACCAATCTGTAACATCAAAAAATATATACAAAAGAGATAACACACATACCCAGGTATATTCAGTACAGGAAGCTCACTGTCAAGGCCTCGGAGGAGAGCATGGGCAGAACGCCACGAGGATCCAGAAGGAATCGGGCGTATGTCTGGCCCCGCCTTGTCCACACTGGTCCCCCCGTGTGGCCCCAAAGGAGCGAACTCGATCGGGGCAGTACTATCCCAGAAGAATCCCACTAAAAAAACACCAAAAGGGGAGTGTCTAAAATAAAGAGAAAGAAGAAAAAAATAAGAAAAAAAAAAAAAAAAATATTTTCCTTTTTTCCTCCCAGTGGGCTGGTAACCATCTACACATAAAAAACCTAATAATAGCCGCCACATCGTGGACGCAGAAACCCATATCTACCATGCGGATCCACGTCCAGGCGAGGCGTGGGGGTGAAAGAAAAACCTCTGATGCACCCAGCTTACCCTATTGCTGAGATTCCTGAGTGGGAGCGGAGACCCCTCAATGCACAGCAGCTCCAAGAGATCACAGGAAATACAGATTTCCCATGAAGACAAGATCTAAGGTATAAGGCAAATAAAAAAAAAAAAAAATAATAAAAAAAAAAAAAAAAAAAAAACCTAATTATAAAAACAGAACAAGAAATGCTCTTTAAAGTATTGCAACATATAATGATATATATTGCATCAAGACTTAATTAAAGCCAAGCGGCACAGAAAGCCTATGGCATATTGCAGCATAAAGCAGAGAAGAGTCAGGAGCAGCATTACCTTTTTTAAATCAGAGGGTTGTATCACAGTGCACCATGGAGTGCAGCTCGTCACATCCGTAGCCGCCGCCGCAGAGCAGGACAGTGTCGCTCACTCGGCATTAAGGGGCTTGATATAGGGTAGGAGATGATTGGGCAGCTGGAGCACTGATTGCCGTGCGGACGCCGTGACGCCGCTCCGTCCAATGGGAGGAAGGAACGGGAGCCATGGCAACGCCACGACGCCGCTCCATCCCGACACTAGACGTGCGGACGCCATGACACCGCTCCGTCCAGTACGAGGAAGGAACAGGAGCCATGGCAACGCCATGACGCCGCTCCGTCCAGAGGAGGGAGGGGATAAGAGTCCAGGCAAACCACGGAGGAGTGTCTAAATGACAGCATCCTCCTGCCGCCTCCCAGACAGGAGTCTAGGAGAGAGGGAGAGACGCCCACACAGACTCCCCATCAGCCTGTGCCATGGGAGGTATATAGCCAGCCTCAGCATCACGGCCATCATAAAAGGGGGAAGATGGAAAAAATAAAATAAAAAGGCGAGGAAAAATAAACATTTTTTATAACACAAAGATGATAAGGGGGGGTCATTAAACCCCCCAGGGTCAGCGTGTATAATCCAGGCCTCATGCTTGTTACAATTGGTTACTTGGGGACACCATAGGGACAGGGGGGGACCCTGAGCCGCCACTGCACGGCACCCCCCACAGCGAGGCTGTGAGGGGGGTCATGCAACCACCGCCCACCGACGCAAAAAAGGCGACCATGCCCACATATGGGGGACAGCGGTAAAACCACTGCCCATCCAATGGGAGCAATATATGGGCACCAACAACAGGCCCCCCAAGGGATAAAAATCCCGGGAGGCCCCCGTGCACCGGGCGGGACAAGGAGGGGCCAGCACGCTGGGATCCAAAATACTCACCAAAGGAGACCGACAAGGAGCCTCAATAACTGACAGTATACCTACGAATACAAGGATACATAAGAGAACAAATGTATGCCTAGACGAGGGTGGCCTGACATGACATAATAATCTTGAACAGCCAAACACAGAACATCAAAATACCACCATAGGGATGAATCAAAAAAAAAAAAAAAAAATAATAAAAATAAAAATAAGATAGCGGGACAGCCACAATAGCAAAAGAATTTCAAGGTGGAAAGTTTATAAATCCTTCTCACACACCCCAGAGGAGAAGCCTTCTAGAAAGGGTCGGTAACTAAGATGATCATTTAGCCCGGGGGGTGAGGTGGCGGCAAGGTCCATAATCCAGCGGGCTTCCCGCTGTAGAAGGGCCTTGTTCCAATCCCCACCCCTCGGGCTGGGGTGGACTCTGTCCAAGATGAGAAAATAGATATCGGGAAAGTTGCCATGATGTTCATTGGCCACATGCCTCCCTAAAGGGAGGTCCGGATTAGCTTTTCTCATAGCCGTAATATGACGTGAGGCTCGCAAAGAAAATTTTAATTTGTACTCTTGCCTACATAAAATTGTCGGCATTGACAGACTAGAAGGTATACCACACCCTCAGTCTTACAGTTCGAGAAATGACATGGTCTATATGGACGCCCATTTGGAAGAACAACATTCGGACTGGTATTCATAAACCTGCAGATGGAACATCCCCCACAGGTGAACGTCCCAAATCTCTTGCAGGGGTCACCTCGTGATTCGCCGACAAATTCGCTGTGTACCAACTGGTCACGCAGGGAACCTGTGCGTCGATAGGTGATTGCAGGTAGTGCAGATAAATGTGGACGTAAAGTGGGGTCAGAGTATAGTATATGCCAGTGTTTATTGAGGATTGATTTAATGGACTCATGTTGGTTGGTAAACCTCATAATCATCCTAGTGGGAGGATCCGTTTCCATTTTCTTTTTGTGGCTAAATAGCAATTCCCGTCGAGTTCTTTTGTTTGCACGTTTATAAGCTTTTTTTAGAAGAGAACGGGAATAGCCCCTCGCAAGAAGCCTGTTTCTGAGTGCGGCTGCTTCAATAAAGTATGTATTAGGATCAGAGCAATTCCGCCTCGGCCTCAAATATTGGCTGTAGGGGATTGCGCGGAGTAATGGTTGGGGGTGGGCGCTAGAGGCGTGTAAGATGGTGTTGCCAGCGGTGGGTTTCCGAAAAAGGCCACTGGAAAGGGTCCCGTCTGGATTCTTACTGATGGTGGTGTCCAGGAAAGTAATATTGTGTTGACTATGAGTGACAGTAAACTTTAAATTAAAGGTATTACGTTGCATCAAGGTGATGCATTCGTTCAATTCCTTTTCAGAGCCCTGTTGTGGGAGGGCTCTGAAAAGGAATTGAACGAATGCATCACCTTGATGCAACGTAATACCTTTAATTTAAAGTTTGCTGTCATTCATAGTCAACACAATATTACTTTCCTGGACACCACCATCAGTAAGAATCCAGACGGGACCCTTTCCAGTGGCCTTTTTCGGAAACCCACCGCTGGCAACACCATCTTACACGCCTCTAGCGCCCACCCCCAACCATTACTCCGCGCAATCCCCTACAGCCAATATTTGAGGCTGAGGCGGAATTGCTCTGATCCTAATACATACTTTATTGAAGCAGCCGCACTCAGAGACAGGCTTCTTGCGAGGGGCTATTCCCGTTCTCTTCTAAAAAAAGCTTATAAACGTGCAAACAAAAGAACTCGACGGGAATTGCTATTTAGCCACAAAAAGAAAATGGAAACGGATCCTCCCACTAGGATGATTATGAGGTTTACCAACCAACATGAGTCCATTAAATCAATCCTCAATAAACACTGGCATATACTATACTCTGACCCCACTTTACGTCCACATTTATCTGCACTACCTGCAATCACCTATCGACGCACAGGTTCCCTGCGTGACCAGTTGGTACACAGCGAATTTGTCGGCGAATCACGAGGTGACCCCTGCAAGAGATTTGGGACGTTCACCTGTGGGGGATGTTCCATCTGCAGGTTTATGAATACCAGTCCGAATGTTGTTCTTCCAAATGGGCGTCCATATAGACCATGTCATTTCTCGAACTGTAAGACTGAGGGTGTGGTATACCTTCTAGTCTGTCAATGCCGACAATTTTATGTAGGCAAGACTAAATTAAAATTTTCTTTGCGAGCCTCACGTCATATTACGGCTATGAGAAAAGCTAATCCGGACCTCCCTTTAGGGAGGCATGTGGCCAATGAACATCATGGCAACTTTCCCGATATCTATTTTCTCATCTTGGACAGAGTCCACCCCAGCCGGAGGGGTGGGGATTGGAACAAGGCCCTTCTACAGCGGGAAGCCCGCTGGATTATGGACCTTGCCGCCACCTCACCCCCCGGGCTAAATGATCATCTTAGTTACCGACCCTTTCTAGAAGGCTTCTCCTCTGGGGTGTGTGAGAAGGATTTATAAACTTTCCACCTTGAAATTCTTTTGCTATTGTGGCTGTCCCGCTATCTTATTTTTATTTTTATTATTTTTTTTTTTTTTTTTTGATTCATCCCTATGGTGGTATTTTGATGTTCTGTGTTTGGCTGTTCAAGATTATTATGTCATGTCAGGCCACCCTCGTCTAGGCATACATTTGTTCTCTTATGTATCCTTGTATTCGTAGGTATACTGTCAGTTATTGAGGCTCCTTGTCGGTCTCCTTTGGTGAGTATTTTGGATCCCAGCGTGCTGGCCCCTCCTTGTCCCGCCCGGCGCACGGGGGCCTCCCGGGATTTTTATCCCTTGGGGGGCCTGTTGTTGGTGCCCATATATTGCTCCCATTGGATGGGCAGTGGTTTTACCGCTGTCCCCCATATGTGGGCATGGTCGCCTTTTTTGCGTCGGTGGGCGGTGGTTGCATGACCCCCCTCACAGCCTCGCTGTGGGGGGTGCCGTGCAGCGGTGGCTCAGGGTCCCCCCCTGTCCCTATGGTGTCCCCAAGTAACCAATTGTAACAAGCATGAGGCCTGGATTATACACGCTGACCCTGGGGGGTTTAATGACCCCCCCTTATCATCTTTGTGTTATAAAAAAATGTTTATTTTTCCTCGCCTTTTTATTTTATTTTTTCCATCTTCCCCCTTTTATGATGGCCGTGATGCTGAGGCTGGCTATATACCTCCCATGGCACAGGCTGATGGGGAGTCTGTGTGGGCGTCTCTCCCTCTCTCCTAGACTCCTGTCTGGGAGGCGGCAGGAGGATGCTGTCATTTAGACACTCCTCCGTGGTTTGCCTGGACTCTTATCCCCTCCCTCCTCTGGACGGAGCGGCGTCATGGCGTTGCCATGGCTCCTGTTCCTTCCTCGTACTGGACGGAGCGGTGTCACGGCGTCCGCACGTCTAGTGTCGGGATGGAGCGGCGTCGTGGCGTTGCCATGGCTCCCGTTCCTTCCTCCCATTGGACGGAGCGGCGTCACGGCGTCCGCACGGCAATCAGTGCTCCAGCTGCCCAATCATCTCCTACCCTATATCAAGCCCCTTAATGCCGAGTGAGCGACACTGTCCTGCTCTGCGGCGGCGGCTACGGATGTGACGAGCTGCACTCCATGGTGCACTGTGATACAACCCTCTGATTTAAAAAAGGTAATGCTGCTCCTGACTCTTCTCTGCTTTTGCGTTACTGCAATATGCCATAGGCTTTCTGTGCCGCTTGGCTTTAATTAAGTCTTGATGCAATATATATCATTATATGTTGCAATACTTTAAAGAGCATTTCTTGTTCTGTTTTTATAATTAGGTTTTTTTTTTTTTTTTTTTTATTATTTTTTTTTTTTTTTTTTTTTATTTGCCTTATACCTTAGATCTTGTCTTCATGGGAAATCTGTATTTCCTGTGATCTCTTGGAGCTGCTGTGCATTCAGGGGTCTCCGCTCCCACTCAGGAATCTCAGCAATAGGGTAAGCTGGGTGCATCAGAGGTTTTTCGTTCACCCCCACGCCTCGCCTGGACGTGGATCCGCATGGTAGATATGGGTTTCTGCGTCCACGATGTGGCGGCTATTATTAGGTTTTTTATGTGTAGATGGTTACCAGCCCACTGGGAGGAAAAAAGGAAAAGAATTTTTTTTTTTTTTTCTTATTTTTTTCTTCTTTCTCTTTATTTTAGACACTCCCCTTTTGGTGTTTTTTTAGTGGGATTCTTCTGGAATAGTACTGCCCCGATCGAGTTCGCTCCTTTGGGGCCACACGGGGGGACCAGTGTGGACAAGGCGGGGCCAGACATACGCCCGATTCCTTCTGGATCCTCGTGGCGTTCTGCCCATGCTCTCCTCCGAGGCCTTGACAGTGAGCTTCCTGTACTGAATATACCTGGGTATGTGTGTTATCTCTTTTGTATATATTTTTTGATGTTACAGATTGGTCTATGATGCAGACAATGTGTTCAATACATATGATCTCTAAATTATTTTTATATCTCATTATGTAGTGTAATTCCTCCTGCAAACTGCCCCTGATGAAGGGACTCTATAGGCAGTCCCGAAACGCGTAGGCCCAGGTGGAAGACTACACGAATATATATTCAAATTATACATCAGTATATTCACTCTCTATATTATTTTATTGTTTTTTGAACGAATTGTATTATATTTTTGTATTTCTGTATATTTGTATGAATAAAATCTTTTTTACTACTTCGTTGCCTTTAAAGTCCCACCTAGTCTTTGAGGGGTTAGTTTTTCTTCTCTTGATATCAGGGATGGTGGCAACTCCTATGACCTATTTGGATGGTATTCTCCTCTTTATACCTGTCATGAAAAGGTTCACCCGTAGATGGCGCTGTCGGTCTCTTGGATCGCAGTACCAGTGTCCACCAGCGGGTGTCTTCCATCACCCAGGACCTGTAATAAGAGGATTCACCTGCTGGTGGCACTGTTGCATCCTTGGGCTGTAGTACCAGTGTCCACCAACGGGTGTATTCCGGCAGTATGGAGCAGACAGCACCTTCTGCGCTCAGGTGTAACGTGAGGGCAATGATTGCAGGCTGATAAATACCCAGCAAGCCCTCACATGCTTGACTTGGTGTCTCTCCCCCTGCAGTGTGATCTTGCTGCCTGTTATTTTGACCTTAAGCCTGCATCTGCCCTGCCCTGCCCTGTCCTGACCTGATCGGATCCAATCCAATCCATATCCCCAACCCTTCCTGGTCCTGTCCCTTCTGTTCCTGGTTACCTTGGATCCCTGTCCTATATCCCATCCATCCTCTCCCTGTCCTTTTGGTTTCCCGTCCTTACCATCTGCTGATCTCCCAGTGTATGACCTTGGCCTGGCTTCTGTTTACGGTTCCGGTATCTCCCATTTTATTGTATATACTGTTTTGTTGTTTGTGGGTCTTGTTGTTGGTTGTGCACTGTTATATTCACTTATTGGTCACTTATGTAAATAAACACCATTTTTATCCACTTATATACGTTTCTGGTTTCTTCTGTGCAGTCCACACAGTCTGGTTTACTAATTCCTTGACAGTACACCAAGGCCATCCCTACCAGACGTGGCTGCACTGAGGAATCACCCTGTTTTGTTGGACGTATTAAGATGGATTTAAATGAAATTACCTATTATTCTCTGCTAGCGGAAGAGGATGGCGAATATTGCCACCAGATTTTAAAAGATTGGACCAGTGACCAGCTGATGGAAACTATCCGATCTGCTCATTCCTTAGTGGAACAGGGTTACATGTCTTTTGAAGATGTTTAGCTCCTGATACGGTTATGTGCAAAACCAGCCCTGTCATGTTTTCTCAAAGGAAGCAATGATTTTTCTCCCCCCTTCAATTATGGCCAAGTTGAATCCCTGGTATGGTTATTAGAGGATGATCCAGCCTTTTTCATGGAACGTTATGCCTCTTGTTCACAGCAGGTGTTGTCTGATTGCATCCATTCAGTGCAATCACTGGTTAGTCAGGCTTTGTGCGAATCAATGTTTGTTCAACCTGTGCTACAGGCATGGTCAGATCTCCTTTATTTAGCCAAGCCACAATAACCCAGCCCTGCCATTAATCACCTGCCTTCCCAAGAATCTATTCCCCCGTCGCTCATGGCAACCTCAGCTACAGACCAGTATACACAGCTTTCCACCAAGTATTATTACCCAGTCTCTACTCACTGCACCTATCCTGCTTTCAACCCACCTGCCTCTTCTCCTCCACCTGTAACAATCCCACAAAACCCTCCTCCAGCCACTGTTCCTTGGTCTTCTTTTTGCCCAACTACTTTCTTTTCTTACAGCCCTGCACCTACGTACAAAGCTGCAGTGGCTAAAATAAAAAAGAAACAAAAGTTCTTTCCGACCCACACAATCCAGCCAGTAAACCAACCTGCCTCCACACCAACCAACCTATTCCAGCCTGTGTTCACGCCAGTTGAACCTGTTGACCCACCTAAGTCTGCCAACCCAGTATCTGCTACCCAGTCTGATGTCCCAGTGCCTGCTACCCAGTCTGACGTCCCAGTGCCTGCTGCTCAGCCTGACATCCCAGCGTCCATGTTGCAGTCTGACACTCCAGTGACTATTGTCCAGTCCTATGTACCTGTTGTTCAGCTTGTTGCGCTAGTACCTGCTGTTTTGCCTGTTGTGCCAGCACCTGCTGTTCTGCCTGATGTGCCAGTGCCTGTGTCTGCTGTCCAGTCTGAAGTTCCAGTGCCTGCTGCCCGGTCTAATGTCTCGGTGCCCGCTTCCCAGTCTGATGTGCCCGCTTCCCAGTCTAATGTGCCTGCATTCCAGCCTGATGTCTCGGTGCTCGCCTTTCAGCCTGATGTGCCTGCCTTCCATCCTCATGTGTCTGCCATCCAGCCTGATGTGCCTGCCTTCCAGTCTGATGTGCCTGCCGTCCAGCCTGATGTGCCTGCCTTTCAGCCTGATGTGCCCGCCTTCCAGCCTGATGTGCCCGCCTTCCAGCCTGATGTCTCGGTGCCTGCCTTCCAGCCTGATGTGCCTGCCTTCCAGCCTGATGTGCCCGCTTTCCAGTCTGATGTGCCCGCCTTCCAGCCTGATGTCTCAGTGCCTGCCTTCCAGCCTGATGTGCCTGCCTTCCAGCCTGATGTGCCTGCCTTCCAGCCTGATGTGATCGCCTTCCAGCCTGACGACTCAGGTGCCTGCCTTCCAGCTTGATGTCTCCGCTCTCCAGTCTGATGTCTCCGCTTCCTAGTCTGATGTCTCCGCTTCTCAGTCTGATGTGCCCACTTCTCAGTCTGATGTGCTTGCTTCTCAGTCTGATGTGTCCGCTTTCCAGTCTGATGTCTCGTTGCCTGCCTTCCAGCCTGATTTCTTGAATTTGGAATCTCAGCCTGAAGTTTCAGTACCCGTGTCTCAGCCTGAAGTTTCAGTGCCCGTGTCTCAGCCTGAAGTTTCGTGCCCGTTACTCAGTCTGCTGAACCGGTGCCCGTTACCCAGTCTGCTAAACCGGAGTCCGTCACTCGGCCTGTTAAGCCAGTACCCGTTATTCAGCTTGCCGGACCAATGCCCCGTGTCCAGCTTGCTGAGCCGGGCCCGTTACCCAGCCCACTGGGTTGGGCCCATTACCCAGCTTGCTGAGCCGGTGCCTGTGATCCAGCCTGCCCTTACGGTGCTCGCTGTTCGGGCCTATTGTTTCAGAGCCTGCTGCCCAGCTCGACGACCCGGAGCCTGCTGCCCAGCTTGACAACCCGGAGCCTTCTGCCTAGCTCGATGACCCGGAGCTCGCTGTGTGCTCTGATGTGCCCGCTGTGTGCTCTGATGTGCCCGCTGTCTGCTCTGATGTGCCCGCTGTCTGGTTTGATGTACCCGATGCCCAGCTGGATGTGCGCTCATCCGTTGTTTGGTGTGAGGCCATTAACTTTGGACAATTTAATTTAATAGGAGCATCTGGAGGATGCTCTTTTGAGGGGGGGTACTGTCATGAAAAGGTTCACCCGTTGATGACGCTGTCGGTCTCTTGGATCGCAGTACCAGTGTCCACCAGCGGGTGTCTTCCATCACCCAGGACTTGTAATAAAAGGATTCACCTGCTGGTGGCATCCTTGGGCTCTAGTACCAGTGTCCACCAATGGGTGTATTCCGGCACTATGGAGCAGACAGCACCTTCTGCGCTCAGATGTAACGTGAGGGCAATTACTGCAGGCTGATAAATACCCGGCAAGCCCTCACATGCTTGCCTTGGTGTCTCTCTCCCTGCATTCTGACCTTGCTGCCTGTTATTTTGACCTTGAGCATGCATCTGCCCTGCCCTGCCCTGACCTGACCTGATCTGATCTGATCCAATCCAATCCTTATCCCGAGCCCTTCCTGGTCCTATCCCTTCTGTTCCTGGTTACCTTGGATCCCTGCCCTGTATCCCATCCATCCTCTCCCTGTCCTATTGGTTTTCCGTCCTTACCATCTGCTGATCTCCCTGTGTATGACCTTGGCCTTCTGTTTACGGTTCCGGTATCTCCCATTTTATTGTATATACTGTTTTGTTGTTTGTGGGTCTTGTGGTTGGCTGTGCACTGTTATATTCACTTATCTGTCACTTATGTAAATAAACACCATTTTTATTCACTTATATACGTTTCTGGTTTCTTCTGTGCAGTCCACACAGTCTGGTTTACTAATTCCTTGACAACAACTGCATGTAAATTATAAAGGTGTTTAGGTGGAGTCTTTGTATATAACAGCTGTGGAGAATTGCAGGTAATTGCAGGTAATGAATTCAGCTGGTGTATAGGCAGTGTTGTGTGTCAGCCCTGGTTTACATTGGTGCGATCTGACATCTCAAAGGGCATGCCAAATTGGCGGCAATTGCACCTTAATTTCCAAAAGTAGTTACTACTTTTGACGACTTTGGGTGCGATTTTCATTGACACCTGTGCAGAAACCTGCACAGATGTCTCTGAAATTCCCCCACAGTCGGGACTGACACACAGAAATAAAATCGTGTGAGTTCAGCTGAACTCGCACGATTTCCTCCCACTGTCAACCAGGGCTCAAACTGGGCCTTTGTCTTTGTAATTCACCTGCTGCAATCCCAGGGACACCATTTCTTATCAAACTCCCTTAAGTTTGCCCTTAAATATCGTTATATGTAGAAATACAGATTTGCATATCTACAAATAAACGAAAATGAAAAATACTAATTGTACTGGTTGCGATCAAAAGAGCGTGGTTTCACCTTCTGACCCGGAAATGAGTCATTGTAATCACCTGGAAGTGCCTGTGCTGGTCAGGATCTCCAAGTGGACATGGTGAGGTCCCTCTTCAGCAAATAGGAGGTGCTGCTCATTTGCCGGGTAAGTGTAGGATATGTACTTGTGCTTACTCAATGTGGGGGTGGATGTGGTAGTTAGATTTGGTGTGGGTGGGGTTCATTGATTTGTTTGGCATCACCAAACATTTTTTTCTGGCCCATGCGCACACATCACTTCCTGCATTTGTTCTGCTGATGTAAATCAGTATGGACCCTTTCACACTGGGGTGGGGGTAAAGTGCCGCTACTTTTAGCGGCTCTTTACAGTCATATTTGCGGAGGTATTCGGCCGATAGCGGGGCGCTTTTACCCCCGTTGGTGGCCAAGAAAGGGTTAAAACCACCGCAAAGCGCTGTTGCAGCAGCGCTATGCCAGTGGTATAGCCGTGCTGCCCCATTGATTTCAATGGGCAGGAGCGGTGAAGGAGCGGTGCTAGCAGGACTTTCTACCATCCTGCCAGCGCACCACTCCAACTCCAGTGTGAAAGCCCTCGGGGCTTTCACACTAGAGAGACAGCAGCGGCTCTTTCAGGGCACTTTGCAGGTGCTAGTTTTAGAGCTGTAGCGCCTGCAAAGCGCCCCAGTGTGAAAGGGGTCTAAGGAATATGCAAATATAAAGGAGAGCTCTATATATATATATATATATATATATATATTTATATATATATATATATATATATATATATATATATACATATATATGGCTTGTTTCATACTTGGGTGACTTTTCCAGCAAATTTGGACCTCTGAGTTGTATGACAAGTTGTACCCCATGATTCTCAGTGATAACCATTCATATCTGTGCTACTTCAAGTCGCACCAACTTCAAAGTAGTCTCTGTACTACTTTGGTGTGACTTTCATGTGACTTGAGGTACATAGGTCACTATATTACACAGGCATTCCCAGAAGCTGGGGCCAAGTTGCAGCGGCAAAGTGGCAGCAAAATAGTGTGACTTTCAGGTCACAGCAGTGTGAATTAGATTCATGGATAACACTTTTGAATTTGGCCCTAATGTCACTTGTGCATCCTGAAAGTGGGGCAAATTCCTCCCTGCACTACATTGGTTTGATTTTGATGCAATTTGAGGTTCATACACCACAAGATTACACAGGCATTGCTTCAAGTCATGGCAAAGCTGTGCAATTTTAAGGTCGCACAAGTGCAAATAGGGCCTAATTCAAAGGTGTTATCAATTAATCTCATTAGGTTACTTTCACACTTGGGTGACTTTTCATGCAGCTTTGGACCTCAGAGTCACATGAAAAGTTGCCCCCTATGATTTCCATTCATATCTATGCAACTTTACCCATGCTCTGAATTGACATGTCAAATTGCAGGCCAAATCACCACCTATTACGACAATGGAACTGTCCGAATTGGTGCGACACCGCACAGATTCCCAAAAGTAGTTCCTGCACTACTTTGGGCAATTTCAGGTGGCAATTTCTTACCTCCCAACTTTTTGAGATGGGTATAAGTGACACCTATTAGCAAAAGTATGTAGGCATAGGACACACCCACTAAAATACCTCCAGGAGAATTATGGAGAAAAAAAAAATGATTAGTTAAACCCCCAAGTGCTTTTTTTTACCAATAATATTCCTTTAGATTGGCTTTGGAAATTTACAAACAAAGCAATTTAGAACTTAGATGAAATGTTTAGCGCTGGGAAACCCTTTTTGAAAGATAAAAAGTGCATTTTATGTACAACTATATAGATCAGAACAAAATGAGGGACAAATGAGAAGGGAAGAGGGACCGAGGGACTTTGTTCCAAATCAGGGACAGTTGGGACCTATGCGATTTCACTAGACATCTTTGCAGGAAAGTGCACTGATGTCTTTGAAATCACTCACAAAGTCAGGCTGAGGCCCCTTTCATACTTGTGCAACTTTTCCTGCAACTTTGGACATCAGAGTCGCATGAAAAATCATACCCCATGATTTTTAGTACCATTCATATCTGTGCGACTTCAAGTCACACCGACTTCAAAGTAGTCCCTGTACTACTTTGGTCTGATTTTATTGCAAGTTGAGGTCTATAGACCTCAAGTTTACACAGCATTTCATTAAATTGCGGCCAAATTGCCGACGTAAAATCAAGGGAAAATTGCGCAACTTTCCCTGCAGCTCCTGCCTCCATGGACCTCAAGATTACACAGGCATTGCTTGAAGTTGCATCAAGATTGTGCGACTTTCAGGTCGCACAATTGTGAAAGGGGCCTAAGTCACTGTGCTGAGTACTATTATACCTAGAATATAAAGTAGTTCAACCATCAAACACTAGTAAACGTATGTTCTCAATATGATTGTGCTCAAATGGCTGAAAATCACACAGATGGTATCACCTACTGAAAGCTTGCATTGTACTCAGCAGCATATGCTGAAGAGAGGCGAATGCCTATTAGTAGGGATGGGCTGAACACCCCCCCCCCCCCGTTCAGTTCGCATCCAGAACATGCAAACAATCAAAAAATGTGTTCGAGCACGTGAACACCGTTAAAGTCTATGGGACACGAACATGAAAAATCAAAATTACTAATTTTAAGGGTTAATATGCAAGTTATTGTCATAACAAGTATTTGGGGACCTGGGTCCTGCCCCAGGGGACATGTACCAATGCAAAAAAAGTTTTAAAAACTGATGTTTTTCGGGATCAGTGATTTTAATAATGCTTAAAGTGAAACAATAAAAGTGAAATATTCCTTTAAATTTCGTACCTGGGGGTGTGTCTATAGTATGCCTGTAAAGTAGCGCATGTTTCCCGTGTTTATAACAGTCTGAAAGCAAAATGACATTTCTAAAGGAAAAAAAAATCATTTAAAAGTGCTAGCGCTAGTGCCGGCTATTAATGAATTGTCGGTCCCAACAATACACATAAAAGTCATTGAAAGTCATTGAAAAAAAAATGCGTGGGGGTCCCCCAAAATTCCATTACCAGGCCCTTCAGGTCTGGTATGGATATTAAGGGGAACTCTGCGCCAAAATCTAGAAAAAAATGGCGTGGGGTCCTCCCCCAAAAATGCATACCAAACCTGGAAGGTCTGGTATGGATTTTAAGGGGAACTCCACGCCAAAATTGAAAAAAAAATGGCGTGGGGTTCCCCCAAAATCCACACTAGACCCTTATCTGGGCATGCAACCTGGCAGGCCGCAGGAAAAGAGGGGGGGACGAGAGAGCGCCACCCTCCTGAACCGTACCAGGCCACATGCCCTCAAAATGGGAAGGATGTCCCCATGTTGATAGGGACAAGGGCCTTATCCCCACAACCCTTGCCCGGTGGTTGTGGGGGTCTGCGGCTGGGGGGCTTATCGGAATCTGGAAGCCCCCTTTAACAAAGGGGACACCCAGATCCCGCCCCCTATGTGAATTGGTAAGGGGTACATTGTATCCCTACCATTTCACAAAAAGTAAGTGTCAAAATGTTAAACCACAGGAGATGGCTTGGGACAAGTCCTTTATTAAAAATTAAAAAATTAAAAATAAAAAAGAGATTCCAGCGATGTAATCCAATAAATCCATGCTCCTACTCCAGCGATGTAATCCAATTCTCCATCTCCAGCGAGGAACACGCACAGGATCCTGCCTCCACCGGAGGCACCCAGCCAATGACGTGGTGCTAGCTTGACAGCTCTTATGTAACTAAGGGCGGGACCACCCGTCACGTGACCCCGCCCCCCTCTGGCAATGTTGATGGGCACAAGGGCCTCTTCCCGACAACCCTGGCCGGTGGTTGTCGGTCTGCGGGCAGGGGGTTTATCAGAATCTGAAAGCTCCCTTTAACAAGGTCCTGCCCCCCTATGTGAATGGGTATGGGGTACATTGTACCCCTGCCCATTCACCAAAAAAAGCAGTAAGATGTCAAAAAAACAATAGCCAGTTTTTGACAAGTCCTTTATTGTAAAATAGCTCCGAGCCGTCTTCTTCCCTGAGCCGCGTTCTCCTGCCACTATCTATCCCACCGCCATCTTCTCCCAGAGCCATCTCTCTTCCCGCCGTCATCTTCTCCATCTGCTGTGTTCTTCCGCACCGCCAGATACCCGCTAATAATAAAAAAAATCCTTTCTTCTTCTGTGACGTCTTCCTCCGCTGTATTGTCAACTGCTGTGTGACGTCTCTTACATAGCCATGGGACAGGCTCTCCGGGTGACGTCATTTGACTTTTTCAATTACAGCAAATCATAATTGTGATCTTTTGTGATTTGCATCATATATGATTTGTTCAATAAAGACCTGACTACAGGGACATTTAAGAAGATATTATATTTCTGGAAAGGCAATTCACAAAAGATTTAATTGGATTTTTTTCACTTTTCTGTGGTGTGTGAATGTTTTTTTTTTACAAATTATATTACATTGAACATTATGCCAACAGAGGTATATATTAAATGATGCCTGGTTTGGGTGTGATCAACTAGTATTTCAGTGTTTGAAATAGCAACATGGACCATTCTGTCTCTAAATTTCCTTGATTTTTTACATGAAAACTTTGTTTTTGATATGATGCACTTTGGGAAATTGCATAGAAATGGTTAATACTGCTGGTATATTCCTTGGTGTTTCCCTACTGTGACTTTTCAAAAGTGAGTCCCTGAGTTGTTGGAATGCCTCTAGTGATTCCTGTAGCACCTGTCTATCATAGCTTTATTGCATGAAATCCTTCAGCATCCTAACATCCCACTCATGGAACATTGGGGGTTATTTACAAAAGGCAAATCCACTTTGCACTACAAGTGCACTTGGAAATGCAGTCGCTGTAGATCCGAGGGGGACATGCAAGGAAAATAAAAAACAGCATTTTAGCTTGCACATGATTGGATGATAAAATCAGCAGAGCTTACCCTCATTTCAGATCTACCCCTCAGATTTAAAGCGACTGCACTTCCAAGTGCACTTGTAGTGCAAAGTGGATTTGCCTTTTGTAAATAATCCCCATTGTATCTAAGGATGTGATTTTCCTGATTTTGATGAATGTGATGTATGGTTACCCATAATTTAGGGTGGAGACATTTTCTATGTACGTAGTAAGTATTCCTTTCTATGGGCTTTTTGTATACATTGGTATGCAAAGCACATTCTTCTATGTTACAAGAACATGCAAAAAGTGGGTAGCTGTATTGCTGTATTCCAAAAGTGAAGGAAATCATGCAGTGATGACCTTCCAGGTGTGTCCAGTCTAGTAAATCTACCTCTGTGCCATGCCAGGTGAAGAAGTATTTGTCTATGTACATGAGCCATATAAGAATGTGGCTCTGGTACAATGGATGACCAAATACATCTCTTTGAAATCTGATGTAAAGAGATTGACATAGCTAGGGGTCACATCGGACCCCATAGCTGTGCCTTGATGTTACAGATAAAATCCCCCTTTAAATCAAAAGCAGTTTGTTGTGAGAATAATTTCAAAGAGTTCTACAAAAAAAAACTAGATTCTGGGGTAGTGACATTTCATTGAGCACTTTAGATATCACCACCAGCCATATGGAAGCAAAATCTGTTCCAATGTTTTTTACTAAAATACCACAAAGTATAAAACCTTTTGAAGGTGAAGGACAATTTTGTGGCATCATTGTTATTCCCTATTCTGAATACAAAGTTTAGGAGCCCTCCATACAGCTGTGGTGAAAGACAGTGACATTTTACATTTACAAATATTTATGAAATTGATCTAAAATATTGTGAAGCTGAAGAAAAATCTAAGCGAGTGCATTAAAATTATTTTATGTAATTTAATATTACTTTATTAAATCTTATCATAGGTTATAAACTTAAGGATGGTAATAAATGAAACATTAGTGGTGGACTTCATTATATTGGGATTTCCAGGATCTTCAGCTTTGCAATATGCATTTTTCATTTTGCTACTGTTTACATATGTGTTAACACTTTTGTGCAACATTCTAATTATAATTATTACCTGGACGGAGAGGAATCTTCACAAGCCAATGTATTTTTACCTTTGCAACTTCTCCATACTAGAGATATTTTATGTCTCTGTGACTGTTCCTAAAATTCTAGCAACAATTACTTCAGATGGAAGACTAATGTCTCTTACTGGGTGCATAACCCAACTGTTCTTTTTCTTTTTCTTGAGTTCTACAGAGTGTTTCCTATTGGGTGTCATGGCTTTTGACCGCTATTTGGCTATCTGCCAACCTTTACATTATCCAGTGTTAATGAATGCAACAATATGTCAATATCTAAGCATATGTTCATGGCTTGTTGGATTTACAACTACCTTTCCTCCTATTTTCTTAATCTCTCAGCTACCATTTTGTAGCAGAGATATTAAGCATTTCTTTTGTGATGCTCCTCCTCTACTTAAAATTTCCTGTGTAGATACTTCTCTTAATGACCTTATTGATTTTATTTGTGCTTCTTTAGTAATCGTTACCTCATTTACAGTAACTTTGTTTTCATATGTTTGTATAATCACAACTATTGTTAAGATGTCTACAACTGAGAGTCGAGCAAAAGCTTTCTCTACCTGTGGTTCCCACCTAACTGTAGTTGTTGTCTATTATGGTACTGTTATATTTATGTATGTAAGACCAAAAGTGGGCTTTACATTTACTCTTAATCGAGTTGTGGGAGTGTTTTATGTTGTGATAACACCAATTCTTAATCCCATTATCTATTGCTTGAGGAATAAAGAAGTGAAAGAGTCAATCAAAAAATATTTGACTTTGTTGAAAGGACTGTAGTAGTCTTAAGCAAACTATACGCATAAGACGGTGGCCAGAAGTCCAAAAGAAATGCTTTTTCTTTCTTCTTACAGTAATGTTAATGCATGTTAGGAGTGTATTTTGGAGGAGCAGACACACAGCCTACATACTAGATTTGGGGAGAAAACATGCCAGTCATCTAAAAATCAATTGCCTTTTATCCATAAGAGCTTTAATTAAGGCCCCCTTCAGACCTATGTGTTATGGCAATGCACACGCTACTTCAATGCAAGGTAATGCATAACACTTTGTGCATTTCTATTCATTTAGAATGGCATAGCAAGCGCAGAAAGGTTAAAACAAATGTGCAGGTCATATTTTAGTAGGTTGTAGTGCACTGACAACCCAACACATGAGTGGTAATGGACCACCAAGGGTCTGAAGGTGACACTAGGACATTATAGCTGTTGTCAGATCTGATTTGAAATACATATAAATGAGGAGGTTAATAGGTCTACAGAAAAAATCCATACAAAAAAAACAAATAACAGATAAGTAGGAGGCTGTGTGAAGGGCACTTTGACTTCAATGCAACTAATGAGTACACCAACATGTAGAGAGCTTTGGGGATCCTCCCAGATCCACAAAAAAAATCAAAATATAAAAAATTAAAATAAAAGAGTACTACCTGTCAGACCACGCACCCGTCGCTTTTACCATTGATGCTTTACCATCTGTCTCCACTACAAGAATTTGGAGAGCTAGTGCATCAATTCTGCAATCGCCCACTTATGCCACATACCTACAGGAACAGCTAGAAGAATACTTCACCCTCAACAAAGAATCTACATCCAAAAAAGACACCATATGGAACACCCATAAGGCGTTCATTAGGGGGATTCTTATACAATTAAATGCCAGAGAGAACAGAAAGAGTACGCAGCATCTAGTTTCCATCATGTCATCCATTAAGGACCTAGAAAAAGTAAACCAAACTATGCCCGATCCCACACTTCAATCCAAACTCATGCTCCTTAGACAAGAATTAAGAACATTCCCAATAGACTAATTTGCAAAATCTCAGAAAAAAATTAAAGCCAGGCATTACACTACAGGCAATAAAGCAGGGAAAGTCATGGCCCTAAGAATCAAAGGCTACCACAATAGAACTAAAATATGACACCTGTTTCACCCAGCCACTAAAGATAAACTTATTGACCCTCAGGCTATAGCAGATGTTTTCAGCCATTACTATACACTAAACAATCTCAAAGAAGACACCTTGATTCCACTAGCATCCAAAATCGAGATTGACACCTTTCTATGGCAGCTAAACGCCCCATTTATGATCCAAGAGCTAATAGAGGTAATCACAAAGCTACCTTCAAATAAATCCCCAGGTCCAGACGGACTCACTGGAGAATATTACAAACAATTTAAGATGATACTAGCACCCTATTTGGCCCTAATATGCAACAACGCTGCTTCCTCTTCTTTCCTTCCTCCGGAAATGCCTAAGGCTCTTATCATTACCCTACCAAAGCCAGGGAAGGAACCTACCTCACCACAAAACTTTACACCCATATCCCTACTTAATATTGACACAAAAAATATGCCAAATTATTAGCCACTAGACTGATGAATATTATGCTCTCACACCCCGATCAATCCGGATTTACAATAGGACGTCAAACAGTTGACGCTACACGAAGGATTATCAATACCATCCACAATACTGAAAGTACTCGAACGCCCTCTCTGCTTCTATCTTTGGATGCAGTGAAGGCGTTCGATTGAGTACACTGGACATACCTCCAGGCGACACTCTGCAAGTTTGGTTTCCAATCCTCTAAGCCATTATGGCCCTCTACACAACCCCATCAGCTCAAGTATATACATCAGAAATGCTATCCAAACCATCATATATCTAGTGGAACTCACTAAGGCTGCCCCCTATCTCCACTTATATTTAGATTAATGATGGAACCCCTTGCAGAGCATTTCAGATCTCAATCCAACATCTCTGGTGTTCAAATTAACTTATTCGCAGATGTCGTGATATTATTAATCACCAACACAATTACTTCCCTGGCTTTGGTTCAATCTCTCTTACAGAGGTTTAGCTACATTTCCTATTATAAGGTGAATGAAAACAAGTCATTTATACTAGAACTTAGCTTAGATGGCATTACCATCAATTTACTTAGCAACATGTACCCTTATTCATGGGCTGACACAGGTATATCTTATCTAGGAATTACACTCACTATATCCACAAAACACCTTTTCGCTAGCAACTACGCATAAGTCAAACATATGCTCACCCAAGAACTGTCAAAACTCTCTCAATTTGAATTCACATGGTCTGGAAGGTTGGCTGCCTTTAAGATGATGCTCCTTCCTAGACTTGTATACCTCTTCTGCACACTCCTCATACCTCTATCCCACAAGTAGGGATGGGTAGAACACCCCCCGGTTCGGTTCGTGCCAGAACATACCAAACAGGCAAAAAATTTGGCAGAACACACGACAACGACACCCCTACAATTGGCTGATTAGCATATCTCGGGTACGGGTTAAAGATAAAATCCCTTCTCCCACACTCATAGCTTCCATGCTAGCCTTCTGTAAATTTCTTCAAACTGCACCCTTAGGCAGAAATCCATATCAATTGCCCATCCCTATCACAGTATTCCAAATACTTATTTCTAATACCACTTTTACACTTGGCTGTCTACAGGAATTATTCAAGTGTCTGATTAATACTCTCATAAGTCAATCATACCTTTCCCCACATTGCAATCTACGCATGCACTCCCTAATTCTGAATACTATAGATATCCTTAGGTAACCTATTGCCTATTATCATGTGCCCACTCTTCCCAAATCCATAAACAGCTTAGCCTGGAATTACCTGACAAATGATAACGCCAAGGTAAAAGGTAATACTCTCTTTTATAATCTTCTGCAATATAAAAACGTTTTTAGGAAACTTCCCTTCTTTGTGAAATGGTAATCTGACATTGGCAATACTTTTCCAGGCTCCCAATGGTTAACAGCCTTCAGGGCTATCTTCAAAAGCACCTGCTCTGCTAACTTATGTGAACTTACCCATAAAATTGATCTACGATGGTATATTACCCTGACCATTATTCAAAAAATAAACCCAGATGTATTCCCCTCCTACTCTCAAGCTCTCTCATCTCCTCCTCCCATGCTGGTCTCCAGGATTTCTCCAGAACCTCTCCCATCCTCTGGAACTCGCTACCGCCACCTGTCGGGCTATACCCTACTCTTGCTACCTTCAGGCGATCCCTGAAAGCCTATCATGTCTCCAACTAATCTTTTACCACCTCCATCAGCTCATTCCCCACAGTTACAACCTATTGTACCACCTGCACCACCCTATTAGATTGTAAGCTGTTCTGAGCAGGGCCCTCTTAATCCTCTTGTATTTTATTGTATTATAACTGTATTGTCTCCCTTTTATATTGTAAAGCGCTACGTAAACTGTTGGTGCTATATAAATCCTGTATAATAATAATAATAATGTTTTAAAGAATCTGGTTTTAGAGGAAGTCTATTCCATATATTGTGGGAATGCACCAAGGAGAAGGCATTTTGGGAAGACATTTCTGCTTTATTGACAGAAATCTTCAAAATCCCAATATCCCTCTCACCTGAACTCGCAATGTTAAATGTGGGCATTGATGCTTTTCCATATGACTGTCAGTATCTTATAATGCACATTTTACTAGCTGCATGTCTTGTGATTGTCTGGCATTGGAAATCCTCTGATCCTCTCAGTAGGTCTGAAACTATCACCTTGGTGCACATCCATGGAACATATGAATGTATGTTAGCATCTAGTGAAGGATGTCTACAGCACACAGAAACAAATGGCAGCAATGGCTCATCTGGTACTCTCAATCACCTTGCTTTAAACCTTAATGTATCTTAACCTGTCTGTTGGTTTACAATGCCCTAAGTGTGGACTTGTTACACTACATTTAACTGGATACTTGTTTGTGCTTGTTATGTGCAATAAAAATTCTATTGATAAAAAAAGTGCAGATTCCCCCATCCACACATTCAATGCGCATACTAAATGTATAAGGTAGATTAGAAAAGATTACTTCCCAACTTCCCAGTTACCTGACCCAGGTCAGATCTTGTGCATATCTAATTATAAATTGTTATTCATTCTTTACCTCCAAAGCTGTTCATCTTTCATCATCTCTTATTATGTTACTGTTAACTACGTTTTTTATGCCCGATCTCAGTTTATTAAATGTTGAACACCAATTATTATCTTTCTTTCAACCTGCATTCATCATCACACTTTTTGCTATATTCATCACTCACGTATAATTCTTATTATATTCCCACATTAACCATAGTCTTATTAAATAGGTTGCACAGCACACATTGCTTGTTATATTAATAATGGATTTTTTTAATTCAAGTACTGAATTCATTATATTGTTGTAACACCTATATGTAGCTACAATTAAATATTAAAACTATAAGCAAAAGGCACTTTAATATTCATTTCAAATTATAATTTTTTAAGAATATAATGTACTAATAACAACTTTATCATTACATTTTCCCTTATCCCTTATTACACATGAAATTATGTTTTAAAGAATTTCTCATGTCTCTTTTCCTAAAGGAGTATATGATAGGATTTAGCATATGTGTTACCATTGTGTAGCAGCCAGACACAACTTTGTTATAGTTTGAAGAATGTTTGTAGTTTGGTCTTACATACATGGCTATTAAGCTTCCAAAGAAGATTCCCACAACATAAGATGTGAACCGAATGTTGAAAATGCTTTTGTCTTCCCTTTTGTTGTTGGAATTGCTATCACTGTTTTCATTATCATGGTGTAAGATAGCAGAATTATGGTAAAAATGACATTATAACACTGCCTGCAACCGAAAAATGAATTAGCTGATTGATGTCAGATTGATACTACAATCTGACAGATTTGAGCTGCAAAAAAAAAGCTCTAGAACTTTTTTGAGCTACAGGCATTTGGTTAAAAGGTAAAAACATTCAGGAGCAACCCCAATTGAAAGCGCTGATCAGGACAGTCTTGAAAGGGCAAACAGTCAAATAATAAAAATGTTCAATGAGATAAAAACGTGTCGATTTACTAATAACATGTGATTGGATGAAAAATTATATAGACATCTCCTTGTATAGATGGAACTACTGCAAAGCATGCTCCTCACTGTTACAGTACCTTAAGCAACAGTTGGTGGTTGACTGGCTTGGTGGGGGAGTGCTGCGATGGCAAAACCTTCATGTGTTCCTGGATGTCACTAGGAAGAGGG
Organism: Lithobates clamitans; assembly: GCA_037952925.1. Classification (NCBI taxonomy): domain Eukaryota; kingdom Metazoa; phylum Chordata; class Amphibia; order Anura; family Ranidae; genus Lithobates; species Lithobates clamitans. The sequence continues at coordinate 274,517 of JBBGZY010000415.1, forward strand.
AAGCCAGCATGTGCAGAGCCGGATGGACAATGTGGAGCCTTGATGGGATCCCCATGATCTGAATGGATCTATATATGCTGTTATATTCGGTGATAAACCTAATTGTGTTGACATCTGGCTCTTTTCGAATCTTAGTTATAGAGAGTACGAGTTGCCACTGGTGGGTTTGCAATAGTTTTTTGTGAAAATGGACCCACCTTCATGGCAAATATAGATCCATTCAGAATATTGTTAAGAAACATTTTCATATTCTGCATATGGATCCGAAACTAGGACCTATCCTACCCCCAGCGCCACAGATCACATTCAAAAGAACATGTACTCTGAAGAACATTGTTGCCCCAAGCAAACTTAAGAGTTCTCGAAAGGAGAGCGTTATGGACATTAGGTTCTATTTCAACAACAGAACCGTTATTTTCCATTGTAAGAAAAGGGGTTGTCTGACTTGCCAGTTCATCCAACAAGGCCAATCCTCTTTTTCTGATAGGGCCGGTAATGAGTACAATATAAAGCAATTTATTACCTGCTCCACTGAGTATGTGATATATGTACTCATATGCCCGTGCAACTTGTTATATGTGGGCCACACGATGCGAACCTTACGAAAATGTGTAGGGGAGCACCGACGGTTTATACAAAAGGGACTTCATGAACATAGTGTCCCCCGCCACTTCAAAACCTATCATGCTAAAAACATCCATTGTCTAAAGGTTGTGGCCATGGAATTCATCCCGGGTGGTTCTCTGACTGAAAACAAGAGGTTCTCCTTGTTGTGCAAACTAGAATCATTCTGGATCTATAAACTGGCTTCTTTATCTCCCAATGGGTTTAACGAAGGCCTAGAGATTCATAATATCATTTAGATTCCTTCTGTTATCATTCCTTATTGTCCTGTCACCAACAGTTTTCAGTCTGTATATCCTCAGGGTGTACCCATAGGTTACATACTGAGGGGATCATAGTAAACATATAGAATAGGATGTTTTGTATTGGGCACCACTTGTCCATTTCTACATGGAATATATATTTATTATTTTTTTATTGTATTATTTTTTTCACAAAAGTGAGTACACCCCTCACATTTTTTGGAAATATTTTATTATATCTTTTAATGTGACAACACTGAAGAAATTACACTTGGCTACAATGTAAAGAACTAAGTGTACAGCTAGTATAACAATGTAAATTTACTATCCCCTCAAAATAACTCAACACACAGCCATTAATGTCTAAACCACTGGCAACAAAAGTGAGTACACCCCTAAGTGAAAATGTACAAATTGGGCCCAATTAGCCATTTTCCCTCCCCGGTGTCATGTAACTCATTAGTGTTACAAGCTCTCAGGTGTAAATGGGGAGCAGGTGTGTTAAATTTGATGTTATCGCTCTCACTCTCTCATACTGGTCACTGGAGGTTCAACATGGCACCTCATGGCAAAGAACTCTCTGAGGATCTGAAAAAAAGAAAAGAATTGTTGCTCTACATAAATATGGCCTGGGCTATAAGTAGATTGCCAAGACCTTGAAACTGAGCTGCAGCACGGTGGCCAAGACCATACAGTGGTTTAACAGGACAGGTTCCACTCAGAACAGGCCTCGCCATGGTTGACCAAAGAAGTTGAGTGCACGTGCTGAGATTCATATCTAGAGGTTGTCTTTATGAAATAGCAGACTAAGGACACGGATTACTAGAACCATGTCCTGTGGTCTGATGAGACCAAGATAAACTTATTTAGTCAAGCGTGTGTGGCGGCAACCAGGTGAGGAGTACAAAGACATGTTGAATGCCAACTCGGTCTGTGACATACTGAAGCAGAGCATGATCCCCTCCCTTCAGAGACTGGGCTGCAGGGCAGTATTCCAACATAACGACCCCAAACACACCACCAAGATGACCACTGACTTGCTAAAGAAGCTAGGGGTAAAGGTGATGGACTGGCCAAGCCTGTCTTCAGACCTAAACCCTATTGAGTATCTGTGCGGCATCCGCAAATGGAAGGTGGAGGAGCGCAAGGTCTTTAACATCCACCAGCTCCATGATGTCATCATGGAGAAGTGGAAGAGGACTCCAGTGGCAACCTGTGAAGCTCTGGTGAACTCCATGCCCAAGAGGGTTAAGGAAATGTTGGAAAATAATGGTGGCCACACAAAATAATGACACTTTGGGCCAATTTGGACATTTTCACTTAGGGGTGTACTCACTTTTGTTGCCAGCGGTTTAGACATTAATGTCTGTGTGTTGATTTATTTTAAAGGGGAAAGAAAATTTACACTGATATACAAGCTGTACACTCACTACTTTACATTGCAGCAAAGTGTAATTTCTTCAGTGTTGTCACATTAAAAGATATAATAAAATATTTACAAAAATGTGAGGGGTGTACTCACTTTTGTGAGATACTGTGTATCTCAATTAAGACATTTAATTCATATTATAACCATTGTTTCTTGTTCATCCTGCTTATTTTTATTGTATTCCCTTGTCTTTGTCTAATTGTTTGTAGTGTGTACATATAATAAGCCTTTGTCATCAGGTTGTTTAAACGATGGAGGTATGCTACGGTGGAAAAACCATGGTTCCTTTTAATTTGTGATTCTTCCCGCGGTCCGCCCCTATTTAAACCCCCATGTCACATAACCTGAAGAAGGGCCACGCCCTGATACGCGTAGTCAAGAGGACAACTATCTTCCCTCTCTACTCTCCTCCGCTTGCTCGCCACCTGTTGTGCTCCAAGCTTCATTTTGGACCTGCATTCCTCGATCGTATGACGTCACGTTCGGATGTTCCTGTCCACTTGCTCCAGCCGGTGGTTGCTCTGGCTGACTCACAGCCCCCCCTTTGCTTCCTGGTTGCCACGTGATTCCACCACGCACCATTGGGGATACCATCGAGGTTCCCATTGTCCATCCGGCTCTGCACATGCTGGCTTCCCTCTTCCTAGTGACATCCAGGAACACATGAAGGTTTTGCCATCGCAGCAGTGCCCCACCAAGCCAGTCCACCACCGACTGATGCTTAAGGTACGGTCACAGTGAGGAGCACGCTTTGCAGTAGTTCCATCTATGCAAGGAGATGTCTAGATAATTTTTCATCCAATCACATATTATTAAATCGACACATGTTTTTATCCCACTGAGTGTTTTTTTTTATTTGACTTTGTCCTTTCAAGACTGTCCTGATCAGCGCTTTCAATTGTGGTTGCTCCTGAATGTTTTTACTTGTATTCACACCTCTCCTGGTGTGCTCATCCACACAGCTGCTCTTTTGAGCTTTTGCAGGACATTCACAAGGTTCTTGTGAATAGATGTCCCAGTTTCTTGGTGACAGACTGTTTTTGTCTGTTCATTTGCTTAAAGATGTACACGCTCTCAGGTGTGAACAGGCGCCATAGAAAACAATTGATTTGTTTTATGTTTGAGCATTTTGTAGCCTCATTCTACACAACATTCAGGTGTTGACAGATAGAAGCTGATTTACATATGGAGCTGAAGCTGTTCACAAAATATGCAAATTACTCAATCATGAGAAAGCAAGTTCTTGTTCACTTACAGTGTCTTGAAAAAGTATTCATGCCCCTTGAAATTTTCAACATTTTGTCATGTTACAACCAAAAACGTAAATGTATTTTATTAGGGTTTTATGTGATAGACCAACACAAAGTATCACATAATTGTGAAGTGGAAGGAAAATGATGAATAGTTTTCATAATTTTTACAAGTAGATATCTGAAAAGCATGGCGTGCATTTGTATTCAGCCCCCCTGAGTCAATACTTTGTAGAACCACCTTTCACTGAAATTACAGCTGCAAGTCTTTTGGGGTATGTCTCTACCAGCTTTGCACATCTAGAGAGTGACATTTTTGCCCATTCTTCTTTGCAAAATAGCTCAAGCTCTGTCAGATTGGATGGAAAGCATCTGTGAACAGCAATTTTCAAATATTGCCACAGATTCTTAATTGGATTTAGGTCTGGACTTTGATTGACCCATTCTAACACATGAATATGCTTTGATCTAAACCATTCCATTGTAGTTCTGGCTGTATGTTTAGGGTCGTTGTCCTGCTGGAAGGTCAACTTCTGCCCCAGTCTCAAGTCTTTTGCAGACCTTAACAGATTTTCTTCTAACATTACCCTGTATTTGGCTCCATCCATCTTCCCATCAACCAGCTTCCCTGACCAGCTTCCCTGTTCCTGCTGAAGAAAAGCATCCTCACAACCTGATTCTGCCACCACCATGTATCACAGTGGGGACGGTGTGCTCAGGGTGATGAGCAGTGTTAGTTTTCCTCCACACATAGTGTTTTTCTTTTAAGCCAAAAAGTTCTTTCGTCTCATCTGACCAGAGCACCTTCTTCCATAAGTTTGCTGTGTCCCCCACATGGCTTCTCGCAAACTGCAAACTGGACTTCTTAATCTTACTTCTTACGCGACTTTCTTTCAGCAATGGCTTTCTTCTTGCCACTGTCCCATACAGGCCAGATTTGTGGAGTGTAAAACTCCTGTGGACAGATCATCCCACCTGAGCTGTGGATCTCTGCAGCTCCTCCAGAGTTACCATGGGCCTCTTGGCTGCTTCTCTGATTGATGCTCTCCTTGCCTAGACTGTCAGTTTAGAAGGACAGCCACGTCCTGATAGGTTTGCAGTTGTGCCATACTCTTTCCATTTTCAGATGATGGATTGGGATGGTTTTATTATTATTTTTTCAATTTTTTCAATTAACCTAACCCTGCTCTAAACTTCTCCACAATTTTATCCCTGACCTGTCTGGTGTGTTCCTTGGCCTTCGTGATGCTGTTTGTTCACTAAGGTTCTCTAACAAACCTCTGAGAGTTTCACAGAACAGCTGTATTTATACTGAGATTAAACTACACACAGGTGGACTTTATTTACTAATTAGGTGACTTCTGAAGGCAATTGATTCCACTAGATTTTAGTTAGGGGTATCAGAGTAAAATACATAGTTATTGCAGCTGGTGTCTTTCCTGCAAATGGATATTTTTGAATACAGGTCACAGTTGGTCATAGACACTACGGGTGTTTTTGACGGTAGAGATGATCCTAGTGATGACTTAGCAGGATGTTTTCTCAGATTAAAAAATCTCACCGTTTCTGAGGTACACCTAAGATGGGATATTGCATATTTGGAAGAGTATGTAAAAGTTAATATGGTCCCGAGAAGTCTAAGGTGGGAAGTGAACCCCCAAAAGGAGGATAATGAACTTGCGGAATGGTTCAAATATTTTAACGAAGCAGGTGTAGGGTTTCTGCAGTTTTTAATAGCTAAAAAGAAGCGTAGGCTTACCATGCTGGACATAGAGATCAACATCATTAAGGCTAAACTTACACCATATAAAGAGAACCAGGAATATACCCGCAAATCAGAATCCTTGAAGACTCTCCTGATTAAGGAGGAGTCAGAACAAAAATTAAAGAAAAGGAAGAAGTACAACAGGGATGCCAAGGACTACAGGGATAACCTGGTGTTCAAGTGGCAAGTCCCCGCCCCTACTGATCCCCCCACCACTATTGCTTCTAGCAACATTCCAATGGCCCAAGTTGAGCCCGGGTCCCAAGGTATTCATAGGAACACTGGATTGGAGACACCTCAGGGTTACCTTCCCTCCCCCCACTCATGGGGAGGCGCTACACCCCGGGGACACCCTCATTACATGAGAGGTAGGGGGGGCAGAAGGAATTCTTCCTCTCAATTACGACGTCGGTCCCCCTTACCTTGGAGACGACTGAATGAACGGGAAGTACATCACGACTTTGGTAGTAACCAACGACGTCCCGATTCTCAGGGCCAAAGACCCCGAGGAAACCAACGTAATAATGATGAAGCATGTGATCAATATGGAGTCAATGTGGCGAACAGATTTTCTCCTTTATATGATGGCACGAATGATAACGCATCAAATCTTAATAGGGATCATAATCCCTCAGACTCCTCCCATAACCGGCACACTGGAGACAACCGTCCTTATCGGGATTTTCAGTCGGCCGGGAGGGGAAGGAACAAAAGAAACGGAGATGCAAGAGAGGGTGCAGAGGGGGGAGGAAGCTTCACCCCAAAAAGGAGGAGGATATAAGTGGCATTATAAATTTAAGCACCAAGGAAATTTCTAAGGAAGAACTCTCTACCCTTGCTAAGGGTTTAAAGTTCGTACCACCACGGAATCTCAACAAATTCCAAACGTTCATAGATGTGCAAAAATACACACGGAAATTAAATATAAAAAGATACGTTTTAAGTAACCCTGCCAGGCAGCTGAGTAGGGAGGCTTCTGTAGTGACACACTCAGGATTAAAAAATGCATCACTTTTTAACCCTCCTAGCACTGGGGCACCGAATGTTACCGTTTTTCGGGATTTGGTGCTAAATGATTTGGCCAATTTAAATATTAGGCCAGTACAGACACAACATAATATTAAAGCTGGTTTGGAGGCCTTGATGAATAGAAAGGATATTGTAATACGCCCCGCCGACAAAGGCGGAGCAATAGTGATCATGGATCATGATTCCTATAACAATGAAATTCTGAGAATCCTTTCGGATACGAATACATACTCTTCTTTACCTGCCGATCCAACCTCTGGTTTCAAGCGGGAACTTAGGGTTCTGATTGAGAAAGGCCATGACTTGGGGATCCTTGATAAAAAGGAGAGGGAGTATTTGGTCCCTTTAGCCCCCCGGTTACCGGTAATATATATACTGCCGAAAATTCATAAGACCTTGATCAACCCACCAGGGAGGCCCATCATCAGTGGTATTGATTCGGTAACCTCGCGTATTGGGAAGTATATCGATTTCTTCCTACAACCACTGGTGGTGGGCACTCCCTCCTATCTCAGGGACACTAAACATGTCCTTAATATATTAAGACAAGTGGAATGGAAAGCTACATATATGCTGGTGACAGCTGATGTCGCATCATTGTACACCTCTATATCCCATAGTCTAGGACACGAGGCTGTGCGTCATTTCCTCTATCGAGACTCCAGTATCTCCACCACGCAATGTAATTTCGTGATGGAGCTACTGGACTTCTCGATGGAGCACAACCATTTCTGGTATGGTGGCACACATTATCTACAAACGAAGGGAGTGGCCATGGGAGCTAAATTTGCTCCCAGTATGGCCAACCTCTTCATGGCCAAGTGGGAGGAGGATGTGGTATTGAAGGACAGTCCTCCCCAGCTGGTCATGTGGAGGAGATTTATTGATGATGTCCTATTCATTTGGGACGGCGAAATCAATTCTGTGACCACCTTTTTATCAGCACTTAACAATAATGATAGAGGTATATCACTTACCCATGAGGCTAGTTCCACTCAAATACATTTTTTGGACTTAGCCATCACTATTGTTAATGATACCATTACTACTTCGACCTATTTCAAAACAACGGATAGGAATAGTTTTATACCACTTGACTCCTGTCATCATCAGTCCTGGCTATCTGCCGTGCCTAAGGGCCAGTTCCTGCGTTTGAGACGAAATTGCTCTGATGTTAATGAGTTCCATAGGGAGGCCTTGAATTTGAAATCGAGGTTTCTGACCAAAGGTTATGATGCTGCTGTGCTGGACTCCCTAATTGTGGATATAGGGAACAGGGAGCGTGAGGAATTATTGCGTGATAAACCCCCTCAGGTAGAAGACAGGGAGGATTTTGGGTTGGCCTTCATTACAACCTATTCAAGCCAACACTGGGCCATTAAAAGAATCATAAGAAAACATTGGTCCGTTATTAAAAATGATCGAGTCTTGGGACCCCTTTTGTCTGATAAACCGAGAGTTTTATTCAGGGGGGCCACCAGTTTTAGACATTTGTTGGCACCAAATATCCCTGTCCCACCTAAACGCCCCACTTTCTTTGGGGACTTAAAAGGATTCTCCCCTTGTAGGAGATGTAATGTTTGCAGTATCAACTCACTACGAGACAGGAGAATAACGGAATTTACCTCTAGTGGTACGGGTGCCACATACCCCATCAAATCACTTATCACATGCACAAGCAAATGCGTAGTATATTTGCTGAGGTGTCCATGTGGGTTGGAGTATGTTGGCCGTACTGTTAGGAAACTTAATGTGAGGTTGGCGGAACACATCACCAACATTAAGCAGGGCTTCGATAAACACAGTGTCTCTAGGCATTACGATGCAGTACACGGTAGGAATCCTAAGGGAACTGTGTTTATCGGTATTGAGAAGTATGTTCCCCATTGGCGGGGAAGTAATGGAAAAAGAACCATCTCTAGATCCGAAACCAGCTGGATCTACAGATTGGGTTCCCATGCCCCGAATGGGTTGAACATAGAGTGGGATATCAATTGCTTCATTAACAATAGTTGAAAGGAATCTTTCTATGGTTGATTCATAACAGTTGAAATGAAGTTTCTACAGATGATTCCCCCTCCTGATTTTTTTTTTTTTTTTTTTTTTTTTTTATCTATTATGCGCCCCTAGATATTTTTGGACAATTATGTGTCCCCTTTTCTTTTGATATACACATGAGGATGCTTTTAATATAATGTAATCATGTCTATGTATACATTTTTTTATGGAAGATATGGCTGATGGGGAACTTAAATCCACCCATATTTATTCTGGTCTTTATGCATATTAATCCTGTGCAGCTTATCATATTCTTTATACCAGTGAATTATTTTATTTTCGCCACTAGATGGTAGTGTGGAACACACACCCCCGAGTTGTGGAAGCTGTTTAATGTTTCCACACGTATAAAGATTTTTTGGAGTGTGTTCTGCACTTCTTTTTTATAGCCACTAGATGGCGTAGCATGGCATATAGCTCTGCTTTTTATTATTTATCTTTTCCAGGTTCACAATAAGGAAAGATATATGCATGGGTGGTTTTCATTAGGCTGATGAGTAAGATAGCATCATCACCCACCCTCATTCCCCCTCAGCCAATGAATGAGCTAAGCCGCTTTGCCGCTTCTGTATTTAAAGCACATGCGCGAGCGTGGCCACGTACCCCTGATGATGTCAGTTGTGACGAAACGGCCGTAGGGTCACAACGTGAGCACGGGTCGCGCATGCGCGATTGGATTTTAAACGGCGGTGGAGCTTGTTTTCATTTCTCCCCGTCAGAACTTCGTTTTTACTTGTTTGTATGAACTTTTAATAAACTGGCCAGATTGCTCTGCACTACCGGAGTATTTTTTTCTCTTTTTCTGGGGTTATTTATGGCCAATACTTTGCTGCATCCTATGGTCAAGTCCTAGCTGCATCCTGTTTGGAAGCCCCTCTTGGTTTGCCATGATAGATATCTGGAGAACACCTGGAGAACATTGGTGAGGATATCATCTGGACTCACATATTTCTACTGAGCCTGTTTTGACCCCCCTGAATAAGGGTGGTCGCAGGCTGTCCGGTAAGCCTCCAACTTTTATCCCTTGGTGGTGGGCAACAGCTGCGGTGGAATACTGAATCAGACTCTGTGTTGGAAGTGTCACTACGCTTTGGGACCTGTTTGACATTTTTTTGGGACTGTATTCAATTCCTTTTCATTTACGATCACTAAAATCAGCACTATTAGATGGTTTATGTTGACATAATATTTGTATTCATTTCTGCTGCCACATTGGTTCATCTTTATTCACTTTTAGCTTGCCATATTTTTACACTCATTTTTCTAATATTTTCTGATCTTTAAACTTAATGCAGGTGCACTTGATTGATTTTCAAATGTCACTATATATTTATTTGATTAATTTAGACTAAATGATATATGGTTTTTTATTAGTCACTTTATTTACACATGTATGGGGCTCCGCCCACTCGCATACATCATTACATGCGTATTTATAGTCCAGCGCTACACTATTTTTTCTATTGTCCATTTTTGTGTGCCCTTGTATTGGGGTTATTGTGTTTTAGCTGCAGGACTCACTTCATGTTTTTAGTCAGTTTTTTAACACTGAGCGCAATTTCTCCCTACTCCCTTTCCTATCAGAGTAAAGGGGACTGAATACAAATGCACGCCCCACTTTTCAGATATTTATTTGTAAAAAATTGGAAAACCATTTATCAATTTCCTTCCACTTCACAATTATGTGCCACTTTGTGTTGGTCTATCACATGAAATCCCAATAAAATACATTTACATTTTTGGTTGTAACATGACAAAATGTGGAAAATTTCAAGGGGCATAAATACTTTTTCAAGGCACTGTATTTAATCTACAAATGATAGGTAATTGAATATTCACACAACATCATGTTTCATTTAACCCATAAAATATATACTGTACATAATAATGTATATGATGTACTATATATGATGATATGACATAATGATACAGGCTTTCAGATAGATCCCATACTAGACACTGCATGGGAACTATTTTACTTTAGTATACGAGTAGGAAATGAAATAGTGTAAAAATAAAACAGAGTTCATGCTTGTGTGCATACATCAGTCAACAGAGCACATAATTAGCTTTGCATTATGACCTTGATGGAAAAGCCATGGAGGGGGACATGGGCAGGGGGGGATATTATCAGCTCAGTTTTAGAGAGATTTATTTTAAGGAAGTAGTGCGACATCCATGCTGATATATCAGTTAGTATTGTGAGAGGAGACTGAAGGAGTGAGGAGTAGGCAGGTAGATTTGGGTGTCATCAGCATAGAGATGGTATTGTAAGCTGTGGGAGGTTATCAAGTGACCAAGGGAGGAGGTGTAGATAGAGAATAGAAGGGGTTCAAGAACAAAGCCTTGGGTGACCCCTAGAGAAAGAGGAAGTGGAGAGGAAGAGACCGTGTTGTAGGTAACACTGAAGGAGTGCTGTGATAGGTAGGAGGAGAACCAGGATAGAGTAGAATCTTGGAGGCCAGGGGAACAGAGTGGGTGGTCAATAGTATCAAAGGTCAAGTAGTAGGAGTATTATGAGTTTTAGTAGGGCAGTTTCTGTGGAGTGCTGCGAGTGAAAGCTAGACTGTAAGGGGTCAAGAAGTTTGTTTTCAATGAGCTAGAAGCTCAGACGATTGTACACTAGGCGTTCCAAAAGTTCAGAGGTGAATGGGAGCAACGAGATGGGTCTTAAAATGTTATCAATCAGCCTTGAAAATGGACAATATTGATTTTCCAGATTCCCCCCACCCCCTCCCATAAACTTCATTAAGTTTAAATTATATGTTTGCTACGGAAATAGCTTTCAATTGTTCTCCTGCTAAACCAAAAGCAGTGTTTTTTAATGCTACAAAATATTTTGAACAGAAACTGTCTAGAGCACTGTGGTGGTGACAAGGAGCATTAGAGGTGTGTTAGACTGCTGGAGAGAGACTGCAGTTTTTACACAGTGGTCGTTAGCAACCAACGACTTGCCCTGTGCTACACATAAGCAAAAGCTAGGCTGGTGTTATACACAGTCAACAGTATGTACTCCTTTTAGCTAAGATACTATGTTAGAGGTAGAGAGCATGCAAATTTCATCTTAATGAAAAAAATAAAATTTAAAAATTATGTTTTTTAGACTGAAATATAATATGTATTTGTAGCAGATTTTGAAACTTTTTTGATAGTCTGCTATTTCAGAGGAAGAGAGCAGGTACATTTAATTAAAAAAGACTTTCATTTCCTAGTATTTGTGCTAAACAATTTGCACAAATTTATGCACGCCTTTAAGCCTTTCTTGGATAGACCTCAATTTCAGAGGACGAGAGCAAGCACATTACATTTAGGAGATTAAAAATGAAAAATTGTTACAGACTTGTACTACAGATCCTTTGCCTGTATAGATGCTATTTCTGAGCCACTGAGCAGGCATATTGCATCTAGAAAAAACATCTTAAATCATAGACTGAAGGGTTAAACAATTCGCAATTAGCACCATAGCTGTTAAGCCTTTTTGGATTTAACATTTAATATTGCATCTGGAAAGATAAAAATAGTGCATATCTGTTTCAAATTAAAATAAAAAAATTGCATAGTCTTTCAGCACACCTTTTACAACTTTATTGGATAGGCCGCAATTTCTGAGGGAGAGTGCAAGCATATGTAAGAAAAAAAATTACGTATTTTTTAAAAGACTCAAGACAGAAAATTGTCAAAAGTTTATAACTTATCCCTTCATTCAAACCAGGATACCTGGTCGCTTGGAACATGTATATCCATTTTGTTTCTAATGCCCCGTACACACGGTCGGATTTTCCGATGGACATTGTCCGATCGGAGCGTGTTGTCGGAAATTCCGACCGTGTGTGGGCGCCATCGGACATTTTCCATCGGATTTTCCGACACACAAAGTTGGACAGCAGGAGATAAAATTTTCCGACAACAAAATCCAATCGCGTCAATTCCGACCGTGTGTGGCCTGTTCCGACGCACAAAGTGCCACGCATGCTCAGAAGAAATTCCGACACGGGACAGCTCGTTCTGGTAAACTTAGCGTTCGCAATGGATACAGCACTTTCATCACGCTGCAATGTAAAAAATGGTTTAATACAGCGCACTCTCTTCTTCTTTATAATGTGACAAGAATTAAGGAGTTTTGCTGCTCATATTCACACACACTTCTCACAAACTTTTATTTGTGTTTTTTTAGTGGGATTCCCTGAATATATTGTTATTAATTGTCACATCTGACAGTTTTATATTTTTTATGTTTTTTTTTGTTTTTAAGCCTTTTTTTTTCTTTAATGTTTGGATTTTTTCCAAGGCTGATCTTTGTTCAATGTTATTTTTATTTTTACTCCAGAATATTTTTGTGTGTGTTTTGTGTGTCAAGTTACCCCAACACCATTGATATCTTTTATTATTTAATCTCCAGGAGATTGTTTGTTGTTGGTGTCCCTTGTTCATTTCACATTTTATATTATAGAAATGTACCTGAATCCTCACAAACAAACTGTCATTTTTGAAGTAAAACACATAGGAGAGTATAATTCAAAACAAAATTCCTTTATTAAGGGATCAGAACCAAACAAAGAGGAAGGCAACACTGGATCAACAGCAGAAATTAGTGAAGCCTGGGACCCCCACGGCAGACATCAATTCTTAAACCTCAAAATTGGTGGCCTGAGGAGTCCATATGTAAGGGAGGGCAGTCTGGTCCGGGATTCACAGAGACTCGGATAGCAGCAGATGACATCTGTGTCCCCAGGCTGTGGTACCACAAGAGGCTGCATCTTTTGGCCGACCAGACTGGATCCAGGGCAATCACTCTCTGGTCTTCCTTTCACACTTCCTTCCGGGCTGTGGCTGTGCAGTTGGAGATGTGGCAGGAGGAGGAGTAGGACCTGGAGGAGGAGGAGGAGGAGGACTGGGAGGACCTGGAGGAGAGGGAGGAGGAGGAGGAGGACCTGCAGGAGGAGGAGGAGGACCATCCCAAAGCTGTGTGTGAGGTGTAATTTGGCCCCTCCCACCTTTCTCCAGAGCCTCTGATATGAGGGCCTGACACATGGCTTGTTGGCCCTCCTCCATCCTCTGCATTTTATAGGCAATGAATGCAGCAATGTTCTCCTGCATGGTGTGGGGTGCTCCCAGGACCTCTGTAGCCCTCCAAAAAAATCTGATAGCCGCCTCCTCTAGGGCACTCGTCCTACTGCCACTTTCTGTTTTCAGGGGGGGTGGAGGGACCTTGATATCAGCCAGCCGGCTCGGCCCGGCCACCTCCTGGCTGAGACTTCCCTGTGTATGAAAAAGGGACATGGTTTTAGTTTTGGCATCATCAATCACAATCCTAAATTAGTACTCCCAAATAACATCTAGGTAACATCATTGATTGGACAAGCAGAAATATTTAGAGGAATGCTATACCTGGCTCAATCTGGGCTCCTCCACATATGGCCTGGAAGGCCCAGGTTGGGCGTCAGAAGCCTCAGCCGGGGGGGAAGGAAGCGTGGAAGGAAGACTTGAGAGGGATGGCCTGGGTTCAGTCTGGCCTGCCAGAAAGTGCAGCCTGTCGTAGTACAACATCCTGGGGACATAGATGTCACCTGCTGCTCCGGATCTCTGTGAATCCAGGACTTTATTGCGCTCCCTCAGATATGTGCTCCTCAGGCAACCAATTAATATCTTTAAATAAGTGATGTCTGCCGTGGGGATCACCTGCTTCACAATTTCACACAATTGCTCCAGTGCTGCCTTCCTCTTTGCTTGGTTCTTGAAATGGGGGTGGGTAATCTCCCACAGACAGGGCAGCTCACTTAGCATATCAATGAATAGTGACATGAAGTCAGTATCTCTCATTAAGATATCCATGTTCACTGCAAGACACAACACAAGACAAAGCCTAATGTCAGACCAAACTCTCCTAATCTTGTTACAATATAGGCCTCAATCTAGAAGCAGTATAGGCCCAAGTTTGTCTCTTACCTTCGTTCTTACGATCGGCGCGTCCAATGCTCCTTCCTCCGCTCACAGGTCATACGTAATACGCACGCGTGTTACGCTTTATACACACTGCGCATGCATGTAACTCCGCCTGCCCCTGACGTTCTTTCTAGTCTATTCCCCGCCCCTTTTCGTTCGGCGCAGTGGGGGAAGAGCATGATGGCGGAGTTACAACAGGTGCGTGATAATTCTAACAATGAGGAGGAGGAGGAGGAAAGCCCGGATCCAGGCACGTCCCGATCCAGAAGGAGACGTTTTAAGGCCACAAATATGTCGTTTGGGGAGATGTTGGAGATGGTCGACATCATGAAGAAGTCCGACTATGGCGGAAAATATGGGCCTTACCCCCACCCCAACATCAGAAAGGCCAAAATCATTGGTAAAGTGGTCAGGAGTCTTGAGCAGAATTTCGGGGTACGAAGGTCTAAAGATCAGCTCAGGAAGCGGTGGTCGGACCTGAAGTTGAGAGAGCCAGAGCAGTACCGAAAGATCCGGAGAGTGCTGCAAAAAAGTAAGTAGTTGTGCTGTGTTCATATTCTTTCTGTCTTTATTCCGTTCGTTCTGCTCCATATGCTTTTATTATTTGTAACGCTTAAAAAGGTCAACTTTAATGTTCATGGGGCCATTATTCGTTCGTATCAAACATTTTTCTTTCGGCCTCTAGAACACCATTGTTTAGGCCATATGCATTTTCTCACATTTTTTTTGGGCCTACTTGGATGCCAAATATTTGTTTGTGTAGATGGGTTTGTTACTAGAATGAAATGCCAACTAGATTGTGTGTAAGGAGAGAACACTGAGCAGCTGTTTTCACATCTGGACACTGGAGCACTAGTGTGGGACACAAGAACACCATTTTTATTAGGGGGGGCACACTGATGCTCCAGTGTATACTATAGGGGGGGTTACATGTGTGAAGCTTGTACCAAACAGGTAAAGTATTGCAGCTTGACAAAGGACAATAAAAAAAAGACATCTTTGAACTCGGCTAAAATAGAAAATTGTACCCCACTTCCAAGCAATGTTTCCTATTTCTAGTTCTGTCATCAAATATCTGTGTGCTAATTATACCATTTTTGTTTTACATAGGGGAGAAAAGACTCGGAGGACACCCCTCATCCCAGGAGACCAGAGCCCCCCCCCCTCTGGAAGAAGGGGAAATACCAACCCAAGAAGAAGAGCAGGAGGAAGAAGAAGATGTGGTGGAGATTGGCACCACATCAGGTGAGTGTCTGCAACCACAGGCTCAGGTAAAAGAGATGGATGTTGGCAGATTTTTGAGACCTGTTTTTTTTGTTCTTTATCTCTTTTTAGGTGATCGTGATCCAGAACGCTTTACATCTGAAAGTGCCCAGATACTGATCGGGGAGATCATGGGGTGTAATCTCCAATTGCAAAACATCCAGCAACAAATTAGTGATGTTATTAAAAAAACAAATAACATCATTGATGTTTTGGGGCGAATTTAAATCCCACAAAATCACCTGTTTTATCTTACTAAAATTTTTACAATGTTTAGAAAAGCCAAATTTGGAGGATGCACACAGTGTGCCAACATGTGCTATCTGCCATCACGGGAGATCAATGGACGCGTTTTGGGGGTGCAACCCCTTCCTCAATTATAAAGTAGCGTTGAGGAAGGGCTTGCTCCCCCAAAACACGTCCCTTGATCCCCCCCTGATGGCAGATAGCACATGTTGACATTCGTAAATTGGTGTGCATCTTCCAAATTTGGCTTTTCCAGGGGTGATTTCCCCCCATCTGAACGCTATATCAAACCCAGTTCCTAAATACTGATGTCTGATATAGCCTTCAGGTTTTACCATATGTGAACTTTGTAAGTTCAAGTTTTTTGGCGTTCTTGTTGGTTTTACACAGGCCTGTTTTATCTGAAATGGATATTTCGATTTTTGATAATGCATGTTTTGTTTTAAAAACCTTTGGTAAATGCACATGTGATTGTGCAGGTATAAAAAAGTGCCTTACTCAAGAATGTGTGGATTATTGTCTCAACACTACAACACTTTTGGGGTGATGTAATTGCTGTTTTATGCAAAAATGGGGGTTATTTCCTAAGGGCAAATACACTTTGCACTACAAGTGCAGGTTCAGTGCAGTTGCAAGTGCACTTGTAGTGAAATGTGTTTTTGCATTTAGGAAGTACCAGCCAACACTATTCTTTATAAGGTTACCCAATCACGACATTTTCTGCACTCAACACATTTCTGTCAGGGTCAGCTCAAACAAACACAAGCAGTAAATGTCCACCAAGAATTGCTTTTGGTTGTTTTTTATTTGAAAAAGGTGTCACAGATTGCCTGGCATATTGATAGCCCCCCTACCCGCAAAGAACTCCAGGTATCATAACCGGACATCACGGGCACTCAGGGAGGGCAAGCCAGGACGGCCGCTTTCAAGCGCCATCATTGTTAATGTATTTGGTATTCCGGCCTCAGGCCCAACTGAGCCAGCATAGTTGGCTGAATGTTTTCTTAAAAAATTATGGAGAACACAGCACGCCAGTATAATATGGTTCAGTTTATACTCCGCCATATGGATGGGTGTCAGAAATAGTCGGAACCGGCTGGCCAGGATTCCAAATGTGTTCTCCACCACTCTTCGGGCTCTGGCCAGCCGGTAATTAAAAACCCTCTGTTCCGGGGTGAGGGTCCTCATCGGGAATGGCCGCATCAGGTGGTCCCCCAGCGCAAATGCTTCATCAGCAACGAACACAAATGGGAGACCTTCAACATTGTCCTCTGGAGGTGGCAAGTCCAAGCTGCCATTCTGGAGACGCCTGTAGAACTCCGTCTGGGCGATGACTCCACCATCGGACATCCGGCCATTCTTCCCCATGTCCACATACAAGAAGTCGTAATTAGCCGACACCACCGCCAACATCACTATACTATTAAACCCCTTGTAATTATAATAGTACAACCCCGAGTTGGGTGGTGGGACGATGTGGACGTGTTTCCCATCAATTGCCCCTCCGCAGTTAGGAAAGTCCCACCGCTGGGCAAAGTGGGAGGCCACAGTCTGCCATTCCTGTGGCGTGGAAGGAAACTGTTGAGGAAAAAACAATAAACATTACTATTTTTTCACAGAAACATGGCAAGCAGATTAGACACAAACATTATGGGTCAACCTCCAGATAGCATTTATTAAGGGGAATTTTACAACAACAAAGTATAAGGTACACCTATCATATTCCCCCTCCCCCCCCTCTCATGGGCCATTTCTAACATTATAGGGGGGGGAACTCTTGGACAGGTAACCCTCTTCACTTCATTGAGAGATGAATGCCTAAATACAGGGTATTACTTGGAACAGCCCCTCCTTAGTTACACTATTGGTAGCCCACTGGACAGGTAAGAAGTGTCATAATACAAAGCTATAAATACACACTGTACACATTTGAGCACATTTGGACATTCTGCTATTACCTATCAAGATCATAATAGGATACAAGAACTTTAAACAGTACCATTGGAAATTATACAGGTAGGCCCTTGCACTACATGCTTTGGGGAATTCATCCATAAATCTGACCAGTAAATAGATGGGTATAGTGTGTATGGGTTTGGCAAAGTCAGCAGATAGATGATTGAGGATAGAGAATTGGGATCAGCTGACTTAGCAGTTGGGGGGGGGAGGGTTACAAAACATTTGGGGACACCACAAAAAAAAAGCCTCTGGCCCTCTGCCTGAATTTAAATCAAAAATAACATTTCCAAACATTTTAGGGGGTGTTTGGGGTAAAGCACTACTATGGAGCTGATAAAATACATTGTTAAGTGACTACATGAGGTGAATATAGGGCAGGAGACACCATGCTGGGGAGGTTATTGAAGGGCAAATATGTATGAAGGACCTAAAATAATAATGACATAAAAATCCAGCATGCATGAGAACAAGGGGGACATTCACAGCATATTACAATCATGGTAATTAGGGAATGAGGAAAGAAATACAATATATTAGCAAACATTCAATACAATAAAATGTGATATTAAAGGATAAAAATCTTACCTTCATATACTCCTTCTGCAGGACCTGGATGATGGCAGAACAGGTCTCTGGGATAATGATCCCCGGAGCCTGGGGGGAGATGCTTGTTGAGAACTTGAGGTCCTGCAGGCTTCTCCCTGTGGCCAAATACCGCAAGGTAGCGACCAACCTCTGCTGACGTGATGGCTTGCCTCATGCAGGTATCCTGCCTGCTGATATAGGGGGTCAGCGAAGCCAACAGACGGTGAAACACGGGGTCCGTCATCCTGAGAAAGTTCCTGAAATCATCAGGATTATTCTCACGGATCTCACGGAGCAAAGGCATATGACAGAACTGGTCACGCTGAAGCAACCAATTCTTGGTCCATGAACTCCTCCCCACCCTGTTCATGGACTGGACTTGTGTCAAGGTCAGGACCCCAACACCAAGCCCCCGCACAGCACGAACTTTACGAGGAGTATGCATACGAAACATGGCTAGAAAACGGTCGGCTGCTCAGAACGAAGTAACAGAATGCACTGAAGAACAGCAAGGCCTGTGAAGAGCGACCTGAAAAACAACAATGAGCAGGCAAGATCACACAGAAAACTCCGATACGAACTGACTGCACGCACTGAAGAGCAGATACAAACCCACAAGCACAAACTGAACGTCAGAAAACGATCTGAAAGCCACGAGTCTGAAAAAGCGCGAATCGTCTCTCACCAAAAACTTTTACTAACACGAGATTAGCAAAAGGAGCCCAAAGGGTGCCGCGCTTGGTTCTGAACCGGCCTTTTCTAGTCTCGTCGTACGTGGTGTACGTCACCGCGTTGTTGGCGATCGGAAATTCCGACAACTTTGTGCGACCGTGTGTAGGCAAAACAAGTTTGAGCCAACATCCGTCGGAAAAAATCCTAGGATTTTGTTGTCGGAATGTCCGAACAAAGTCCGACCGTGTGTACGGGGCATTATTGTAATAGTTTAGTATCAATCTCAACCCCCCTTTCATGTGGGGAGATGTGTTCAAATGCGAAAAAGCCAATCGATTTGAGATCAGAGTTATGGTAGAGGCCTACGTGTCTACTTATAGAAGTCTCCCTTTTGTGTTTGGATATTAAGGATATATGATCCCTTATCCTTTAAAAGAACGGGCGCTTGGATTGACAGGTTACTCTGTATTTAGGTGTCCACAAATTATTGTTTGCAAGAAGCACATTGGGGCCCTCCAATATGTGTGGACAGTAATTGCACTTACCACATGGGTAAGTGCCAGGAGTTTTTGTTCCACATATGTCCACACAAGTATGGTGGCTTGCCACCAAAGTGTCTCTTAGTGACCTGGATCTCTTGTAAGTGATTTTTGGGAAAGGTTTGATATATTTACCGATTTTTGGATCTGCTGCTAAAAGGTCCCAGTATTTGTTGTAAATTGTCCTGACTTTGGCATGTTGGCTATTGTATCTGGTGATTATTCCTCATTATTCCTTCATAATGTGCTTGGTGAGACCACCCACGGTGGTCACTTTCAGCTGGTAAGGAGCCTCTATTCTCACATTGGGTGTGCTATTATCCTGGAACTAGGATTCGGTTTCATATATCTGCCTCTGGACTATTATCCACACTTTTTTATGGATTTTTTTTCTTATCTACTTCTACACTGATTATTTCTGTGATGGGACTTTACACTCATATTTAATTTAATTTTTTTTGGAATTTTCAATATTGATTTTTGTATCTGGTATTGCTTTATTTAGGTTGATTTATCACATATTTTATTAACCAATTTTATGTGGACATTTTTATTTGCACATCACAATTTTTCTTTGTGTGGTATCCGCCTTAGTCTTTCTGGATGAAGGTTTTTTCACCATTACTTTTTTCAGTTTGACTTTTATTTTTTCGTTTTTTTATATATATTTTATTTGGTATCTGCTTTAGTTTATTTTTTTTGATGAGAGTTTCTTTCATTATTCCTTTGTTGTGATTATTTATGACTTTAGCGCTGCATCCTTTTTCACTTATGTACTGCAGTTTTTGTATTAGACTTTTTGGTGCTGGCTGCTTTATTTTATTTTTATTTCATTTTTTACTTTTTATTTTATTTTTTTTTTCACTTCTAATTTTGAGCACAGTGTTAACCTTTGTGGTTCTTTTAACATTCCACATGATTTTTAATATTTTCAACAGGGTTTGCCTCGGACCCAAGGTAGCTTCAAACTTGATCCTCATCCCTAGACTGTTGTTAGTTTGAAAAAAATATATATTCCTGTAGATAAAAATACATTTTTTTAAATATTTTGTCCCATTCATAATGAAACTAAAATTATGCTTCTGGTTCAAAGCAATATTTTCAAATGAAATAAGGGATTTTTTTATCCTTCAAAAATGTTTAATGCATCAATAAAGAAAATAGCAAACAAAATGAATGCAAATGAAAAAATGTAAACGAATGAAAATTTCAAAACACAGAAAGGAAAAAAAAGGATAAAAATAATAGCTAAGTGGCAGTGGGAAAGTGTTATTAAGGATGATTAGGGTTAACTAAGTATAAAAAAGGGGTTACATAGAAACAAATATTATTGAGCAAAAACGTTTTTTACTGACATTTTACTTGTAAGGCTGCTTTAACTGACATTTAGAGTGTCATGTATATTGAAGCCAAACCCCTTGACTTGCAGATTAAAGAAAAAACACAAGAGTAAACACAAAGTTACAATCATGTTAGACTGTATTTCTGAATCACATAAGAGTTATGCCGCGTACACATTTTCCGGACATTTTTTGTCGGAATTTCCACCAAACAAAATTTGAGATCTGGATCTCAAATTTTCCAACAACAAAATCCGTTCCCGTAAATTCTGATCATGTGTACACAATTCCAACGCACAAAGTTCCACGCATGCTCTGAATCAATTACAAGACGGAAGCGCTCGGTCTGGTAAAACTAGCATTCGTAATGGAGATAGCACATGTGTCACGCTGCAAATTTTTAAATCTTTTAATGCAGCACATTCTCTTCTTCTTTATAATATTAGAATAATGAAGTTGTTTTGCTGCTGATATTCACACAGAGTTCTGAAAAAATGATTTCTTTATTATTTCTCGTAATCTCCTGAATATTTTTTTTTTTCATCAGATCTAAATAATAATGTTTTTAATTCTTGGTTATAGTGTTTTTTTTTATCAAAATCTCCTGCTTTTTTTTTTCTAGTGCTCTCCATAATATTGTTTTTCGTTTTGTGTATCAAGTTACCACAACACCATTATTATCTTGTATTTTTTTAACCTCAATGAGGCTGGTTGGTGTTGGTGTCCCTTGTTAATTTGACATTGTATTTAGGAAATGTACCTGCCTTCTCACAAACAAACTGTCCTTTTTTAAGTAAAATACATAGGCAAGTAGTTGTGAATCCAAAATAGCCATTTATTATGGGTCATAATAAAATAGAGGAAGGCAACGCTGGAGAAACTGGTGAAATTGGTGAAGCCTTTGTACCCCAAGGCACGCATCAACTATTTTACAGCCAAAATTGGTAGCATGAGCAGTCCATATAATGTGAGCACAATCCGGTCCTGGACTACAAGAGATCAGGGACAGCAGCAAATGACATATATGTCCCCTGTCTGTGGTCATACAACAGCCTGTGTCTTTTGTCAGACCAGACTGAACCCAGGCCATCACACTCTTGTCTTCCTTCCACTCTTCCTTCCAGGCTTGCTTCCAGGCTGTGGTTTTGGAGTTGTGGCAGTTGGTGGAGGAGGAGGAAGAGGAGGAGGCAGCCTCTCTCCCAGTCGATGCCTGTTACGGAGAAACGCAGCGTTGGACCGAGCCTGAGGACCTGACGTCACCACATACCAGCTGATCGGCTTCAGCCACGGCTGTGTATTTTTTCATTTGCAATTGTGTTTCCTTTGTGCTTTTGATGTCAGTCATCTGTCATGTGGAATAAAGGATTTTAACCTACTGCACTATGAAGCGTCTCTCTTCCTCTCCTTAATACTATATATCACAAGCGGTATTGTCGGAGCAGTGGATACTAAGAACATTCCTGGCTGCCGCTGCAGCACTGGGAACTGCCAGACGTGGAGCAAACTTTGTTTGGATACGAATCAGCTGTTCTCTGGTTGCGGAGTCAACTATCCTGAGCCTGAAAGATCTCTGTAGTAGGGATCCAACATATCTGGTAAGCAGCTTATCTTTACCTTTGCTTGACCTGTGAAGATTTATGGTGAAGAAGGCACTATTTCAAGAGAAGAATTTGTCCCTAAAACACCTCCTATTTAGGACATTATTTAACCCTTTGATGGACTGTTCAATTCATTCAATATTTATTCATTTATAACCTAATTTATTTATTTTCATTTATTGATTTACCACTATAGGTAGTGCACTTAGTTTTTTCTTTATATCTTTCAAACCTCATATTCAAGGTTTCTACGTTGCAGCATCTTTTTGTCACTTTAATGTAGCTATTTTTGCAAGTAACATTTTACATCATTGCAGCACATTTTGTCACTTTAATGTAGTTATTTTGCAAGTAACATTTTACATGGTTGATTGATTTATTTTAAGGGTAGCGCAGATTGTCCCTCTTACATTGTTTGTGAGTTGGCCCCTCAACCCCTTAGTTAGGGACAGATACATAATTTCCTCACAGATGAGGCCTTGGCCCTCCTCCATTTCCTGCATTTTGCATGCAGCCATGGAGGCAAAGGCCTCTTGAATAGTGGGGGTGGTTCTGAGGGCAGTATTAGCCTCCCGAATCAGCCCAAGCGCTGCCTCCTCCATGTTACTCCCCTTCCTGGGCCTTTTGGTTGGAAGGCGGAGGGGAGGGACCTGGGATTCAGTCAGGCTACTGGGCCGGGCCATCTCATGGCTGCCGCTTTCCCCTGCCAGTTCCTGGCTGCCACTTTACCCCGCCACCTCCTGGCTGCCACATTCCACAGCCTCCTCCTGACTGCCACATTCCATGCCCACCTCCTGGCTGAGGCTTTCCTGTGTATGAAAAAGGGACATAGTTTTATTTTTTTATTCATCAATCATGTTAACGAATAGAAAAGACTATCATTCTGACCTCAGCATTTTTCATTCTTGTCCCAAACATTTTTGGCCACTACTGTCTATTGATATGTAAAACACTTTATTAAATCAGCAATTAGTGATCAATAATAACATCTAGTTAACATCATTAATTTTACGACAAGAAATATGTAGAACAATGCTATACCTGGCTCAAGCTGGGCTCCTCCACTTCTTACTTTATGGAAGGCCCAGGTTGGATGTCGGAAGCCTCAGCTGGGGTGGAATGAAGCGTGGAAGGAAGAGTGGAAGGAAGAGTGGAAGGAAGGGTTGAGAGTGATTGCCTGACTTCAGTCTGGTCTGACAGAAAATGCAGTCTGTCATTGTCAGAAGAAGCCTTCGTTCTGGTCCGGTCGTTTTTCACGTATTCCCGGCGGAACGGCGTTCCGGCGCATGCGCATTCGCGGTTCGGCATTCCGGCGCTCGCGCACGCACACTGGTGCACACCCAACGTGATTCCCTGGGCAGCCTATAAAAGGCGCTCAGAGAATCAAACAAGTTGCTGGTTTGTCTTAGCTTCCTGTACTACTGACTTTCTGCCTACCAGTACCTGCACAGCGGCTCTTCTCTGTCAAGACCCCACAAGCAAGCCACCCACGGTCCATTGGGGAGCCTGTGCCTCTTCGTGCCGTTCACTCCCTGTCCCAACTCCAGAGGGCGGACTGCGCTTAGTCGCAAAGGCAAAACCGCTGTCAGCATCTCGGCCTCGGTGAGTACTATCGGTGACAGTACAAACCAGCCATGTCTGAGGCCGACAGAGCGCGTTCCCCGTTGAAGATCCAGTGTCAGCAGGTCTCGACCCTCACTGAAGCCATCCAAAAATTGCAAGACGGCTACGCCCAAATTGATGGCCGCCTTCAGCAGCTTTCCGGACCATCTCCAGCTCCTGCCGCAGCTTCTGTACCTCCCAGCGGAGGTTCCTCTTCTCAGATACCAACTAACCCCACTGTGGTCATGGCCGCTCCAGAACCTAGGGTTCCCACACCAGAGCGTTTCTCCGGCAACCGTAAGATGTTCAGGGCTTTTAAAAATGCTTGCTCTCTGTATCTGGCTCTGCAACCCAGGACCTTTTCATCGGTGGTGGTAAAAGTTGGGTTCATCATTTCCCTCTTGGCTGATGAACCGCAAGCTTGGGCTCATAGCCTAATGGAACAGAGGAACCCTATACTGAATTCTGTGGATACCTTCTTCGAAGGTATGGCACAACTTTACGACGACCCCCAGCACACGGCCACGGCCGAAGCTTTATTGCATAACCTGAGCCAAGGACAAAGACCAGTAGAGGACTATATCGTAGAGTTCCGGAAGTGTTCAGCCGATACTGGCTGGAATAACCCTGCCCTTAAATATCAGTTCCGTCAAGGGCTGTCTAAAGCATTGAAGGATGAGCTGGCCAGGATTGAGACCCCTGATTCTTTGCAAGACCTCATCCAAATTACCACCAAACTGGATCGTCGCATGCGTGAGCGACGCACGGAGCGCTTCCAGACTCCTCGCCCTACCTGGATGATGCCTAAACCGACTCCTATCCATCCACCCTACACAGCTCCACCAGTTCCTACCGCTCCTGAATCTGAACCAATGCAGCTTGGTCTAGTCCGTGCCCCACTCACTTCAGAGGAAAGACTACGTAGGCGCCAGGGCAATCTATGCCTTTATTGTGGGGGTTCTGGACATTTCCTCCATTCTTGCCCTGTGAGACCCAGTAAGTCCTACCTACGGTCTGCTATTAATCAACAAGTTACCGGTTCTTCTCAGCCTTATGTTACTCTTGTTGTCTCCTTACAGCTTCCGGAAAAGGAGGTTCACCTACCCGCTATAATTGACTCCGTAGAGTGTAGCTGCTTTTTGGACACCTCATTAGCCGCAAGCTTACATGTTCCTTTGACCATGAAGAACCAAAGTCTACGGATCCACCTAGCCATGGGTCTCTTCCCCGCTCTGGGCTTATCACGCAGGAAACCAGACCCATCCTTACCACCACTGATACTGGCCACCAAGAATACCTGCGCTTTGATATCATCTCTTCTCCGATGTTCCCCATTATCTTGGAACTCCCATGGCTTCAAGCCCACGAACCACAGATCAACTGAAACAAGAAAGAAGTCTCTTTCTCATCCCAATATTGCTCCAGACATTGCCTTCTTCCGGCCCCAGCCTCTGTTTCTACCATTGCAACCATGTCCGATAGTCTGCAACATGTACCCGCAAGCTACCTGGAATTCAGGGATGTATTTGATAAACAACAAGCTGACTGTATACCACCTCATCGGCCTTACGACTGCCCTATAGACCTGTTGCCGGGCGCTGAAATTCCTTTTGGTCGCATTTTTCCTTTGTCCAAAACAGAATTAAAGGCTCTTAAGACATACATTGATTAAAATCTTGAGAAAGGGTTCATTCGCTCCTCCTCATCACCGGCTGGAGCTGGTATTTTCTTTGTAGAGAAAAAAGATGGATCCCTCCGACCTTGCATTGATTACAGGGAATTAAATAAAATTGCCGTCAAGAATCGGTACCCGCTTCCTCTCATCCCGGAATTATTCCAGCGTTTCAGATCCGCCCGCATCTTTTCCAAACTAGACTTGCGTGGCGCATACAATCTCATTCGGATCCGAGCAGGCGATGAATGGAAGACCGCCTTTAGATCCAGGTTTGGACACTATGAGTACCTAGTAATGCCGTTTGGACTCTGCAATGCCCTGGCCAAGTTCCAACACCTAGTGAACGATATCTTTCGTGAATATCTTGACAACTTCCTAGTAGTCTACCTTGACGACATTCTCATTTTCTCAGCCACTATGGAACTCCATCAGGTACATGTCAAACTGGTTCTCTCGATTCTCAGAAAACACAAATTATACCTTAAGGCGGAGAAATGTGAATTTGAGAAGACTACAGTGCAATTCTTAGGATTCATCATTTCAGTTGATGGCATTGCAATGGACCCCCAGAAGGTCAAAGCAATCCAAGAATGGCCAGCTCCTGTAGATAGAAAAGGGGTACAACGGTTCTTAGGTTTCTCCAACTTTTACCGAAGATTCATTGTAGGGTTTTCAGCTAGGGAGTTATTGGCCATCAAATTTGCCTTAGAGGAGTGGAGGTATCTGCTTGAAGGGGCGTCCAATCCTATCATGATCTTTACTGACCACAAAAACCTGGAATACCTGCGAACTGCTAATCGTCTAAGACCCAGGCAAGCCCGTTGGGCTCTCTTCTTTTCCTGATTTAACTTTCACATTTCTTACAGACCAGGTTCAAAGAACGGAAAAGCGGACGCACTTTCAAGGATGTTCCATGAAACTTCCCAGGTAACAGAGCCAAGCACCATCTTGTCCCCGCAAAATTTCCTTCTGGTTACCCAAGGAGACCTAATGTCCGCAATCAAATCTGCATCCGCTCAATGCTCTGAACCCCATCTTCTATGGAGAAACGCAATGATCTATTCTGGTCTCATGGAAAGATCTTCGTCCCGCTGGAATCTAGGCTCCTAACCTTACAGTCCTTTCATGACCACAAGCTAGCAGGCCATTTTGGGTCACAAAAGACCATGGAATTGATCTCACGTTCCTTTTGGTGGCCAGGCTGGAGACAAGACTGCAAAAACTATGTTTCATCCTGCATTCCGTGCCAACGCAGCAAGGGCTCAAATACAAAGTCGTGGGGCCTACTCAAACCCTTGTCCATCCCTGAACGCCCATGGGCAGAAATCTCCATGGACTTTATTGTGGATTTGCCTCCATCAGGGGGGTTCACGACTATCTTTGTCGTAATTGATTGACTCTCAAAGATGGCACACTTTCTGCCCATGGTGGGTACTCCCTCTGCCTCCGCTACTGCTAATATATTTTATAAGGAAATTATCAGGCTTCATGGTACCCCGAAGAGCATCACCTCTGACAGAGGGGTTCAATTCACTTCAAAATTTTGGAAGAAATTATGCAAGACCTTGGAAATAAAAATGTGCTTGTCTTCTGCTCATCATCCTCAAAGTAATGGCCAGACGGAGAGGACAAATCAAACCCTGGAACAATACCTCCGATGCTTCTGTTCCGATTCCCAGGATGAATGGTCCTCCCTCCTACCTTATGCGGAATTTGCATATAACAACTCCATCAATTCCGCCACCAACCAGACACCTTTCTGGTCCAATTTTGGATTTCACCCTTCCTTTCTTCCAGTTTCCATCCCTGAATTATCTGTCCCTGCAGTGCAGGACCGAGTAAATTCTATCCAGTTAAATTTCCTAAGAATCAAAGCAGCGATGCAAAAAGCTCAGGATGACTACCAAAAGTACTACAACAGGGGAAGGAAGGAGAACCCGGCCTTTAAAGTAGGCAAAGAAGTGTGGCTATCAACTATCCACCTCAGACTGCCAATTCCCTCCTGGAAACTGGGGCCAAAGTTTATAGGTCCTTTTAAAATAAAAAGGGTAATCAACCCAGTTGCTTTTGAATTAGCTCTTCCTGATGCTTACAAGGTGCACCCAGTCTTCCATGCATCCCTCTTAAAACCTATTGCTCCCAGTCCTTTTTCTGACAGAGAAAAACCTCCACCGCCACCGGTTCTAATCGATGGAGAAGACGAGTTTGAGGTAGAAAAAATTCTAAATTGCAGAAAAAATGGCAGACAGCTGCAGTATTTAATCAATGGAAGGGGTATCCTTCTGAGGATAACTCCTGGGAACCAGCCAGGAATCTACATGCTTCACGGCTTCTCCAGGCTTTTTACTGAGAGCATCCAGAACTGATGTCAACCTTGGGTGTCCAGAGGCCACCCCTCGGGGGGGGGGGGCACTGTCAGAAGAAGCCTTCGTTCCGGTCTGGTCATTTTTCACGTATTCCCGGCGGAACGGCGTTCCGGCGCATGCGCATTCGCGGTTCGGCGTTCCGGCGCTCGCGCACGCACACTGGTGCACACCCAACGTGATTCCCTGGGGAGCCTATAAAAGGCGCTCAGAGAATCAAACAAGTTGCTGGTTTGTCTCAGCTTCCTGTACTACCTGAACTTGTATCCTGTATCTCTGCCTGACTACCCGTTGTGACCCGGATTTGCCTTTGGACTTCTCTTGCCTCTCTCCTGGACCTGACCTCAGCCTGTTTATCGGATTCCCACCAATCTCTTGTGTTTGACCCTCGACCTGTTACCTGGACTGTCTCCTGTCTCCTAGCCTGACCTCCTGCTTGTACCTGGACTCTCCTTATCTTGTCACCTTACCTTGCAGATCCTGCAGTGCCATAGCACCATCCCGGTGTTTGACCCTCTGCTCAGCTCTGGACTTTCTGCCTACCAGTACCTGCACAGCGGCTCTTCTCTGTCAAGACCCCATAAGCAAGCCACCCACGGTCCATTGGGGAGCCTGTGCCTCTTCGTGCCGTTCACTCCCTGTCCCAACTCCAGGGTGCGGACTGCGCTTAGTCCCAAAGGCAAAACCGCTCTCGGCATCTCGGCCTCGGTGAGTACTATCAGTGACAGTCATAGTACCACAGCCTGGGGACATAAATGGCATCTGCTGCTGCTCCTGATCTCATGGAATCCTGGACCTTATTGCGCTCCCTATTATAAGATCTCCTCAGCCCACCAATTTTTGCCTTCAAATAGGGGATGGTTGCCGTGGGGATCTGCGGCTTCACCAACTCCAGCAGTTTCTCCAGCACTGCCTGCCTCTTTTGTTTATGATTATAATGCGGATGTTTCACCTGCCACAGACAGGGCAGCTCCCTGTACTTGTCTATGAATAGGTGGAGGAAGTTGTGATCATTAAAGTCATCCATTTTCTCTGCAAGACACAACACAAGACAAACCCTAATGGCAGGCTAAACTCTCCGAATCTTGTCCCAATATAAGCCTTTATCTAGAAGCAGTATAGGCCACTGATGCACAAAGTTAAACTTGCACCTTCATTAGAACGATCGGTGCTTCCGCTACTCCTTCCTCCGCTCACAGATCGTACGTACGATGCACGCGTGTTACGCTTTATATACACTGTGCATGCGTGAAACTCCACCCGCCCCTGGCGTTCTTTCTAGTCTATTCCCCGCCCCTTGTCTTTTGGTGCAGTGGGAGAGCACATGGTGGAGAAAGAGCAAGTGCATGCAGACAGCAGAAGCAACAACGAAAGGCCAGAACCACGAACGTCCCGATCCCAGAGGAGATTTAAGGCCTCAAATATGTCCTTTATAGAGATGGTGGAGATGGTGGACATCTTGAAGAGGGCCGACTATGATGGGAAGCATGGACCTTACCCAAACCAAAATGTCAGAAAGGCCAAGATCATGGCTAAAGTTGTGAGAAGTCTGCACAGGAATTTTGGGGTACGACGATCCAAGGATCAATTGAGGAAACGCTGGACAGACCTGAAATTGAGGGAGCAGGATACAGATACAATACAGAAAGATCAAGAGAGTTCTTCAAAAAAGTAAGTAGTTGTCGTTTGTTCCTATTATTATTATTACTTGCATGCTGCTCCATGTGCTTTTCTTTACTGTTGTACATTTTAAAATGGCAAGTTTCAGGTTCATGGGCACAGTAATCGTTCGTAGTAAACATTGTTCATTCGCCCACTAATACAATGTTTTTGGCAGATCCAGGTTAACTACATTTGTTCAGGCCTATTTGTATTAAAAGAAGTTTATGACATTGTTGTCTAGATGGGTTTGTACTAGAATGAAATGCAAACTTGATTCAGTGTAAGGAGAGGACACTCAGCAGCTGTTTACACATCTGGATGCAGGAGAACTAGTGTGGGACACCAGAACAAACTTTTTAGGGTGTCCCACACAGGTGCTCTAGTGGATACTAGGGGGGTCTCCATGTGTGAAAATTGTACAAAAAAGGTAAGTATTCCAGCTTTAGAAAGGGAAAAAAATAATGTCTTCAGCTTGAAACTCTGCCAAAAAAGACAATTGTACGACACTTAAAAGCAATGTTTCATATTACTATTTCTGGCCTCAAATATCTGTGTGCTAAGTATACCTTTTTTTATTCACATAGGGGAGAAAAGACTCGGGACATCGGAGGACACCAGGGACCCCCCCCACCTCCTAAAGAAAAGCAAATCCCCACACCACAACCAGAAGATGTGGAGGAAGGAGAGGTTTATGAAGTGGGCGAAATAGTGACCACAACAGGTGAGTGTCTGAGACCACAGCTTCAGGTAATAGATGTATGCCTGCATATTTATAAAACATGGTGTGTTTTTTTATTTTAGGTGATGTGGATGTTGTAGAAGAAGAATCTCATTTCACAAGTGCAAGTGCACACGTCCTCATCGGGGAGATCATGGTGTGCAATTGTGATTTACAGAAGATCAAGGAAGACATCAATGATGTGGAAAAAAAGACTCAAAAACATCATTGATGTTTTATGCAGAATCTAAAACACCCCAAAATTCTTCTAGTTTGTTTTTTTATTATTTTCACACATTTTAAATATTTTTTGAAAGCCAAATTTTGAAGATGCACAGTGGGGGTTATTTACGAAAGGCAAATCCACTTTGCACTGAAAGTGCAGTTGCTCTAAATCTAAGGGGTAGATCTGAAATGAGTGGAAGCTCTGCTGATTTTATCATCCAATCATGTGCAAGCTAAAATGCTGTTTTTTATTTTCCTTGCATGTCCCGCTCAGATCTACAGCGACTGCACTTCCCAGTGCACTTGCAGTGCAAAGTGGATTTTCCTTTAGTAAATAACCCCCACTGTGTCAACATGTGCTATCTGCCATCACAGGATATAAAGATATGCGTTTTGGGGGTGCAACCCCTTCCTCGCAACTAAAGTAGATGTGAGGAAGGGTTTGCACCCCCGAAACATGTCCATTGATCTCCCATGATGGGAGCTAGCACATATTGACATTAGGCATGGGATAAGGAGGGAAATCCCCATTTTGAATCTCAATTTGTGTGCATCTTCAAAATTTGGCTTTCACAGGGGTGACATCACCCCATCCGATGAAGGCAATATCAACTCAGTTTGGACATACTAATGTCTGATATTGCCTTCACTTTGTCAAAGTTGAACTTTGTAAGTTCATGAGTTGTGTATTGTTTTATGGTTTTAAACATGCCTGTTTTAACACAAAAAAAGGCTATTTGTACTGTCAAAAACAAAAATGTTATTACTAAAATATGTTGGTTTGTTCAAAAACCATTTTCTAAATGCACATGTAAATGTGCACAGAGTAAAAAGTTTTCTACTCAACAATGTGTGCAGTTTCAAGTGCACTTTTGCAGTGCACTTGGAGTGCAAAGTGGATTTTCCTTTAGTAAATAACTCCCACAGTGCTTTATAATTTGCCACAATCATGCCAATTTTGTGACTCACCAAAATTCAATCATGGTGCTGAAAATCATGTATATTTTTAACAGTAATGCATTACATACATTAACAACAAACACAAGGTGTGTGTATAGCATA
The DNA here is from genome assembly GCA_037952925.1 of Lithobates clamitans. Taxonomy (NCBI): domain Eukaryota; kingdom Metazoa; phylum Chordata; class Amphibia; order Anura; family Ranidae; genus Lithobates; species Lithobates clamitans. Next base: position 306,366 of record JBBGZY010000415.1, read on the forward strand.
CCCACAACATAATAATAGTTCACTGAAGAAGAGATTATCACCTCATGTATCAAATAAATTACGTTTGCACTATTGAAGGAAATGGCCAAATAAAAAAGCCCATTGGAGAACCTAGGAGACAGCTAAAATAAACACAAGCAGTAAATCAAAGGAAATATTATTTCAGTTTAATTAAAAAAATATATTTTTAAAATGTTTATTAAACATTTTATGGCATATCAATGGCCCCCCTACCCGCAAAGTACTCCATATATTTTATATGGACCTCGCGTGCGCTTTTGGGGGGGCAAGCACTGAAAACCACATACAAACCCACAAGCACAAACTAAAGAGCAGTAATGATCGGAAAAGCATGAGGCTGAAAATCGCAAATCGTCCCTCACCAAACTTCTACTAACACAAGATAAACACGAGATTAGCAGAAGGAGCCCAAAGGGCACTGATGGGTGGCAGTGACGGGCAGCACTGCTAGATGGCACTGATTGGCACTACAGGTGGGCATTGATAGCTGGCACTTGTGGGCATTGATAGGTGGCACTTGTGGGCATTGATAGGTGGCACTTGTGGGCACTGTTAGGTGGCACTGTGGGCACTGTTAGGTGGCACTGTGGGCACTGTTAGGTGGCACTATTAGGTGGCACTGATGAGGCAGATGTGCCTCTTCCACTTCAGGACCAATGTCCCTCACATCTGAGCCGGTGATCGGCTTTTTTTTCTACTCACACTGTTAGCATGAGTAAAAAGAAAAACGATTACTGATCTTTTGTTTACATCATGTGATCAGCTGTCATTGGCTGATAGCTGATCACATGGTAAGGGTCCGGGACCAGCCCCTTACTTGGATCGGTGATCACCCAAGTCTCAGTGACTCGTGATCACAGCATGCTGGGCACGCACCCTGCAGGGCGTGCGCAGGGTGCGTGCACAGGGGAGGCCCTCATATGATAGCCTCCCGGGAATTCAGGTCCGCGCTGTGGCCATCATTCGGCCATAGCGTGGATGTGAAGTGGTTAAAAAACAAATTTGGGTCAATTTCATACCACCAGCCAGTGACTGGACAGTGAAGAAGCAGCAATATACTAATACTATGTACAAATGATCTCACCCTTGTGCTATCCCCTCCTGCCAGCATATTTCAAGTCAGTTCATGTGCATTACCCAAAGTGTTCCCTCTCCCTCTGCCAATCTAAGAGCTGCTATTTAGGGGTTTACTGGAGTAATCAATTCATATTCAGGTCAGGCTCAGGTATTTACACTAGTGTCATTTTAAAAATTAATTTAGTGACTTATTAATAGCACAAAACCACATTTATTGGTGTTTATGTCAGCCTGGAGTTCAACTTCAAGTGTATTTTTTTTTCTTTAAAAGTAAACCATAGCAAAGAATGGTTCAGTAATACAGTTAGTAAACAACGTCTGTCTGAACTGCAGATGACATAATTGTAATTACCCAAAAGGTTTTGGAATAGGGTAGGGATTGTAAGCATCAGGTAACTAGTATCATGGGAACTTTCTTGTAATACAACTGTGCCTCCAAGTGTCTCCATAACATTTTTCTTTCAGTTAATCCCAATGTGCCTACATTCCAACTACTTAAATCATATGTGTAAAAAAAATCCCAGTTGTTGACAACAGGGCATTTTCTAGGAGCTCAACAGAAATTATACATGTGTGTGTATTAACAAGCCCATTAACTGATTTAATTACTGTCACAGCAAACAGTGGCCTTAACTGTTTTGACTTTAACTGATCTGACTTTAGTACTCTGTATTACTTGTACAGTAGCTTGATTAGCATAGATATTTATAATTTTAATTCTACTTTTTAATGCTTAACAAAGTAAAACTCTGTGTTTAAATGAAACACAACACAGAATAAATATTGTACATTTTATACTTTAATATAAATCAATTACTTGTATTGCCTGTAACAGTTATGCATACATACATTTAGATATTTTGAAAAAGACAGCAGCATATTTTACATCAACACATTTAATATGTCAGATCACTAAACTGCATTCAACTGTTGCCCACAGTTAGCATAGAATGGTGCACAAACAATGGTGGCACTGTATAAATCCAAATGAAAGAAATAGCTGTCAGTCTTTAACAATATGAGGGGAATTTATAAAATTTGGAGTAGACAGATACTGGAACAGCTGTGTACAAACAATCTGCTTCTATCTTTAGCTAAACTAAACTGAAAATGAAAGATAGAAGCCGATAGGATGACATACACAGCTTCTCCAGATTCTAGGGTTGATTTACTAAAACAGTGCACCATCAGTAGAGGCGCACGGCGAGGCACAACGCACATTTCCATATTTACGACATGATGCCCTGGTAACAGAGCTCCAATCCATCATTTACTATTGTGATCTCGATGCACGGGAGAATGTAATCTGTGCGCCTCTATGGACATGAACCACGGCATCTCCAATTCAATATTAACATAAGATTTAGGTGCCAATATTATGGGCTTTTTTTTAAGATTTTGCAGCCTCAATGTAGATTTTGATGTTTTCTTAAAGCTGTACATCTTTGAAGAAGTATTTTGGATACATGCTACAGATGCACCACTTTACAGGCAGAGTAAGCCCCCCCTCCCAAGTTACTAGCTTTTAAGCAAATTTGGCATTTTTAAGGCACTTCTCCTTGTTCCGTTTTATGGGGTTGTCAAAATTGGTGACATTGATTTTGTCTCTCAGGGTGGGACCTGGGCCCCTATACCCATTTTAAGGCCAAGAATTATGCCCCGTACAAACGATCGGACATTGATCGGACATTCCGACAACAAAATCCATGGATTTTTTCCGACGGATGTTGGCTCAAACTTGTTTTGCGTACACATGGTCGCACAAAGTTGTCAGAATTTCCGATCGCCAAGAACGCGGTGACGTACACCATATACGACGACACTAGAAAAGGCCAGTTCAGAACCAAGCGCGGCACCCTTTGGGCTCCTTTTGCTAATCTTGTGTTAGTAAAAGTTTGGTGAGAGACGATTCGCGCATTTTCAGACTCGTGGTTTTCAGATCGTTTTTCTGCTGTTCAGTTTGTGCTTGTGGGTTTGTATCTGCTCTTCAGTGCGTGCAGCAAGTGACACGTGACTCTTGTCATTCTGTTCTTGTTCATTCGTTACTGTTTTTCAGTTCGCTCTTCACAGGCCTTGCTGTTCTTCAGTGCGTTCTGTTACTTCGTTCTGAGCAGTTTTCTAGCCATAGTGGTATAGGTAGGTGGTGCTGTGCTAATCCTGAGTAAAATAACTAAAGATTATTTTTGTATTCTGTGACGTGCATTGTAATGTACGCCAAAAAATATTCCACTGTGGTGATTAATGGCATCAGCCGTGTAGGGCTATACACTCACATGGCAACAAATCATAATAGTGAAAAATCATCATCAATAGTAACATAATAAATAAATAAATCTCACCATATACATAAGAATAAATAACAGCAATGCGAAAGTGTCAGCTGTTAATAAAGTGCATACCGCAAAAAAAAGGTGAATATACACTGTGTAACAAACATGCAACACATAAAGTGACAGTGTGCAGCAGTGCAGCCAAAAAATACAGCGTCCAAATGTCCAAACAATCAAAGTGCTTCAACATGAAATCCTTCTTTTATAATGTGACGGCAACGTCCTAACATGCATCAGTTGCAGTGTAGTGCTCAGATAAATCATATAGTGCACATCTTCATGTTCAAACACACAGGTGGGTAAGGGCCCCTTACCTTAGGGTAATAGGGCAAGCAGATATGACCAAACTTAGGGGTATCGTCCTAGGGGTTCCAGCGCTATCCTCACGATCCTAGTCCCAGAGCATGGTTCCCTCAGATGTTTATGGGGGGGGAGTGTGGAAATAACAAAAATGGAGGATCCCAATAGTGTAATAAAGTTTTGCTCAAACAGCAGCTTTTATTAAGTAAAATTAGGGTACTCACATAAAAAACAATGAAAACATGACTTGCTCCAACGAGCGGCGAGCTCGTATACCTCTATCAGCATGGACAGCCTGTCCCGTCCCTACGCGTGACGTCACACCACACGTGACTTCATCAGGGGATGCGTACAGGCTAAAACAGTGTCTTTAAATAGCTTTATAATGGCCGACAATGGGCGGCCATTTTCTCGAAGTCCTGTCTATAGCATTGCGGTGGCCATTTTCCTAGGGATAGCACGGCGCGGCCATTGTTATGGTGTTCAATCGCGCAGTGTGCACGCCGGCACTCAGCATCAGCTGGCTAACAGGGCCAATGAGCAGAGGTGAACACCTCTATCCTCCCCCACTGTCAGCAGTGGAGGACAGGCACGAATAGCTCAGCCTGGGATTTCTCTGGTTTAATATACATTTGTAAAAAACTGACAGATTGAAGGGAGAGGGAGAGATTTTAGGGAAATGAACACTGGAAATATATGTATAAAAGGGGAATCCCCTGATCGGTAGGAGGTTCAAAAAGAAGGCAAGACTACAAAAAATGTATATAAAAATGACACTTAAAAAAATATACAATTAAAAAAATTAATTTAAAATTGATCAGAAGAGAGAGACGATCATGCTGATATAGGCAAACAACACAGAGGTGAGGCATATCTCTGGTTGTGTGTATATATATTAAATCTGCATACATAAAACATGAGGTAATCGTCATAGATGGCACATCATAAAATTCATAACACAATAATCCTCATTTTAAACATAGTAGATGTTAGACTTAAATGGTCGGGTAAGAAGCCAGACTACTATGGTAAACAAGGGTGTTTAAGAGTGGACCTAATAAGATCCACCCAGCAGTCTATTCACAATAGGCCTACGTGGGTTGTATAAGATAAGTGATGGCTAAATATGAACAGACGATAAAAAATTAAAAACGTTTTTAAAACTAAAGATCAAATGCATATAAAATGTATAGGAAAAGACTTGGGTATTAAAAATCACTAAGGAAACAGTTAAGATCAAATTCGATATTTAGGCCGCGAGGCGAGAATGTATCCAAAGTAAAGATCCATTTGGATTCCATTTGACTTAGGGTCCTCACCTTGTGGCCCCCCGCCAATGTTTAATGTATGGTGTAATACCCCAGAACTTCAGGTGGGTGGGATCCTTGTTATGACAAATCAGAAAGTGTTTGGACACACTATGTTTGTCGTAGCCATTGAGGATATTTTGGACATGTTCTTTAATGCGTACTCTCAAAGGCCTTTTGGTGCGACCTTTTGTTATTTCCACACTCCCCCCTATAAACATCTGAGGGAACCATGCCCCGCGACTAGGATCGTGAGGATGGCGCTGGAACCCCTAGGACGATACCCCTAAGCTTGGTCATATGCGCTTGCCCTATTACCCTAAGGTAAGGGGCCATTACCCACCTGTGTGTTTGAACACGAAGATGTGCACTATATGATTTATCTGAGCACTACACTGCAACTGATGCATGTTAGGACATTGCCGTCACATTATAAAAGAAGGATTTTATGTTGAAGCACCTTGATTGTTTGGACATTTGGATGCTGTATTTTTTGGCTGCACTGCTGCACTTTATGTGTTGCATGTTTGTTACACAGTGTATATTCACCTTTTTATTGCGGTATGCACTTTATTAACAGCTGACACTTTCACATTGCTGTTATTTATTCTGCCATCATCCAGGTCCTGCAGAAGGAGTATATTAAGGTAAGATTTTTATCCTTTAATATCACATTTTATTGTATATAATGTTTGCTAATATATTGTATTTCTTTCCTCATGCCCTAATTACCATGATTGGAATATGTTGTGAATGTCCCCTTTGTCCTCATTCATGCTGGATTTTTATGTAATTTTTTTTGTCCTTCATACATATTTGCCTTCACTTACCTCCCCAGCATGGTCTCCTGCCCTATATTCACCTCATGTAGTCACTTAACAATGTATTTTATCAGCTTCATAGTAGTGCTTTACACCAAACACCCCTAAAATGTTTTGAAAATGTGATTGGTGCTTCAAATTCAGGCAGAGTGCCAGAGGCTTTTTTTGGGTGTCCCCAAATCATTTTGAACCCTCCCTCCCCCCAACTGCTAAGTCAGCTGATAACAATTCTCTATCTATCCTCAATCTGCTGACTTTTCCAAACCCATACACACTATACAATTTAAAGGCTGCGCTGCTAGTGCAAATACATGATCATATTAACTGAAAATACCATAATTATGAATGAACACAAGTGAATTGTTTCATAACAAAAAAAAAAAAAAAAAAAATGCACATAAATCGCATGCAAAAAAAAAAGAATCGCATGCAAAAAAAATGAGTGGAACATTCAGTAAACAAAAACGATTAAATAGAGTCCATTTAGTCATAGATTGAAATGAACTGTAGGTCTTGTGGGTGTAGAAAATGGTTGGATAGAGGGAGAAAGACACCCTTCCTTCAAGTGATATAAAGATTATCTCCGTAGGGAGCGTGATGTTAAAATAGAGAGAAGATCCTCCACCTCAAGTAAGGTAAGCCCCTTACCAGATCCAAAGATCTCCTGTCACAGAGATCATGCACACATGTGGCTGTGTCCCCCAGCCACTGGGTCTCTGTCAGTGCGTAGATCGGAAGCCACCTCTCCAGGAAATCAATCCAAACGTGATTTATCCGCTCACAGACCATGGATAAATAGGAAAGAAATGCTCCATAGCGTAATACAGTTAAAATCCACTTTAATTTATAAAAGAAAAGCACTTACAATTTGTGCAGTAAAGATCGCTTATAAAAACATGTAGCGCCGGCCGGCTTCAGCTGCTGCCCATTTCTTCCGGGTTCAGCGTGGTATGGTGGTGACGTCAGCACGCCGCTCCTCCCTCCGCCGTTTCGACAAATCTGTCGTCTTCCATACACACTATACCCATCTCTTTTGTGCTCAGATTTATGGATGAATTCTCCAAAACATGTAGTCCAAGGGCCTGCCTGTATACTTTCAAATGGTACTGTTTAAAGTTTTTGTATCCTATTATTATCTTGATAGGTAATAGCAGAATGTCCAAATGTGCTCAAATGTGTACAGTGTGTATGGCCCATGAAAGGGGGGGGAGGGGGAATCTGATAGGTGAACCTTATACTTTAGTCTTTAAAAATCCCAAAAAATAAATGGTATCTTGATGTTGGCCAAGAATGTTTGTTTCTAATCCGCTTTCCATGTTTATGTGCAAAAAGACTAATTTTTTTTTACTCCACAGTTTCCTTCCACGCCACAGGAATGGCAGACTGTGACCTCCCACTTTGCCCAGCTGTGGGACTTTCCTAACTGCGGAGGGGCAATTGATGGGAAACAAGTCCACATCATCCCACCACCCAACTCGGGGTCGTACTATTATAATTATTAGGGGTTTAATAGTATTGTGATGTTGGCGGTGGTGTCGGCTACTTATGAATTTCTGTATGTGGACGTGGGGAAGAATGGCCAGATGTCCGATGGTGGAGTCATCGCCCAGACAGAGTTCTAGAGGCATCTCCAGAAGACAATGTGGAAGGACTCCCATTTGTCTTTGTTGCGGATGAAGCTTTTGCGCTGGGGGACTATCTTATGTGGCCATTCCCAATGAGGACCCTCACCCCGGACCAGAGGGTTTTTAATTACCGGCTGGCCAGAGCCAGAAGAGTGGTGGAGAACACATTTGGAATCATGGCCAGCCAGTTCCGCCTATTTCTTAAACCCATACATATGGCGGAGTACAAACTGAATCACAATATCCTGGCGTGCTGTGTTCTACACAACTTTTTACGGCAACATTCTGCCAACTATGCTGGCTCAGTTGGGCCTGAGGCTGGAATTCAAAATGCGCTTGAAAGTGGCCGTCCTGGCTTGCCCCCCCTGAGTGCCTGTGATGTCCGGCTAAGATACCTTGAATTCTTTGCGGGTAGGGGGGCTATCAATATGCCAGACAATGTGTAAAACCTTTTTCAAATAAAAAAAAAAGCAAATCTTTGGTGACATTTACTGCTTGTGCTTGTTTTAGCTGACCCTGACAGAAATGTGGTGAGTCCTGAAAATGGCGTGATTGTGTAACCTTACAAAGCACTGTTGGGTGTTATTTACTAAAGGCAAAGACACTTTGCACTACAAGTGCACTTGTAGTGCAAAGTGGATTTGCCCTTAGGAAATAACACCCATTGTCACAGAAAACAGCAATTAGAGCACCACAAAAGTGTTGTAGCATTGAGACAATAATCCACGCATTCTTGATTAACAATCTTTTTAATACCTGCACAATCACATGTGCATTTCGAAAAGGTTTTTAAAACAAACCAACATGGTTGTTGTATAACAATTTTTGGGGTCACATTAGAAAAAGTAGAAATGTCTATTTAAGATAAAACAGGCATGTTTAAAACCAACAAGAAAGACACAAATCTTGAACTTACAAAGTTCACATTTGGTAGAACTTGAAGGCAATATCAGACATGAGTATTTACAAACTGTGTTTGAAGTTGCGTTCAGATGGGGTGAAGTCACCCCCAGAAAAGCCAAATTTTGAAGATGCACACAAATAGCCGAATGTCAACATGTGCTACCTGCCATCACGGGGGATCAAGGGACGTGTTTTGGGGGTGCAACCCCTTCCTCTCAACTACTTTATTATTGAGGAAGGGGTTGCACCCCCAAAACGCGTCCATTGATCCCCCGTGATGGGAGATAGCACATGTTGACACACTGTGTGCCTCTTCAAAATTTGGCTTTTCTACAATTTGACAAAAAATGTAAAAAAATTGTAGCACAACAAAAAACAAAGGGATTTCGAGGGGTTTTAAACTCTCCCCAAAACATCAATGATGTTCTTATTTTTTTGAAGAACGTCATTGATGTTTTTCTTGATGTTTTCCAAGTCCCTATTACACCCCATGATCTCCCCGATCAGGATCCGTGCACTTTCCGAGGTGAAAGGATCTGGATCCACAACATCACCATCCCCTAAAAAGATAGAAACCAAAAAAAACATGTATTATAAATATGCCGAGAGATATGGATCTCTTACCTGAGCCTGTGGCCGCAGACAATCACCTGTTGTGGTGGCAATTTCCACCACGTCTTCCTCCTCCTGCTCGGTTTGTCTGGGGTGGATTTCCCCTTCTTCCAGAGGTGAGGGGTCTCTGGTCTCCTCGAATGAGGAGTGTCCTCCGAGTCTTTTCTCCCCTATGTAAAAAAAAAAAAAGGTATACTTATAAATATAAAACATTGTTTGGAAATGGGGTACAATTTTTTTGTGGCCAGAGTTCCAAGATGTAGCATTTTTCTTGTCCTTTGTCAAGCTTGAATACTTTACCTGTCTTGTACAAGCTTCACAGATGGAGACACCCCTATAGTATACACTAGAGCACCTGTGTCTAACCCCCTAATAAAAAGGGTGTTCTTGTGTACCACACTAGTGCTCCAGCGTCTAGATGTGAAAACTGCTGCTGAGTGTCCTCTCCTTACACAGAATCTAGTTAGCATTTCATTCTAGTTACAAACACATATACACAACCAAATTAGTTTCAGACAAGTAGGCCCTAAAAAATGTCGCCAAATGCATATGGCCAAAACCATGGTGTTTTCTAGGCCGAACGAACAATGTTTGATACGAACGAATAATGTGCCCATGAACATGAAAGTTGCCATTTTAAACTGGACAACAGTTAAGAAAAGCACATGGAGCAGCACGAACATAATAAACATAAAAAGAATAGGAACACAGCACAACTACTTACATTTTTGCAGCACTCTCCGGATCTTTCTGTACTGCTCATGCTCTCTTAATTTCAGGTCCGACCACCGCTTCCTGAGCTGATCTTTCGATCGTCGTACCCCAAAATTCCGGTGCAGACTCTTGACCATTTTCGCCATGATCTTGGCCTTTCTGACGTTGGGGTTGGGGTAAGGTCCATACTTCCCATCATAGTTGGCCCTCTTCATTATGTCGACCATCTCCAACATCTCCCCAAAGGACATATTTGATGCCTTAAATCGTCTCCTTATGGATCGGGACGTTTCTGCCTCCGGGCTTTCCTCCTCCTCCTCGTTGGTGTAATTATCAGACACCTGCTCTGACTCCGTCATGTGATCTTCCCCACTGCGCTGAACAAGAAGGGGTGGGGAATAGACTAGAAAGAACTTCAGGGGCGGGCAGAGTTTCATGCATGCGCAGTGTCTATAAAGCGTGACACACGTGCGTAGTATGTACGATCTGTGAGCAGAGGAAGGAGTAACGGAGGCGCCGATCGTGATAGCGAAGGTAAGATTTAACATTGGGCCTATACTGCTTCTAGATTGAGGCCTGTATTTGCAAAACTTTAGAAGACTTTAGGCTGACATTAGGGTTTGTCTTGTGTTGTGTATTGCAGTGAAAATAGATATCATGAAAGATAAGGACTGTATGCCAATCTTCATTGATATGTTCAGGGAGCTGCCTTGTCTGTGGCAGATAAATCACCCTGAATATAAGAACCAAACAAAGAGGAAGGCAGCGCTGGATAATTTGTTGGAATTTGTGAAGACGGTGATCCCCACGGCAGACATGACCTATTTGAATATCCTAATTGGTGGCCTGAGGAGCACTTATCTAAGGGAGCACAAGAAGGTCCAGGATTCCCAGAGATGAGGAGCAGCAGATGACGTTTATGTCCTCAGGCTGTGGTACTATGACAGGCTGCATTTCCTGGCAGGTCAGACTGAACTCAGACCAGCACTCTCCAGTCTTCCTTCCACACTTCCTCCCCCCCCCAGCTGAGGCTTCTGACGCCCAACCTGGGCCTTCCAGGCAGCAACATGTGGAGGAGCCCAGCTTGAGCCAGGTATAGCATTCCTCTAAATATTTCTGGTTGTCCAATCAATGATGTTAACTAGATGTTAGTTTGGAGCACTAATTTCTGATTGTGATTGATGAAGTTAAAAAAACTAAAACCATGTCCCTTTTTCATACACAGGGAAGTCTCAGCCAGGAGGTGGCTGGGCCAAGCAGGCTGCCTGATATCCAGGTCCCTCCCCTACACCTGCAAAGACAAAGTGCCAGGAAGAGGAGTAACCTGGAGGAGGCTGCCATAGGCCTCTTTTGGAAGGCTACAGAGGCCCTGAGAACCCCCCACACTGTGGAGGAGGACTTTGCTGGCATAACTGCCTGCAAAATGATGCAGATGGAGGAGGGCCAACGACTCCTATGTGAGTTCCTAATTTTGGAAGCTCTCAATAAGGGGTTGAGGGGCCAAATAACATGTGCTACCCACATTTGTGACCTCACCCATGGTCCTCCTCCTCCTCCTCCTCCAGGTCCTACTCCTCCTCCTCCTCCTCCTGGTCCTACTCCTCCTCCTGCCACATCTCCAACACCAGAGCCACAGCTGGGAAGGAAGCGTGGAAGGAAGACCAGAGAGTGATGACCTGCGTTCAGTCTGCTCTGGCAAAATATGCAGCCTCTTGTAGTACCACAGCCTGGGAACATACATGTCATCTGCTGCTTTCCGGATCTCTAGGACTTATGGACCAGACTGCACTCCCTTACATATGGACTCCTCAGGCCACCAATTTTGCTGGAAAAGAATTGATGTCTGCCCTGAGGGTCAAAGGCTTCACCAATTTATGATGTTTATCCAGCGTTGCCTCCCTCTTTTTTGTTTCAATTATACTCGCCTATGTGTGTTTTCCTTCAAAAAGGATAGTTTGTGAGGAGGCAGGTACATTTCAAAAATATTATATTGTGAAACAAGAGACACCAACACCAAACAATCTCCTTGAGATTAAATAATACAAGATATCAATGGTGTTGTGGTAACTTGACACACAAAACACACACAAAAATGTTATGGAGTAAAACACAAAAAAAAACAATAAAAACAGCCTTGAAAAAAAATACAAACCCAAAATAAAGACAAAAACAGCCTTGAAAAAAACAAATAATAATTTAAAAACAACCAAAAAGAAATTTGGTCAGATGTGACAAATCAAAATATATTGAGGGAATCCCGAAAAAGAATAAAGAAATAAGTTTGTGACGAAAGTGCTGTATCCATTCCGAATGCTCATTTTACCAGACCGAGCAGTTCTGTCTCGGAATTTCTTCTGAGCATGCGTGGCACTTTGTGCGTCGGAACTGGCCACACGCGGTCGGAATTGTGTCGGACTGTCCGACAACACGCTCCGATCTCACATTTTCCGTAGGAAAATCCGACCGTGTGTACGGGGCATTCGAATATAAGCCAGCCAAATTAGGACTAGCAAAACTAACAGGTCAGTTCCCATAGACTGCAATGGTGTTTGTTGTATAACTTTTGCCCATGTTAGGCTGTTTGTTTGGTCCCCGGACCGGGGGGTGTCTGTCCCATCTGTAATTTTGTAGCATGCTGGATGATGTGCTTAATTTTGGACAGGGGGTGACTTATTTTGTGCTAGCTGCATTTGGGTTGGTCTGGGCATGCTCAGGGAGTTTGGTTTATTTTTTTGCACTTTTTGTGTGTGAACAGCACTTGGATTTTTCTGGGCATGCTCAGAGAGTGTTTTTTTTTTTGGTTAGTTATTTAAGAACATCCTTAACAGGTGTATCCACTTTGAAAAATCAAACAAGATATTTGGGGGGGGCATATCCTAAGACTCAGTAAAGATGATGCAGCCATAAGACCATACAACAGAACAAAATATTACAGTGCACACATGCAAAAAAGACATTTACCTCCTGCAAGGCTATTTAAAACACCTAGACATTTTCAAAAAACATTATAAAAAAATATGGGCATTTGGTCACATCATATTTCTACATGGTGCTTAAGCCCACTTACTGCAACAAAGTACCCCATGGTTAGTGGGTCCTACGCTATTCATATACTGGGAGATCCTGCTTCTCTGAACCATGGGAGCCATACACTCCTCTATATGGGAGAACTAGAGAGAACAACTCTTAATTTCTGGAGAGGTTATGGTGCAACATTAGTTGATTTCTTAATTCAAAATGTAAATGGCTGTGTTTACCCTCTCTATATATTGGATCTAGAATTTAGCATTACTTGACCACCACTGGAGGTCACTATGGTTGAGACTTCCACTGTGATATTCTTAGTGGAATACTTTTAGTTCTCAAAGTAGGAGGTTATGGGTTAATATGACCTGGCACTATATTTATATTTTTATATATTTGTTTTACCGTTTTTATTTATTTATTTATGATGTTCAGGTCATTTATGTAACTATGGATCAAAATCATGAATAATTTATGCCAAGTGACTTTATGCCTAACATGTCATGCTTTAAAATTGCGCCTGCTCGTGGAATGGCAACAAACTTTGACCCTTAAAAATCTCCATAGGCGACATTTTAAAAATTCTACAGGTTACCAGTTTTGAGTTACAGAGGAGGACTAGAATTATTGCTCTCACTCTACTGATCGCGGCGATACCTCACATGTGTTGTTTAAACACCGTTTTCATATGCGAGTGCGACTTATGTATGCATTCGCTTCTGTGCGCGAGCTCGGCGGGACAGGGCACTTTAACTTTGTTCAATACAGGGCAATTTCACCCCCTTCCTTCCCAGGCCAATTTTTAGTTTTCAGCGCTGTCGCACTTTAAACGTCAATTGCACTGTCGTGCGACGTTGTACCCAAAAAAAAATTGACGTCCTTTTTTCACCACAAATAGAGCTTTTTTTGGTGGTATTTGATCGCCTCTGTGGTTTTTATTTTTTGCGCTATAAACAAAAGAAGAGCGACAATTTTGAAAAAAAACACAATATTTTTTACTTTTTGCTATAATAAATATCCCGATTTTTTTTAAAAAAAAAACACATTTTTTCCTCAGTTTTGGCCGATACGTATTCTTCTACATATTTTTGGTAAAAAAAAAAAAATCGCAATAAGCGTATATTGATTGGTTTGCACAAAAGTTATAGCGTCTACAAAATACGGGATAGATTTATGGCATTTTAAAAAAAAAATATTTTTTTATTTTTTTAGCGGCAATCGCGATTTTTTTTGGTGACTGCGACATTATGGCGGACACATCGGACACTTTTGACACATTTTTGGGACCAATCACATTTATACAGCGATCAATGCTATAAAATTGCATTGATTACTGTGTAAATGTGACAGGCAGTGAAGGGGTTAACCACTAGGGGGCGGGGAGGGGTTAAGTATGTTTCCTAGGGAATGATTCTAACTGAAGGGGGAGGGGATGCACTAGGACAGATCAGTGTTTCTCCATTCTGGGAACACAGATCGCTCTCCTCAGAGCTGACAGGCTGTGGATCTGTGTGTTTACACACACAGATCCACATGCCGGCCCGGTTAACGGGCAATCGCGGGTGCCCGGCGGACATCGCGGCAGCCGGGCACACGCACCGGGTCCCGAGGAACGCGGCGCGCGCGCGCCCCCTAGACGGCCGGGAATCCCAGGACGTCATATGACGTCCACCCAGGATGGGAGATGCCATCTGTGGATGTCATATGACTATACGCGGGTATTGAAGTGGTTAAATTTTATTTTTTTATTTTTTTCTATTATTTATTTTACTTTTTATTTTTTTACACTGTCCATTTAAAAAAAATGGGTCACTTTTATTCCCATTACAAGGAATGTAAACATCCCTTGTAATAGAAAAAAAGCATGACAGGACCTCTTTAATGTGAAATCTAGAGTTAAAAAGACCTCACATTTACACCTAAATGCAATAAAAAAAAAAAAAGTCTTTTTTTTCCAATTAAAAAAAAAATTCCCCTTTAAGACCAGTAGGTGGAAGTGACGTTTGACATCGCTTCCATCATCCAATGGTATGGAGCCAAGTGGGGGCCAGCTTTCCCTCATTCTTCATCCAGCCTCAGAGGGGAAAGGACCCGATCGTCTTTGCCGCTACCGACAGCTCCGGTAAGCGGTGGAGACCACCGGGGAGCAGTGGGAGGGGGCCCCCAATAAAAGTGATCTTGTTGCAAATCTGCCACAGAGACCACTTTTATCTGAAAGCGGACCGTCCACTGTTTAAAATGATATGGGGTATGGCAGCTATCTGCTGCCATAACGGTATTCCACGTTAAACAGCTGCAAGATAATGACGGCGGGCGGTCTGCAAGTAGTTAAAAACCTTATTCCCTTTTACCTGGTCTCAAGCCACCCTACAATATTTGGGATTAACCCTTACATCACCTTTCTATAACTAATTTCATGCTAATTTCACACTACATTATTGAAAATATTCAACTTGACCTAGACTGTCTGAGGAAGTATAACTTGTCCTGGGTGGGAAGGTTGGCGGTATATAAGATGCTGATCCTTCCCAAAATGTTATATTACTTTAAAATCATAACCATTAGTCTTCCCAACACCTTTCTTTCAGGTTTTACAGAAACAACTCTCACATTTCCTATGGCAAAACAACAAACCTAGATGCCCCCACTCTTTCCTGACTAAACATAGAGATGTAGAGATGTAGAAGGTATGAGACTGCCAGTACTTAGGGTGAGGGCACTAGAGAGCAGGAGGTCTTGGGAGGAAGGAAGGGAACGAGTAGGTTGGTATTTTGAGACTAGGTTAGTGATGTAGCTGGGGGCCGAGTTGTGGATGGCTTTGTAAGTTGTTAGAATTTTGAATTGAATTCATTGGGTGAGTGGAAGCCAGTGGAGGGATTGTCAGAGTGGGGTAGCAGACCCTGAACGGTTGGTAAGGTGGATGAGCCTGGCAGCAGCATTCATGATGGACTGAAGGGGGGATGGCCTATGTAAAGGTAATTCCATGAGGAGGGAGTTGCAGTAGTCAAGATAGGAGATGACCGGGGAGTGAGCTAGGAGCTTTGTGGTGTCATTGGTTAGGAAGGGACGTATTTTGGAGATGTTGTGGAGGTTGAGGTGGCAAGATTTGGACAGTGTTTTGACGTGGGGCCAAAAGGATAATTCAGAGTCCAGGGTTACACCTAGAACCTTGGCATGTGGGGACAGGCTGATAGTAGTGCTATTGATCTTGACAGAAATCAGGGGAAGAGGCACATGGAGGAGGAAAAATCATAAGCTCAGTTTTGGATAGATTGAGTTTGAGGAAGTGATGTGACATCCAGGCTAATATGTGTCATTATCACTTAATGCCCTGTTCCCCATGCCAACACCTGGGTGTCGGATGTTGCATTCCCCCTATCTGTGTTCACCTGCAAGATGATTGATCTGATCAGTAACCTGATATAAGGAAACCAAACACTCTATCCCTTGCTTGTGTTAGAGAGACAGTTACCTGTATTGTTCCTGATAAAGCCTCCCGTTTGTCTGTCTTGCTTTGCTGTTGGATCTCCCTGTGTATGACCCAGATTGGATATTGGACTATTCCCTGGACTCAGCCTGCCTTATTACCTGGACCATCTTAGAACCAGCTATCTGTCTGCTAAACTGCAAGTAGTCTGTTGTTTGCTCTGTTGGCATCTGCCCAAATGTTCACACAGTGGATAGCTATAGTGTCTGACCACCTGCATTGAGGTAGACGTGACATTCATGACAATATGTCTGTTAGTAAATTAGTGAATCGTGAGGAGACTGAAGGAGTGAGCTGAGGGGTATAGAGATGGATTTGGGTGTTGTCAGCATAGAGATGGTATTGGAAGCCATGGAAGGCTATTATAAGACCCAGGGAGGAGGTGTAGATGGAGAATAAGAGAGGTCCAAGAACAGAACCTTGGGGGACCCCGACAGAGAAAGGGAGAAGTCAAAGAGACCAAAGGCGTGGAGTTTTTTTAGGAGGAGGGGGTGGTTCACAGTGTCATAGGCAGCAAAGAGGGCAAGAAGTAGGAGTACAGAATAGGGTCAATTGGATTTAGCTGTTAGCAGACAATTTGTGAGTTTTAGAAGAGCAGTTTTCATGGAGTGTAGAGCGCGCAAACTAAACTGAAAGGGATCAAGAAGGTTATTCTCAGCAAGGTGATCACTCAGTCGGTTGTAGAACAGACGTTCAAGGAGTTTGGATAAAAAAGGGTGCAAGGAGATGGGGTGTGGGTTGTTAAGATTGGTGAGGTCTAGTGAGGGCTTTTTAGGTATGGAGGTAACTAATGCATGTTTTAGAGAGTTGGGGAAGATGCCAGAGAGAGGGAGAGAATAATGATGTGAGTAAGAAAGTGTAGAATAGATCCAGAGGGTGAACATAGCATTTGTGAGGGAACAGGGTCCAGGGAGCAGGTTGTAAGGTGGACATCAGAAAAAAGTTTAGCAACCTTGTCTATAGTGGTGGGGTTGAACGAAGGAAGAAATGATTGTACCTGTGGACATGGGGTGTTAGGTGGAGAAGGTATCTGTACAATGGAGATCTCCTCACAAATTGTATCAATCTTATGTTTGAAGTGATTGGTGATCTCCTGGACACTGAGTGAGTTAGTGGATGGAGACAATGGAGGACAAAGTAGAGAGTTGACGAGGACAGGATGATAATTTTTTAATGAGAGTGATATAGGTCTGCTTGGCAGTGGGGAGGCAGGAATTGTATTTTTGGAGGGCAGATTATATTGGTTGAAATCTTTCTGAGACTTACGCCACATGCGCGGCTGTGTTTTTTTCAGACTTCTAGTGTCATCTGTTTGCCAAGTTTGTAGGGGTCGTGGCCTGATTCTGTGTGTAGTGAGGGGGACCAGTGTATCCAGGAAGGATGACAGTGAAGTCTGCGGTTGCTACTGTTAGCAGACTTTTTGGGAGGTACCCCAAGTACCTACATACATCCCATTATTCTGATTAAGATTTTTTCAAGAAAAAGGAAACGATTCCTCAAAGTCAATACCTATACCATTGCCTTAGGAAACTCCTTAGTTTGTACATGCAGATGTGTCTGTTACACATGGGGAGGTGAAGGGGGTTCTAACAGTGTTGGATCTGTTTGAAACAGGAAAATTACTTCCTCTTGATAGTCTTAGGTCTAAATATCCTATTTTTAAAAGAAGTTTTTTTTTGAGTTATGCAAAACTACAAGTTTTCTTTAACACAACTTCTTACCCTACTGTGAAACTTCCAGTATCAATATGGTCCTTCGGGAACTCTATTGGCAGTTCTACTAAGGTGAAAGGAATAACTCTCCTTTAGAACCTACTACAGTTTAAATTGTTTTTTCCAAAACTTCTGCCATGCTTAAATGGCAAAGGAACTTAATCTTCCAATATCTGTTCAACAGTGGGTGACAGCTGCCATGAATAATTATTTGTATTCTAGATGCACCAATTACTGGGAATTGGCCCAAAAATACTCTGGTACCTAGTCCCATATACTATATCTAAATTTCCTAAAAAAGGTTCTAATCTTTGCTGGAGGAGTTGCATACAAGTGAGAAATGTACACATATGTTCTGGCTTTGTAGCCAGTTGAGAGCCTTTTGGAAGACCATCTAGCACCTCATCGCAGTAATGACAGGGGTAATATTGCAAGACATGGCCATTTTAAATGTTGATCTCTATAAATTTCCAATTGCGCTTAGACCTTTAGGCCCGGTTCACACTGATGCGCTGTGATTTTGTTCCGTTTTTTGTCCTTTGTGAGGTGCGCAATTTTACAGCAAATTTACAGCGATTTTACCGCGAATTTCAGGAGTTGGACATAGCTGCGATTGATATTCTAGCCAATGGAATCATAATGTAAAAAAAAAAAGGTGTTAACTTCCTGTGTACTTTCTGGTTTTTGTGGAGAGTAGTGTGGTGGAATTCGCACATATGTGAACCATCAATGCGATTCAAGAACGATTTACATTGATGTCTATGGAGACTAAATTCGCAACGCAGTAAACTCGCACAAGACCCTTTTTTTTATCGCATCGCATTCGTAGAGGAATCACAACGCATGTATGTGAACGACCGTCATTGAAAACAATGACTTTAGGGATGACATGCGAATTTAAAGTGTTTTTGACGCATCGCATTCGCCATGAACTCGCATCAGTGTGAACCGGGCCTTAGTGCCAGTTCACACTGATGCGAGTTCATAACGAATGTGATGGGTCAAAAACATTCTAAATTTGCATATCATCCATAAAAATCATTGTTTTCAATGACGGTCGTTCACATACATGCGTTGCGATTCCTCTGCGAATGCGATGCAATAAAAAAAGGGTCTTGTGTGAGTTTACAGCGTTGCGAATTTAGTCTCCATAGACATCAATGTAAATCGTTCTGGAATCGCATTGTTGGTTCAGGTATGTGCGAAATCCACCACACTACTCTCCACAAAAACCAGAAAGTACACAGGAAGTTAACACCTTCTTTTTTTCCATTATGATTCCATTGGCTAGAACATCAATCGCAGCTATGTCCAACTCCTGAAATTCGCCGTAAAATTGTGGTAAATTTGCGGTAAAAATCGCACCTCACACAGGACAAAAAAACTGAACAAATTCACAGCGCAGCAGTGTGAACCGGCTCGATTCACACCTATGCATGTTGCTTTTGAGCGTTTTTGGAGTTTTTTTTCATGCTTGCCACATTTTTGAGCAGCGCTTTTGCCGCGTTTTGCGTTTTTTTTTCTTTTTTTTTTTTTTTACAGTTTTTTTTTACAGTCTAAAAAAAAAAAAAAATAAAATAAAAAAACGGCAAAAACGCATCAAAACGCATCAAAAACGCTGCAAAAACGGTGCACTTGCGTTTTTGATGCTTGTCCATTGAATTCTATTACATGCAAAACGCTGCATTTTGCATGAAAAAAAGTCCCTGACCCTTTCCAAAAATGCAGAGATACAAAAAGGCATTGATGTGAACATGTTCCATAGGAACCCATGTCAAAAAATTCCCATGTATTTCTGCAAAATGCAAAATGCATCAAAAAACGCGCTAGTGTGAATGGAGCCAAAGTCACCAACATTATACATGCAACATGAGAGTTTCAAAATTTAAATCTGTTTTAATCCCACATATCATGGAGGTTAAAAGGCATATGGATATGATATATGGCTTTGAGAAATTATTGGTGTATAAAGACAATAATCCTGACAGGTTTTATAAGAAATGTGAACATGACAAATTTAAAAATTATAGGAAATTTAATGAGTAGTCAACTTGTAAAATTCAGCATGTAAAATGTTGGGGCTGAGGTGCTTCTAAAAGCATATTATTTCTCTTCCTATTTTACAGCCAAGGATACTCCAAAATTATCTGATTAATGTATTAACTAAACAGCATTTTTTAAGACCTTTATAATTTATTCAGTTGTGATGACTTGGTAACTATATACTCTGACATGGCAATTCTTTGTTTTGTATATACTTTAATGTTAATACTTGCTTGAACATGAAGTTAAACTGTGCCAATGATTGATTTCTACTGGAACAATTACAATGTTTTAGCGATCAGTTGTTGTTTTCTTTCTATCTGTTGCAACCTAATTGTTAACAATATAAGGCTGACTGACACCTTATGTATAATGTTTGTAAGAAAACCAATAAGAATTAGGGATGAGCTTCACGTTCGAGTCAAACCCATGTTCGACTTGTACATCGTCTGTTTGATCGTTCGCCGAATTGTGAACGATATGAGCTGTTCGCGCCAAATTCGTGTGGCATGTCACGACCCATAATTCACTGCGGCATCGCAGTGCATTGCTGGCTGATGATTGGCCAAGCATGCACTATGACCCGCATGCTTGGCCAATCACAGCGCCGTCAGTAGAGAGAGCTTTAATTGGCCAAAGCCAGGGTGGCTTTGGCCAATTATGGCTCAGGGGGTTTAGAACATGCCCCACACCATATAAGGCCGCCTGCACGGCGGCCCTGTGTAATGTGTTCCGGTGTGCTAGACAGAGAGACAGTGTAATTTCATTTGAGTTAGCTAGATTAGGCAGGACAGTCAGTGAGTTAGCTGCACTTACAGTGTATTGTGTGTATATATATATATGCATCCCAGGTGTTGTGTGTGTATATATATATATATATATATATATATATATATATATATATATATATATATATATATATATATATATATATACACATATACATATACATATACACACTATTCAGTTTAGCTAGATCCGTTCCTGTTATCTGTTATCTTCCCGACAGGCAGGCTTGTCTTGTTACAGTATTTAAAGCTATCTGAACAAAATTGCTGGTGTTCTTTTGATCCTATTAGTACCACAGTCAGGCTATTTACAGTTAGTGTAGTGCGTCCTCCTCACAGTGTTCAGTTAAAGCTACAAGTTAGTTTAGTGTGACCTCTGCACAGTGTTCAGCTAAAACTACAAGTTAGTGTAGTGCGTCCTCCTCACAGTGTTCAGCTAAAGCTACAAGTTACTGTAGTGTGACCTCTGCACAGTGTTCAGCTAAAGCTACAAGTTAGTGTAGTGCGTCCTCCTCACAGTGTTCAGCTAAAACTACAAGTTAGTTTTTTGCGAGCTCTGCACAGTGTTCAGCTAAAGCTACCTGTAGAAGGTTGGTGGTGTTTTCCTGATCCTATCACTACTGCAGGCAGCTAAATAAACTACAAGTTAGTTTTTTGCGAGCTCTGGAAGTGTTCACATAAAGCTACCTGTAGAAGGTTGGTGGTGTTTTCCTGATCCTATCACTACCGAAGGCAGCTAAATAAGCTACAAGTTAGTTTTTTGCAAGCTCTGCACAGTGTTCACCTAAAACTACAAGTTAGTGTAGTGCGAGCTCTGCACAGTGTTCAGCTAAAGCTACCTGTAGAAGGTTGGTGGTGTTTTCCTGATCCTATCACTACCGCAGGAAGCTAAATAAGCTACAAGTTAGTTTTTTGCAAGCTCTGCACAGTGTTCACCTAAAGCTACCTATAGAAGGTTGGTGGTGTTCTCATACTACAAGCAGACAGTTGATTTTGCTAGCTGCAGTATCAGTATATATATATATATATATATATATATATATATATCAGCTTAGTGCAGCTACAGGCCATTAGTATGTCTGGAAGGCCAACAAGGAGAGGCAGACAGTCACAAGCCGTTGAGCCGCAACATGCGGAAGACTTGGTCAAGTGGATGACCAAGCCGTCCTCATCCTCCTCATTCTCTCTCACCCATGCTCAGGGTATTTTGACTGGCAAAGCAGCTGCCAACACGGCCTCTTCCCTCGGCTCAATGGCATTAGTGACTCCTTCCCTAGCCCCACCATGTCCTCCTGAGGAGTCCCTCGAACTGTTTGACCACAGTGTTGGGTACATGCTCCAGGAGGATTCCCAGTGTTTAGAAGGCTCTGATGATGATACTGAGCTAGATGAAGGCAGTAACGTGAGCACGGACAGAGGGGGTGCCCAAGAAGGACAGCAATCTGGCAGTCATGCTCCCACTGCTGCAGCATACTGCCAGGTTTGCTCCAGTGATGAGGAGGGAGGGGATGATGAGGTCACTGACTCAACGTGGGTGCCTGATAGGAGAGAGGAGGAGGAGGAGGCACATCACCAACGAGGCAAGATGCTCTTAAGGGGCCAGCCTAAGGGCAGCACACTGACTACATCACACCCCAAAGCTCCACATGTGCAGGGCGCTGCTGTCTCTGCGCGTTATTCCAAAAGTTCTTTGGTGTGGGCCTTTTTTGAGAGGAGTGCATCAGTTTGCACCGCTGCTATTTGCAACATGTCTCAAGCGTATCTCGTGTGGCCAAAACATCTCCCGCTTGGGCACCACATGTTTGACCAGACATATGTTGACCTGCCATGCAGTTCGTTGGCATGCGTATCTAAAAGACCCACACCAAAGAACAAAGAGGACCTCTCCTTGCTCCTCAAGATCTGAGATCTCCAACCCCACTATACCTTCAGTCCTCTGAGACCTGCACTGAGAGGAATGAAGGTGTAGAATAAGGTGTGTCACAGCCAAGTACTTGTGGGCAATCTGCTTTCGGTACACCAACGTCAGATTGTACCAGGCAAATTTCCCTGCCCCAGCTGCTGCACCGCCGAAAGAAGTTTGCTCCCAGCCATCCACATGCCCAGCGGTTGAATGCTAGCTTGGCAAAATTGCTAGCACTTCAACTGCTGCCTTTTCCGTTGGTAGACTCTGCCCACTTCCGTGAGTTTGTGGAATGTGCGGTTCCTCAGTGGCAGGTACCCAAACGCTACTTTTTCTCACGGAAGGCGATTCCGGCTCTCTACCGGCATGTGGAAGGCAATGTCTTGACCTTGCTTGACAGGGCGGTCAGCGGTAAGGTGCATATTAACGCTGACTCATGGTCCAGCGGGCATGGACAGGGACGTTACCTACGTTTCACCGCGCATTGGGTGACTCTGCTGGCAGCTGGGAAGGATGCAGGACGAGGTGCAGTAGTGTTGGAGGTTGTTCCACCACCACGCCTCCAAAATGCCACTACTGATTGTGACACACCTCTCTCCTCCACCCCCTCCTCTTCTTCTTCCTCCATGGCCTCTTCCTGTGCTTTGTCCTCAGAACCAGCAGTGCTCCATAGCCGTTTAAGGGGCTACGCAAGTACGCAGGCCAAAAGATACCATGCAGTGCTTGAGCTGGTGTGCTTGGGGGACAGGAGCCACACTGGGGCAGAGGTTCTGTCAGCTCTGCAGGGGCAGGTTCAGAGGTGGTTGACGCCATGCCAACTTAAGGCAGGAATGGTGGTTTGCGACAATGGCACCAACCTTCTCTCTGCCCTCCGACAGGGACAAATGACCCATGTGCCCTGTTTGGCTCACATCCTTAACTTGGTGGTGCAGCGGTTCTTGGGCAGGTACCTGGGCTTACAGGATGTCCTGAGGCAGGCCAGGAAAGTCTGTGTACATTTCCGCTGGTCATATAATGCCAGTGCTTGGCTGGCAGACCTCCAAAAGGAGGTTAACCTGCCCAAGAACAATAAAGAGAAAAACACATGTGGGAGAGACGTAACCTGCCCAAGAACCGCCTAATCTGTGACATGCCCACCAGGTGGAACTCAACGTTGGCCATGCTGCAGTGGCTGCACATGCAGCAGAGGGCCATCAATGAGTACCTGTGCGACTATGGCACCAGGACAGGGTCAGGGGAGCTTGTTTTTTTCCCCACGCCAGTGGTCCATGATCAGGGATGCATGCACTGTCCTGTCACCAATTGAGGAGGCCATGAGGATGGTGAGCAGTGACAGTGCATGCACCAGTGACACTGTCCCCTTTGTCCACCTGTTGGAGCACACGCTGCGTGGAATAATGGACAGGGCACTTGAGGCAGAACAGAGGCAGGAAGAGGAGGACTTCCTTAGCTCTCAAGGCCCCCTTTATCCAGACAGTGTTCCTGCGTGCCTGCCGATCACACAGGAAGAAGACGAGGAGGAGGAGGATTGTGTCAGTATGGAGGTGGAGCCTGGCACTCAGCATCAGCAGTCTTTAAGGGATCAGTCCCAAGAAACACATGGACTTGTATGTGGCTGGGAGGAGGTGGCTGCGGACCATGTCATCCTTAGTGACCCAGAGGACTCCGGACCGAATGTCTCAGCAAACCTACGCTGCATGGCCTCCCTGATCCTGCAAAGCCTGCGTAAGGTTCCTCGTATTCGTGGTATCAAGGAGAAGGACCAATACTGGCTGGCAACCCTCCTTGATCCACGTTACAAGGGTAAGGTTGCGGACCTTATCTTGCCATCGCAGAGGGAGCAGAGGATGAAACATCTTCGGGAGACCTTGCAGAAAGGTCTGTGCAACACGTTCCCAGAGACTGGGAGGTTACAAACTCCTGTTTCTAGACAACGTGTTGCTGAGGCTTCGGTCAGTCAAACAAGGAGCGGTGGAGAATATGGCCGTCTGACCGATGGGTTCAGACAATTTTTTAGTCCGCAGCCCCAAGGTATGATCGGTTCCAGCAACCATCGCCAGCATCTGTTTTACATGGTGCAGGAATACCTAGGGGCAAGATCTGACTTGGACACTTTTCCCACCGAAAATCCTCTGGGTTACTGGGTCTTGAGGATGGATCACTGGCCAGAGCTTGCACAGTATGCAATTGAGCTACTGGCCTGTCCTGCATCCAGCGTTCTTTCGAAACGCACATTAAGTGCTGCTGGAGGCTTTGTAACCGATCACAGGGTGCGTCTGTCCACAACTTGGTCGGACCTTCATAAAAATGAATCAGTCTTGGATCACCAGCAGCTACTAAGCACCTGATGCTGATGTAACCAAATAATTTTTTTTGAAATTTCAGATCCCTTCAAAGACTGCCTATGCTGATGCTGAGTGACTATCCTGAGTAATTAGCCTCTTCCTCCTCAATGATCACGCTGATAGCTTGTAAGAACATTTTTGGTTCTGGGCGACGCCACCAGTGCCTAAGGCCCAATTTTTCAGCCCCTGTTTAACAAGGGCGTGTAATTACAATTTTTGATGCAATACTTTGCAGCAGAGCTCGTTCCTGCGTTCCAACTAGAGTATCTGAGGGGTTGCAGTGTTGTGGCACCAGTACCAGTGCCTAAGGCCCCATTTTTCAGCCCCTGTTCAACAGGGGCATGTAATTACAATTCTTGATCTAATATTTCACAGCAGGGCCCATTTCGGCGCCCACCAAGAGCGAGTGAGGACTTACAGTGTTGTGGCACCAGCACCACCACCACCACCAAAGGCCCAATTTTTCTGCCCCTGTTCAACAGGGGCATGTAATTGCAATTCTTGATCTAATATTTCACAGCAGGGTCCTGTGAGGGCTTACAGTGTTGTGGCCACAACAACACCTAAGGCCCAAATTTCTGCTGAGTATATAGGGTAGGCCCCTACTTTCAAACATGCAACTTACAAACGATTCCTACTTGCAAACGGAAGGAGACAACAGGAAGCGAGATGAAATCTACCCCTAGGAAGGGAAATTCTCTCCTGTAAGAGTTAATATGGGAAAAACATTTCTCCTTTCCACTGATGCTTTATCACCAATCCTTGTTTCACAAAAAAACACAAATTTTCAAAAAACATTTGTCATTGGGACAAAAAGTGAGGTGAAATCTTCTGAAGAGGAGCACAGACAGCAAAACAAATGTCACAGTGGTGATAACCCTTCTCTATGTTTTCCAAAAAGCTTAAAATAGATTTTTTGGCTGGAGCTAAACACGTTAAAAATGTACCAGTTCAAAATTACAAACAGATTCTACTTAACAACAAACCTACAGTCCCTGTCTTGTTTGCACCGCCTGTATACTGCGGTTTCCTTTTTTAGTTTGGGTGCGGGGTTCCCCTTAATATCCATACGAGACCCAAAGGGCCTGGTAATGGACTGGGGGGTACCCATGCCTTTTGTCTCACCGATTTCCATCCATATTGCCAGGACCCGACATTACATTAAAGCCGCAAGCAGTTTTAAATGACTTCTTTTCCTTTAAAAATGACATTTTGTGCAGGGACTGTTCTAAGCACAGGAAACACGTGCCACTTTACAGGCATACTATAGACACCCCCCAGGTACGATATTTAAAGGAATATTTCACTTTTTTTTTACTTTAGGCATCATTAAAATCACTGCTCCTGAAAAAACGGCCGTTTTTAAAAGTTTTTTTTGCATTGATACATGTCCCCTGGGGCAGAGCCCGGGTCCCCCAACCCTTTTTAGGACAATACCAAGCAAATTAGCCTTTAAAATGAGCACTTTTGATTTGGAACGTTCGATACCCATAGACATCAATGGGGTTCTAAGGTTCGTGCAAATTTTCTGTCCGTTCTCAGGTTCTGGTGCAAACCGAATTGGGGGGTGTTCGGCTCATCCCTAATAAGAATCATTTAATAAGAAAAAAAATTGCCAGCAAAATGACAGTTACCAGCTTTTTGATCTGTTTGTAAATTCCATTTGCCCTTATCCTAGATGAGGATCAAGTATTAATGTTGAAGGGGGACCCCCACACACAAAAAAAACATGGTTTTTCCCCCCTAATTCATACCAGGCCCTTCAGTTGTGCTGTGAATTTTAAGGAGTGCCCCATGCAATATAAAAATGTTATTAGGACTATTCTATACCAGACACTTGTATGTATTTTCAAGGGGGACTCAAGGGGAAGCCAAAACAAAGAAAAAAAATCCATATCAGTTCCTTATTTGAGCATTCAGCCTGGCAGACTAGGAAATGGGGAAGACAAGCGTATACCTCCCCTACTGAACCGTACCCTCAAGGGGGGTATGAGGACAAGGGCCTCTTTCCCACAACCCAGATCTCATGGTTTTGGGGGGTCTGTGGGAGGGTTGCTCTTTGGAATCTGAAAGCCCAATTTAACAATAAAGGGAACCCAAATAGTGCTCCTCCTTATGTGAATAAGTACTCATTCACAAAAAAATGTAAATAAAAACACATTCCTAAGATTATTTGAAAATTTAGTGCCACATCCCCATAAAGGTATCAAACACAAACATAGTTTGGATTTTGTCCATCTAGGTAAGGAGGAAGGCCCATGGGGGGCTTTCAGGTGTGGAGGGTGTCCAGAGTGCCCATTCATTAGGAAATGCATGGGATGTATGCTCCTTGACGTCACCTAGTTCTGGCTACATTTCCACATGGATTGCGCCATGGGGGGGGGGGGTTGTTTATCCTATGACCAGCATCTGTGGTGCATTCTGTGATTCTGTAAATGATTGCTGAGCTTTTCTTTTTTCTATAAAAATGCGGCAGAATCATTTATTTTTTTTTAATGAAGGATTTGTCAAAGATTGTCTCTGTATTTTTATTACTATTTGAAACTTTTTTGGTGAATAGGTAGGAGTACCTCACACTCATTCACATGGGGGGCCGGGGGGGCCCTTCTTAAAAGGGACTTCTAGATTCTGATAAACCCACCACCTCCAGACCCCCACAACCCAGGGTTGTGGGGAGGGGATCCTTGTCCCCACAAACATGTTGAGGGCATGTGGTCTGGTATGGACGAGCAAGCGCCCCCCCCCCCCCCCATTTCCTGAACTGCCAGGCTGCATGCTCGGATAAGGGTCTGGTATAGATTTTAAAGGGAGACCCCACACCATTTTTAAACATTTTTTGGCATGGGGCTCCCCTTAAAATCTATACCCAACCCCGAGGATTTGGTATGGACTGGGGGAGAGACCCCACACTGCTTCTTTCTTAATTTTTCCAAATTGCCAGCACATGGCTATTTCAACTGCAAGTCAATTTAAATGTGATTAGACTAGTTTTTTTCTTTAGAAATTTCATTTTTGCTGCAGCATGTTCTATACATGTTACAGATGCACCACTTTACAGGCAGACTAAGGAGACCCATCAGACACTATATTTAAAATAATTTTTCATTTTTATTGTTGCACTTTTAGCATAATTGTTAAAAAAAATGCATTGATATCCCCATTGATGTCCCCCAGGGCAGTACTCGGACCCCCACACCCATTTTATGGCCAAGTACTTGCATATAAGCCTACAAAATAGGCACTTTTGATTTTTCCTGTTCAGCTCCTATAGACTTCAATGGGTTTGCGATTAGGGTCAGAACTTTTCCCCTGTTTCGGGAGGGGGGTGTTCGGTCCATCTCCAGTCATAGGAGGATGCATATACGTGTGGATATAAATTAGATTTTTATAACTTGAAGTTTTTTTGGCCCCTCCATTTTCTATGAGTCCTTTGATGGGCATTGATAATCCTCTTACTTTTCATCTGCACTGCCATTATGAGGTAATTGAATGAGAAGAGGAATTGTTGGCTTCTCAAATATTACAATATAATAATGTGTGGTAAATCATATCATGGATTTTTCCCCCCTTTTTCTTTTTTCTGTTCTTTTTGTAGTACTCCATATGGTATTATTATTATTATTATACAGTATTTATATAGCGCCAACAGTTTACGTAGCGCTTTACAACTTGAGGGTAGACAGTACAAATACAATACAATTTGATACAGTAGGAATCAGAGGGCCCTGCTCCTTAGAGCTTACAATCTAAGAGGGGAGGTCAAGAGATACAAGAGGTAATAACTGTGGGTGATGTGCTGATTGAGAAGATAAATGTACAGTTGTTAGGTGGGGGCCAGATAGGCTTCTCTGAAGAGATGAGTTTTCAGGGATCGTCTGTATAAGGGTAAAATGCTTTTGATTGTATTGATTTATAATTGCTTTATAAGGGTAAACTGCTTCTGATTGATAATTGCTTCTTGATTATTAAGTAAATATATGAAAAGCTTGTATTTTAGATGAACTTGTAATTTCAGTGATATTCTAGCCAAGACTTCAACCTCTGTGGTTTTTTAGCTACGGAAGCAATAATCTATTTAGATAGAAGGTGTTAAGTTAGTTTAAGATAAGTTCTCTATTTTACATACATTTGTTTTAACCACAGGCCGTAACATTTGAATTCTTAGAATGTGGTTACACGCTTTTACTTAGGTGATATTAGAATTCTTAGAATATAGATACGCGCTTCTGTTTAAATGACGCACAAACTTAGTCTATGCAGGATGAGACCCAGGGAGGTGTGATAAAGACAGCTATGTGGTAACACACAAAGAAAGGTCATGTTATTTTGCTATTATGTATATCTTCAACTTGTATTTTGATTGGTCCACCTACGAGTGGAATACGTGACAGTTACTCTATATATTCAAGTGCCCGAGAACTCATTAAATGTATTCATTACTCACGTACAACCCGTGTATGTGTTTTGTTTACCTCACCGGTGAAAGGGGTTGGAATCCACACACCCAGTGTCCGAGCCTAGGCTAAGAGGTCCAAAAGAACCGAACCTAACAGAGCTGGTGTCAGAAGTGGGATGGTCCTGTCCGGCAGGTAAGTGGACAATATTTTACCTAATTTTTGGTGAAGTCTGTACACTTATTCTGTCGCGGCGACCGACCACAATTTTTGTTGTAGACTGTTTTATTGATATTCTGTGCTTCTGCAGAAGGCTAGGCTGGCCTCTGGGAAGTTAAAGGTCGGGTTCTTTACAAGAAAGAGAGTTTGACTAGTGCAGGTCAAAAATTATACTTGGGAAGTAATTTATTACGCTCAAGTCCAAAGGACGGGTGTTATTGTGGAGCCCCATTGATAGAAAGTGCACATATGAATTATTGGTATATGCATATTGTTTATTTTTATTGCATTTTAAAATTGTGAAAATTTATAGCTTACTGCTTATAGCATAAGTATTGTACCAATGTTATTGTTGAGTAAGGAAATTTTAAAAGTCAATAGTTGTTCATAAGAATTCTTGTTATTGGATTTAGAGTATAGATACTGTTTATGTTACAGGGCACGTAAGTATCGCTTTTCAAATGTCTATGGGCTTGTTTGATTATTGTGAAATACCTATCACTAGATGTGGCCAATGTAGACTAGGCTTGTTGTTTTTGTACCAAGAAGATCTTCCCATATTAATATCCACTAGACCTTACGGTTTCACTACCAGACTGGGAAAAACCCCAGTCTATCCCCAAACTGACAACTCACCCACCTCATATTTGTTGAAAATTAATATACATAATTTTATCGGTGAGCACAATTTATTGTACGGGTCCTCTTATGACGAAGTAATATCCCAGATCATAAGACATACTGGTTGCTACCATCCCTGTCCCTATTCTAGCCACCAAATACCACCAGAGATAAATGGGGAATTCTGCAGACAAGATGGACAAGGAAGCCCAGACTCAGATACCCCAAGTTGGTCAGGTTTGTCAACCTACTCCATATGAGTACATATATACCCTTGTCCCAGCTGGAAGTATTGAACCTTTCTGGACCAACGTCCGACAAAGGTGTCACCAAATAGGACTTTCAGACATAGGCACAGCTGGCCCTTGCAATGAAAGTGACTGGCAGGAAGTCCAGAAAATTTGTGGAACCCATAAAAATAGTTATCCTCCGGGATCATGGGACCCAGATTATATGAAACAAACATGTAAATTGTGGGAGGGTCATTTAAAAACATATAAAAAGAAGTATGTGAAAGTAACTAAACCAAAGGGTCAGTTGACCAACACACTTCCCTCTGCACCAGAACCACCTCCACCTTATGTCATGGTAAAAGATGACACAGTAACCCCAGAGAGAAAATTAGCTCTCTACCCTAATCTAGAGACAGACCTAATACCCGGTGTAGACATGAATACTATGATAACCCTCATACACCAATCA
The DNA here is from genome assembly GCA_037952925.1 of Lithobates clamitans. Taxonomy (NCBI): domain Eukaryota; kingdom Metazoa; phylum Chordata; class Amphibia; order Anura; family Ranidae; genus Lithobates; species Lithobates clamitans. The sequence continues at coordinate 337,314 of JBBGZY010000415.1, forward strand.
GCAACCCCTGGTCAGAGAGCTCAATGGAAGTTAGAAATGGATCAAAAAGATGAAGAGGAAGGCACAAAGACAGAAATGGACACAGAGGATGAGTATGGTGGAGAGGAAACAAATGAAGAGTTAGCCCTAAGAAAAGAAAGAGAAATGGCAGAAAGAATTCGGGCAGAGAAAGAGACTGAGGGGAGGGAGAGATATGAGAGGCTTTTAAAAGAACAAGAGGAAGTTAACAGACAGCTGGAGGAAGAGATAAGACAGAAAGAATGGGAGATAGCAAATAGGAAAGCGGAGATGCTCAGAGAAGTGGAAATTCTAGACGCTAGAATTTTAGAAATAAAAAAGAGAAAGGAAGAAGCGGAGGCAGACTTAAAGAGATCCCTCCCTGTGGAAAAAGAGGAAGAAGAAGGTGAAGCCCTAACTGCAGAAGAGGAACAGATAGTAAGTCAGGTCCTGCACAGCCCACAAATGCTTACCCGCATACAAAGAAAACAACAACGCCTAGGTATTACTGGTACCGAAGGCATCCCCAGCCACTCCCCACCAACAGAGGTAAAAGATACACAGGAAAAGGAAGCTCCCTCCTTCTCTTACCCCATGATATCTATGGGAGAAACTGCAATTCATGTACCCTTACCCCTGGGACAAGTACAGAAAATTAAGGATCTATGCCCCATACCAAAAAGATACCCCCGCGAGGCTTGTAGTTTCCTCCAGAAATATTGTACCGGGGCTAGCCTAGATGGGGAAGATTTGAGAGGTCTTTTGGACATCTTAGATCCTGAACCTGCAAGTAAGTTAGATGTGAAGAAATTGTATCAAACTCACATTGTTGACAACGGGGAAAACTGGGAAACTTTTTGGGCAGCAGTTTGCAAACATTGGTGTTCCACTTATAAGGGTCAGAATGCCCTCCAAGAGTTGGTAATGGCCAAGCAAGAATCAAAAGAAAAATTCTTTGACTTTTGCACCCGTGTACACAAGTTGTTCAAAAATGTGGATGGGCAGGGAGACTCTGTGTTCATGACCACTATCATGACTGGGGGGGATCCAAAAATAACACAATTCCTTAAACTAGTGACTCCCAGCTGGATGTCACAGACAGCAGAAGATTTCATGCAGGAGAATAGGCTTAGGGACATAGCAGGGGTATTCACCCAGAAGGGTGGTACCTTCTATCAGGACGAACTAAGTGCAGACATCATGACCCCTCAGATAGTACCCCAAGACCAGGCTTGTTTCAGCTGTGGTCAATATGGACATTGGAAATCCCAGTGCCCTAGGAGAAAGGGGTTACAAAGGAAACAGGATAACCGGCAGAGAGGTAGAGGACAAGGAGGACAGGGATATCCCTATGGCCCACAGCCAGCCAGGAACCAGGTTTACCAACCTAGGTACCAAGAGGGTCCCTCACCTTCCAACACCTATCAAAGACCTTATCAGCCACCGCAGGTCTCTAACCCACCTGCCAATCCCTCACCCACCCCTCGCCACCACATTCCCATGTCTTGGCCCTCCAACAATCAAAACCCACAATATCACCAATAGGGATGCCTTGAGCAAGTTCCATCTCTCGTGCTAGTGTGTCATAATGTCTCTTGGAAACAACTACCCCAGGTTATATTACAAGTCGAAGGGAACTGTATATCTTTTTTAATCGACACAGGGGCAAGTTCCAGTAGCTTAAATGACCCTCACTTTGACACATCGGATTGCAGCGAGGGACGCTCAATAGGTATAAATGGAACTGAACTCACCCACTCTATCACCCCCCCACTCGCTGTAGCCACCCCTCAGGGTGACTTGCTGACCTATCAAAAGTTTGCCATATTACCAAATTGCCCAGTCTCCCTCATGGGGAGAGACTTAATGTCAGCCCTGGGGATTAAAATTGAATTTGACAGGACAGGAGCTGTAACTGCCACCTCCAGATACTGTGACCTACAGAGTCCAAAAAGAAGTGACCTGAGAGGGTACTTCCTGGTGATCCCTGTCTCGCTAGAGACACATAGAATTTGGGCAGAGAATAAAGCCAGTGTAGGTTTCATAAATTGCACACCTTACAGACCACAACTACGTCCCAACTTCTCACCTATCTTCCAGAAACAATATGCCCTACACGAAAGCAAAATCAAAGGCATTACACCACAAATCAACACTTACATTGAACAAGGCATACTCACACCCATAATCAGCCCATGGAACACCCCCATCTACCCTTTGAGGAAGGCTAGTGGGGAATGGAGACTAGTGCAAGATCTCAGAGCCCTAAACAAAGCGATAGAGCCCTTGCCACCACTGGTATCTGACATTTCTTTCATTTTTACCAGTATCCCTGCAGACACTGAGTACTACACAGTCATTGATTTGTCGAATGCATTCTTTAGCATTCCCATTGAGAAGGGGGCACAGCCCCTCTTTGCATTTTCCTGGAGCCACCACGGGCAACCAGGGCAACCAGGGCAACTAACCTGGACTAGGCTCCCTCAGGGATTTGTGGACAGTCCTGCAGCTTTCTCCATGGTTTTAAACGAGTCTGTTAGGAACTGGTCTTCGAGTCAGGGCTCTGTCCTTATACAGTATGTGGATGACATACTTCTGTGCAGCACTTCAAGGGAGGGATGTGAGGAGGACTCAACTAGTCTTCTGGATCACCTTGCAGAGCAAGGACACTTGGCCTCCAGGAAAAAGGTACAATGGGTATCCCCACGGGTCGAATACCTGGGATGTATCCTTCAGAAAGGGGAACGGCATGTTTCTCCAAACAGAGTAAAGGCCTTAACTGCCCTCACACCCCCAAAGGACAAAAGTGCTTTGCTATCCTTCCTAGGATCTATTGTGTACTGTAGACAGTGGATTCCAGACTGCTCCTACTATGACTCCATTCTCAGACCGTCCACCCTAGTGACTGCCCCTAAGGTGGTACAATGGACGGAAGAAATGTTGCAGGCCTTCAGGACCCTGTTGGAATCTTTGACCGAGGCACCAGCCCTGGGACTGATGAATTACAAAAAGGATACACATCTATACTGTGTAGTATCCGGTCCAACATTTGCAGCGGTACTGGCTCAGAGCCATGGTAGCGGATACAGGCCAGTGGCTTACATTTCCAAGAAGTTACCAGTGCAGGTACAGGGCATGCCAGCTTGTCTCCAAAACATTGCTGCATGTGCCATGGCTGTACAGGAGGCCAGCAAAATAGTGTTAGGACACCCCATGACACTTCACACCACCCACACAGTCACTCATCTTCTGCAAAACCTCAACACACAACATATGACCACCCAGAGGGCAAGTGGGTATGAGATTCTTCTCCTCAACACTGTAGGACTTAAAATCAAATACACACCTGACACAACACCCATTGTAAGAATGCTGCATTGCCTGCTCAAAATTCTTCCTCAGAGTGAACCAGAGGTGCCCCATGATTGCACCATTCAACTGGAACAAGTCACTTCACCTAGAAGGGATCTCACTGATGTACCACTTAAAGAGGCAGAGGATGTATTTGTAGATGGTAGTTGCTCCAGACCTACTGATCATACCTTTCTAACAGGGTACTCTGTTGTGCAGCTACCAGATGTGGTTCTGGAAGCTGATGTTATACCAGGAGGATCTGCACAAATTGCAGAGCTCACAGCTTTGACCCGGGCATGTACCCTCTTTAAGGACAAAGAGGTGAACATTTACACAGACAGCAAGTACGCATACGGGGTCGTACACGACTATGGGGTCATCTGGGCGAAAAGAGGGTTTAAAACGGCAGATAACAAAAATATCGCCAACAAAGAGCAAGTCCTAGCGTTGCTAGAGGCAATCAAATTACCCCGCAAAATATCCATTGTCAAGGTGAAGGCTCATACCACTGATAAAAGCACCATAGCAAGAGGGAATGCTCTGGCAGACAGAATAGCTAAAGAAGTGGCTCTTAAAGCCAAAGTACCCCCAACCCCCACTTCTGTGTTTTTCCAACAAGATTTCAACTCCCCAGACTTCCCCACTGTGGCCGCTCAAATGCAGTCCTCTGCTACTGAGAAAGATGTAATACATTGGTCCAAAGCAGGATTGACCAAAGACCATAATGGTCTTTGGACAAAAGGGAGGGTAATAGGCATTCCCACAGCCAGTGCCCCCCTTCTTTTGTCATATCTTCATGGCCCTGGCCACATAGGATCAAAACCCCTTTTAAAACTTTATGAGGAACTATTTTGTACCCTAGACTCCCACAAACAAGCTGAGACACTGACCAAGAGTTGCCTAACATGTGCCCAGAACAATGTACAAGGAAAAAGATATGGCCTGCATGGGGTTCTACCTCCACCTTTGGGCCCATTACAGGACCTCCAGGTGGACTTTACCCATATGCCCACCCAGAAGGGTAACTTAAAGTACCTAATGGTCATCTTGGACAAATGGTCAGGTTGGGTGGAGGCAATTCCCACCACAGGGGAAACCGCAAAGATAGCTGCCAGAGGTATACTTAACCATTGGATCACCAGGTTTGGGATCCCTCAGAGAATCTGGTCTGACCAAGGCCCAGCCTTTACCTCCGCTGCTACACAAGAGTTGGCCAAAATACTGGGAATTCAATGGAAACTTCACATCCCCTATCACCCCCAGAGTGCAGGAATGGTAGAGAGAATGAATAGGAACATAAAGGACAAATTAAAAAAGGCAACCCAGGGTACTTTTAAGAACTGGATAGATTTCCTACCTACTGTCCTATTCCAGATTAGAACCACACCTCACTCAAAAACACTATTCTCCCCCTTTGAAATATTAATGGGAAAACCATGCCAAATAGACATTCCCAAGCTAAACTCAACTGAAGACATTAACCTATATTCTTTGCAGGAAAAGTACGTGAAAGAACTGGTAAGTAGCATTGAAGGAATCAATGAGCATGTGTCTGTCACCCATCTTCCTCTTTCCACAGAACCTACCCATCCCTTCATTCCGGGTGACAAGGTCCTGATCAAACAGCTGGCTGGAAGGAAAACTACTGGACCCATCTTCACTGGACCATGGGACATCGAGAAAGTTTCCAGAACGGCTGTACTGACTACTTACTCACCACAATGGATCCATGCGAGTCGACTGAAGAAGAGCCCCAACTACCCGGACACTCCGGATCCACCGGTACCACCACCTCATCCCAACCCGGACTATCTGGAGGAACCAACACTCTCAGATCAGGAGATAGAACTGATGGAGGAAATGGAGAACCTTGCCTTGCAAGACCAGGAGAACAATCAGGAGAAGGAGGAGAACAATCAGGAGAAGGAGGAAGGAGACGAATCCAATTGACCAAGAACAGGAAATCCATATACTTCATATGCCTAGCTGCCTTGACTTTCACTGTTTTTGCAGGCATCTGTGTTTTCATAATATGCTATGATCACAAATCATGTGGGTGGGAGAACATGGGAACCAATGAAACACACCATAGAAATAAGAGAGCCATTAGACCCCTTTATTGGTCTAATAGAGATGCCCCTAGGGATCTCAAGTGTTGTTACCCCCGCGATATGTCAAAGCGAATGCCAGTCCAAAATCTCATACTAGGATATTATATAACCCCTGATAACTGTCCCATATCAGCATTAAAATTACTCCTTAAATCATCTACAAAGAATAACAAACCCCAAATGGTAATGTGTGTTCCATCCAAACACCCCTTCGTGGTTAAAACCATATTGCAGGCAAACAATACCAAAAGAAATATCACCCAATTGACGGTAGACAAGGTTTCAAAAATTGCAATTGTCAGGAACGAGGACATTAAAGTAGTCAACAAGAGATCCAAATTAGGTTCAGGAATAAAAGTTAATAAGCCCCCACCCCCTTTGCAAGACAGTAAAACTTATAGTTTATTGTCAGACATTCCACATCACTTTAAGCTACAATATCAATTTGGGAGATCTTTTAGTAGACATGAGAATGTACCCTGCTGGGTATGTTCCCATATGGGAACAGGTAGGACTCAAATGCCCATGGTAGGAAAACCTGTTAGTCTGGAACTACTGACCAAGCAAACGGATATACATGAAATGGCTAATATCACTATTAGGCCTAATCCCATCATCTTTTCAGGTTACACTGATGAGCCAGATTTTTGTTTCTTGAATGGTGTATCACTGATAAAAGGAGGAATTCCTAATGGAGAATTTTGCAGGAACACAAAGGTAAACTTTACACTTCGAGATGTACAAAAGTTCATGGCAGATAGATCATTTGAAATCGTAGGGTTAAATACTGCCACGATTGCTGATGCGGATGAAAGAGTAGGTAATTATACACTCTACAATATTTCTAACTGTGTTCATGCCAGGTCTGGAATGGATAAAACACCCTTGCAGAATTGGTTGCATACTTATCACATGAATGACCTTTTCATTAACACTGATTCCACCCCTAGTTTGGGTGATTGGCTATGTTTGGTAGGACTACGCTCAGGGCGTAGTGTTCAAGAGGAAGTTTCTTCTGCCCCACATTTGCCCAGGGGTTGGATGGTGTGTTGTGGTCTCACCTGTCACACCTCCATCCCCATCCCCATAGATTCTGAGACAGGAGGTTGGTGCACCCTAGCCCGAATGATTCCATACATGGGTATATCTGGTGATACTCAAAGTGTCCACATGGTTCCAGCCCATGGGACACTTTCATTCTCCCGCCCCAAGAGAGCAATTACTGCCTGGTGGGAGAAATTATTAGCCTCCATAGGAGGAATAGGAATGTGGTCTGCACTGGAGGATATTGATAGATATTCTGACATCATACTTGGTTTGATAAACTCCTCATCCAAAGATATCGACTTATTAAATGAGGAGACTCTTAAACTAAGGATGCAACAAGAACTTATCATTATACATCAGGAACAAATGTTAGCTGCTATCACTGGTCTATGTAATCTTATGGATGATAAGGAAATGTGTTGTACTTATATCCATAACTTTACTACCCCAATTGAACATTTGACTATACCTGATTATCATGATATAATACAGAACCATGCCACTCAAAGGAGTAAACTATTAGAACAGGCCAGGACGTTCACAGATGACTGGAATCCTCTTTCAGGTGTGGGAGGTTGGTTCGGAGGAGCTTGGTCCAACATTACAGGGTTCTTTAAAAAGATAGGCATAGTGTTGCTCTTGGTAATTGTCCTGTTTTTCGCCATATACCTGGTTGTTAAATTGGTATTCTGTATCCTGGGTAAAATGGGGAAACTAGAGGTGTCAAAGGAGCCCACCCCGGATTCTAACTTGCTCCTTTCTTCACTTCCCCCAAAGGGAGAAGAGAGATGGTATGATACTGCTATGTAAAATGATCAATGACATCTGGACAGATGACATGATCAAAGGGAGGTTTATAAGGGTAAAATGCTTTTGATTGTATTGATTTATAATTGCTTTATAAGGGTAAACTGCTTCTGATTGATAATTGCTTCTTGATTATTAAGTAAATATATGAAAAGCTTGTATTTTAGATGAACTTGTAATTTCAGTGATATTCTAGCCAAGACTTCAACCTCTGTGGTTTTTTAGCTACGGAAGCAATAATCTATTTAGATAGAAGGTGTTAAGTTAGTTTAAGATAAGTTCTCTATTTTACATACATTTGTTTTAACCACAGGCCGTAACATTTGAATTCTTAGAATGTGGTTACACGCTTTTACTTAGGTGATATTAGAATTCTTAGAATATAGATACGCGCTTCTGTTTAAATGACGCACAAACTTAGTCTATGCAGGATGAGACCCAGGGAGGTGTGATAAAGACAGCTATGTGGTAACACACAAAGAAAGGTCATGTTATTTTGCTATTATGTATATCTTCAACTTGTATTTTGATTGGTCCACCTACGAGTGGAATACGTGACAGTTACTCTATATATTCAAGTGCCCGAGAACTCATTAAATGTATTCATTACTCACGTACAACCCGTGTATGTGTTTTGTTTAGAGATATGAGAGGCTTTTAAAAGAACAAGAGGAAGTTAACAGACAGCTGGAGGAAGAGATAAGACAGAAAGAATGGGAGATAGCAAATAGGAAAGCGGAGATGCTCAGAGAAGTGGAAATTCTAGACGCTAGAATTTTAGAAATAAAAAAGAGAAAGGAAGAAGCGGAGGCAGACTTAAAGAGATCCCTCCCTGTGGAACAAGAGGAAGAAGAAGGTGAAGCCCTAACTGCAGAAGAGGAACAGATAGTAAGTCAGGTCCTGCACAGCCCACAAATGCTTACCCGCATACAAAGAAAACAACAACGCCTAGGTATTACTGGTACCGAAGGCATCCCCAGCCACTCCCCACCAACAGAGGTAAAAGATACACAGGAAAAGGAAGCTCCCTCCTTCTCTTACCCCATGATATCTATGGGAGAAACTGCAATTCATGTACCCTTACCCCTGGGACAAGTACAGAAAATTAAGGATCTATGCCCCATACCAAAAAGATACCCCCGCGAGGCTTGTAGTTTCCTCCAGAAATATTGTACCGGGGCTAGCCTAGATGGGGAAGATTTGAGAGGTCTTTTGGACATCTTAGATCCTGAACCTGCAAGTAAGTTAGATGTGAAGAAATTGTATCAAACTCACATTGTTGACAACGGGGAAAACTGGGAAACTTTTTGGGCAGCAGTTTGCAAACATTGGTGTTCCACTTATAAGGGTCAGAATGCCCTCCAAGAGTTGGTAATGGCCAAGCAAGAATCAAAAGAAAAATTCTTTGACTTTTGCACCCGTGTACACAAGTTGTTCAAAAATGTGGATGGGCAGGGAGACTCTGTGTTCATGACCACTATCATGACTGGGGGGGATCCAAAAATAACACAATTCCTTAAACTAGTGACTCCCAGCTGGATGTCACAGACAGCAGAAGATTTCATGCAGGAGAATAGGCTTAGGGACATAGCAGGGGTATTCACCCAGAAGGGTGGTACCTTCTATCAGGACGAACTAAGTGCAGACATCATGACCCCTCAGATAGTACCCCAAGACCAGGCTTGTTTCAGCTGTGGTCAATATGGACATTGGAAATCCCAGTGCCCTAGGAGAAAGGGGTTACAAAGGAAACAGGATAACCGGCAGAGAGGTAGAGGACAAGGAGGACAGGGATATCCCTATGGCCCACAGCCAGCCAGGAACCAGGTTTACCAACCTAGGTACCAAGAGGGTCCCTCACCTTCCAACACCTATCAAAGACCTTATCAGCCACCGCAGGTCTCTAACCCACCTGCCAATCCCTCACCCACCCCTCGCCACCACATTCCCATGTCTTGGCCCTCCAACAATCAAAACCCACAATATCACCAATAGGGATGCCTTGAGCAAGTTCCATCTCTCGTGCTAGTGTGTCATAATGTCTCTTGGAAACAACTACCCCAGGTTATATTACAAGTCGAAGGGAACTGTATATCTTTTTTAATCGACACAGGGGCAAGTTCCAGTAGCTTAAATGACCCTCACTTTGACACATCGGATTGCAGCGAGGGACGCTCAATAGGTATAAATGGAACTGAACTCACCCACTCTATCACCCCCCCACTCGCTGTAGCCACCCCTCAGGGTGACTTGCTGACCTATCAAAAGTTTGCCATATTACCAAATTGCCCAGTCTCCCTCATGGGGAGAGACTTAATGTCAGCCCTGGGGATTAAAATTGAATTTGACAGGACAGGAGGGATTGGCAGAGGGGTGTAGCAGATGCTGAGCGGTTTGTGTGGTGGATGAGCCTGGCCGCAGCGTTCATGATGGACTGAAGTGGGGATAGCCTATTTAGAGGTAAACCAATGAGGAGGGAGTTGCAGTAGTCAAGGCGGGAGATGACCAGGGAGTGGATCATCATAGTATCCTTTACATTTAGGTTAAGATAAGATACTTACTACCTACAGTATCTCACAAAAGTGAGTACACCTCTCACATTTTTGTAAATATTTTATTATATCTTTTCATGTGACAACACTGAAGAAATGACACTTTGCTACAATGTAATGTAGTGAGTGTACGGCTTGTATAACAGTGTAAATTTGCTGTCCCCTCAACACTCCCCTCAACACACAGCCATTAATGTCTAAACCACTGGCAACAAAAGTGAGTACACCCCTAGTTGAAAATGTCCAAAAAGGGCCAATTAGCCATTTTCTCTCCCCAGTGTCATGTGACTTGTTAGTGTTACAAGGTCTCAGGTGTGAATGGGGAGCAGGTTTGTTAAATTTGGTGTTATCACTCTCACTCTCTCATACTGGTCACTAGAAGTTCAATATGGCACCTCATGGCAAATGACTCTGAGGATCTGAAAAAAAAAATTGTTGCTCTACATAAAGATGGCCTAGACTATAAGAAGATTGTCAAGACCATGAAACTGAGCTGCAGCATGGTTGCCAAGACCATACAATGGTTTAACAGGACAAGTTCCACTCAGAACAGGCCTCACCATGGTCAACCAAAGAAGATGAGTGCATGTGCTCAGCGTCATATCCAGAGGTTGCCTTTGGGAAATAGACATATAGGTGCTGTCAGGATTACTGCGGAGGTTGAAGGGGTGGGGGGGTCAGCCTGTCAGTGCTCAGACCATACGCCGCGCACGGCATCAAATTGGACTGCATGGCTGTTGTCCCAGAAGGAAGCCTATTCTAAAGATGATGCACAAGAAAGCCGCAAACAGTTTGCTGGAGACAAGCAGACTAAGGACATGGTTTACTGAAACCATGTACTGTGGTCTGATGAGACCAAGATAAACTTATTTGGTTCAGATGGTGTCAAGTGTGTGTGGTCAGGGCTTGGTTTGGATACTGAGAGGCTCCCATATGGCTCTGGCCCTTGGCCCATCTACTGCATGCCTAGAGGTATCGCCCTGTAATTCTTTAGATTATGTCCATGAAATGCATTGGGCCACAAGAAAGCAGTAGTTTATGATATACAGAGTGCTTTGTCACAATTGTGTTTTAATGTTTGTACTGGAATATCTTGTCTAAGAATATCAAACATATTTTTATGTATATGAATGTTAAAGAAATAAACTGTTTTTATGTAGGATGGTGTGCCTCAAAGTCCCTTTCTAGCATATTTTTTTTTTCCCTTTTTTGTGTTTGATTAAAAAAAAAGCACAGTTTTTAACAAATCCTTTAACCAAAAAAAAAAAAAAAAGTCTCATAATGTATATCCATTGTCAATCACATCATCCATTAATGTAGGTCAACATGAATCATCATGTCTGACACCTGCCAACCTTCCTGAAAGAAAAAACCCACACCCAGCAACCGCCAACACACTTGTTGCTTTCCTAGGCTGAATGACAGCTCCAATCCCTACCACTAAAATAAGAAAAAAAAAGGGTGAATTCTCTGAGGTGATGTCATTGACTGTATGACCATATTTTGTCAATGACGTCATTCACATTAACCCCCCCCCCAACTTGCAGAACCCCACAACCACATAGCAAAGGTTGTAGGGAGGATGTCCTTATCTTCATCAATATGGCAACAAGGTGCTTTGCCAGGGGATCCTTCCAAAGATATTCTTGCAAAGTTCACAGATGACTTCAACACATTTAACGAACCAAAGCTCTACCTCTTCATCAGATAAAAGAGCTTTCTAAAATTATACAAAAGCTTTACTAGACTGTACAGTAACAAAAATATTTGTGTTGTCACAATCAATGAATCTACACTACTGTCTGTTGATACTGTCTAAAGACATTAGAAAGACATTTCCTTACTGATGTCCACACCATCAAAAATATTCATATCTATAGCCAGTGATTACCAGTGATACCTGATCTCACCCTTCAGCCAGCATATTTCAAGTCCACTCATGTGCATTACCCAAAATATTCCCTTTCCCTCTGCCAACCTAAGTGCTGCTATTTAGGGGTTTATTGGGCTAATCAAGTCATATTCAGGTCAAGGTCAGGAATTCACACCAGTGTCATTTTAAAAATTCCTGTGGTGATTTATTAAAAGTGCAACTTCAAGTGTATTTTTTTTTCTTTAAAATAAAACATAGCAAAGAATGGTTCGGTATTACAGTCACTTAACATCTTTCTGAACTGCAGATGACATCATTGTAATTACCCAAAAGATAGGGTAGAGATTGTAAGCATCAGCTAACTAGTATCTTGGGAACTTTCTTGTAACACATCTGTACCTCTAAGTGTCCTAATAAGATTTTTTTTCATTCAATTAATCCCAATGTGTCAATATTCCAATTACTTAAATCATGTGTGTAAAAAAATCCCAGTTGTTGACAACAGGGTATTTTCTAGGAGCTCAACAGAAATGATGCATTTGTGTGTATTAACAAACAAATTAACAGATTTAATTACAGTCATAGCAAACAGTGGCCTTAACTGTCTTGTGCTGTCCTTTTGAAATTACAAAATTGTTAGAATACTTTACTGTATTACCTTGTGCAGTAGCTCGTTTAGCACAGATAATTATAATTTTAATTATACTATTTTTAAATATGTTTAAGTGAAACTCTGTGCTTAAATGAAATACAACATAGAATAAATATTGTACATTTTATACGTCAATATAAATTGACTAGTTTTATTGGCTGTGACAGCTATGCATACATACAATTACTATTTTGATAGATACAACAGAATATTTTATATTAACACATTTAATACAGTATGCCAGATCACTAATCTGCATCCAACATCCTGTCCCACACTGTTCCCCACAGTTGGCACTGTATAAATGCAAATTTAAAAATCCAAATCCAAACTTCTTTGAAGTCAATTGGAGCAGAATATAATAACATGCACAAAAGCAAATAAAATAAATGCAGCCTGGCAGACCAGGAAAGGGGGAAGACAAGCGTGAGCCTTCCTACTGAACCATACCAGGTCACATGCTCTCAAAGATACAGGGTACCTTTCAGTGGGAACTCCCCTGGCAAAGCGCATTGTTACCATGTTGATAAGGACAAGGGCCTCTTCCCCACAACCCAGGACTCATGGTTATGGGGGTCTGTAGGTTGACTGCTTTTGGAATCTGAAAGCCCCTTTTAACAATAAGGGGAACCCAAATACCACTCCTCCTTATGTACTCATTTACAAACAAAGTGTAAACAAAAACACAGTTTTTTACAAGTCCTTTAACCACTTCTGGACCGCCGCACGCTGATGTACGTCCTCACTTTGAGGATGGATATCGTTGTTATGGCAGCAGCTAGCTGCCATAACCCCGGTATCACTGTTTTCGGCCAGCGGTCCGGTACGAAATAAAGTGGTCACAGCGGCGGATTCACCGCAAGATCACTTTTATCGGCGTCGGGAGAGGGGCCCCCCCTCCCGCCACGATCCGGTGCCCTCCGCCGCGATCCGGAGCCGTCGGCAGCGTCAGAGGTAATTGGATCCTTCCCGTGGCTGTGCATGGAGACGAGTGAGGGGAAGATGGCCACCACCCATCTCCATGACACTGCAGGGCTGAAGCGATATTTTTCATTTTTTTAAATGACATTTTTTTTTATTATTGCATTTTAGTGCAAATATGAGATCTGAGGTCTTTTTGACCCCAGATCTCATATTTAAGAGGTTCTTTCATGATTTTTTTCTATTACAAGGGATGTTTACATTCCTTGTAATAGGAATAAAAGTGACACAATTTTTTTTTTTAACAGTGTAAAAATAAAAGATAAAAGGTAAAAGAAATAAGAAAAAACATTTTTTTTAAAACAGGCCTCGATCTGCCGAGCTTGCATGCAGAAGCAAACGCATACGTGAGTAGCGCCCGCATATGAAAACGGTGTTCAAACCACACATGTGAGGTATCACCGTGATCGGTAGAGCGAGAGCAATAATTCTAGCCCTAGGACCCAGCTCTAACACAAAACATGCAACCTGTAGTATTTTTTAAATGTCACCTATGGAGACATGGTGTTAAGGCATTATGGAGTCATTCCTGTCAGCTTATGTCTGATGACCTTTTATTGGGAGGTTTCATGTTGTCAAGCTTTTGTTGACTATGGTTACAAACTTGTTTACTGTAGTTACAGAATAACAGACTGCTCCAACTGTCAACTGAATCTAGGTTCCCATTGTTTGAGGACAGCCTGTGTAATTGTTACCAAGGCATTTGTTTGAGAAATATCCTTTCAAACCAACTTAATGTCTGTTTCAGTCTTCTTAAGTGTGATGGAAAAAATAATTCTTATATTATATATATTTACACCAAACGCAACACAAGCATACACTTTCATTTTATAACATCAGCATTGTAATAGCATTGCAATAGCAATCCAAATAATAGTTATGCAGTCTAATACAGTGAGGGAAAAAAAGTATCTGGTCCCCTGCTGATTTTGTACCTTTGCTCACAGACAAAGAAATGATCTATAATTTTAATAATAGGTTTATTTTAACAGTGAGAGACAGAACAACAACAAAAATATCCAGAAAAATGCATTTCAAAAAAGTTATAAATTGATTTGCATTTTAATGAGTGAAATAAATATTTGATCCCCTATCAATCAGCAAAATTACTGGCTCCCAGGTATCTTCCTTACAGGTAACAAGCTGAGATTAGGAGCACTCTCTTAAAGGGAAGGCTCCTAATCTCAGCTTGTTACCTGTATAAAAGACACCTGTCCATGTAATCAATCAGGCCCCTCGCGACAGGACAGGCAAAACAAGCAATTGCTTGGGGCCCCGAGCTGGCCTGGGGCCCCAGCCGCACCGCTGGCCGCCGCTTCCTATAAGCTGCAGCCTGTAGCGTGGCCGCGCTCCTCTTCCTTCCTCCTGCAGTCCACGCGGTACAGGAGATTCAGTTTCCTGTTCCCGGCCAGACTGACAGGAAGTGCACACACTGAGGGCTCACTTCCTTTCAGTCCGGCCGGCCGGGAACAGAAAACTGAATCTCCTGCCACACGATACGCGGTAGGGAGGGGGGTTAAAAAGAACACAGGGGAGCAGTAAGGGGGGGAGGCAGTCATCAAGACCCATTTAGTAATAAAAATATGGTAGCTTTCTGACGATAATAAAAACAGCTACCATAGCTTTCTTTCCATTTTCTTCTTTCTTTATCATCCCATTTCCATCTTATTGCTTCTTTTTTGAATCAGGTAATATTTATTAAAGCTTTTTGCAAAAATTTACAAAGCAGAGACTCTACAGTACACTCTACTGTAGAGTTTTTTGTCTGCTTTGTAAATTGTTGCGAACCATATTTGATTTTATGGTACAGGGGTGTTTTTTGCAAATGTTCAATTGTTGAAAATGTTCAAATTTTATGCACATTATATGCAACAGCAGTATTTGCACTGTAAACCTTTTTTATTTATATAAAGTGTTGGTGAACTTAAACTGTATCGCTATGCTGTGATTCCTGTAGGCTTTGCGTGCGTGCGTGCGTGCGGGGGGAGGTTGGGTGGGGCCTCTATGTCCATTTTGCTTGGAGCTCCCAAATTCCTTCAAATGACCCTGCAATGAATCAGATTCCAATCTCTCCACCATGGCCAAGACCAAAGAGCTCTCCAGAGCTCTCCATGAATGTCAGGGACAAGATTGTAGGCCTACACAAGCCTGGAATGGGCTAAAAGACCATCGCCAAGCAGCTTGGTGAGAGGGTGACAACAGTTGGTGTGAATATTCGCAAATGGAAGAAACACAAAACACAAAATAACTGTCAATCTCCCTTGGTCTGGTTTTATGCAATATCTCACCTCATGGAGTTTCAATGATCATGACAACAGTGAGGAATCAGCCCAGAATTACTCGGGAGAATCTTGTCAATGATCTCCTGGAAACTGGTACCATAGTCACCAAGAAAACAAGTGGTAAAAAAAACTACGCCATAAATGACTGAAATCCTGCAGCGTCCGCAAAGTGCTCCTGCTCAAACAAGCATGTACAGGCCTGTCTGAAGTTTAATAATGAACATCTGAATGATTCAGAGGAGAACTGGGTGAAAGTGTTGTGGTCAGGTGAGACCAAAATTGTGTTCTTTGGCATCAACTCAACTCACCGTGTTTGCAGGAGGAACACCATCCCCACCGTCAAACATGGAGATGGAAACATCATGCTTTGGAGGTGTTTTTCTGCTAAGGGGACAGGACAACTTCACCACATCAAAGGGACGATGGACAAAGCCATGTAGCATCAAATCTTGGATGAGAACCTCCTTCCCTCAGCTAGGGCATTGAAAATGGGTCATGGATGGGTATTCTAGCATAACACTGACCCAAAACACACAGCCAAATCAAGAAAAGTGTGGCTCAAAAAGAAGCACATTAACATCCTGGAGTGGCCTAGCCAGCCTCCAGACCTTAATTCCATAGAAAATATGCGGAGGGAGCTGAAGGTTCAAGTTACCAAATGTTAGCATCAAAACCTTAATAACTTGGAGAGGATCTGCAAAGAGGAGTGGGACAAAATCCCTCCTGAGATGTGTGCGAACCTGATGGCCAACTGCAGGAAACATCTGACCTTTATGATTGCCAACAAGGGTTTTGCCACCAAGTACTAAGTCACGTTTTGTGAAGGGGTAAACAGACAGATCCCCATTCTGACAGGAAAGGAGAGGCAGACCTGCTGTTCCCAGTGATTAGGAACAGAGATCTCTCTCCTCCTCCAGTCAGTCCCATCCTCCCACAGTTAGAAACACCTTCCTACTTAACCCCTTGATTGCCCCCTATTGCTAACCCCTTCCCTGCCAGTGACATTTACACAGTAATCAGTGTATTTTTATAGCACCGATCTCTGTATAAATGTCAATGGTCCCAAAAATGTATCAAAAGTATCCCACCTGTTTTCTGCAATGTCTTAGTCCTGCTAAAAATTGTAGATCACTGGGGGGTGTGGCTGCAAAGCGAGATGGCTGCCTGAGACCTCAGCTCCACTCAGCCATGCAACAAACGGCAACCTACAGCACTCTATACCAGCGATTCTCCCCTCTCTGTCACACCGGAGGGGAGACGACTTGAGTGGCACCCGGACGTTATGTCTAGAAGGAGGAGCCTGCACAAGCCGCGCCACCTCACTGATTACTTCAGCAAAGCAGACATGCAGAACATCAAAGATGGAGCCGAAACGTGCCTCGTGCCTCCTAACCAGAAACCAGAGACTCACAGGAACATGTCACCATACCAGAAGAGATGGATAGCACAGCCCTGGACACAGATTTCTCTCAGCCTTCTCCCACTGATCTAGGTAAGAGAGCCGCTCAGCCTTCAGCCCTCTCACCTAACAAAGCCCCCCTGCTTAAAAAACAACACTGGGATCCTCCAGCAGCTATAGGCCCTGAACTAACTCGCTCTGACTCCGAAGCTACTCTGATTGCCTCTGACCAGCCCACATCTGAGCTTATGCTGCTATTCCTGCAAAAAGATATGCGCAACAAGCTGAGGTCCTCTATCTCCATGCTACACTCTAGAATTGATCATGTAGAAGACCGCACTGATGATCTAGAAAAGCAAATCACTGAACACACTGCGGCCTATAATGAAATGGTGGATACCCATGATCAACACACTGAGGAGATACACTATCTGCAAGCCAAAGTCGCAGATTTAAAGGACCGATTGAGGAGGAATAACATGAAATTCCGGCATGTACCACAAACTGTTAAACCTCCCTACATCCAACAGCTATTCCTCACGCTTATTTCTAAACTGCATCAAGCCGACATGGTTATTGACCAGGCATATCACATTGCCAAACCTAACCACCTCCCTGCATCTATACCATGTGACATATTGGCACGCATCCACTTCTTTCAGGTGAAAGAAAATATCATGGCGGTTGCCAGATCCACTTTTTCACTACCTGATCCCTACTCTTTTGTGTCACTATACACAGATATCTCTGCTGCTATGGTGCAAAAAAGAAGGGAATTTTCCCAGGTAACAGCAATTCTCAGAAATCACAACATCTTGTATAAATGGGGCTTCCCAACTAAACTGGTAGTCGCGTCCCAGAATTAAAATACCAACATCTTCACACCCAAAGATGGAATCAAACGAGTGCTTAACTGGGGCCTGATTACCTCACCACCGCCTGACCCGCTACCTCAGCGACTACCAACACAAACACAGGATGCCAGGCGCAACGCCTCTGTTACCACCTGTCAGTAAAAAGTCCCTATGTCTTTACTCTTTAAAGGCACAAGGTGCCCCTTGTAATTTTTGACCTAACAAACCTGCAATCTCTCACCTCAACGAATGTCCCTGATGAGCGTAACACTGATTGCGCTCTTTACTCTCTCCCCCGAGAAGGAAAAAGTGCCAAGCACTTTACAGTTTTTTTTTTATTCTCTTGTTTCTCTACATAATTTTATTTCTTTTACCAATTTTGTTCACTGTATTACTGTTTTACTGGTTAACTTTAGACTGTTAGCTCTGTTTTGCCTACCATGTAACACTATCATAGGTCTAATACCGCTTACACCTACCTGTTGGGGCAACAGAAACCGTAATCCCTGTGCTTCCCCATCCCCACTAAATACCAGCCAAGATGTCTATCACTTTCACATCCATCAAACGCAAAAGGCTTAAATTCCCCTTACAAGCGAAATTTACTATGGAAGCATTAACCCAAACCTCTGACATACTGTATGTACAGGAAACTAATTTTGTTTCCAGCAAACCCCCCTTCTGTACTCACAAACAATATCCACACTGTTACTTTGCCAACTCCTCAAAGAAAAAGGCTGGGTTTATGCTTGCAATACACTCCTCAGTTTCCTTCCAACCATTTCACACCAAAATAGATCCTGGGGGCAGATTCATAATCCTAAATGCCGCTGTCAACAATCACACAATGACTATTGCTAATATTTACTCTCCTAATACCAATCAGAAACGCTTCTACAAAACCATTATGAAGAAATTGGAACCTTTTCAACCAAATTGCAGACCCTTTACTAGACACCTCAAACCCTGCCCATAAATGCTCTACTTCTCTTGCCTCCCTGATCCACTCGGAGGACTTATATGACCCCTGGAGATGTCTCCATGATACAGAAAGGGATTACACTTTCTTCGCACACACAAAATGCATATTCCCGGACAGATCTCTTTTTGACTGACAAACATACTTTTCAGCTGGTCAAAGAAACCAAAATTGGACTTATTACATGGCCTGAGCGTGCACAAATCTCAATGAAGCTGTATCCAGAATTCACAACCAAAAATAGCACCATCTGGAGGCTCAATACCTCTATTATTGCACGTTCACAAAATCAGAAACAGATCTTATCCAAACTGCAACATTAACCACTTCAGCCCCGGAAGGATTTACCCCCTTCCTGACCGGAGCATTTTTTGTGATTTAGCACTGAGTCGCTTTAGCTGACAATTGCACGGTCGTGCGACATTGTACCCAAACAAAATTTTTTTTCCACAAATAGAGCTTTCTTTTGGTGGTATTTGATCACCTCTGCGTTTTTTATTTTTTGCGTTATAAACAAAAAAGTCAATTTTAAAAAAAGAGCAATATTTTTTACTTTTTGCTATAATAACTATCCCCAAAAAATATATAAAAAAACAAATTTCTCAGTTTAGGCCGATATGTATTCTTCTACATATTTTTGGTAAAAAAAAAAAATCACAATAAGTGTATATTTATTGGCTTGCGCAAAAGTTATAGCGTCTACAAAATAGGGAATAGATTTATGGCATTTTTATTATTATTCTTTTTTTACTAGTAATGGAGGCAATCTGTGATTTATCGTGACTGCGACATTGCGGCAGACAGATTGAACACTTTTGGCACTATTTTGGGACCATTGACATTTATACAGCGATCAGAGCTAAAAATAGCCACTGATTACTGTATAAATGTCACTGGCAGGGAAGGGGTTAAACACTAGGAGGCAATCAAGGGGTTAAGTGTGTTTCCTCGGTGTGTTCTAACTGTGGGGGGGATGGGCTCACTACAACATGACAGAGATCACTCCTCCCGATCACTAGCAGTAGATCCCTGTCATGTTGCTAGGCAGAACAGGGAAATGCCTTGTTTACATAGGCATCTCCTTGTTCTGCCTCTCCTCAATGCAATCACGGACCACCAAGGAACATCGAGTTTGCGGGACCCGCGGGCATGCTCCTGCGGGTCCCATGTACGTGTACGCCCTTTTGCCTGCCCGTGCCATTCTGACATAAATCGGCGTGCGGCATGTGGTTATTTTACAACCAATGTTGGGTCTGTGGACAACCCCACTATACTATGGAATGCCCACAAGGCCTACAGCAGATGCCTCCTGATTAAGTTGGGGGCCTACAAAAAAAACAAAAAAACAATGCAATGCCACCTGGCCATCTGGCCAGACAGCCTAAACACAAACTCTCACACACTAAAATCCCTTACCTCACTGACCACGTTGGTACACGACTCACCAAACCACTCTGACCTTTGATATTCGCTCTTGTCATGGAACCCCTAGCCCAACCTATCCAAGACAACCCACTCATATTGGGAATTACTGCCGGTGATAGAACACATAAAATTAGCCTTTACGTCGAATATTTCATTATCTCTCTGACTGAACCTGTTAAATCACTCCTTGAACTTCACACACACCTTAGATTTATTTAGTAGGCCTCCTTATATAAAATTAACTTCTCTAAATCTAGCATGCTAGGTATAGGCCTTGACCAACGCACCAAAAATGACAATATGCCCATAAGTCTTTCTCTTGGACCCCCAACTCCATCCTCATATTTGGGCATCCAAATAATCACCCTTCCCTCCCATTTAATATATATCAACTTTAATAATCTTGTATCCAAGCTTCAGAAAACAGTGCAAGACCTTCAACCCACCCCAGTCTCCTGGGCACTCTCGCTAAAATGAATCTTCTTCCACATGTCTTATATATGTTCCGAACTATACCGATACCCTTTCTCAAAAAGCAACTATTGAAGCTACAGTCTATCGTAACCACATTCATCTGGAGTGGAAAACGCTCTCGTCTTAAAAGCAACACTCATTGCAAACCCGTCTCCTTTGGAGGGATGGGTGCATCGAACATTCTAGCATATTATAAAGCAACTATTCTTGACCAGGCCAAGGTCTGGTGGAACCCTATGCAACAAACCATTTGGTTTCAAATAGAAAGTGCAGCACTCGCTTCCCATCCCAAACAGATTCTCAGTGCTCTTCTCCTGCAGCACCAAGGACTCACACATTCCTTAACACCATCAATGCAACCATCAAGACATGAAAAACCACTATTCAAAGCTCTAAAGGCATCCCGCTATGTTTGCTCTCAAATATACCTCTGAAGGCACTCCACACTCTTACATCTAACATTAACTTCTCTGACTGGACCACTGCAGGCATCTCAAATATTGGAAACCTATATGAAGGTCCCACACTCATGTTCTTCCAGCAGCTACAAACTACCCAGCACATTGGGTCTAAAGATTTTTTCAAATAACTCAGGATACGCTCAGCCCTATCTAAGATAACATGGTCAGAAAACCTATTACTCTAGCATATGACAAGATTTTTCAACCTAAACACCTCTCATCAGCGTGGAATCTCATATCTACAAACTCATCACCGATACCTGCCACACTTCTAAGATCCCAACGATGCTAAAATGGGAACGACTACTACAATGCTCCTACACCCCCCAAGAATGGTACCGCCCGCTCCAATCGCCTTTGAAAATCTCAAAATGTATACTACACTGGGAAACCGTCCAAAAGTTAATTCACAACTGGTACCTTACACCAACCAAACTCGCCCGCATCTACCCATCTTGCACCAACCTCTGTTGTGGAACTCCAGGAACCCCATAACATATTTGGTGGAACTGCCCAACCCTTATCACATTTTGGACTATGCTTTCTAGATTCCTCCTCTCCTTCCTACCAACCCCTGTATCCCACACACCTCAAATGGTGCTATTGGGTCTGGATATGAATACCTGTCCCAACCTTCCCACACAGTCATCTCCCATGTATTTATTGCTACTTAAATAGCTATTGCCAAAAATCGGAAAACCCCCAACCCCCCTTCTAGCTCAGATCTAATCGCTCTTCTGAATAACCATTGCCTGATGGAATTCATGTACGCCAAAGCCCACCTACAAATTCCTAAATTCCAAAAGCACTGGGATCTTTGGCTCAAACATCCTACATGCCTACCTCTCCCACTTCCGGACCGCTGCACGTCGATATACGTCCTAACTTTGAAGAGGAATATCATTGTTATGGCAGCAGCTAGCTGCCATAACCCTGGTATCCTCTTTTTCGGCCGGCGGTCCAGTTTTCAATAATAGGGGTCTCTGTGGTGGATTCACCGCAAGATCACTTTTATTGGTGGTGGGAGAGACCCCCCTCTCGCCACGCTCTGGTGCCCTATGCCGTTTACCAGAGCCATCGGCAGCGGCGGAGGCGATCGGATCCTCTCATGTCAGTGGCATGGAGATGAGTGAGGGGAAGAAGACTCCCACCCGTCTCCATACCATTGCAGGGCGGAAGCAACGTCAAAACGTCAGTTCTGCCCATAGCTCTTAAAAGGGACATTTTTTTTTTTTTAAATGACAATTTTTTTTATTGCATTTTAGTGTAAATATGAGATTTGAGGTCTTTTTGACCCCAGATCTCATATTTAAGAGGTCCTGTCATGCTTTTTTTCTATTAGAAGGGATGTTTACATTCCTTGTAATAGGAATAAAAGTGACACCATTTTTTTTTTTTAAAGAACAGTGTAAAAATAAAAAATATAAGGTAAAATAAATAAGAAAAAAAACGCGCCCAGTCCGCCGAGCTCTCGTGTAGAAGTGAATGCATACATGAGTAGTGCCCGCATATGAAAACGGTGTTCAAACCACACATGTGAGGTATCGCCGCAATCGGTAGAGTGAGAGAAATAATTCTAGCCCTAGACCTCCTCTGTAACTCAAAACATGCAACCTGTAGAATTTTTTATTTTGAAATATTTTTATTGATTTTCAAATGTAGTACAGAAAATAAGCACAAATACAATCATGAAAAATGTATCATTGACAGTTAAATCCACTAAGTTAGCAGGTGTCTCTGGTAAAAAAGTGATAAGATAGAACAACAAAAGAGAAGACAACCATTAAAACAACTACTAAGGAATGAGTTATTAGTTTGTGTTACAAATGATGCACTTTCAGACCCCAGACCGCCAGGATCCCCATGTCTTCCTCCGGACTGTAAGATATGGACCGGTCCTGGAGTCCCGCACCTCCTTCCCCCTTGGGATCTTTCTGAAGAAGCGCGCGGAGACTCGCCCAATCCGATTCAAAGCCCCTAAGGGCAGTTTATGGGGAGAAGATAATAGGCTAAAGCCATACTTCTCACCAAGGCACTATACAATTGTAGGAATAGTGTAGAGCAGATGTTAAGGAGGAGTGGGGGCCTCCCGGCAGTCCTGGGGGAGATAATAAAATATGTAAACAAACTGCCTCTAGAGGAGGAGAACTGTTTCCAAAATTCTACCGAAATGGCAGGGACAAGAAAGTCCCAGAAAAGAAGGAAGGAAAACATGAGAAATGAGGAGGGGGATACGGAAGGGGGGTGAAAGCATAGTTGAATCAGGGAGTGGCAGAGTTGTTAACATTCCTGGCAGTCAGTCCCGGGATGAGCGAAATGTTGTGGAGCGAAGCCCAAGGTTCCCAGACAAACCTGAATCTTTCCACCTTGTCATTAATTTTTGCTACCAACTGCTCCTGAGACATAATCCATGTAATCTTTCTGATACAGCTCTTGTATGAAACTGTGTGTTTTTTCCAACATTTAGCTATGGTACTCTTAGCTCCTAGAAGGATAAAATAAGATAGTGTCCGTGCATTTTTGGGCAAACCAGGGACAGGCTGATTAAGAAGGGCTATGTGTTAATTAGGGGCCACCGGGGGTTTGGAATAAGTTGCTGATAATTCTAAAAATTTTCTGCCAAAATGTTCTAATGCACGGGCAAGTCCACCATACGTGAATCATTGAACCCTCCAGTGAGCACCCTCTAAAGCAAAGAGGAGAAGTTCCTGGATAGATCAATGCCAGTCTGGAAGGGACATAGTATCCATTTGAACCTTTTTGCCTCTGGGAACAAACTGTGAAAGTTTGGGCAGGAAATATGGTTCTGGGAGGAAACCGTGGCAGAAATAAAAATCACCTCACAAAGAGCTCACAGGCACTCACTGCAGCTGAAGCAGCTCCAGTCACCTCACAATATACAGCATCAGGGCGCTCTCACAGACAGAAAATGTCACAGCAAGACTCTCCATTTGAGTCAGATACAGAACAAATCCTCTCACAAACTTCTCCACAAGCCTCCTCAGCATCCCCAGTAATATTTTTACAATTTGAAAAGATGCTTCATAAGGCTTTAAAACAAACCTCAGACCAAATAACAAAAAGCCTAACCAAAGAAATAAGAGAGCTGGGAAACCGCACCGCAGCCTTAGAAATAAAAATGGATGAAATTGAAATTACAACCCAAGAAAATATAACAGAATTGGAACAATTAAAAGAAGAGAATTTAATACTTCAAACTAAGCTCGAAGATTACGAAAATAGAGCCAGACGTTCAAACTTGCGCATAAGGGGAATACCTGAAACTGTGACAGACCTGCAATCTACTATTACTGCTCTATTACAGGAACTAAAGCCAGATATCCCTATTGAACGTTTAGAACTGGACAGAGTACACAGAGCCCTCACAGCCAAAAAGAAAGATGGACCCCCACGTGATATAATCACAAAATTTCATTATTACAGAACGAAAGAACAAATACTAATTGCTGCAAGTGAAAAAAAGGAACTTAATTTTCAAGGACACAATTATCAAATTTTTGCTGACCTATCCCAACTTACTATTACTAAAAGACGATCCATGAAACCCCAACTAATGGAACTGCAACGCCACAACATCATGTATCAATGGGGCTTCCCCTTTTCAGTCAGATTTAACCACCAAGGTACAATTTACAGAAGCAGATCAGCAGATGAACTACAACAAACCCTTTTAAAATTAAATCTGACAGAACCCACAAGCAGCAACTCTCCCACACGCAGAAGAATGGCATCATCTTCACCTTCAGGCAGCACCCAGAAAATTCCAGAACAAAATGGGAATCATCATTCTCCCAAAAGAGGCCGTTATGCCACATCATCCATGGACCAAGAAGATTCAATGGACTGACATCCTAATTCCTGATATCTCTTCATTTATTATACTAAGAGATGGTTCTCTATAAAAAACCTGTATTTATAACTGAATGTAACTGCATTCTGATAGTCACACACTGTGTGGGATCATGTTACATTCCAGTTATATTTCTTATTGCTTCTGATTCATATAGCCTTAGAATATATAAGTGAAATAAAGAAATTCTTGTTCAGTTATATATTATCAGGTAATAACAATAGATTTATTACTTTTTAGGACAAATATGTTCAATAATCCAGAAGTAATGGAAGCTTTTTCTTTTTTTTCTTAAAACAAATATATTATTACCTAACTAGTTCCTAGAATTATGTTTTTGTTTATTCCAATCTGAGGCAATACAACCTCAATTTTATGAGTTAACATATCTAAACAGTTACATATGAATAA
The DNA here is from genome assembly GCA_037952925.1 of Lithobates clamitans. Lineage (NCBI taxonomy): Eukaryota > Metazoa > Chordata > Amphibia > Anura > Ranidae > Lithobates > Lithobates clamitans. The sequence continues at coordinate 362,844 of JBBGZY010000415.1, forward strand.
AATATGTAATTTTTTACTATAAAAGGGTTAAAATCCCAAAATAATTCAAACTATCTTCATCAATACCAAAGTTATTAACAGTACCTTTCTAACTGAATTATTTAGCCTAGGGCAAGACTAACCATATACAACCACCCTGGAATAAATAATTTCAACAAAAACTATATTCTGCACTCCAATTAATGAAACATCATTTTGATGTCTTTTGACATAGCACTTCTCTCCTGTAAGCGGAAGATCCGTGTACCCCCATTAGCCCTCCTCATTCTCCCAACCATATTATGTGGGAGTGTGACGAGGGTTCTTATTCCCCTGAGAGAGATATTTATTCTCTTTCACAGATAAATTGTGATTACTTCCAAAAAATAATTTATACAATGTATCATCTAATCTCATATGTTTTTTGTTTACTCTTTATTCCAGAATTCACTGGTTTCTTTTCTATCTTTTCATCTCTTCAGTCCACACAGGTTGATCTGCGCAGTCAGCTCTGCATAACAAAAAGTAAGTCAAAACTATTTGATCTGTTGCCATGGCACCACTGAATATACTTTCCCTGAATGTTCAGGGAATAAATGTCCCTCAAAAAAGGACCAAAGCCTTCCGTACTTTCCATAACAAGAAGGCTCACATAGTATGCCTCCAAGAAACACACTTCACCAAAGATTCTACTCCAAAATATATTTCTCCTTTTTATCAACAAATTTACACGGCTTCTGCCTGTACCAATATATTTCTCCTTTTTATCAACAAATTTACACGGCTTCTGCCTGTACCAAGCAAAGGGGAACTCTAATTGCATTTCACCGATCCACACCATTCACCTTATCATCAGAAATTAAAGACCCAGAAGGTAGATACCTGATACTCATGGGTTATATAATGGATACAGCAATCACGGTGATTTCCTACTACGCTCCTATCAAACAACCTACACCATTCCTCTCACATATATTACAAGTGATTAATACACACAAAATAGGAACAGTGTTAATGTGTGGGGATTCGAACCAGGTCCTCCTCCCATTTCTAGATAAATCACCTTTTACACCATCCAAAATAACCTCTAGATTACCTTTTTCTCAACTTCTTTCCAAATACAATCTGGTAGATTCGTGGAGAGAAAGTAACCCAATGAAAAATAAATTCACTTATTTCTCGCACCCTCATCAAACCTTCACCAGAATAGATCATATTTTTCTAACAATAGGAATGCTACCAGAAATTATTGCATCAGATATAATTCCGATTCCGTGGTCTGACCATAATGCAGTATACACTACTATAGCCTCAGCCATACCAAAAGCGCATGACCCAACGTGGTACTTACCGGACATAATGCTCAAACACCCACTACATCAGATGGCCATTGAACAAGCTTTAAAGGAATACATATCAATTAATAATACAACAGACATTTCCTCGATAACACTGTGGGAAGCTCATAAGCCTGTCTTGCGTGGTACAATACAAAGACAAATGGCACTATTTAAACGGGAACGCAAAAATCTAGCAAAAAAACTAGAACTCAATTTTAATGCAGCCTACATATCATTCCAAGATAATCCATCTCAGAGTACAGTTGATAAATCCCTCAAACGCTCCAAACACAATTTCTACATGAATACAAACAAACCAGGTACATATTTGGCTCGGGCATTAAATTCAACTAACAAATCTTTCAAACCAATACGTTTGAAATTATCAAAAAATGTTTATACTTGTAATCCAGTTAAAATAGTCCATAAATTTCACTCACATCTCGCAACTTTATACAAGACAAACAATGAATTTAATCCTACAGAGGCTGAATCCTTCTCAAAAATAACCTTACCTGAGTTATCTCAGAATCAAAAAAGCAGTTTGGATGAGCCTATAACTATAGATGAAGTTGCTAACGCCATAAAAGACCTAAAACTTAACAAAAGACCAGGCCCAGACGGCTACTCGGCTTTATACTATAATACATTCTCAGAAATACTCTCTCCCATTCTCACTGAAACTTTTAACAAACTTCTAGAAGGACATTCTTTTCGGCAAGAAACACTAATGGCAATTGTTTGTATGATCCCAAAACCCCTTTCTGATGATACTTCCTGTGTGAATTATCGGCCTATCTCTGTTAAACCTTGATATTAAATTATTAGCAAAAATAATAGCAAAACGCCTCAATAGCATTATAGGAAAATTAATACATAGAGATCAAGTAGGCTTCATGCCAAATAGACAGGCAGGCGATAATATACGCAGGGCAGTGTTATTGGCACATATTGCTAAAAAACGGAAAATCCCTTTATGTTTTCTATCTCTCGATATTAAGAGGGCATTTGACACAGTATCCTGGCAATATATGCAATATTCATTATAAAAATGGTGTTTTGGACCCCACTTTTTAACATGGATCAAAGCATTATATAATAAACCCAAAGCCTATATAAAATATGCTGGATACAAATCTGAAGCCTTTAATATCGAAAGAGGTACACGACAGGGTTGCCCATTATCTCCCTTATTATTTGCTCTTATACTCGAACCCATGGCCCAATACATCAGAACAAACCAAACTATAACTGGCATTGAAGTAGGAGGTATTACACACAAATTATGTATTTTTGCAGACGATATATTACTTTTTCTATCATCACCACAGGTCTCTGGTCCTAACTTAATACCAGCTCTTGATGGATTTGCAGCCCTATCCAGCCTTATGATTATTCCTAAGAAATGCCTAGTGCTTAATATTTCACTCACAAACATGGAATTGATCCCGGCTAGGGCTGCACTCCCATTCACATGGGCAGAAAAATCAATCCCATATCTTGGAATTCATTTAACAGCATCTCATTCTGACTTATTCTCAACCAATTATCCTCCTGTATTAAGACAGATCACAAATCTAATAAAACAATGGTCGCAACTTCCTTTATCCTGGATAGGGAAGATTAATGCAATCAAAATGACTATTCTACCCAAATTGCTTTATCTATTCAGAGTCCTCCCTATTCCAATTCCTTCCTATTTTTTGAGAATAGTACAAAAAAGAGCAACTTCGTTTATATGGGGCTCTTCTAAACCACGTATACCTATACACACACTACATCTTCCCAAAAATAAAGGAGGCCTGGGATACCCTAATTTTACTAACTACTACAGAGCAGCACATTTGGCCAGTCTGTCCAAATACCATGCAAAACAGGAAATCCCATTATGGGTATTTATAGAGGCTTCAGAAAATGACCCTCTATTAATATCAAACTTATTATGGCTTGATCCGAAAGACCGCTTTAAAATTCATAATCCCATAACTAAACACTTCTTATCTCTCTGGGATAAACTAAAAACCAAATATCAGTTGCAATCTCCACACAATCCTCTCCTTTCTTTTATCAGAAATCCGGCCTTTTATCCGGCATGGATCTACCCAAATTCTTTTAAAGCTTGGACAACATCAGGCATTCAGACACTAAATGACTTCATAGCATCTAAATCATTCCTTTCATTCCCATCGCTTAGAGAAAAATATGATCTACCAAACTCTGAGATATTTAGATATCTCCAAATCAAAAATTTCTATACACCATTCCTAAAGGGGGATACACCATTATCCCAATTATCCATTTTTGAATCAATCTGTACAAAAGATCCATTTGCTAAAGGTACAATTTCATCACTTTATAATCAATTATATGGAGTAGCAAATATTAATAGACCCTCTTATGTTCAGAGGTGGGAGGAGGACCTGGGACGAACTTTAGAAGACACGGACTGGTCTAACATATGGCTCACATCTAAGTCATCTTCACCCAACATCTTAGCACTGGAGACAAATTATAAAGTCCTAACTCGCTGGTACCTTGTACCCGCTAGAGTGGCAAAATATTCACCTAATACCTCAGCTCTTTGTTTTCGAGGATGCCCAGAAATAGGCACACATTTACACATAGGGTGGACGTGCCCAGTAATCCAAACCTTCTGGAAGGAAGTCTTCGTGATTGCATCTAAAATATTTAAAAAAATAATACAACCAGATCCATATATAATTTTACTTAATCTAAAACCGGAATGGTTAACACTCTCTCAATTCAAACTTATGATCCAACTAATAACGGCTGCAAAACAAACAGTGGCCAAGGCATGGAAATCTCCTACATTGGTACTAGCAGAAACAATTCACAGAATGAATAATACAATGTCCCATGCTAAGATGGTAGCCATCGATCAAAATCAAATTCCAAAATTTGAAAAACTTTGGCATCCTTGGTTAAAACAACAGTTCCTGTCAAACTTCAATGACTCTGTCCTGTTGCCATGGTAACAGATTAAATGACTTACAGAGACACCCATTCTAAGGCTTCAAAGAGAACTAAAAAGAATAATAAACTGACGAGCGGGACAAACTTGTGGACCATACCTCTACCTTTCTACCCTTTTTCTTCTTTCTCTTTCCTTTTCTCCACCTTACGATTGAAGCTCATTATCAGAATTTATTTGACCTATATACACTCTACCTGTAAACAATATGTATAGTAGGTATAAATCATTTAAATACCTACAAAAGTAACTAAGGAAATGATATATATCTTTAGTTTAGGTTTACGTGAACCCAATGTTTAATATTTGAAATTTCATGATATTTACCTATATAAACCCTACTGTAAAACAATGAGCTTACTTTATAGATCCTTGTAAACTTACTTTATGTATCTTTATAATATTGTATACTCAATAAACTTCTTTTGACAAGGAAATAACCTTAATGCTTGCTTCTATAAGAGAGATATTGTAAATACCTTTATAAGAACGTGTCCAGGAACTGGACCTTTCTGCAGATGTTCAGGTTTGGCCTGTGACCTCCTCCCAGGTCTTTGCGTAGGCTGGTATGTCTGACTTAGACATGACATCCATATAAATTAGTGAAATGCCCCCTTTCTGGTCCTGTGTGTTGGAGCACCAATGTTCATAAGGAGTTAAAAGTGGAGATTTGGAGTATTTGCCCCAGATGGATTCTAGAAAATGAGATAATTGGGAGAATCTAAAATTTTCGGAGTCCGGCATATCTAGTTTGGTCTTACAGTAAGAGAATGTTAGGGGACCCGCCGGGGTAAGAAAGTGGCCGATCCGATACATGCCTTTATCAGTCCACCATCTAAATGCTTGAATGTTTGTTCCTGGGGGAATTCAGAATTATTGAATATATGTGATAGTGGATTTAATGGCGAGGTCAGTGTGGCTTGTCTAAAAATTTTGGTGCTTAGTGAAACAGAGTGTGATAGAGTGGGGGCCAATATTGCAGGTCTAATTGTTGGGTCACACCACAGGAGATAGTCAAGTGTATTATGTGGAGTAGCCATTCTTTCCATAGAGAGCCAGTCGGGTTTTGGACCTCTGGAGAAGGCCATTGAAATCTGAGCTATTTGTGCAGCCTGGTAGTATCCCCAGAGATCCGGTAAACCCAAGCTGCCCTGGGATTTAAGGCGAATGAGAATGTTGGACGGCATCTATAACCCTTCTTCCCCCAGACAAAGCGCGTGATTTCTGATTGGAATTTGCGGAGGAAATTTCTCTTGAGTGGAATAGGAAGGGAGCGGAATAACTAAAGGAGGCATGGGAGAAGAGTCATTTTCACTGCATGTACCCTTCCCAGCCAGGACAGACCACATCTAGACCACAGATCAAGGTCTCCCCTGCATTTGTTAATCATGGGGGGTAGTTGGTTTTAAAGAGGTTGCTGACATCTGCTGTGAGGTTAATACCTAAATAACGGATAATCCCAGGTGCCCAGGGGAAGTCAAAGTTGCTGGTGAGTTGTGAAATGATGTCCGAGGGGATTGTGACATTAAGCGCAATAGATTTGTTCATATTAACTGTAAGGCCAGATAGGGCACTGAAATCTTTAAGAACTTTGTAGAGTCCCGGGATAAAGATCAGGGGTGAGGTGATATATAGCATGAGGTCGTCTGCGTAGAGCGCACACTTGTGTTCCTGGTCTCCGCACCGTACCCCTTTGATGTCTGGGTTCGATCTGATAGCTATGGCCAGGGTTTCCATTGCTATGGCAAATAGGAGGGGGGATAATGGACACCCCTTCCGGGTACCCCTGCCTATAGGGAACGTGGTAGAATATCTGCCTAATAGAAGAACTTGTGCTGTTGGGGAAGAATATAGAGAGCGAATTAGATTCAGGAAGTATGGACCGAAACCCCATTTGCTCAGGACCTTTGAAAGGTATGTCCAATCAATGGAATCAAACGCCTTATGCAGGTCAGGGGGATGTGGCCGGCGATGGAACGCACGCCGTCAGGCGGGTGGGCGTGGCTATGCGCTCCAAGGGCAGTCACATGACCTGACTCCTGTCAGTGCCTGGAGACGAAAGGAGCTCCAGGCAGAGTCTGGCAGTGGATGAGCCGGTCTGGTGTGTGTCATGTGAAAAAAAAGACACACACAGGCGACTCAGGTCTGTAGGAGCATTGGGAGGGGGGGAGGGAAAGGGGGGGATGTGTGTGACGGAAGAAAGAAGCTCTAGAAGCAGTGGAAAAATAAAATAAAAATAAAATTAAAATTAGAAATAAAGATAGAAATGAAAATAAAAATAGAAATGAAAAGGAAAATAGAAATGTGAATAAAAATAAAAGTGGAAATTAAATAAAAATAAAAATAAAATAAAATTAAATTAAATAGAATAAAATGGAGAATAAAAAATGAATATGGAATTGAAGATAGATGTAAATAACAGATGTAGATATGAAAGTGAAACTGAGAATGTGATAAGGGATATTTAATATATGAGATTGAAAATGAAAAAGAAAATGAAATTGATTATGGGTGTGAATTGGAATTGGAAATGATGAGATGGGAGAGGATGGAATAAGCAGAATGGGACAGGGGTAGGAGGGGAGTGCTCGGGGCGGGGAGTGGTGATGATGGATGCTGATGTTGGTTTGTATCCAGATGATTCCATGGATTTCCAGGTCTTCGTTCAATCCATCGGGAACCATTGACCCGATAGAGAAGATCCAGAAAGATTCTTGTCTGCAGAGTTTTTTGAATCTCCTCCCAATATCGTCGTCTTTTTTGATGGCTTCAATACCAAACACTTTAAGACCTATTGGGTTTCCATTGTGGTGTTCTCTGAAGTGCCTGGGTACTAAGTAGTTGTGGTTTTTCTTATTTTTTATGGACTAATGGTGTGGACCGCACAATAGCCAGTATAATTGGGTCTGTAATTCAACTTCAGGAGGTAGATATCCAGTCAAAACAGTATCTTCTCTCATCCCCTCTTCAAACTGAGGAAGATTACATGAAGGAGAAAATAGAAAATTTGAATGCCAGTAGATGAAAAAAAAAAAAAAAAGGAAGCAGATCAAAACAGATCAAGAGGGTGACCCGAGCTGCTCAGGGGGTCACGGAATTTGTGCTATGTTGAAGGTTTTCGGGCTGTCCCCCAGCCCCAGGTGGGCCAGGACGGGGGTTAACCTCAGAGGAGTTTCCCCAAGTGAGATTTTAAGATGAAGATCCTCGCCAAGGCCGGTCCAAAGGGCCAATGTGCCCCTAAAAGGAGAGTCATAGGTAGAGTCAGGAAATCGGCTTCAGACCGTAGAAGGCATATTGAAAGTTACGGATCAGGGCCCTGATCCAAAGGGGGTCAGAGCATCAGGTTGGAAAGTTCTCCTTCGAGCGCTTGGAGCTTTGTTTTAGCCAGGAAGGCTGGAGCGGGCTTGTTGGGGGTGGACATTTCGTGGAGGAAGGAGTATTTTTGCCTTGCTATGAGCGTGGCGAGTCTTGTGAAATCAGGCCCAAGTGCAGCAAGAGGCGCTCGCCTTCCGCCAGGGTTGAGAAGCCATAGTTCTTATTTTTAAAGGCAAAGTTTAGACGGAGTGGGAACGACCAGCGGTATTGGATCTCCCGTTCAATCAGTTGTTGGATCAAAGGTTTGAGAGCCCGCCTCTTTTGCACCGTGTATGGTGACAAGTCCGCAAAAATTTGGATTTTGTGGCCTAGCAGTTTAAGATCGTCTGTCCCCCTCGATCTCTTCATTACCTCCTCTTTAACCGAATAAAAGTGGGGCTTTACGATTATGTCACGAGGGAGCTCATCCGAGCGGGGTGGTTGAAGGGCTCTGTGCGCTCTGTCGAGTTCCAGGCGGTGTTCCGCTATGTCAAGGATTAGGTCTTTCAACAAGGTTTTGACTGCAGCTTGAGAGTCCTTCTCAGTTTCTGGGAGACCTCTAATGCGGAAATTATATTGTCTCAATCGGTTTTCGAGATCGTCTATTTTGGCAAAAGCCATTTCCAGTTGGTCCTGCATATCCTGCATTCTGGCTGAGTTTTGGTTAATACGGGATACAGCCTGGTCTGCTTTCTTTTCTATAATGTCCATCCTCTGTCCCAGTTTTTGCAGATCAGCATGTATGGAGGATGTTATTTGTGCTGCATTCAAGGCCAGGCTTTTGGATAATAACTGGGAAAAAGCTTCCATCATGGAAGGGAAGTCAGTGGGGACAGGGGAGGCTGCCAGGGGTTCAGAGACAGATAGCAGTAGGCCTGAGTGAGGGTCCATTGAAGGAGTAGAGGGGTAGCAGGCATCCATACGGCCCAGGAGAGATTCTGTGGAGGAGGGTGAGGAGATCTGAGGCGGGGGGGGGAAAGTATGTACCTGGAGAAAGTGAGTGCTGCAGGTCCTGATCAGCAATTGAAGCCTCCGTGTCTCCTGTGGTGAGGGAGCCTCGTGGGGCCGCCGCCATTTTAGCATAACTGACCGGGACGGTCACCGCGGTCATCTGGCCGGCAAGGCTCCTCCGGACTTGCGCCGTTCTGCTGGATTCGTTCCCGGGCGTCTCCCCCACGTGGAGAGCTCGTTTGGAAGTGTTGGGTTCGTTCTGAAAGCTCCAATGGCAAATTGTGGGCAGCGGTGGAGCGGAGCTCTAGAAGCCGGTGGCCATCTTAGATGCTGCCACGCATGCGCCTAACCTGTAGAATTTTTTAAACGTCGCCTATGGAGATTTTTAAGGGTAAAAGTTTGTTGCCATTCCACAAGCGGGCGCAATTTTGCAGCGTGACATGTTGGGTATCAATTTACTCTGCATAAAATTATCTTTCACAATATAAAAAATTGGGCTAATTTTACTGTTGTCTTACTTTTTAATAAAAAAAAAATTGTATTTCTTCCAAATAAAATGTGCTTGTAAAACCGCTGCGCAAATAGGGGGTGACAAAAATTATTGCAATGACCGCAATTTTATTCTCTAGGGTGTTAGAAAAAAAAATGTATAATGTTTGGGGTTCTAAGTAATTTTCTGACAAAGAAACCTGTTTTTAACTTGTAAACAACAAATCTCAAAAAGAGTCTCGGTCCTTTAGGGGTTAATTGCTAAACCTATGTTAGACATATTCAAACGCATCTTAAGTGAATTATGTATACCTTTTCTTGATACGATAACCTATTCCTCATTTGACTGTTCATATGTTGATCAACTGTTCAACCTTGTACTTTCTACTCTGTAAAACTTACTAGTAAAAATAATAATAATAATAATAAAAATGCCATAAATATATCCCCTATTTTGTAGATGCTATAACTTTTGCACAGACCAATCAATATACGCTTATTGTGATTTTTTTACCAAAAATATGTAGAATACATATTGGCCTAAACTGATGAAGAGATTTTGTTTTTTAAATTTTTTTTGGATATTTATTATAGCAAAAAGTAAAAAATATTGTTTTTTTTTTCAAAATTGTTGCTCTTTTTTGTTTATAATGCAAAAAATAAAAACTGCAGAGGTGATCAAATACCACAAAAAAATACTCTATTTGTGGGAAAAAAAGGACATCAATTTTGTTTGAGTACAAAGTCGCACGGCTGCGCAATTGTCAGTTAAAGCGACGTAGTGCTGTATTGCAAAAAATGGCCTGTTCATTAATTGGGTAAGTCCTTCCGGTCCTTAAAGTGGAGGGCCACCCTGAAAAAAAAAAAAATTCACCAAAAATCCTAAAAAAAATAAAAAAAAAACATTTAAAAAAAAAAAAATTAAACTTACCTAAACCCTTGTTGCTAGGCAGTCTTCCTAATCGGCCTCTTCCTATTCCATGGCGTCTTCTGCTCCTCGGGGAGCGGCCCCGTTGTCTTCTGGGAACTGTGTGTGTTCCCAGAACACCATGGGGCAAGTCACAGAGCGCTACGCCGTTCGCGCATGTGCAGTAGGAAACTGGCAGTGAAGCCGCAAGGCTCCACTGCCTGTTTCCCTTACTTAGGATGGCAGTGCCAGGACCCGAGAGCCAAGGGACGGGTCGGCCTCGGGTGGCTGACATCGCGGGCACCAAGGACAGGTAAGTACTTATTTAAAGTCAGCAGCTACAGTGTTAGTAGCTGCTGAATTTCAATTTTTTTTTTTTCAGGGGCGGAATCCCGCTTTGATTGGTTAAAATGCAAATCAATTTATAACTTTTTTTAAATGTGTATTTCTGGATATTTTTGTTGTTATTCTGTCTCTTACTGTTAAAATAAACCTACTATTAAAATTATAGACTGATTATTTCTTTGTCAGTGGGCAAACATACAAAATCAGCAGGGGATCAAATACTTTTTTCCCTAAGCTCAGTTGAAAAATCTCCTTTCATGTTGTGAATGCTGCCTGTCTGCTGAATTTCATTTTCCACAACTTCTTGGATTTCCTGGGTGTTTTGTAGCTTCTCCGCTAATGTTTATTTTTGATTTTCAAAGACTACATGCCTCATGGTACATTGTTGCCTGCAAGCAGTGATTTCAGTAAAGACTCTGTCTCATGAAACTCCTCCTCTCGGGTTCTCTGTAGTTCAGAAGGCAGGCTCTAAGTAATTGGTGAAAAAGTGCCTACTCATAGGGCACATTGAATAAGTGTCACAAACTCAAGGAAATAAATGTATGGGGATCTTCATGAAGTAAGTTTACAAACTTCAAGAACATTCAGATTAATAGGAGTAGATTGGAAGTAATAAGTAGAATTACAATAATAATACCCAATCCAAAGTTAATACGGGCACCCCAGTATCAGTACTCCTCGTGGGGCACTAAATTAAATAAGATTGTAGCATATCAGCATCCATTATCAAGAGTGATATTTATTCAAATAGCCAATCCAATTTTTCACGAGTGGAGGAAACACAGCTTCATTTGGAATGGTGTTGGGTCCTCTGACACAAGAGCCTATTTAACTTTTTTAGACATTATTTGTTTATTTTTGTGGTGGTGGAATTCCCAATGATTGCTAGATTTATGTCTGATGAAAGAATCAGCGGTTTATATACAGTTAAATAATTACATAGTAGTAGTAGTAGTAATAGTAGGTAAGGTTGAATAAAGACAATAGTCCATCCAGTTCAACCTGTGTAGGTGCACATGTGTCAGTGTCTAATTATTTTCCATATCCCTGGATGTTGTGTTCTTTAACCACTTAAGGACCGAGCCTCTTTCTGAGATTTGGTGTTTACAAGTTAAACGACGGAGATCTACAGGCGTCTCCAGAATGGCAGCTTGGACTTGCCACCTCCAGAAGACAATGTGGAAGGACTCCCATTCTTCTTCGTTGCGGATGAAGCTTTTGTGCTGGGGGACCATCTTATGCAGCCATTCCCGATGAGGACCCTCACCCCGGACCAGAGGGTTTTTAATTACCAGCTGGCCAGAGCCAGAAGAGTGGTGGAGAACATGTTTGGAATCATGGCCAGCCGGTTCCGCCTTTTTTTACACCCATACATATGGCGGAGTACAAACTGTATCACATTATCCTGGCATGCTGTGTTCTACACAACTTTTTACGGCAACATTCTGCCAACTATGCTGGCTCAGTTAGGCCTGAGGCCGGAACTCAAAATGAACCAACCCTGACGGCACTTGAAAGTGGCCGTCCTGGCTTGCCCCCCCTGAGTGCCCGTGATGTCCGGCTAAGATACCTTGAATTCTTTGCGGGTAGGGGGGCTGTCAATATGCCAATGTGTAAAACCTTTTTCAAATTAAAAAAAAACAAAATAAGAAAATCTTTGGTGACATTTACTGCTTGTGTTTGTTTTAGCTGACCCTGACAGAAATGTGGTGAGTCCTGAAAATGGCGTGATTGTGTAACCTTACAAAGCACTGTTGGGTGTTATTTACTAAAGGCAAAGACACTTTGTACTACAAGTGCACTTGAAACTGCACTTGTAGTGCAAAGTGGATTTGCCCTTAGGAAATAACACCCATTGTCACAGAAAGCAGCAATTAGAGCATCCCAAAAGTGTTGTAGCGTTGAGACAATAATCCACACATTCTTGATTGTCAATTTTTTTAATACCTGCACAATCACATGTGCATTTCGAAAATGTTTTTAAAACAAACCAACATGTTTGTTGTATAACAATTTTTGGGGTCACATTAGAAAAAGTAGAAATGTCCATTTAAGATAAAACAGGCATGTTTAAAACCAACAAGAATGACACAAATCTTGAACTTACTAAGTTCACATTTGGTAGAACTTGAAGGAAATATCAGACATGAGTATTTAGAAACTGTTTGATATTGCGTTCAGATGGGGTGAAGTCACCCCAGGAAAAGCCACATTTTGAAGATGCACACAAATAGCCGAATGTCAACATGTGCTAGCTGCCATCATGGGGGATCAAGGGACGTGTTTTGGGGGAGAAACCCCTTCCTCTCAGCTACTTTATTGAGGAAGGGGTTGCACCCCCAAAACACCTCCATTGATCTCCCGTGATGGCAGATAGCACATGTTGACACACTGTGTGCATCTTCAAAATTTGACAAAAAATGTTAAACAATTGTAGCACACCATAAAACAAAGGGATTTGGAGGGGTTTTAAACTCTCCCCAAAACATCAATGATGTTCTTATTTTTTTCAAGAACATCATTGATGTTTTTCTTGATGTTTTTCAAGTCCCTATTACACCCCATGATCTCCCCAATCAGGATCTGTGCACTTTCCGAGGTGAAAGGATCTGGATCCACAACATCATGATCACCTAAAAAGATAGAAACCAAAAAAAACAGGTATTATAAATATGCCGGCATCCATCCCTTACCTGAGCCTGTGGTCGCATACACTCACCTGTTGTGGTGCCAATTTCCACCACGTCTTCCTCCTCCTGCTCTGTTTGTCTTGGGTGCATTTCCCCTTCTTCCAGAGGTGGGGGGTCTCCGGTCTCCTTGGATGAGGGGTATCCTCCGAGTCTTTTCTCCCCTATGTAAAAAAAAAAAATGGTATACTTAGCACACAGATGTTTGAGGGAAGAACTATATATATGAAACATTGCTTGGAAGTGGGGTACAATTGTCTGTTTTGGAGTTACAAGATGTAGAATTTTTAGTGTCCTTTATCAAGCTTCAATACTTTACCTGTTTTGTACAAGCTTCACAGATGGAGACACAGCTATAGTATACACTAGAGCACCTGTGTGGGCCCCCTAATAAAAAGGGTGTTCTTGTGTCCCACACTAGTGCTCCAGCGTCCAGATGTGTAACCAGCTGCTGAGTGTCCTCTCCTTACACAGAATCTAGTTTGCATTTCATTCTAGTAACAAACCCATCTACACAACCAAAAATTATTTTCAGACAAGTGGGCCCTAAAAAATGTGGGCAAATGCATATGGCCAAAAAAATTGTGTTTTATAGGCCGAAAGCAAAATGTTTTATACGAACGAATAATGTGCCCATGAACATGAAAGTTGACATTTTAAACTGGATAACAGTTAAGAAAAGCACATGGAGCAGCACAAACGTAATAAACATAAAAAGAATAGGAACACAGCACAACTACTTACTTTTTTGCAGCACTCTCTGGATCTTTCTGTACTGCTCGTGCTCTCTTAATTTGAGGTCTGACCACCGCTTCCTGAGCTGATCTTTCGATCGTCGTACCCCGAAATTCCAGTGCAGACTTTTGACCACTTTCGCCATGATCTTGGCCTTTTGGACATTGGGGTTGGGGTAAGGTCCATACTTTCCATCATAGTAGGCCCTCTTCAGGATGTCCACCATCTCCAACATCTCCCCAAAGGACATATTTGAGGCCTTAAATCGTCTCCTTCTGGATCGGGACGTTTCAGGCTCCGGGCTTTCCTCCTCCTCGTTGGTGTAATTATCAGACACCTGCTCTGACTCCGCCATGTGCTCTTCCCCACTGCGCCGAACGAGAAGGGGCGGGGAATAGACTAGAAAGAATGTCAGGGGCGGGCGGAGTTTCACGCATGCGCAGTGTCTATAAAGTGTAACACGCGTGCATAGTACGTACGATCTGTGAGCGGAGGAAGGAGTAACGGAGGCACAGATCGTGATAACGAAGGTAAGGTTTAACATTGGGCCTAGACTGCTTCTAGATTGAGGCCTGTATTTGCACAAGTTTAGAAGACATTAGGCTTTGTCTTGTGTTGTGTCTTGCAGTGAAAATTGATATTTTGAAAGATAAGGACTTTATGGCAATCTTCATTGATATGTTCAGGGAGCTGCCCTGTCTGTGGCAGATAAACCACCCTGAATATAAGAACCAAACAAAGAAGAAGGCAGCGCTGGATCAATTGCTGGAAATTGTGAAGCCGGTGATTCCCACGGCAGACATCACCTATTTAAAGATCCTAATTGGTGGCCTGAGGAGCACTTATCTAAGGGAGCACAAGAAGGTCCAGGATTCCCAGAGATCAGGAGCTGCAGATGACATTTATGTCCCCAGGCTGTGGTACTATGACAGGCTGCATTTTCTGGCAGGTCAGACTGAACCCAGGCCAGCACTCTCCAATCTTCCTTCCACGCTTCCTTCCCCCCCAGCTGAGGCTTCTGACGCCAAACCTGGGCCTTCCAGGCAGCAACATGTGGAGGAGCCCAGCTTGAGCCAGGTATAGCATTCTTCTAAATATTTCTGGCTGTCCAATCAATGATGTTAAATAGATGTTAGTTTGGAGTACTAATTTATGATTGTGATTGATGATGCAAAAACTACAACCATGTCCCTTTTTCATACACAGGGAAGTCTCAGCCAGGAGGTGGCCGGGCCAAGCAGGCTGCCTGATATCCAGGTCCCTACCCTACACCTTCAAAGACAAAGTGGCAGGAAGAGGAGTAACCTGGGAGGAGGCTGCCATAGGCCTCTTTTGGAAGGCTACAGAGGCCCTGAGAAGCCCCCACAGTGTGGAGGAGGACTTTGCTGGCATAACTGCCTGCAAAATGATGCAGATGGAGGAGGGCCAACGACTCCTGTGTGAGTTCCTAATTTTGGAAGCTCTCAATAAGGGGTTGAGGGGCCAAATAACATGTGCTACCCACATTTGTAACCTCACACATAGTCCTCCTCCTCCAGGTCCTACTCCTCCTCCTGCCACATCTCCAACACCAGAGCCACAGCTGGGAAGGAAGCATGGAAAGAAGACCAGAGAGTGATGACCCTGGGTCCATTCTGGTCTGGCAAAAGATGCAGCCTCTTGTAGTACCACAGCCTGGGGACACAGATGTCATCTGCTGCTTTCATGATCTCTGGGACTCCTGGACCAGACTGCACTCCCTTAGATAAGGACTCCTCAGGCCACCAATTTTGCATGAAAAGATTTGATGTCTGCCCTGGGGGTCCAAGGCTTCGCCGATTTCTGATGTTTCTCCAGCGTTGCCTCCCTCTTTGTTTGGTTCTGAGGCCTTAATAAAGGATTTTTTGTTTCAATTATACTTGCCTATGTGTGTTTTCCTTAAAAAAAGGACAGTTGTTTGTGAGGATTCAGGTACATTTCAAAACTACAATGTGAAATTAACAAGGGACAACAACACCAAGCAACCTTCTTGAGATTAAATAATACAAGATAATAATGGTGTTGTTGACACACAAAACTTGACACACAAAACACACACAAAAATATTATGGAGTAAAACTAAAAATAAAATAAAACAAAGATCAGCCTTGAAAAAAATACAAACCAAAAAAATAAAATAAATAAATAAATAAAACAGCCTTTAAAAATAAATAAATAAAACAACAAAAAATAAATTTTGTCAGATGTGACAAATCAAAATATATTGAGGGAATCACGATAAATAATAAAGAAGTTTGTGAGAAGTCTGTGTGAATATGAATATGAATGTGAATATGAGCAGCAAAACTACTTCATTCTTCTCACTATTATAAAGAAGTGAGTGCGCTGTATTAAACCATTTTTTACATTGCAGCGTGACGAAAGTGCTGTATCCATTGCGAACGCTAATTTTACCAGACCAAGCTGTTCCGTCTTGGAATTTCTTCTGAGCATGCGTGGCACTTTGTGCGTTGGAACTGGCCACACACGGTCGGAATTGACGCGATCGGAATTTGTTGTCGGAAAATTTTATAGCCTGCTCTCAAACTTTGTGTGTCGGAAAATCCGATGAAAAATGGAGCCCACACTAGGTCGGAATGTCTGACAACACGCTCCGATCGCACATTTTCCGTCGGAAAATCCGACCCTGTGTATGGGGCATTACAATTGTGGCGATACCTCACATGTGTGGTTTGAACACCGTTTTCATATGCGGGCGCTTCTTATGTATGTGTTCACTTCTGCACGCGAGCTCGGCGGAATGGGGCGCATTTACATTTTTTTCTTATTTATTTTACCTTTTATTTAAAATTTTTAAACTGTTCTTTAAAAAAAAAAATTGTGTCACTTTTATTCCTATTACAAGGAATGTAAACATCCTTTGAAATAGAAAAAAAAGCATGACAGGACCTCTTAAATATGAGATCTGGTGTCAAAAAGACCTCACATCTCATATTTACGCTAAAATGCAATAATAAAAAAAAGTTATTTCATTTGAAAAAAAAAAAATGTCCCTTTAAGAGCTATGGACGGAAGTGATGTTTTTATGTCGCTTCCGCCCTGCAATGATATGGACACAGGTGGGGGCCATTTTTCCCTCACTCGTCTCCATACCAAGCAGGGGATAGGATGCGATCGCCTCCGCCAGCGGCTCCGGTAAGCGGCAGAGGCACAAATCCACTGCAGAGACCACTTTTATCTTGAAGCGGACTGCCTTCTGAAGAAGTGGATACCAGGGTTATGGCAGCTAGCTGCTGCCATAACAATGGTATTCCTCTTCAAAGTAGCAACATAAAATGACAGCGGGCAGTCCGTAAGTGGTTAAGATGCAGATGCAGAAGCCAAGAGTCTCTTAAAAATATCCATACTCCCTGCAGCCACCACCAATTGTGTAAGAGAGTTCCACATCCTTATTGCCCTGACAGTGGAAAACCCCCTGTGCAGTTTAAGGTTAATTTGCTTCTCCAATCTCATAGTGTGTCCCATGTCCTCTTACACCCTGGAGACTGAATAGTTTTTTCCTATGCTGGGATCGCCATTGAGGTATTTGTAAATCGCTATCATATCTCCTCTCAAGCGTCGTTTCTCTAGTGAGAATAGATTTAGTGTTTGCAGTTGTTCTTCGTAATCGAGGTCCTCCTGTCTCTTTTACCAGTCCCCTTATTAGTTTTGTTGCCCTTCTTTGAACTCTCTCCAGTTCCAGTCTGAGTATACATTATTTATCACTACCCCACACACCCCGTAACCAGTTTTTTACCCAAGAACAAACCTTATGGTCCATGCCTACAGACTTCAGCTTGTAGATTAAGTGCTTATGGGGGACTGTATCAAATGCCTTTGAAAAATCCAGGCACACTAAATCCACGGGCTTTCTCCTGTCTAGATGGCAGCTCACTTCCTCGTAGAAGAATGTTAACAGATTGGTCTGGCAAGAATGACCTTTGTAAACCCATGCTGCTAACTACTTATGATATTTTTTTTCCCTCTGTAAATTTTTGGATAAAGTCCCTTATCATCCCCTCCAATCATTTACCAACGATTGACGTTAGGCTGACTGACCTGTAGTTTCCATTGATTTGCCTCTGTCCTTTTTTTTAATATTGGTACCACATTGGCTTTTCTCCAATCAGCTGGTACAAATCCTGTCAGTATGCTGTCAACAAAGATCAGGAACAATGGTCTGGCTGTAACCTGACTGAGTTCTCTCTCGGGTGTAAGCCATCTGGTCCTGGTGATTTATTTGTATTCATTTTATCTAGTCTTTCCTTCACTCTGGCCTCTGTTAGCCACAAGGGTATGCCTTGTGATGTGTCACCAACAGTACTTTCGTGGTCAGTATACCCCTCCTTTTCCTGCATAAAAACTGAGGAGAAGAAGGCATTTAGTATAGTTGCCTTCTCTGTGTCATCTGTAACCATCCTTCCATCCTCGTCTTTTATGTGGGCAATGTGCTCTGATTTAGCCTTTTTACTCTGAATGTATCTAAAGATTTTCTTTGGATTTTTTTACTCTCCTCCGCTATATGTCTTTTTTGGCTACCCTGATTGCGTTCTTACACGTCTTATTTCATTCCTTGTAGTGTTGGAATTATGACGATGACCTGTCCCCTTTATATTGTTTAAAGGCCATTTTTTCTCTTTAATGAAGATTTTTACATTACGGGTTAGCCACTATTCTGACTCCGATTGTTGTGAAGCGACTATCCCTTGTGAGACCTCTATGCCTGGCCTGTATAAGATATAATCACGGAGGACAATTCTCATCAGATAGTTTGAACTCACCAAATACAGATTCCATCCACAAGATGCTTTTATTCTGAACATCAGGTTACAGCAGATGACAGGATACAAGCAGTTAAATAGGTTGTAGAACTTATGCGGTTAAAAGATGATATTGTCTGTAGCTTACAATGTAGAATACATGTGCCCTGCTACATGTGGCTTGTAGCTGCATCCATGATGCAGGGAGTACAAACTCAGGCAGAAGGGTGGAGCATTACATACAAAGGAAGTATGTCATAACATAAGGGAAATAAACTTGAGAAAACAAGTGCATTACCACAAAAGGTCACTAAATGGCAGCATGTAAAATATAGCAAATATAAACGTCCAAAGAAAATGGTTAGCAAAACAATATGTATAAATTCTAAGCCCTGTTGGGGCAGCACAGCCACCCAGGTTTCACCTTTGCTCTTCTATACGTATTGCCCATTGGAATGCACTGTGTGATACTTTTGTTTAAGCACTTCAATACCAGGCACTTATACACCTTCCTTGCCCAAGCCAATTTTCAGCTTTCTGCGCGGTCGTTGTTTAAATGACAATTGCACGGTCATGCTACACTGTACCCAAACAGAATTTTTATCATTTTGTTCCCACGAATAGAGCTTTCTTTTGGTGGTATTTGATCACCTCTGCAGTTTTTATTTTTTCACTAAACAAATAAAAAAAGACCAAAAATTCTGAAAAAAATAAAAGTTTTGATTTTGTTTCTGTTATAAAATTTTGTAAATAAGTAAGTTTCTCCTTCACTGATGGGCACTGATAAGGCAGCACTGATGGGTGGCACTGATATGCAGCACTGATGAGCATTGATAGGCTGTACTGGTGGGCACTCATGGGTGGCACTGGTGGGCACTGATGGGCACTGATAGGCAACACTGATGGGCACTGAAAGGCTGCAAATATGGGCACTTATGGGTGGCACTGATAGGCGGCACTGCTGGGCACTGATGAGCATTGATACATGGCACTGATGGGCACTGATACATGGAACTGATATGCAGCACTGGCAGTGGTAGGCATTGTGAGTGGGCACTGATTGGCAGCTGCCTGGGCATTGATTGGCAGCTGCCTTGGCACAGATTTGCATTTCCCTGGTGGTCTAGGGAGGGCATACCTGGTGGTCCAGTGTGGATGGCCATCCTGGTGGTCCTGGGCGGCATGATGGTGGTCCTGGGTGGTATCCGAGGGGGGCTGTGCTGATAAACAATCAGCACAAACCCCCCCCTGTCAGCACAACCCCCCCCTGCCACCGATCGGCTCTCCTCTACTCGCATCTGTCAGACGCAAGTGAGGAAAAGCCGATCAACGGCTTTTCCTGTTTACATCATGATCAGCTGTGATTGGACGCGGCTGATCACGTGGTAAAGAGCCTCCGTCCAATTCATGTAGTAATGACCGCAGTACAGAAAAATTGGCTTGTTTGAAATGTAATGTTCTTGTGCTTTCCTCTTGTATCCTTTTTCTATGTTTTATGTTAAATGTGATCATCCTATGATCCTATGTATATTGCTTTTTTCTTTTCAATTTTTATTTTGATGGTTCATTTATTGCACTATTGAAATATTGAAAAAGGTCTGCAGATCAGCATTCGACCAGCACTCTCAGACAATGGCTGAGAGTGCTGACTGGTATGTTCTGGTGAGGGGGCTATCCTCCTGTCAGAACACAATAGCCCAGCAGGGGAGATCGCTGTGCTAACATTGAATAGTTAGAAAGCGGCTCCTCCTAAGCACTTCAGGTTTTTTTTGTTCAGCCTGCTGGGTTAAATGAAATAAACTGCAAGTGTGTACCAGGCTTTAGACAACAAAGTCCTCACTTGCCATATCAATGCGCTGGTAGTTGCATCAATCTACTCCTTTGCCATCGTTCTTTCACTAACAGTGAAGCATGCCAAGAACTGGGAGTTCCATAGATCCCCATCTCTTTTTTTGTTACGAAATATGTTTATTAACAGTTGAACACAACATAATACAATTACATTACACATGATGTTACTCCAGTAGTTGGATATAACAAACATCTCTCGAAAAAATTTGTTTGCATTAGAAAATTATACCGCATTAGAAAAAATTTGACTGAATTTGAAAAAGTATATATAACCATTTTGCGAAATTCGAAATTTGTATAGAATGAAATTGAATTTGAATAGAAAAAAATTAGAATAGAATCGAAAAGCAATAGCACAGAACAGAAAAAAATATTATACATTATATATATATATATATATATATATATATATATATATATATATATATATATATATTTATTATCTTCTGAAATTCGAATGTCATGTAGAATGACATTGAATTCCAATAGAAAAGATTAGAATAGAAAATAATATAAAAGAATAGCATAGAAAAACAATAGAACAGGATAGAAACAAATATAATATATTCTATTCTAATCTTTTCTATTCGAATTCATTCTGTACTAAATTTCAAATTTTGGAAGATGGTTATTAAAGAAAATTGTTATCCATACTTACCGTAATTTTCCTTTCCTGGATCCTCCCCATGTCAGCCTACTATGGGTCAGATGCTAAAAAGGTACACCCAAAAGAGTGGAAGACATGGACTTTGTAGGCACCAGTCATAAAATCAAATATGGATTTTTATTTATACATAAGATACAAAAAAACACAAACATAAACATTTTTAAAATCGCAATACATTGCAAAAATGGTGATAAGTACTACCACAAATACATTGAAAATAGACCAGGGGGTATCCCTTGCAAAAGGGGGGGATCCAACCCTTCTATTTTCACACAAAAAACCTCAAACTGATATAGCTCAGTGTAGCTCTACATGTTTCGCAATTAAATGCTTCTTCAGGAGCTTGTTTGTGTTACCTGTAATAGGGAAATAATAGAAAAAAGACATACACCAAAACAAGGAATAAAATATTAATGTTTTTTTTATATAGAACCTTTACAGTACTGCGTCTCAATCAAAAAGTACTGACTACCATGAGGAAGCAAACCCAAGGACCCAACATTTAACGCGCATAATGCTCATGTTACTTCTTTACCATGATCTTCCTCAAATTTTCCCTCACTTCTGACTCTGCCCCCTCCCACGTAGAACTTGATATCATTAATCTCACTCCGCATTCTTTCTCCCAAGCAGACTTTGACCTCTTGAGATTTGGTCTGAGCTTTTGTCCCACTACACAAAAGGATAAATATGATACTATCAAAGACCTATTCCTCTTCTGTACAAAACTAACCTATAAATATCTTTTGGACGATCAACATATACGCTCTAAACACGACAAAGAACTCTCTGAAAGCATTAAACACTTCACTATGGAGGAATTTAGGGCTTTTAGAGACCTCATTCTCCTCTTAGAGAAGAATGAGAGGTCTGAGTCCTCAATAACCACCACTGACACTACACATAAAATCACTCCGCCAGTACCAAAATCCAATAAAAAATTTAAACCCAAATCCAAAAAATTTCCAGACCTTACAAGTAATCCACACATTTGGACTTTCCTTACAGCCGCCACAGGAGATCTGAGGCGACTGATACTGGATCCCTTACCAAAAAATTTACGATCCGACCAACTACAATCTTTAAGTAAATTACGTAATTGCCCCGATCTGATCATTAAACAGTCAGATAAATGGGGCAACATTGTGCTGATGACTGAACAACAATATATCAAAATGTGCTTAAATATTTTAAACAACAGAACGTGGTATCGCAGAATCACGGCGAGTGTGAGCCACCGCTTCGCCAATGAATACAAATCACTCATAGGAGAGGCCTACTATAGGGGTTTGATAGACCAGGATACCTATGATTTTTTGGATAATAAATTTCATTCTATGCACTACCAAAAGTCCACAAGAGCCTTGAAGCCCCCCTGGTCGGCCTATTGTTTTGGCAATAGGCTCACTGACTGAGAATGCAAGCAAATTCGTTGATTTTTTTCTGACCCCTCATGTCCTACGCTTGCCTTCGTACGTCCAGGATACCCTAGACCTCCTTAAACAGATTGAGGGGGTGACGGTCCCCCCCGATGCCCTGCTCGTGACCTTGGATGTTGAGGCCTTGTACTCCAGCATCCCTCACGAGCAGGGTGTCGGGATGGTCCGTTCCTTCCTCATGGAGGAAGACCACCATCTATGGCCCTTCAATGAATTCGTATTGAAATTACTCTTTTCATATTGACACACAATTGTTTTATGTTTAACGGTTCCCACTACCTCCAGGTACAGGGCGTGGCCATGGGCACATGTTGTGCCCCGCCCTATGCCAACCTGTACCTGGGGGGGTGGGAACGTGACATTTTTTCAAATGAACAACTCAGTAGCCACACCAATGAGTTGTTGGTGTGGCTAAGATATATTGACGATATCTTCATTATTTGGACTGGGTCCCAGCAAACATTGGCTTCTTTTGTAAATCGCCTAAATAAAAACACTTTTAACTTAAAGTTTACTTATAACAGCAATACACACAGAATTTCTTTCTTAGATTTGGTGAATTACAAGGATGCCAACCATTGCCTGGCTACCACACTCTACCGTAAAGAGACGGCAGGGAACACGATTTTGCACGCGTCTAGCGCCCACCCTTCCACTTTGGTGCGAAGTATCCCCTACGCACAGTATATCAGGCTTAGGAGGAACTGCACTGTCGACAGTGATTTTAAACATCGTGCGAACCTACTCAGGGAACGTCTCCTTAAACGGGGATATTCCAAGTCTTTACTCCGTAAAGCCTTTAACAAAGCCTGTGACCAATCTAGAAATACACTGCTCTTTTCTAACAAAACTAAAGTGGAGGAACACTCAACGGTCAAATTCATTACACAATACTCACATCAACAGTACCAACTACGTAATATACTGCAGCAACATTGGCACATTTTATCTGAGGACCCCATCTTAAGTAAATGTCAGTGATCACCCTCCCTGCGTGACAAACTGACCAGGAGCCATTTTGTCCCCTTACAGGCTCATACGACCAACCGAGTGGGCATGTACACTTGTGGACATTGTTCCTTCTGCCCCTGGTTATCTACAGGTCAGAGATTCCAGCTACCGAATGGCGAGACATTCTGCCCACGCTTTGGGGCCGACTGTAATACCCAGGGTGTAATATATATGATGACCTGTAAGTGTGGGATATTTTAGGTTGGAAAGACCATCCGCCATTTCTGGCAAAGGATATGTGACCACGTCTATTATTCAGCGAATGGGAAGATGCTCAGTCCCATCAGTAGACATCTCGATTTGTGCCATAGATTTGACACTTCTGTTGCGACTTTTATTGTGTTGGCAGTAATCCCACAAGACTCAAGGGGGGGCGACTGGGACAGGAGGATACTCCAACAGGAGGACAAGTGGATTGAACGCCTGAATGCCACACGGTGGCCAGGCATTAATGAAGTACAATCTTATAAATCTTTTCTTGGATAAGGACCTTAGGTCGATCTACATGTCGATTAAATATTGTTCGATGTTTCCCAGTAACCACGTAGTACATAATCGATTTCAGTACATTTACATTACAGTTATGTACCATCAATCTGCTTGTTCCCCCTGCATCTCTAGATTGGAGACCTCTCTGTCCCCCTGTTTTTTGAAATGTACGCACCATGAATGAGTATTTTCCCTTCATGGTAGTTAGCATTATGTACCTATGCTTACTGACCTTGCGTCCTAGGCCTGTAACAAGGACTGAGGTAGATCAGCCCCTGGACCCCATTGACGTGCTGGTGTACTAACCACACGTGCAACCGGGTAGCCGCATTCCGCCCCCCAACCAAGGGGATGGTTTTTGCGGCTTCTGGTTCAGACCTGCTCTCTCCCCCTAGATGTGCAGTATACACCTCTTGGCTATGTGCATTGACATCTCTGGGTTTATTCCATCTGCCTGTTTTAGCCCTTACAGCGCCATATACGCTGTACACAAGAGGAACCACTAGGGGGAGCTTCCAGATCTGTTACCTATAGGACTGCGCTCCCTCCACACGCCGAGTGCATGACAGATGGCCCCGCTGGCTACTGCGCATGTGCGGCAAGGTGTGAGTGCGCTCGCAACCCTGCCCGGCCGAATCAGGTGGTGCACTGGCTGCACACCTGATTGGGGCGTGTACTTAGGGCTATCAACATAGCCTTGTACCACGCCACTACCGTTTATGGCGCTCGGGTTCCTGGGCGTTACTTCCAACAATACAAGCTGGCCGGTAAGATCATGCTCTGTCTGCACTAACTTAACAAAATTCTCTGTGGCTGCACCTTGCTTGTGTGGGTAGATTGATTATATGATGCCTTTTCTGCTTTTTCTTCAGATGGGGCTTTTGGCATTTCATTAAATAGCTGCCTTTTGAGGCATGATTAGAGCTCCATTACACCCCTGCTAGCTAAGCTCTGTTTTATGCTAGGTTTACAAGGAATTAGCTGACTGATGCTGGTTACAGGTTCCGTTCAGCTTGCATCACCCTATAAGGTATGAGCTGCTTTATATGTAGTTACCCTGCTCTATTGGTGACTGTGATTAGTTTTCTATCAATGGATCTATTGTGCCATTAGACTTACCAGTGTTATGGCATATTTATTTGGAGCTGGTATGAATACTGGCTGACTTGATATTATTTATACTATTCAGATCAGAGACTTTAGATTATCTTATGCACTTTGGCTATTGGAGGCAAAATCTTTGAGCATACACTTCTCAACTACCCGCAGCCCTCACCTGGCTTGAAGACTGATTCAATTATCCTGGTATATCATTATCTTTTTCTACTTCACCTGGTTTCTCTTATTGCCCCCTTTCTCTCTCTTTTTTCTTCCCCCTAGCCCTTCCCCTTGTGTTTCCTTTTTTCCCCCCTTCCCCCCCGTTCTTTCTCCCCCTTTTTCCCCCTCCCTCCCATTCCTTATCTTTTCCCTTTTTCTGTTCTTTCTCCCCCCTTTTCTGTGGTTTGTTTTTTCCCCTCCCCCCCACACACACTAAGTGCAGCTCTGTTTTCATTACATCTATATAGTTTTTGACTATCCTTTTTCGGACAGCTGGGATTTTTCAGTTTACTACCCTTCTGGAATTTATTGGTGCTATGATCCCTCTATCAGACACGTCCCCACATGTTATTGTTTGTCACCTTATGCGCATTGAATGTTGGGTCCTTGGGTTTGCTTCCTCATGGTACTCAGTACTTTTTGATTGAGACGCAATACTGTAAAGGTTCTATATAAAAAAACGACATTAATATTTTAACCCTTGTTTTGGTGTATGTCTTTTTTCTATTATTTCCCTATTACAGGTAACACAAACAAGCTCCTGAAGAAGCATTTAATTGCGAAACATGTAGAGCTACACTGAGCTATATCAGTTTGAGGTTTTTTGTGTGAAAATAGAAGGGTTGGATCCCCCCCCTTGCAAGGGATACCCCCTGGTCTATTTTCAATGTATTTGTGGTAGTACTTATCACCATTTTTGCAATGTATTGCAATTTTAAAAATGTTTGTTTTTTTGTATCTTATGTATAAATAAAAATCCATATTTGATTTTATGACTGGTGCCTACAAAGTCTATGTCTTCCACTCTTTTGGGTGTACCTTTTTAGCATTTGTAGTTTAGGACGTTGGCACTGCCCTATATAAGAAATCTCCACAGTCCATCCTGTGATGAGATTTAGCAACCCTTCATTTTTTCTACTATGGGTCCGCTCCGCCCCCTCTGACCCCTGCAGGACCACCTCTTTCTTAGCCCATAAAGGGCGGGTGTCTGCCCACACCAGTGTTAAAAAAAAAACCCGCGTCGGAACGCTAAGAGAGCGTGTCTGATAGGATCCAATCCCAGGAAATTTGAACTCTTCACCCCACAAAGGTTCCATTGGCCTTGAACCTGCTGTCCCAGGCAGTGTGCCCCGCAGCCTGCCAGACTGGCATTGGTCGTCACCACTATTGGTTCTGAGGCCTTCAACGGAACTCCGTGGGAAAGATTGTGAGCTACTAACCACCAAACCAGGGACCAGATTATTGGAATTGGCAGATAGATTTTCTGGAACAAGAAGTTACGATCCCACTGAAGAAGAAAGTTGCATTGAAAGCTTCTGCGCCACCTGACCCACGGAACTACTGGAACTGTGGCTGATAGAACCCCCAGATACTGCATGCATTCCTTCACCATCATAGAAGGCCTGGCCATCATTGCTTTTGTCTGAGACTGGATCTCCTGGACCTTCCTCTGAGGAAGAGAAACACGACCCCGATCCGTGTCAAATTGTACTCCTAAATACTCCAACATTTGGGTCGGATGCATCTGGCTCTTCCGAAAGTTGATCAACCAACCGCAATGCGCTAGTGTTTTGCAGGTGAAATTCACATGAACTACAAGGGGCTCATTTGATGGACCCATAAGTAGCATGTCGTCTAGATAATGAAATATTTGCACTCCTTTGACCCTGAGAGTCGCGACGACAGCAGACAGTAGCTTTGAAAATCTTCTCGGAGTCGTGTAGAGACTGAATGGGAGACATTAAAATTGAAAATGAGAGACTTCTACGGAAAACCTGAGAAAGCAATGGTGAGATGCATCTATGGAAACATGAATATACGCATCCACCAGATCGATGGAAACCATCCACTCTCCTGAGTCCACAACCGAAATAATCATTTCCAAGGACTCCATTTTGAATGGTGGAACCTTCATGTAAGAATTCAGGACTTTGAGTTCAAACTGGTCCGAAACCCCCTGAAGCCTCTGGGACCAAAAACAGAGGGGAACATACTCTTTGACCCAATTCGTGCCTTGGAATCGGAAGGATGGCGCTTGCTGCCAACAGCTCCCCTATATATCCTTGCAAACATTGCCTCCTTTCCAAATTCGTAGGAAGTCCAGTTTCTATGAACAAGGTCTGAGGGCACCTTGTACTAAACTCGAGACGATAACGTGATCGAATGACGGCCACAATCCAGGCATCCTGTAATTTGTCTGCCCAAACCCCCCCGAATTGGGCTAGTCTTGCTCCTACTTGAGAAGGTTAAGAGGAGACACCTTCAGAAGGATTTATTTGAAGCCTTAGGAGCTTTGTTGGCCCTGGGCTTGGAAGGTTTCTGGAAGGTTGAACCGGCTCCCTTCCACTGTCTGAAAAACTGTCTGTAAGCACTGGCCTGTCTGAACCCTTCTTTGGATCTCTTGTTAAACTGAAAAGGCTGCTGTTGTCTTTTTCTCTTCTGTAGGATTAGGCCAGATCTGCCGCCGGAAACCCGCTGAATTGCTGATTCTAATGCCCTGTACACACGGTCGGACTTTCCGACGGAATATGTGTGATCGGAGCTTGTTTTCGGAAATTCCAACCGTGTGTGGGCTCCATTGGACTTTTTCCATCGGAATTTCCGACACACAAAGTTTGAGAGCAGGCTATAAAATTTTCCGACAACAAAATCCATTTGCGTAAATTCCGACTGTGTGTGGACAATTCCGACGCACAAAGTGCCACGTATGCTCAGAATAAATTCCGAGACGGAACTGTTTGGTCTGGTAAAATTAGCGTTCATAATGGATATAGCACTTTCGTCACGCTGCAATGTTTTAAATTGTTGAATGCAGCGCACTCTCTTCTTCTTTGTAATGCTAAAAGAATGAAGTTGTTTTGTTGCTCATATTCACACAGAGTTCTCACAAACTTCTTTCTTTATTATTATTATAATTTTTATTTGCCACATCTACCGAAAACCGAAGTAATGCATTACATACATTAACAAAAAAAACAAGGTGTGTGTGTAGCAGACCCACAACATAATAATAGTTAGCCAAAGAAGAAATTGTCACCTCATGTATAAACAAAATTTTGTTTGCACTGTTGAAGAAAAAGGCCAAAAAATTAGAACATTAATAAAAGATAACCGAGGAGACAGCTAAAAGAAAGCCAAGCAGTAAATCAAAGCAAATATTTGTTCAGTTTCAAATATATTTTTATTTTAAAAATGTCTCAGACATTGTCTGGAATATCGATGGCCCCCGTACCCGCAAAGTATTCCATGTATCTTATATGGACCTCGCGGGCACTCT
The DNA here is from genome assembly GCA_037952925.1 of Lithobates clamitans. Taxonomy (NCBI): domain Eukaryota; kingdom Metazoa; phylum Chordata; class Amphibia; order Anura; family Ranidae; genus Lithobates; species Lithobates clamitans. The sequence goes on from JBBGZY010000415.1 coordinate 391,452, forward strand.
GGGGGGGCAAGCCAGGATGGCCAGTTTCAAGCACCATCAGGGTTGGTTCATTAATATAAATTTCTGGCCTCAGGCCCAACTCAGGCAGCATAGTTTAAAGAATTTCTCCTTAAAAAGTTGTGGAGAACACAGCAACACAGGATGATGTGATTGAGTTTATATTCCGCCATGTGTATCGGTGTAAGAAATAGGCAGAACCGGCTGGCCATTATTCCAAATGTGTCCTTCCATATTGTGTTCTGGAGGTGGCAAGCCCAAGCTGCCATTCTGGAGATGCCTGTAGAACTCTGTTGATGACTCCACCATCCGACATCCAGCCATTCTTCCCCACGTCAACATACAGGAACTCGTAAGTAGCCGACACCACCGCCAACATCACAATACTATTGAACCCCTTGTAATTATAATAGTATGACCCCGAGTTGGGGGGTAGGATTATGTGGACCTGTTTCCCATCAATTGTCCCTACGCAGTTGGGAAAGTCCCACCGCTGGGCAAAGTGGGAGGCCACAGTCTGCCATTCCTGTGGGTTGGAAGGAAACTGTGGAGTCAAACAAGAATAAAAAAATTTGTCATTTTGCACTTAAACATTGAAAGCAGATTAGACACAAACTTCTTGGCCAACATCAGTATAACATTTATTTTAGGGAGTATTTAAAGACAAAATTATAAGGTCCACCTATCAGATTCCTCACCCCCTCTGATGGCCCATTGTTAAAATTTTAGGGGGGGGGGGGATGTTTTAGACAGGTAACCCTCTTCACTTCATTGAGAGATGAATCCCTAAATAATGTGTATTACTTTGGCCAGCCCCTACTTACTTACACTATTGGCAGCCCACTGGACAGGTAAGAAGTGTCATAATACAAAAATATAAATACACACTGCCCAAATTGGAGCACAATTTTAACATTCTGCAATTGCCTATCAAGATAATAGGATACAAAAACTTTAAACAGTACCATTTGAAAGTATTCAGGCAGGCCCTTGCATTACATGCTTTGGGGAATTCATACAGAAATATGACCACAAAAGGTAGGTATAGTATGTATGGGTTTGGCAAAGTCAGCAGATAGAGGATTGTTATGGGTTGACTTAGCGGTTGGGGGGAGGGAGGGTTCCAAATGAGTTTGAGACCCAAAAAAAGCCTCTGGCACTCTGCCAGAATTTAAGGACACAAATAACATTTGTACACATTTTAGGGGGTGTTTAGGGTAAAGCATTACTATGGAGCTGACAAAATACATTGTTAAGTGACTATGCGAGGTGGATATAGGCCCAGGAGAGCATGCTGGGTAGGTAAGTGAAGGCAAATATGTATGAAGGACATTAAAAATTCCAGCATGCATGAAGACAAAGGGGACATTCACAGCATATTACAAGCATGGTAATTAGGGAATGATGAAAGAAACACAATATATTATCAAACATTAAATACAATAAAATGTGATGTTAAAGGATAAAAATCTTACCTTAATATAGTCCTTAATATAGTCCAGGACCTGGATGATGGCAGAACAGGTCTCCGGGATAATGATCCCCAGAGCCTGGGGGGGGGATGCCTGTCGAGAACTTGAGGTCCTGCTTGGTTCTCAATGTCGCCAAGTACCACAACGTGGTGACAAGCTTCTGTTCCGGAGTGATGGCTTGCCTCATGCAGGTATCCTGCCTGCTGATATAAGGGGTCAGCAAAGCCAGCAAATGGTGAAAAACGGGGTCCGTCATCCTGAGAAAGTTCCTGAAATAGTCAGGATTATTCTCACGGATCTCGCGAAGCAAAGGCATGTGACAGAATTGGTCACGCTGGAGCAACCAATTCTTGGTTCATGAACTCCTCCCCACCCTGTTCATGGACTGGGCTTGTGTCAAAGTAAGAACCCCAACACCAAGCCCCCACACAGCAAGAACTCTACGGTGAGTACATATACGCAACATGGCTTCAAAATGGTCGGCTGGTCAGAACGAAGTAACAGAATGCACTGAAGAACAGCAAGGCCTGTGAAGAGCAACCTGAAAATCAGCAACGAGCGGACAAGAACACAATGATAAATGAATGCGAACTCACTACACACACTGAAGACCAGATACAAACCCACAAGCACAAACTGAAAAGCAGAAAAACGATCTGAAAACCACGAGTCTGAAAAGCGTGAATCGTCTCTCACCAAACTTTTCCTAACACGAGATTAGCAAAAGGAGCCCAAAGGGTGGCGCGCTTGGTATTGAACTGCCCTTTTATAGTCCTGTCATACGTGTTGTACGTCATCATGTTCGGAAATCCGACAACTTTGTGCAACCGTGTGAATGCAAGACAAGTTTGAGCCAACATCCGTCCGAAAAAATCAGATGGATTTTGTTGTCGGAATGTCCAATCAATGTTCGATCGTGTGTACAGGGCATTAGTCTTCACGAAGGAGTAGCTTCCCATTGTATGTAACCGAACACAGACTGTGCTTAGAAGCCTTATCCACCGACCAATGCTTCAACCATAAGGCTCTGTGGGATGTGACAGAATGAGCCATTATCTTTAATGTCATCTTGACCTGGTCGACAGCCACTTCAGCCACAAACTCTACAGCAGTCTTGAAAACTGCAAAGGAGAAGAACTGCCACTTCCCAGACTTTCATCCGAACATCCATCCACCAGCTTCGCTACCCACACTCTAATGCCCTGTACACAGGATAGGATTTTCCGATGGAAAATGTGATAGGACCTTGTTGTCGGAAATTCCGACCCTGTGTACGCTCCATTACACATTTTCCATAGGAATTTCCGACACACAAAGTTTGAGGGCTTGCTACAAAATTTTCGTTGTCGGAAATTCCCATTGTGTGTACACAAATCCGACACACAAAGTGCCACGCATGCTCAGAATAAATTAAGAGACGAAAGCTATTGGCTACTGCCCCGTTTATAGTCCTGACATATGTGTTTTACGTCACCACGTTCAGGACGATTGGATTTTCCGACAACTTGTGTGACCTTGTGTATGCAAGACAAGTTTGAGCCAACATCCGTCGGAAAAAATCCATGGATTTTGTTGTCAGAATGTCCGATCAATGTCCGATCATGTGTATGGGGCATAAGGCTGGATTCACACCCATGCAACTCCCAGTGCTCCCCGCATTCCACAGACTCACACCACAGAACGTGCTCCATAGAAGACCATGGTAAATGGACGATAGTGCAAATCCGCAAAACGCACCAAAAACGCACAGGTGCAAATCCAGCCCAAGTGCTGCTGCTAGGGATGAGCCGAACACCCCCCTGTTCGGTTCGCACCAGAACATGCGAACAGGAAAAAAGTTCGCTCGAACACGCGAACACCGTTAAAGTCTATGGGACACGAACATGAATAATCAAAAGTGCTAATTTTAAAGGCTTATATGCAAGTTATTGTCATAAAAAGTGTTTGGGGACCTGGGTCCTGCCCCAGGGGACATGGATCAATGCAAAAAAAAGTTTTAAAAACGGCCGTTTTTTCAGGAGCAGTGATTTTAATAATGCTTAAAGTCAAACAATAAAAGTGTAATATCCCTTTAAATTTCGTACCTGGGGGGTGTCTATAGTATGCCTGTAAAGGGGCGCATGTTTCCCGTGTTTAGAACAGTCTGACAGCAAAATGACATTTCGAAGGAAAAAACTCATTTAAAAAAACCGCGGCTATTAATGAATTGCCGGTCCGACAATACACATAAAAGTTCATTGATAAAAACGGCATGGGAATTCCCCACAGGGAAACCCCGAACCAAAATTAAAAAAAAAAAAAAATGACGTGGGGGGGGTCCCCCTAAATTCCATACCAGGCCCTTCAGGTCTGGTATGGATATTAAGGGGAACCCCGGCCAAAATTTTTAAAAAAAAATGACGTGGGGTTCCCCCTAAATTCCATACCAGACCCTTCAGGTCTGGTATGGATTTTAAGGGGAACCCCGCGCCAAAAAAAAAAACGGCGTGGGGTTCCCCCAAAAATCCATACCAGACCCTTATCCGAGCACGCAACCTGGCAGGCTGCAGGAAAAGAGGGGGGGACGAGAGTGCAGCCCCCCCTCCCTCCTGAACCGTACCAGGCCACATGCCCTCAACATTGGGAGGGTGCTTTGGGGTAGCCCCCCAAAACACCTTGTCCCCATGTTGATGAGGACAAGGGCCTCATCCCCACAACCGTGGCCGGTGGTTGTGGGGGTCTGCGGGCGGGGGGCTTATCGGAATCTGGAAGCCCCCTTTAACAAGGGGACCCCCAGATCCCGGCCCCCCCCCTGTGTGAAATGGTAAGGGGGTACTTACCCCTACCATTTCACTAAAAAAGTGTCAAAATAGTTAAAAATGACAAGAGACAGTTTTTGACAATTCCTTTATTTAAATGCTTCATCTTCTTCTTCTTCTGGTTCTTCTGGCTCTTCCTCCGGCGTTCTCGTCCAGCATCTCCTCCGCGGCGTCTTCTATCTTCTTCTCCTCGGGCCGCTCCGCACCCATGGCATGAGGGGAGGCTCCCGCTCTTCTCTTCATCTTCTTCTTCATCCTCTTCTCTTCTTCATCTTAATTTTCTTCTGCGGGCCGCTCCGCATCCATGCATGGAGGGAGGCTCCCGCTGTGTGACGGCGTCTCCTCGTCTGACGGTTCTTAAATAACGGGGGGCGGGGCCACCCGGTGACCCCGCCCCCCTCTGATGCACGGTGACTTGATGGGACTTCCCTGTGACGTCACGGGGAATGCCACAGGGAAGTCCCGTCATGTCCCGTGCGTCAGTGGCCCCGCCCCCCGTTATTTAAGAACCGTCAGACGAGGAGACGCCGTCACACAGCGGGAGCCTCCCTCCATGCATGGATGCGGAGCGGCCCGCAGAAGAAAATTAAGAAGAGAAGATGAAGATGAAGAAGATGAAGAAGAGAAGAGGATGAAGAAGAAGATGAAGAGAAGAGCGGAAGCCTCCCCTCATGCCATGGGTGCGGAGCGGCCCGAGGAGAAGAAGATAGAAGACGCCACGGAGGAGATGCTGGATGAGAACGCCGGAGGAAGAACCAGAAGAGCCAGAAGAACCAGAAGAAGAAGAAGATGAAGGAAGATAGAAGAAGCATTTAAATAAAGGAATTGTCAAAAACTGTCTCTTGTCATTTTTAACTATTTTGACACTTTTTTAGTGAAATGGTAGGGGTAAGTACCCCCCTACCATTTCACACAGGGGGGGGGCCGGGATCTGGGGGTCCCCTTGTTAAAGGGGGCTTCCAGATTCCGATAAGCCCCCCGCCCGCAGACCCCCACAACCACCGGCCACGGTTGTGGGGATGAGGCCCTTGTCCTCATCAACATGGGGACAAGGTGTTTTGGGGGGCTACCCCAAAGCACCCTCCCAATGTTGAGGGCATGTGGCCTGGTACGGTTCAGGAGGGGGGGGCCGCACTCTCGTCCCCCCCTCTTTTCCTGCGGCCTGCCAGGTTGCGTGCTCAGATAAGGGTCTGGTATGGATTTTTGGGGGAACCCCACGCCGTTTTTTTTTTTTTTGGCGCGGGGTTCCCCTTAAAATCCATACCAGACCTGAAGGGTCTGGTATGGAATTTAGGGGGAACCCCGCGTCATTTTTTTTAAAATTTTGGCCGGGGTTCCCCTTAATATCCATACCAGACCTGAAGGGCCTGGTATGAAATTTAGGGGGACCCCCCCACGTCATTTTTTTTTTTTTAATTTTGGTTCGGGGTTTCCCTGTGGGGAATTCCCATGCCGTTTTTATCAATGAACTTTTATGTGTATTGTCGGACCAGCAATTCATTAATAGCCGCTGTAGTTTTAAATGAGTTTTTTCCTTCGAAATGTCATTTTGCTGTCAGACTGTTCTAAACACGGGAAACATGCGCCCCTTTACAGGCATACTATAGACACCCCCCAGGTACGAAATTTAAAGGGATATTACACTTTTATTGTTTGACTTTAAGCATTATTAAAATCACTGCTCCTGAAAAAACGTCCGTTTTTAAAACTTTTTTTTGCATTGATACATGTCCCCTGGGGCAGGACCCGGGTCCCCAAACACTTTTTATGACAATAACTTGCATATAAGCCTTTAAAATTAGCACTTTTGATTTCTCCCATAGATTTTTAAAGGGTGTTCCACGGCATTCGAATTTGCCGCGAACGCCCCAAATTGTTCGGTGTTCGGCGAACTTGCGAACAGCCAATGTTCGAGTCGAACATGAGTTCGACTCGAACTCGAAGCTCATCCCTAGCTGCTGCCACAGAAGTGAGTGCTACTGCCGGTCTGCAGGCTGCTCCGGCCAAACTATACAATCTTTTAGGTCTGCGTTTATTCTGAGATCCATAGTATCCCTAAAAGAGATGAGCGGACAAATCTACGTAATGAAGCATCCACCTTAGGCATAGTGTCCCAAGGGGTACAGCTTCAATACTCTATTATGCACATTGAGCTTCTTCTCAGGCCCCGCCCACTGATCGTAAATGACTTCTTTAATTTCAGAAATGAATGGGAAGGAAGGTAACGATTTCTTTAAATATGGGTAGTATCTTTGCTGTTTCTTTGGAGGTGACGATTCTTCCTGCCACTTCATCGCATCCTTAACAGCCTCCATCAAGGGGGGGAAGCAGTGCAAAAATCAAACGTATGAGATTCCGAGACCATCTCAGCTTTAGAAGGATCCGAATCGCTATCGACTTCAGAGTTAAAACGCACTGAAAACACATGATCTGAATCTGCAGATGCTGAAGATACAGCAGGATGAACAGGATTCCTTAAAAAAAAACTCTTTAACCCTTCCTTAACTGCGTGCTTAATGTAGGATTTAACCTGGTGTGCTTTTGCAGCATTGTCCTGAGCCGCCTCCTTGAAGCAGGCCCAACAGGATCTTTCTTCTGCCTGGGCTGGCAATGAAGACCTATCCGAAGGAGAGGATATTCTTCTGTGTCTGCACCCTGATTTGCTCTTTCTAGAGGCTGATGTCTTGACTTCTCTTGGCTCATGTCCGAGCGACTAAAGCGAGGCAGGGGGAGGGAGATCTGGAATGCTGTGACAGCGGGCGTCCATCCAGCTGCATGCGACTCTGCGATTTGTCATGTCTAGTCCCTTTTTTACTCCTTTGAGGCTGGAAAGCTGATTTGGAACCTCTTTGCAGGTTTTTATCCCGCACTGGGCCCCTCTCTCTATAAAACAGAGGATGTGCTCTCATTTTAAATATAAATAAAAAAATGTTTTGTTTTTTTTTTGTTTTAAAACAAAAAATTAATAAAATAAATAAATACTATTAAAATAAACTTCTCCATCCGAATCTTCAGTGCTAAGGCAGCTAGGCAGGCAGGCAAAATTCCCCAGACCTATAAGGCACAGGATAATAAAAACACTCTGACAGACAAGTAACACAGAAGTAAGTAATGAGAGTCCTGGAAGGAGGCTTACCAGAGCAGAGTAGCATATTGATCAGCTGGAGGCTGAGATTAGCCTAGAGGACAGAGCCTGTTGCAAATCAGCAGTGAGCATTCTGGTGTTTGCTAGGCAACCCAAAGAGGAAGCTGCCTTTGACCTCACCTGCTCAACTCTGAGCTTCCTGAAAGGAATACATGTGGAGGCGGTGAACTACAAGTCCCAGCGAGCCAAACCATTGCCTGAACACACAAAAACATGGAAGGAGAGGGTGCCAGCACCTGCCTAACGAAGGTATATGCAGTCATTTATACTGCCAGTGACCTTTGCCAGTAATACACAGTCATTTATACTGTACCATACAATCCCAGCACCACGGGAACCCACCTCCTCAGGATATTTACAGCCTATATAGGGGGGTCTTTTGAACTGGGAGAGGCTGAACAGGATGGATGGTGAATGGACAAAAAAAAAAAAAAGGAAAGAAAAAATGATAAAAATAAACTTTAAAAGGCGTCCTGGGGGGGTATGAAAAAAGAACTCTGGTGTGGGCAGACAGCAGCCCTTTATGAGCTAAGAAAGAGGTGGTCCTGGAGGGGTCAGAGGGTGTGGAGCTGACCCATAGTAGGTTGACATGGGGAGGCCCAGGAAATATATACCATATTTATCGACGTATAACACGCGCCGGCGTATAACACACACCCCAAGTTTAGGAGAGAATTTTAAGGAAAAAAAGTTTTAGGAGGGAAGTTTAAGGAAAAAAAACTTACATTTAAATGCCCATCAATGCAGCCTTGTCAGTGTTCAAAAAGAAAGGAAACACTCGGTGCTAGTGTCCGGGTAAGGGGTTACCTTAGCAACACATATTGATTATTAATCACAAATTAGCTGGATTGCCAAAAAATTGAATGGTTCACTTTATTAAATGGTTAAAATACATTAAGCATATTGAGCAACAAACTTGATTAAAATTTACATAGGTTGAGCGCAATTGGGTCCGAAGGGGCCCAATTACTACGTCTATGGTCGAATGATAGGCCTGACAGAACAAACAAAAAACAATACATCAAACAAAAACAATTAACACACAACGTGTGGCAACGTCCGGACGCTGAAGGATCTTGCTAATTGTTGGCTGGTAATAGAGTAATCATATTGATAATAGGTAATTTGGAAATCAGTTAATGTAACATCAAAATTCTCTACTGGCCAAAAAGTACCCGTCAGCAGCAAGAAAGATCCTTTGGGGATGGGTGGGGATGGATGGTGGAGGGAGAGTTGAGTGGTACTGACTACTGCTAGCTTCTATGCTTTAGGTGCTAGGCAATAAGATTCCAAAGCTAATCATTAATATGATAAGAGAGCAGTAGAAGTCTACAAGATGATGACCAATTCCTGGGAATATTATTAGGGGGATCAGGGATGTTGCTAGATAAGATGCAGTAAAGGGATGATTGTCCTTGTAGACAATTAGGTAAAAGTCACTGGTGATAACATGGTTAGTGTAGAGTATATACTCAAATGAATAGAAATATGGAACTTTACCATTTGTTGCATCAATTATCCACTGAGTTCTGCTCTGGGTTGATCATGCATCATGCTGCCCTCTTCATGAGGAGAAGTGGTGACAGGATGTGGCTCCAAATCAAATGTCAGCAGCTGGAGGGACGGCGGGATTATAAATTGTGCACCGCGAGCTCTACCTACTTGTCAGATCACTGCTACTGTAGCCGCCCACTGATGAGTCGTCTGGCTCCTGATATTCCACCTAGGGGCTTGGATCCTCTGCCAGTTAATAGGGGAGATCAGTCCATACGGATGCCGGGTAATGTAGATGGAATGAGCTGGTTGGTGTAGTCAGATACCAACAGCTGCCTTCTCATCGTCTCCCCTCACGGTCTCAAACTCACAGAGCCCAGCACCCGCGACGTGTCAGCGTTGATGACGTCAACGCATTTCGGTATTGCCGATAGCGTAGCTTCATCTCGGATGGTACCAGGGCTGGTGAAGGCGCTCCTCTTGTATCGTCGGCTGCGATCAGTCACCGCCCTGGAGTGTTTAGGTTTTTACATGTGTGGGTGTCAGATTAATCATATTTTTATAGTTCTGTCAAGAGATTTCTGTTTGCTATTTGCAGAAGGAAATTAGGTGGTAATGCATACAGTGAAAAATGGAGATAGAGACTTTTTAATTTTAATTGTCCGTAATTACAGCTATACTTCTCAAGTTACCATTCCCTCACCTAGTGTAGTGAATAATAAGGAAGGAGTCAGTGTTCATCTGCAGCCTTGTTAGTGTCATTGCAGCCTTTTCAGTGTCAGTGCAGCTTTGCCCCAGTGCAGCCTTGTCAGTGCAGCTTTGCCCCAGTGCAGTCCTGTCAGTGCAGCTTTGCCCCAGTGGTCAGTGCAGCCTTGCCCCCAGTGTCCATGCTTGATCGCCGCCGACAGTAGTTTGTGTTTTAAATATGGCGCCGCAGAGTTCGGAACTGAACGAACGCCGCCGAGATGCACATAATCGAGTGTTTTAGCATAAAAATATATATCTGACATCTTCCAAAATTTGAATTTCGTATAGAATGAATTCAAATAGAAAAGATTAGAATAGAAATATAAATTAATAGAAATATAATAGAACAGAATAGAAAAAAATATTATATATATAACCATCTTCTGAGATTGGAATTTAGTATATAATTAATTTGAATTTCAATAGAAAAGATTAGAATAGAATGGAAAATAATAGAAAAGAATAGCATAGAAAAACAATGGAACAGAACAGAAAAAAAAATTATATAATATATATATATATATGTATATATATATGTATATATATATGTATATATATATGTATATGGGACGGGAAGAATTCGGAACCCCTTAAATTTTTCACTCTTTGTTATATTGCAGCCATTTGATAAAATCATTTAAGTTTATTTTTTTCCTCATTAATGTACACACAGCACCCCATATTAACAGAAAAACACATAATTGTTGACCTTTTTGCAGATTTATTAAAAAAGAAAAACTGAAATATCACATGGTCTTAAGTAGGGATGAGCCGAACACCCCCCTGTTCGGTTCGCACCAGAAAAAAAATTAGTTCGAACACGCGAACACCGTTAAAGTCTATGGGACACGAACATGAATAATCAAAAGTGCTAATTTTAAAGGCTAATATGCAAGTTATTGTCAATAAAAGTGTTTGGGGACCTGGGTCCTGCCCCAGGGGACATGGATCAATGCAAAAAAAAGTTTTAAAAACGGCCGTTTTTTCAGGAGCAGTGATTTTAATAATGCTTAAAGTCAAACAATAAAAGTGTAATATCCCTTTAAATTTCATACCTGGGGGGTGTCTATAGTATGCCTGTAAAGGGGCGCATGTTTCCCGTGTTTAGAACAGTCTGACAGCAAAATGACATTTTGAAGGAAAAAACTCATTTAAAACTACCGCGGCTATTGCATTGCCGACAATACACATAGAAGTTCATTGATAAAAACGGCATGGGAATTCCCCACAGGGCAACCCCGAACCAAAATTAAAAAAAAAAAATGATGTGGGAGTCCCCCTAAATTCCATACAAGGCCCTTCAGGTCTGGTATGGATATTAAGGGGAACCCCAGCCAAAATTTAAAAAAAAAATTGACGTGGGGTTCCCCCTAAATTCCATACCAGACCCTTCAGGTCTGGTATGGATTTTAAGGGGAACCCCGCGCCAAAAAAAAAAAAAAAAACGGCGTGGGGTCCCTCTAAAAATCCATACCAGACCCTTATCCGAGCACGCAACCTGGCAGGCCGCAGGAAAAGAGGGGGGGACGAGAGTGCGGCCCCCCCCCTCCTGAACCATACCAGGCCACATGCCCTCAACATTGGGAGGGTGCTTTGGGGTAGCCCCCCAAAACACCTTGTCCCCATGTTGATGAAGACAAGGGCCTCATCCCCACAACCGTGGCCGGTGGTTGTGGGGGTCTGCGGGCGGGGGGCTTATCGGAATCTGGAAGCCCCCTTTAACAAGGGGACCCTGGGGCAGGACCCGGGTCCCCAAACACTTTTTATGACAATAACTTGCATATAAGCCTTTAAAATTAGCACTTTTGATTTCTCCCATAGACTTTTAAAGGGTGTTCCGCGGCATTCGAATTTGCCGCGAACACCCCAAATTGTTCGCTGTTCGGCGAACTTGCGAACAGCCAATGTTCGAGTAGAACATGAGTTCGACTCAAACTCGAAGCTCATCCCTAGTCTTAAGTATTCAGACCCTTTGCTCAGTATTTAGTAGAAGCACCCTTTTGATCTAATACAGCCATGAGTCTGTGGAGCAGGCCCTAAACCTTCTCTACCCCTGACACCCTGGGTGGGACACACTGAGGATAAGCTGCAAGTTCCTGTGGGCCTGTGGAAGTCTGAGGAGGATAGCCCCGGTCTTACTCAATCTGCAGGTGAGGGGGTAGATTCTCTGGGGGGCACGTACCGCTCTACACAGACTACCTGCATACCCCTGAACCCCCCCCGACGGGCTCCCCCAACCACCCACTGATTATTGCCCAGATCAGGGCTTTGGCATTCTGAATAAAGTGCAGGTCTTGTGCAAAATATAGCAAAGGGGGCAAAAAGTTGGCCTTTCCGCCACAGTCGGACTTCCCTCAGACCCCCACCTGTCCCACTCTGGAGGCTCACACTATACGCAGCGCACATAGAGCTTCACAGACAAGCATCATGGAGATGGACGACTCTCATCCCCCCTGGCTGGCGGACGTCATGGCGGCCATTGCAACTTGCCAATCCACGTTAACAACAAAAATTGAGGCTATCCAGCTAGATATGGGTCTAATCCGCCAAGATATAGACAAAATTAGGTCGCGAGTTACTGAGACGGAACAAAGACTGAGTACCACTGAAGACATCACGGCGGAACATGGAGTAACACTCTGTACGCTTCAAACCAAAGTAAAAGCCCTAGAATACAGAGCCGAAGACGCGGAGAACAGAAACCGGCGCAATAATCTTCGCATTATCGGTTTACCGGAGGGGGCGGAGGGGAACAACCCTACCTCCTTCATAGAAGGCTTGCTGCGCGACCTCCTGCCGGAGGCCCAATGGTCACCCTACTACACAGTCGAGAGGGCACACCGTATACTGCCTAAGCCAGGGCCTCCTGGATCCCCTCCTCGCACCTTCATACTCCGTATCCTTAATTTTAGAGACAGGGATGAAGTTCTTTGCGCCTCCAGAAATGTTGGGGACCTAAGATTTCAGAACACTAAATTGATGATTTTCCCTGACTATTCGGTGGAGACCCAAAAACTCAGGAAATCGTTTGACCAGGTTAAAGCGGCATTGAGATCACGCAGCATTCGCTATAGTGTACTCTTCCCTGCTCGCTTGAGGGTCCAAGACAGCGAGACAACACAATTTTTCACCACATCGAGAGAGGCCTCTGCCTGGCTGGATTCTCTGCCACAGATCCGCTGACCGACTAACGGGTATATGCCGAATGCCCTCTTCATTGTTTAATCATAACAACCTGGGCCCAGGTTTGAGTTCACGCACGAACTGCTCCATGGATGACTTAGTTTTGTTGCACAGGTTGTGCCCAGTTCAACCCCATGGTGTGCTCAGACTTGAGGGGGGTAACTAACTATCCCCTATCAGGAAAATCAGGAGACTGCTGAGATATGAAGCTTCTTGACACCTGCATATCCCCTTGGGGTGTACTAAAGTTCCTGTTCTGGGTATCCTTTTAATGATGGATCGACTTCACTGTGGGGTCGCAATATGGTTTAAGTTCCCCTAAAGGGGCTATTTTAATTTACGTTAGATGTTGGGCTGTTTTCGGTTTGGTTTTGTTTTTGTTTTACAATTGTTTTAAAAAAATTGACTCATCAGCATTGCAATGTTTTCAGGTGTGTCTGTTATGGGTCCGGGGATCCTAACATTATTATTATTCTGAGTAACCATGTCCTCCCTTAACATCATTTCCTGGAACACCAGGGGACTGAATTCCCCCGTCAAGCGTTCCCTGGTGTTCCAATTCAATAAAGCTTATAACCCTCATATATGTGTGTTACAGGAAACGCATTTAATAGGAAGTAGGGTTCTGGCCCTCAAAAAACCATGGGTGGGCTACCACTCTACACACTCCAGTTTTTCCAGGGGTGTTACTATCCTGATACTGAAATCTCTTCCTTTGCGGCTCCTGGATTTGGCCCTTGACCCTGATGGTCGTTATGTCATCATCCATGCTAAAATATACTCTCTGACGTGGACTATTGTGGGTTTATACTTGCCTCTTCCGGCTTCCTTGCTGGTGCTCAAACAGATCACCGGCAAGATAGCCGAATTTGCATCTGATAACAATATCATATTGGGTGATTTTAATCTGGTCCCTGATCCGGATCTTGATAGACTAGCGTCTGCGGGATATCATCACCCTGGGTTGACTGAATGGACGGATACATATGGCCTGACTGATGTCTGGAGGTGGAGACACCCCCAGACCCGGGCATACACATGCCATTCGGCCTCTCATAGGACGTTCTCCCGAATAGACTTAGTCTTTGCGGGAAGTCCGGTCCTCCCACGGGTCACAGATATACGAATACTCCATAGAGGAATATCTGACCATGCTCCCCTGTTGTTGTCATTGGACCTTTCACTGGGTCCTGTAGACAAGATATGGAGGCTCTCGAGGTTTTGGATTTCAGACACGGATGTGGACTCCCAATTCAGAACAGAGCCGCTTGACTTCTGGGTGGTAAATGTAGGTTCGGCTGACCCCACAGTTGTCTGGGATGCCTTCAAGGCCACGACGAGGGGACACTACCAGACCATCATAGTCAAAGTTCGTAGGGAGCGCAGGGTTGGTAAGGGCTGAGAGGGAGGTGAGTAGCGCAGAGGTTCTCTTTGTTCGTACCCGTGACCCGATACACTATTCACAATTACAACTTATGACGTCGGAGGTGGTTCGTCTTCGTACCTCTCTTACCCAGAAAAAAATGTTGGCTCAATCCCAGTGGATTTTTGAGCAGGGGGAGCAGGCGGGCCATTTGTTGGCATGGCTCTCCAGGGAACAGGTGGGAGGGATGAGTATTTCCCACATCAGGGATCCCTCGGGATAGATAGTCCACACACCGGAAGAGATCAATAGCTGCTTTGCGGATTTCTACAAATCCCTCTACACGTCCAGGGCAGATTATAGGGAGGAGGATCTGGTAGCATACTTAGATAATATTGATATCCCAACCCTTACGGTGACGTATCATGATAAGCTTGACGCCCCAATTACATCCTTAGAAATACTCCAGGCACTCAAATCAATGCAGACGGGGAAAACACTGATAAGCTTCAGGGCCTCTTCTCTGCGTCGACGCGCCTCGAGAAACTCCCGGATACAATGAGTGAGGCGATCATAGTGGTGATCCCCAAGCCAGGGAAAGATCCTACTTTATGCTCCTCGTATTGCCCCATATCCCTCCTGAATGTGGATGCAAAAGTCCTGGCAAAAGTATTGGCCAATAGGCTTAACTTAGTCATCACTGCCCTGATTCACAGGGATCAAACAGGCTTTATGCCCGGGAGAGGTACCGACATTAATATCAGATGTCTTTATACTCATATAGACAGGGCAGATGCGACGTTCGGGGGATTGGTGGCCTCACTCGACGCGTAGAAGGCTTTTGACTCTGTCGAGTGGGGCTACTTATGGGAAGTGCTCTCGCGATTTGGGTTTGGCCTGGGTTTCACGAAATGGCTCCGCATGCTATATCATAGTCCTTCAGCCAGAATACGCACCAACGGTTGTCTATCGGAGAAGTTTAAATTGTTTCGAGGTACGAGACAAGGGTGTCCCCTCTCCCCGGGCTTATTTGCCCTGGCGATGGAGCCCCTGGCTATACTTCTGCGGGCTGACCCCGGGGTGAGGGGGCTTCAGGTGGGCCCAATCAAGGAGAAGATTTCGCTGTACGCGGACGACGCTCTGCTCTATTTGGCGGACGCGTCATCCTCCTTGCAGACTGCACTAGGTCAGATCAACCGATTCAGCGGGTATTCGGGGATCCGTGTCAACTGGGATAAGTTGATATTGTTCCCGCTCCATCCGTCGACCCCAAGGGTCCCACACGCACAGCTTAAATGGGTAGAGAACTTCAAGTACCTAGGAATTAAAATTAGTGGTAAAGTCCAGGATTATATGGACAACAGTCTGCGACCACTTATGACACAGCTAACGGCCAAGTGCGCTTCTTGGCGTATCCTCCCATTGACCCCGGTTGGCAGAGTAAATCTGCTAAAAATGATTTACCTTCCCAAATATTTATACTTTTTGCGCAACACACCCATACATATTCCTAGGGCCTTCTTCCGAAGGTTGGAGAGTCTGCTGATACACTTTGTGTGGGCTGGGAGGCCACCCAGGGTGGCCAAGCAGATCCTATATCTCCCACTTTTGGGGGGGGGACTGGCACTACTGAACTTCCAAATTTATTACTGGGCAGCTGTTCTTGTTATGATTCGGTGGTGGTTCTCCCAGCCCACACAGAATCCTGCTGTCACTCTCGAAGCAGCCATTTTGGGTTCTTTTGCAGCCCTGAGCAACCTTCTGTTCCGTGGACTTCAGGTTAGTCCTTCCATGACAACTCCGATGCGAACCACCGTAAGGGTCTGGCAGGAGGCTAGGAGGATATATGGGAAACCTAATCATATCTCACCTCATATGCCCCTATGGGGCAACCCCATGCTCCCTCACCTTCACAGTATACCACAACCCCTCTATCTGGGCAAAAAAGGGTATTCTCACACTAAAACATATAGTTCAAGACGGTAGGCTTAAGACTTTCCAGGTCCTGAGGCAATCATTTGCTATCCCATCCTCCTTCAAATTTAGATACTGGCAGCTAAAGCACGCTTTTGAAGCTCAGTTCCCTGCCCCCCTTATTTTGGAACCAGATTCCATTGAACGACTCCTGATTTTTAGTGTGATGGGGAAGCCACTTTCAACATTATATCTATACCTCACAGTAGAGTATGACACCAAACTAAGACATGGGAAAAATGGAGGGTTGATATCCCCTCCCTAGATGAAGAGGAATGGAAGGAGTGCTTACTTTCCTACATTCCTTCCATGATCGCGGCGAAAGATAGGCTCATACAATTTAAGTTACTACACAGAGCGTACTTCACCCCACAGAGACTGGCGCGCATTTATGATCAAAGGAGCAAAATATTACAGCGCACACATGCAAAAAAGACATTTACCTCCAGCAGGGCTAGTTTAAATCACCTAGACAATCAAAAAAATATTAGCAAAAAATATGGGGATTTGGTCACACCATATTGCTATATGGTGCTAAGCCCACTTACTGCGACAAAGTACCCCATGATTAGTGGGTCCTACACTATCCATGGATTGGGAGATCCTGCTTCTCTGAACCATGAGAGCAAACACTCTTCTATATGGGAGAACTTTGAGGTCTCCACCCATGACGCAAGTGGACACTAATGAGAGGCACTTAATGAAAGAGTGGGGTGCTCCGCACCCAAAGGGATTTGGTCAGAATCCATACAATAAACAAACAAGATATTTGGGGGGCACACCCTAAAAGATGCATTAAAGCTGGTGCAGCCATAAGACCATACAGCAGAGCAAAATATTACAGCGCACACATGCAAAAAAGACATTTACCTCCAGCAGGGCTAGTTTAAAGTGTCTTTTTTGCATGTGTGCGCTGTAATATTTTGCTCTGCTGTATGGTCTTATGGCTACACCAGCTTTAATGCATCTTTTAGGGTATGCCCCCAAATATCTTGTTTGTTTACAATCAAAGGGACCCCAATTGTCAGAGATGCAGGCAGGAGGTGGGCACCTTTGGGCACATGGTCTGGTCCTGTCCCAAACTTAAACCCTTTTGGTCAGCAGTAGCCTCCACACTGAGCAATGTCACAGGTTTTAATGTACCGGTCGATCCTCAGATACTATTGCTTAGCCATTTGGAGGATCTTGAGGGAGACAGATATAGTAAACTGTGTCTTACCTTTGCATTATATTATGCTAGGCGTGAAATCTTAATGGTATGGAAAAAGGCAGAGCCTCCTACTTTGGAGTCATGGAAAAGGTCAGTGAACATGGTACTTCCCCTGTATAGATTGACATATAAAAGTAGGCAATGTCCAGGTAAATTTGATAAGATCTGGTCCTCCTAGGTAGACGCCTCTGGGGTCCCGGAACCCCCTACTCCATAATTATTATGTTGTGAAACTTATTGGAGGACCTCCTAGGTCTCTGACTATTCTCCCTGGGCCCGTTCCCTCTTGCCCCCCCTTACCTTTCCTTCGCTCCCCTTCCTTTGCATGCTCAGTTCCTCAGAAATTGCAGAGATAGTGGTGACCCTGTTGCCCAAATATGACCATGGCTCAATTCCCCACCCACTTGCTTACATGGCCGGGGATTCCTGCCCATGTAAATGAATAGGCCAAGCGACATCAGTGGTTGGTAAAGATGCAGTAGGTTCAAGCAGCCACTGCTTCCCTAGCAACCATCGACAGATCAAAGCTGTCCCATTCATCCATGCCAAATGCCCTAAACATTCAATGTTCGTCCAAACAGCCAGTGTTCATTCCAAACATATATTCAGACCGAACACTGAGCTGAACCCTATTTCTGATCCTGAAAATTATACTGACCTTGTTATTGACTCGACTTTCACCTAACTTACTTTTGGATTACCCTTGTCTGCTTATGTTTGCTGCTCTCCCTTACTGACCATGGCCTGGACTTCTGACCAAGATTCCACCTATCGACTTTGTACCTTACTGCCTGCATGTTGCCAACCTTTGCTTGTTCCTTAACCTGATCATGCCTATAATTTAGTGCCTTCTTGCTCAGCTGTTACTGGACCCGGCTTATGTATGTTATGGGTTACTGAACTGGACATATCCCAGGTGTATCATCAGCAGTACCCCTGCTCATCTGACACTAGCACTCTCAAGTGTCAGTCTTCAGTGTATGTACCCTGGTACTTGTACACTTCCATCACCCCTGCATGTTCCCCCATGGGAAATTATAAGAGGCCACCCTTATCATCTCAGGCTCCATATGGTGTGTGACAGTACTATTTTTCCATATAGAACCAGAAAGGGGGGCCTCATCTATAGACAATATCATTCACCAAAATTTCTGCACTCACTCAAGCTGTCAAGGGCCGCCAAGATGATAATTTCTAGCTGGAGGGTAGATTAGTATCACTATCCCAGTCCACTTCTGCATCTCAGACACTTCCAGCACCAACGACTTCCACTTCATAAGCAATTGCTCATGCACCCACAGTTGTGGTTCCAACACCTGATCCCCGAGTTCCAACACCAGAGATATTTTTAGGAGATCACACCAAGTTCTGAGCTTTTAAGGATGCCTGCCAACTTTACGTCATGTTTCAACTTTGCACCTCAACAGTAGAAGCCGCTAAGATGGGGGTCAACAACTCATCATTCCAGGGGGAGCCACAGACTTGGGCCCATCAACTTCTGAAACAGGACAGTCCACTCTTGAATACCATTGTCTGTATGCCAAAGCAGAGAAATGTGAGTGCCAGAGAAGCATTCAGTTTCTGCGACTATTTATATCCACTGGTTGTATGGCAATGAAACCTCAAAAAGTCTCTGCCATCTTGGATTGACCACCCCCATGTAATAAGAAGGGAGTACCACCTTTCATCCACTTTGCAAATTTCAACTCATTTTTATTGGTGTGAAAAAAAAACAGAATAACATTACAATATTGATCTGTAAATTGGGATACAATTAACAGACAGGAATCCATTAGCAAAACAATAGTTCAATAGTAGGGATTGTCCAAACACCCACCGTTCGGTTCGCATCCAGAACATGCAGGCAAAAACTTTGTTCGAACACGTGAACACCGTTAAAGTCTATGGGACACGAGCATGAAAAATCAAAAGTGCTAACTTTAAAGGCTTATATACAAGTTATTGTCAAAAAAAATTTTGGGGACCTGCGTCCTGCCCCAGGGGACATGTATCAATGCAAAAAAGTTTTAAAAACGGACGTTTTTTCGGGAGCAGTGATTTTAATAAAGCTTAAAGTGAAACAATAAAAGTGAAATATTCCTTTAAATTTCGTACTTGGTGGGGTGTCTATAGTATGCCTGTAAATTGGTGCTTTTAAAATAGTCTGACAGCAAAATGACATTTCTAAAAGGAAAAAAAAGTCATGAAGTAATAGCGGCTATAGTGAATTGTCGGCTATAGTGAATTGTCTATGGGAGAAATCAAAAGTGCTAATTTTAAGGGTTAATATGCAAGTTATTGTCATATTAAAAAAATGGCGTGGGGTTCCCCCAAAAATCCATACCAGACGCTTATCCGAGCACGCAACCTGGCAGGCCGCAGGAAAAGAGGGGGGGACGAGAGAGCGCCCCCCTCCTGAACCGTACCAGGCCACATGCCCTCAACATCGGGAGGGTGCTTTGGGGTAGCGGCCCCCCTAAAGCACCTTGTCCCCATGTTGATGGGGAGAAGGGCCTCATGCCCTCATCCCCACAACCCTTGCCCGGGCGGGGGGGCTTATCGGAATCTGGAAGTCCGCTTTAACAAGAGGACCCCCAGATCCTGGCCCCCCCTGTGTGAATTGGTAATGGGGTACAAATGTACCCCTACTATTTAACAAAAAAAGTGTCAAAAAGGTTAAAAAGACAAGAGACATTTTTTGACATTTCCTTTATTAATTTCTTCTTCTTTCCCGGCTTCTTCTTCCATCTTCTTTCTTCTGGTCTTCCTTCAGTGTTCTTCTTCTTCCTCCATGTTCTTCCTTTGCTTCTTCCTCCAGTCTTCTCATCTGGCATCTTCTTCCGGCTTTTTCTCTGCTTTGTCCTCCGCACGATTCGCCTCAGTGGGAGTCTTCTGTTGTGACGCTTCTGTCCCGTTTGTGACTCTGCCCCTCTCTGACAACATGGGGAAAGCCATAGGGAAGTCCCCGTGCATCAGAGGGGGACGGGGTCACCGAGTGGCCCACCCTCTGTTATACAAGAACTGTCACCTGAACAGAAGCCTCACACAGCAGAAGACTCCCACTGAGGCAGATCGTGCGGAGGACGAAGCGGAGAAGAAGCCAGAGAAAGATGCCGGATGTGAAGACCGGAGAAAGAAGCTGGGGAAGAAGAAGATGGAGGAAGGAAAAGAACACTGAAGGAAGACCAGAAGAAAGAAGATGGAAAAAGAAGCAGGGAAAGAAGAAGAAATTAATAAAGGAATTGTCAAAATCCGTCTCTTGTCTTTTTTGTTAAATGGTAGGGGTACATTTGTACTCCATTACCAATTCACACAGGGGGGGCTGGAATCTGGGGGTCCCCTTGCTAAAGGGGGCTTCCAGTTTCCAATAAGCCCCAAGCCCACAGACCCAATGTCAAGAAAGACGTCTTGGTAAACCAGCTGCTTGTGGAAGACCTGTGCTCAGAATCCCCGTCAGAGGAGTCAACTGTTGCACACGGGTGCACGATAGCATGAACGGGTGCACGCGTGTGTACGATGGGGTGAGCGGGCGCACGTGGGCTGTGCGCGGGTGCACAGAGACGCGCAGTGTGACAGCACTTGGTGCCAAGAACATTATTTAAAGGAGTCTGTCATCATGCCTTCTTGCTGTCCGGTCTACAGCGTTTTCTGTGACCCCTGGCTACTTGTTACCTGCTTACCTGATTCCTGTCTACCCGGCCTGTTGCTGCCTGCCTCCAACCCCGGCTTGTCCTGACTACTCTCCTGCCTCTTCCTTTGGTTTGATCTCTGCCCACCTGTTTCCGACCCGGCCTGCACCTCGACTACTCTCCTGCCTCTGTCTGATACCTGCTTTGCCCACCCGTGTTGACCCGGCCTGTCTGAACTCCTTGCAGTCTGCTGTGCCAGTGTTCCCGCCGAACTACAGAACACCTCCTCGCTGTCTGCTGTTCCAGAGTTCCTGCCAAGCTACAGAGCTCCTCTTTGCAGTCAGCTGTCCAGTGTTCCTGCCAAGTTCAGTGTACCTCCTTGCAGTCTGCTGTGACAGTGTTCCTGCCGAACTACAGAACACCTCTTCGCTGTCTGCTGTTCCAGAGTTCCTGCCAATCTACACAGCTCCTCCTTGCAGCAAGCTGTTCCAGTGTTCCTGCCAAGTCTCTTTTCAGTTGCTTCAGAGGTCTGGATTAGGCCCGATACCTGCCACCTGTCAGGCACTTGTGCTCCTCTGCACTCCTGAGACCCTGTCTCCTCTAACAGGGGTTCTCGAGCCAGAGGCATATGAGAGGCCGCTCCCTGCATTCTGGGCTCCATCACCAGGTACGTGACACCCCCACAACCACCGGGCAAGGGCAAGGGGGATGAGGCCCTTCTCCCCATCAACATGGAGACAAGGTGCTTTGGGGGGGCTCTACCCCAAAGCACCCTGCCAATGTTGAGGGCATGTGGCCTGGTATGGTTCAGGAGGGGGGGCGCTCTCTCGTCCCCCCTCTTTTCCTGCGGCCTACCAGGTTGCGTGCTCAGATAAGGGTCTGATATGGATTTTTGGGGGGACCCCATGCCATTTTTTTTTAAATTTTGGCGCAGGGTTTCCTTTAAAATCCATACCAGACCTGAAGGGCCTGGTATGGAATTTGGGGGGACCCCCACGCATTTTTTTTACATTTTGGTTCGGGGTTCCCCCGTGGGGAAATCCCATGCCATTTTTATCAATGAACTTTTATGTGTATTGCCGGACCGACAATTCATTATAGCCGGCGCTAGCACTTTTAAATGACTTTTTTTCCTTTAGAAATGTCATTTTGCACTCGGACTGTTCTAAACATGGGAAACATGCGCCACTTTACAGGCATACCATAGACACCCCCCAGGTACGAAATTTAAAGGAATATTACACTTTTATTGTTTCACTTTAAACATTATTAAAATCACTGCTCCCGAAAAAACGGCTGTTTATAAAACTTTTTTTTGCTCTGATACATGTCCCCTGGGGTAGGACCCAGGTCCCCAAACACTTTTTATGACAATAACTTGCATATTAACCCTTAAAATTAGCACTTTTGATTTATGCCATAGACAATTTACTATAGCCGACAATTTACTATAGCCGCTATTACTTCATGACCTTTTTTTCCCTTTAGAAATGTCATTTTGCTGTCAGACTATTCTAAACACGGGAAAAAAGTGCCACTTTACAGGCATACTTTAGACACCCCCCAGGTATGAAATTTAAAGGAATATTTCACTTTTATTGTTTCACTTTAAGCTTTATTAAAATCACTGCTTCCGAAAAAACGGACGTTTGTCCCCTGGGGCAGGACCCAGGTCCCCAAACACTTTTTATTACAATAACTTGCATATAAGCCTTTAAAATTAGCACTTTTGATTTCTCCCATAGACTTTTAAAGGGTGTTCCGCGGCTTTCTAATTTGCCGCAAACACCCCAAATTGTTCGCTATTCGGCGAACGGGCGAACAGCCAATGTTCGAGTCAAACTCATGTATGACCCGAACATAAAGCCCATCCCTATTCAATAGGTCTAAAACAGATTTCCAAGAGGGGATACCCATTTTAAGTACTGACAAACCTCCAATAGCATTCCTCACTAAATTTGCTGTCTGATTCTCGCACAATCTTATACCAGAAATGCCCATGGGACTAAATATATCAAATACTATCCCCAAGCAAGAGGGTCTGAGCAAGCCTCAGTAGACCCAAACAGAGATGAGGAAAGAAAAAGGGAGGAGAGGGGAAAAAAGGTATTGGACATGTAAAAGCAGAGACACTTGACCCCCACATGCTATAACATCTGCTAGTGATCAAATGAGAGATCCATGTATAGTGCCCATGGCTCCCAAGTTATCTCCAACCTCTGAACAGAATCCTGTAATATACTGACAATGTTTTCATGGACCATTATCCACAAGATTTTTTTGCCTTGCCTATGCGAGGGACTTACAAGGTCACTTTCACAATCTTGCGATAGTCATTTTGCCCCCAGTAAGATGAACAAAAATCAGTTGTTGAGAGCGTTTAGGTATTGTATCCACTGATGTATTAAGTAAAGCTATTTGAGGAGATGGTGGTACCGGGACTCCAAAGACCCTGCACAATAAAGCAACTATCCCATTCCAAAAGCTCCCAATCCTGGGGCACTTCCACCAGATATGATACATAGAACCCCGGATATAACAACCTTCAAAACATAATGGGGATGAAGAAGGATATATTTTCACCAGATGGGTTGACACTAAGTACCATCTAGCACTTTTGGATTCACTTCCATCAAGGCTACATTCAGGGGCTACTATTAAATAAGAAAAAAAACTGGAATGTCATAAAGCAAAATCCTAATCTACAGAAATGTCTTTCTCCTTCTCTAACATATAAGGGAATTTAGGTGGAATGCCTAGAAGCAGCCAGTAAATGAGCGAGAATAACCCTCTTTAACCTGAGTCCTGTGTGCACCATTGCTCATAAGCCATAACCCTGAGTGGGCCAAGTGTGTTCACCTGAATGTAGCATAAAAAATTATCTACAGTATTTGCATGAATCTAAAATGCATTTCCAATGTTTGTTCACAATAGCGTAGGGTAAGCGGACCTTTATGAGTAAAATAGTGTCGGATTCTGTATAACCCATTGTTTAGCCACCAGTAGAAAACTAATGTCCATGCCTGGAGGAAAGAGTGGATTATTGAAAATGTGAACTAGGGGGTAGAAGGAAGAAACCATCAATGTTTATCCCACAGCATCATAAAATGAGATAAAGTAGGTGTTAAGATTGGTGGGTGTCTCTTTAAAGGGCATCGCATTAGCTAATCTAAGGCAGGGGTAGGCAACCTCGGCACTCCAGCTGTGGTGAAACTACAAATACCATCATGCCTCTGCCTCTAGGAGTCATGCCTGTGATTGTGAGTGTCTTGCAATGCCTCAAGGACTTGTAGTTTCAAAACAGCTGGAGGGCCGAGGTTGTCTACCCCTGATCTAAGGTATATTTTGGAATAGTTTGTCTCTCCATTTTAACCCAGTCTGGTTTAGACAATCTAGAAAATACTATCAAAATCTGGGAAATCTTAGCCAACTGATAGATTGGGCAGCACAAGATCCCCTTGAGTCTCAGGGGTAAACAAGACTGTTTTAGAGAGGCGGTGACCTTTACCCCAAGACATACCGGATTATCGCTGGTCGGAGTTCCAAGCGACCTACACCTTTGCGATGAGTCCCAGTATGACGCTTGCTGTGTGGTCACCACGCAACCTACCAGCTTTACATAGCAAGTGTCATCCCGGGACTCATCGTGAAGGTGCGGGACGATTGGAACTCTGACCAGTGGTGAGCTTGATGCTGATACTGTGACAGGCTGACTTTTAACATTGTTCTAGTAAGCATAACTTGTATTGGGGGGGGGGTTCTTTTCAATAAACTATATAACACTATGAAAAGCCTCCCTTTGTATTCCTGCATGATATGTCCACCATACTGAAGCAGTTCTGCAATGGAGTCCCGAGGTTCACAGCGACTGAGTTGCAGATTGATTCTGAGAAGGGTCTTACAGGCCCTGTTAACACTTACCTCCGGTAAGCAGATACACAAGGGGAGTTCACAAGGTGGATCGGTGAAGGTGTAGCAGCTTATGGTTCATGCACTTTGGTTGGATCAGAAGCCCACTTTAATCACTTATAGTTGCATGCATGAAATTGGCAATAGAAGGACTGATCATACCACTTTTTTTATATATTTTAATAATATCACCATTGAATATTAATGGGTTGATGGACACTTTTCAGTGGCTGTTGCACTGTTATAATATAATTTGTGGTTTAATAGGTGACCATTGCACTTTATGTGATATCATATTGGTGAATATTTCTTTATTCATATGAAGCGATGTTAATGCTTTCTTTTTTAAGTGAGTATTTTTTCTATGGCTAAGGGCTAAGATGAGAATGGAGAAAGGACCAAAAGGTCTATGAAAGGAAATTTCTGGTAAAGTATCATTTTCTTCTGCCTATTGGTAATTTAATTATTTAAAGATATGCATACCGAAACCATTAAATCTTTGTAGCATATTTATTGTAATTGTTTTATTTCTAACTGCAGTATGAGATTCTTTGGTTCCAAATATAGAGAAATACATATTTTGTATATCTCAACAAAGCTGAGTTCAAAGTCTTATCAATGGTTTAGTTGTAATGTATGTTTAAACATAAAATTTATCAGTGAATTATTTTTACCTTAAATATAGTCTTGGTTAAGTACCAAGTTAATATACGGTACAACATGTTGTTCGTGTGTTTTTAAAGTTTGAGCTTGCAAGAAATCACGTGTCAATTTCAACACTTGTTTGTTTTCTTTATGGAGTCTCTAAGGAAAATTTAACCATTTACAAAGCAGTTACTACCGTGTTTCCCCGATAGTAAGACACCCCCGATTGTAAGACGTATCGGGAGTTTCAGAGGGGTCAGCTAATATAAGCCGTACCCCGAAAGTAAGACATATGTCTTACTTTCGGGGAAACACGGGGGGATTTGCCTCCAGTGACGTGCGGTACAAAGAGTGGGGCTGGGGGTGCGGGCCGCACCCTGGGGGGGGGGTGCCAGGCCAGTGCCCTCCCCCTCCGACTGAAGAGACAGCGCCGTTTTGATCAGTCTGCCGACAGGTGTCACTGGCTCTGTGTCCTCCCGGAAAAAGGTCAGTGCTGGTCATACAGAGAGAGACCAAGGAGGGGGAGGGGGGTGTGAAGAGATTCTCTGCAGCTCTTATTGTAACCGCAAGATGCAGCTGAGGAGGACTACAAGTCCCAACATACCAGGCTGTGTGGGCTTACAGTTCTCCTCTGCTGGAGCAGCAATAATGTTTTCCGTGGTCCATCAGGACCATGGACAACATACAAAACACGCTGTGTGGGATACTGTATGGGGCTGTAACCTTATGGGAGACTGTGATGTGGTTGTCATGGAATAAATCTGTTTTATCTTCCAGTATTCCACTGTTCGTTCTTACCATTTTTCATTGTTTTACATGTTATGCAATGTTGTAACAAGACATTCTTGGCACTTCCTTTTATTAACCTGTTTTGTGGTGAATACAATACTGTTCAGGTTGTTAATAAATGTTAATTTTATGGTTAAAACAAAAAATTCGACAATTTTTTCCCAATATAAGACATACCCCGAAAGTAAGACATAGTGGGGCTTTTAGGGATAAAAAGAAAGTAAGACACTGTCTTACTTTCGGGGAAACACGGTAAGTTTTAAGACATTGGCATTTTAAAACTAGAGCTTGTGGTTGTGTCTCAGCATATGTATTACCCATATTGTTGATATTTGAAATTATATTCTGTGTTTATCACCAGTTATTTTTTTTTATATTATTTTGCACTAATTTTTAGTAAATAAATTTATATATTTTTGAACATATTGTATTCCTTTGTCTTCAAATTAGCAAAGATAAACAAATTCGAGTTATTTGGGTGATTTGTGGAAATATATGGAAATCTCCTAAATCATAGATTTTTGCTTATTTCCATAAATATAACACTGTTTAATACTTCAGTATAAATACCCTGACATATTATGGAGGCACTGCTGAGATCTGACAGAGTTTGAAACAAAGGATATAATTGTGCAAATGATATATATTTAGTTCTTTTGGTTATTGTTATTGTTGGTTGCAATATTGAAAATGACTGCAGGTATTTCTATTGTAGCTGGTCCTGATGCTAAGGCAGAAAATGAAACTGGTCTGCATAACAGAAATTCCAGAGAATTGGTAAAATATCAGGTGATATCGTATGTCAAAGAAACATTGGAGATTAAAAAGGATTGCAATGAATGGGAAATTGAAATGAAGAGTAGGGTTGCAAATTATGTAAATGATATCTGGTCTGAGAAATCAAGGGTAACAAATAATCTCCTTCTTATGGTCCGAGCCACTACGAAGAGGGATAAAGACTTACTAACATGGAAATCTTGGCCAGAGTTCCTTTATGTAATTTGTGAATTGACAGAACAATTAAACAAAGCAAAAGTTGAAATCAGGCAAGAGATTGACAATGTTGAAGATTTACAGAAGAAATGTCGTGAGTTTGACATTTACTCTGTAGAAATGTCTGTTGAGATAAAAAAATGATCTGCTCAAGTTTTGAAGCACTGTGGGAAATAACTCTCATATAGAATTGATCAATTCCCTAAAGGATCTAGATGAATTAGTTGATTGTAAGAAGTCAAAAAAGATTATAGTGGGAGCTAATCGAAGACTTTACCAGGATAATGCCAGACTTCAGCAGGAGTTGAATGAGCAAATTTCGGCAACTCTGCAGTCTATGCAGGACAAACTTGCCAGTAGTGAAAAGGTTAAGCCTTCTATTTGGGATAGAACAGATGTTACTAAAGCTGTTAAGAGCTTACCACCAGATTTTTGGTCTGATGACCTTAACACTGTAAAACGTAACATCAGAAAAAAGGTTTCAGAAGTTGTGAGTGATTATAGCCTCCCCTCGGATGAGGAGAGACAAATTTTCACTCAGGAACAATTTATTCCTAAATATAATCTAACCTCACCTCAAAGGTATTTCAAAAGTATACCCCAGAAAAATGAGAAGAGAGATCATCAACCTGTGATTGATACCCCAAGAGCAATAAAGTTTTTAAAAGAGTCTGTGAGCATATTTACTAAGAAAGGATTACCTTCTATAATTAATTATATAGAAACTTATGAGGAGGCAATGAGGACCCTTAAAGTAAAACATGACAAATATAAAATTGATTTTATTTCATATGTATTTGAGTCAAAGTATAAGTACTTCTTTAATTTCCTATGAGACATGGGTAAAGACACCTGGTCTGAAGTCATTTCAGAAATAAACACAGAATTTGGTCCCTATGGGTCGGCTAATGCAGCAAGAAAAGCCATTTTTACTTTGAAATGTAGGCCGAATCAAAGTCCCAGGGAATTTTTGTCAGTTCTCAAGAATTCCTATAGCTTGGCTGAGAAAAAGACCAATTTTGAGAGCCTTGAATGTATCCAACCATTTTATGATGCCTTGCCAAATAACCTAAAAATGATTCTAGCCTGGGATTATTATCCTAAAAATGGTCTGGATTGGCTACTATTCGAGAGCACCACCCTTTTTGCTGTCCTACAGAATAGCGATGAGCCTCAGGATAGATTTAAAAAGCCCACTAAGGAAATAGCTGAGACTCAGTTTAAAAAGAATCAGGGATAATTTGAGGCTCCAAAAATAAGTTGAAGTTGCTGAAGTTGTTAAAAACTCCAGTCCTCCCAATCAGAGGAAAGCTAGACCCAATCCAGATGATAAAAAGGTACCAGTTGTTTCTGAAAACTTAATTACAAAGAAGCAATTTGTAAAAAGGCTGTTCACTCAGTATGGGAGAAATCAGAAAAATTATTACAAGGATCACTGAACAAGAAAGAGGCTCAAAATAGTTCTGAATCCAAAGGGTCTGAAAAGCCTCAAACTTCTAATTTCCAAAATTCACCCACAAGGGTTTTTTGGAAAAATAGAACTAATTTTCGTGATCGATTGGATAAAATGCAAGATCAATTTGGGATGTTGACCGAACAGATGGAAAAACATTCCAATTTCCTCATGGTTAAATCCAAAAATCCTTTTTTTAAGAGAAGCCGCTCCTGTACTGAGCCCAGCTCCATAACAGATTATGAGAAGCAGGCTGAAGTGTCAGATTATGCAAATGCCTGTAATTTACCAGTAAACAAAAGTGAGAAAAACAGCCCAAATGTCTGTATGTCTGAAAAGAAACTAAACCCTCCTATGCCAGATGGCAAGAAGGAGGAGAGACCTGTTTGTGATTTTCTCTTCAAGCCGAAGGAATCACTTGCTGTGATAAAAATGACAAGCAGTCTCAGGAATGTGTCCTGTGTAAAAAAGGAAGGCGGGCCATCTTCGGTGGGTGAGTTACACAGAAAGACAAAAGCAATTTTACATGTCACCCAAAGTATCTATGCTCCTTACAGGAAATTGATTACAGGTATTTTATGGAAGTGGGATTACATTAAGATTTACCACACATAATGGCATTATTGGATACCGGTAGCCAAGCAACTATTTTGTCTCAGAAATATTTTCAACAAATCCAGGATTTATCTTCTGAAAAATACAAGTTTAAAAGTTTCACAGCTGATCTTAAAAGTGTCTCAGGCACTGCCCTAAAAGTCATTGGAAAGGCCTGGTTGAACTTCAACTTAGGGAACAAAGTAATTTGCCATCCCACACATAGTTGAATTGACCTATGATTGCCTAATTATTGGCATTGATCTCCTAAGAGATTAAATCCCATTGTTAATTTTATCAATAAGATTATCTGGTCACAAGTAAAGATGCCCATTAACTATGAGCAATCCCATTCCTATCACAGTCGGTGTAAGTTGTCATGTGATTGAGGAAAGGCCAGACTCTATTGAGTTCCATCTCAGAAATAGCCAAGATGTCTACTTCTTACAGTTAACGCCAACCACCAATGTAGGTGGACAAGAGGATAACACCATATATGTGTCCCCTGAAAGGGTTAAAGATGTTTGCTTAGAAGGTGATGTCATCACCATTCATCTCCATCCAGAAAATACTGACTATGGGTTCAGTAATCATACACAATTGCTAGCAGGGATTGAAAAGATGAGGTGTTCTTTTCCCTACAGGTTAATGACCTGGGAAGAACTAAAAGGGCTAAACTGGATTTACGCCAGGAAAATAGTTACATTAGTAGAACTCTACTAGAACAGTTAGGTACCCATACCCTCAGGATAATTGGCTTCATGATCTGGATAATGACTCCAACTTTTATAATATAATAGTAATAGTAATTGCTAAATGCATGTTATCCATTTCTATTGGGGGTAAAAAGCCAATCATGTGTTCCTGGTGTAGCACTGGTAGATTTACAATCTAGCGCAGATTAGGTAAATTTAGTAAATTGTGTGTTAGGAAGGTTAAAAGTTAGCCTCTGTTCCAGCTTGGCTGACGTTGTGTGTGCTTCCGTGCTGACCGGTGGGTGTCGCTGTTACCATTAGTCAGTGTTGGAAGGGCAACGTGTCGAAGTGTATAGATGCTCCTCTGTCTCGGAGACAAGCTCGGTGAAGGTGGTCCTCCGAGTTGCATTCTGGGAAGGGGGTATTTATGGGACAGACGCCATGTTCTAGGGTCATTTTACAGCCACCTTCTGGCCCTCCTGGCCGACAGGTATGCGTTAAGGAGCTACCTTGTGGTCCTCCGATCAGGAGGCCCATGATGCTACGGCGCAGGGGTGGGTCTAGAGGCTTGTCTGGGGCCTACCACCGCAGCCGAGGAATGGTCCTGAGCTGTCGGTCCTGTGTGACGAAGCTGGACAGCCGAGGAGATCCCAGGGGAGGACCCGTCTTGGAGAGATCACGCAGCGTGCTGGTTTATAGAGGGGCCTGGTGACTCGGTTGTAGGATGTATCCAAAAGAAGTAATTATACAGCATAGTGTCACCGGTTCGGCTTAAAGGTTCAGGCACTGTGACTGACTGTTCACTGCAGAAGATCTGATACATCCTGTGGCAGAGGATCGTGCAGATTTACCCCCCCAAGTAAGTCTGTGGCAGAGACTTTAGATTCGTGCTGCGTACTGGCTGCTAGACCGATGAGAGAGGCCTATCCAGATGAGCAAAGAGTGTGTCCCACGAGGGGAACGCATTCCACATAATTATTTGAATTCTACCGGGACATTTGTCGCTAAGATCTTGTAAGAAGATGTTTGAGTTTCTCCTGAAGGTTTCCTTTCCCATCTCTTTCCTGCTACTTCCTAAAGTTTGACTGTTTAATAAAGCATTGAAAACGTACTTCAGTGTTGGTGTGTGTCGTCTAGCAGTAAACTCAATGGAACTCCTAGACCCGGTGCCGGTAAAACAGAGGAAAGTGAAGGTAACAGACCCGCTTTAACCAGCAGCTCCACTGTGAGTTAGTGCTACACTGGTAATTAACCAGCCACAGCATCATGATTACATTGACAACGATATATTACATTGTTTTGCTATACACATGGATTTGGTAAATTCCACACTGTGGTCTTGATTAACCACTTTAGCCCCGGACCATTTGGTTGCCTAAGGAAAAGAGGACTTTTTCCAATTTGGCACTGCATCGCTTTAACTGCTAATTGCGCGGTCATGCAAAGCTGTACCCAAGCGAAATTTGCGTCCTTTTCTTCCCACAAATAGAGCTTTCTTTTGATGGTATTTGATCACCTCTGCCGTTTTTATTTTTTGCGCTATAATCGGAAAAAGACCGAAAATTTTGAAAAAAATGATATTTTCTACTGTTTGTTATTAAAAAAATCCAATAAACTCAATTTTAGTCATACATTTAGGCCAAAATGTATTCGGCCACATGTCTTTGGTAAAAAAAATGTCAATAAGCGTATATTTATTGGTTTGCACAAAAGTTATAGCGTCTACAAACTAGGGTACATTTTCTGGAATTTACACAGCTTTTAGTTTATGACTGCCTATGTCATTTCCTGAGGTGCTAAAATGGCAGGGCAGTACAAAACCCCCCCAAATGACCCCATTTTGGAAAGTAGACACCCCAAGGAAATTGCTGAGAGGCATGTTGAACCCATTGAATATTTTTTTTTTTTGTCCCAAGTGATTGAATAATGACAAAAAAAAATATTTACAAAAAGTTGTCACTAAATGATATATTGCTCACACAGGCCATGGGCCTATGTGGAATTGCACCCCAAAAAACATGCAGCTGCTTCTCCTGAGTACAGGGATACCACATGTGTGGGACTTTGAGCCCTAGCCACGTACGGGGCCCCGAAAACCAATCACCGCCTTCAGGATTTCTAAGGGCGTAAATTTTTGATTTCACTCCTCACTATCTATCACAGTTTTGAAGGCCATAAAATGCCCAGATGGCACAACCCCCCCCCCAATGACCCCATTTTGGAAAGTAGACACCCCATGCTATTTGCTGAGAGGCATGTTGAGTCCATGGAATATTTTATATTTTGACACAAGTTGCAGAAAGTGACAAATTTTTTTTTTTTTTTGCACAAAGTTGTCACTAAATGATATATTGCTCACACAGGCCATGGGCATATGTGGAATTGCACCCCAAAATACATTTAGCTGCTTCTCTTGAGTATGGGGATACCACATGTGGGACTTTTGGGAGCCTAGCTGCGTCCGGGGCCCCGAAAACCAATCACCGCCTTCAGGCTTTCTAAGGGCGTAAATTTTTGATTTCACTCTTTACTGCCTATCACAGTTTTGGAGGAAATGGAATGCCCAGGTGGCACAACCCCCCCCCCAACTGACCCCATTTTGGAAAGTAGACACCCCAAGCTATTTGCTGAGAGGCATGGTGAGTATTTTGCAGCTCTCATTTGTTTTTGAAAATGAAGACAGACAAGAAAAAACATTTTTTTCTTTTTTCAATTTTCAAAACTTTGTGACAAAAAGTGAGGTCTGCAAAATACTCACTATACCTCTCAGCAAATCTACTTTCCAAAATGGGGTCATTTGGGGGGGATTTGTGCCACCTGCGCATTCCATAGCCTCCGAAACTGATAGGCAGTGAAGAGTGAAATCAAAAATTTACGCCCTTAGAAAGCCTGAAGGCAGTGCTTGGTTTTCGGGGTCCCGTACGCGGCTAGGATCCCAAAAAGTCTCACACATGTGGTATCCCTGTACTCAGGAGAAGCAACAGAATGTATTTTGGGGTGTAATTTCACATATTCCCATGGCATGTTTGAGCAATATATCATTTAGTGACAACTTTGTGCAAAAAAAAACAAAAAAAATTGTCTCTTTCCCGCAACTTGTGTCACAATATAAAATATTCCATGGACTCGACACGACTCTCAGCAAATAGCTTTGGGTGTCTACTTTCCATTCATTTGGGGGGGGTTTGAACTGTCCTGGCATTTTATGCACAACATTTAGAAGCTTATGTCACACATCACCCACTCTTCGAACCACTTGAAGACAAAGCCCTTTGACACTTGTTTACATGAAAAAAATATTTTTTTTGCAAGAAAATTACTTTGAACCCCCAAACATTATATATATATTTTTTAAAGCAAATGCCGTACAGATTAAAATGGTGGGTGTTTCATTTTTTTTTTCACACAGTATTTGCGCAGCGATTTTTCAAACACATTTTTTGGGGAAAAAACACACTTTTTTAAATGTTAATGCACTAAAACACACTATATTGCCCAAATGTTTGATGAAATAAAGATGATCTTAGGCCGAGTACATGGATACCAAACATGACATGCTTTAAAATTGCGCACAAACGTGCAGTGGCAACAAACTAAATACATTTTTAAAAGCCTTTACAGGTTACCACTTTAGATTTACAGAGGAGGTCTACTGCTAAAATTACTGCCCTCGATCTGAGGTTCGCGGTGACACCTCACATGCATGGTGCAATTGCTGTTTACATTTGACGCCAGACCGACGCTTGCGTTCGCCTTTGCGCGAGAGCAGGGGGGGACAGGGGTGCTTTTTTTTTTCTTTATTTTTTTTTGCTTTTTTTATCTTTTTTAAACTGTTTCTTTCATTTTTTTAAAATCATTTTTATTGTTATCTCAGGGAATGTAAATATCCCCTATGATAGTAATAGGTAGTGACAGGTACTCTTTTTTGAAAAAATTGGGGTCTATTAGACCCTAGATCTCTCCTCTGCCCTCAAAGCATCTTACCACACCAAGATCGGTGTGATAAAATGCTTTCCCAATTTCCCAATGGCGCTGTTTACATCCGGCAAAATCTAAGTCATGAAATGCTCGTAGCTTGCGGTTTCTTAGGCCATAGAGATGGTTGGAGCCACTCTGGTCTCTGATCAGCTCTATGGTCAGCTGGCTGAATCACCGGCTTCATTCTCAGGTTCCCTGTTGAGACAGGAGAGCCAGAGAAAAACACGGAAGACGGTGGGGGGGGGGCATTCCCTCCCACTGCTTGTAAAAGCAGTCTAGAGGCTAATTAGCCACTAGGATTGCTTTTACATGAAAGCCAACCGCTGGCTGAAAAGAATGATACAAGATGATACCTAAACCTGCAGGCATCATTCTGGTATAACCACTCAAAGTCGTGAATGGCGTACCTGAAGACAAAAAAATGGTTAACAATAAAACACAGTAAACAGTAAAGTATAAAAAATTGCATACCTGAAAAGTAAACATGATAAAACATAACAATAAAACATTGCAGAATAGAATACAGTAAAAAAGAACAGAATAGAGAGAGAATAGAGAGAGAGAGAACAATAAAAACGACAACAAATTTTTTTTTATATATATATATATATATATATATATATATATATATATATATATATATATATATATATATATGCTGCAGTTATGCGATTAGTGACAGTGATCGATCGATACTGCACTTGGGTGGGCTGGGCCGGGCAGAGGGGCAAAATGCAGGTGCTAGCAGGTATATGGGCTGATCCCGCTAACACTACGTTTTTGGGAACCCTAAACTGCTGGGGACGCTAGTATAGATCTGATCGGATCAGATATTGATCGGTTCAGATACTATACCACTAAGGGAGGCGTATGCTGCGTGCGTGGGTGTTAGCGGTACTGGCGCTATTCTGACGCTGCCTGGGGAGACGCATATCACCGCCGGGCAATCAGGGGGCTAAACCTTTATTCAGTAATAAACGGCGGGGGCCCTGACACTATAAAAAACAAACTAACCAACCTCACCCGTAACAGTTATACGGTGATCAATGGTGAAAGGGTTAACTAGGGGGCAATCAAGGGGTTAAAACATTTATTAGGTAGTATATGGGGGTCCCTGTCGCTATAAAACGCTGACAGCAAACCTAAATATTTACCTCCCTAACTAGCGTCACCAGCGACACTAATACAGCGATCAGAAAAATGATCGATTAGCGACACTGGCGACGGGAGGGCGATCAAGGGGTTAAAACTTTATTAGGGGGGTTAGGGGGGTACCCTAGACCTAAAGGGGGCTAAACCTAACTGCCCCACCACACTGTCACGAACTGACACCATGCAGTAATCAGAAAAAAAACTGCTTGGTGTCAGTGTGACGGGGGGAGGGTGATCAGGGGGGATCGGGGGGTAAAGGGGGGTTTTGTGTGCCTGGCATGTTCTACTGTGTGTGTGTTGTGCACTCACATTACAGTCTTCTCTCCTCGGCGCCGGAACGGAAAATACCAAGCCGAGGAGAGATGACATCATTTCCTTTGCTGCTGTTTAGCATACAGCAGCAGAGGAATGATCTGATTGGCCGGCGGCGATCGCGAGGGGGGCCATGAACGGCCCCTCATCTCTGATCGCCGCTGGATAAAAGCGGACCGCCTCGGGCACCAAGGGGGGTCCGATCGGACCCCCCGCCCACGGGAGGCAGATCACGTTCATGTACGTGTTTCTGCCTGCCCGTGCCGCCTTGCTGACGTACATCGGCGTGAGGCAGTCCTTAAGTGGTTAAAAGAGAATCCAGTTAGTTTCATAAATGGACATGAACCCCTCAAATCATCTCAGATACTGCCATATGCAGTAAGTTTATCAGTACCACATGATATTACCATTTCTCCAGGTGCTAATAATTTCCTGTTACCTATCCAGGTACAAAAAGGCCAAAAATTAAAGAATCCTGATGCATTAATATGCCTCTCAGATAGAATGCAACAACTGGGAATTTCAGTAAATCATACACCCATGGTAAACATCCATCTATTTCAAACCCATGTAATCTATAAAAATAGAGCTCTAAATTAAGTCTCTGTCCAAAGAAACCGTACTTGGTTTGGCCTTAGATTCTGATTATTACACATCTGGGTTTCACAATGAAATTATTTCCCTAATACTGGAACGATATCTCACCGAGGAGCAAATGGTTGAACAAACATTTAATTCTTCTCCTGAAGGATTGTTCACCATTAATTCAGTATATCCTTTCAATCCTGTAGAAGGTATTTGCAAGGTGGAGGAATCAACCCTCACCTTTGATCATACACTTTATGAACAGGGAGCAGAGGAATATTGTGAGTATACAGAGAAGGCTAGTAAATCAAATCATGACCTCACTGACAGGCTTGACGAAACCTATAAAATAGGTCAACCAGAGATTTTTACAGGATTTATGGAAATGATCCAAGAGCAAATATAGTTAGCTGTTCTATGCTCTAATGGCATAGAGTGCCAACAGGTAAAAGAAGTTTTCATGGATTCCAAGGATATGTTTGCTAAAGATTCCTATGATTGTGGTCTAACAGACATATACATTGCTGAACTTCATGACTGTGCAGCTCCTTCTTATAAAGACCTGTTCGATGATTTCTTAGAGGAACAAATTTCTTCCCCTTACAAAGCACATGAGGATTACTCTCCTCTACTCCCATCTGTATATGTTGATGGTTGTGCTCATCACACCATCGCAGGGGATGAGAGAAAATTTGTGGCAAGTATTGGAATCACGTGGTCAGGTGAATTCCCAAATGTATCAGTAGGATACAGTTTTGGTGCCAAGAGTAGCCAGGTGGGAGAATTAGCCGCTGTATACAAGACTTTTCAAATTGCTATAGAGAATAATTTTACCAAATTTGTTATAATCACAGATTCCAATTATGAACGTAACAGTTTTGTTGAGTATCTACCTACTTGGAAGAGAAATAACACGCTAAGATCTAATAATAAACCTGTTAAACATACCAAATTGTTTTGCACCATAGATGAATTAGTCAGTAAAAATGGATTAACCATTTATTTGGAAGAACCAGGTAAGGACAGGAATATGAAGTTGCCTCTGGTGCTCATGCTTATCAGAGCTACACCAAGTGCTGCTACTAAGATGTCACCCTTTGAGCTGATGAACGGTTGGAAAATGGTACGTCCACAACATCTGTTGTATCGCATATTAGATCATAACCGGATCAATGCCACCACAAGACATCAGTATGTGGAAAACCTTCATCTGCATTTTCAACACGCTTTTGCACAGAAAAATCTTGAGAAAGCAGTGGTAAGTAATAAAACGTATTATGATCTCAAAACCACGAAGGAGAATGAGACAGGTGATAAAGTGTATCTGTACAATTTTGCTCAGGAACCAAGTCAAAAAAAAGAAGTACCGTACAATATCATTGACAAGATCTCACCTGTGGTTTACAAAATAAGAATTGGCAAAAATTATGGTTTTGTGGAAAAATGGGTTCATATCAATCAATTGCATGCTTGTCATCCTAGGTCCCAACTGAGAATGCTGGAAGGTAATGTAGAAGAAGAGACTAAGTATCTCAAGAGAGTGTGAATGTAATGATCTGACTTTGTGATAATCCTCTCTCAACTTGCAGATCTTCATATTTTAAGCTTCTATGCATTAGTGTTGATCCTGCCAGTTATAGCTAGAAAATATAGAAAATGTTTGCTTATTTCCATTAATATATAACACTGTTCAATATTTCAGTATAAATACCCTGACATTGTGATGCTGTCCATTTATTCAATTATGGCCGTTATGTTGACCACTATGTTAGTTCTGTGTTGATATACTTGCAATGTTCTGTTGTCACTCTTATCAATTGCTTCATTTATTTCTGTTTCTGTAAAGCTTTGTATATCTATCTACAGAGAAGGTCTCCCTATTCATTTGTATTACTGCTGATTCCATGAAAGTCCTTCATTTGATGGTTGGTTCCCATTTGTTATACTGTATTATTTTGAAAAAAATCAATAAACTGTTTGAAACACAAAATTGTGAGGGGGGGATGGGCGGAGTCTAGTGGAGCAGACATGCATTGTTAGAGCTCCGCACCGCTGAGGAGAGAAGAGAAGGACAAAGCGGAGCCTGCAGGCTCAAAAGGTATCCATTTGAACCTTTTTGCCCCAGGGAACAAACTGTGAAAGTTTGGGCAGGTAATATGGTACTGGGAGGAAGCCGTGGCAGAAATAAAAATCACCTCACAAAGAGCTCACAGGCACTCACTGCAACTAAAGCAGCTCCAATCACCTCACAATATACAGCATCAGGGCGCTCTCACAGACAGAAAATGTCACAGCAAGACTCTCCATTTGAGTCAGATACAGAACAAATCCTCTCACAAACTTCTCCACAAGCCTCCTTAGCATCCCCAGTAATATTATTACAATTTGAAAAGATGCTTCATAAGGCTTTTAAACAAACCTCAGACCAAATAACAAAAAGCCTAACCAAAGAAATAAGAGAGCTGGGAAACCGTACCGCAGCCTTAGAAATAAAAATGGATGAAATTGAAATTACAACCCAAGAAAATATAACAGAATTGGAACAATTAAAAGAAGAGAATTTAATACTTCAAACTAAGCTTGAAAATTACGAAAATAGAGCCAGACGTTCAAACTTGCGCATAAGGGGAATACCTGAAACTGTGACAGACCTGCAATCTACTATTACTGCTCTATTACAAGAACTAAAGCCAGATATCCCTATTGAACGTTTAGAACTGGACAGAGTACACAGAGCCCTCACAGCCAAAAAGAAAGATGGACCCCCACGTGATATAATCACAAAATTTCATTATTACAGAACGAAAGAACAAATACTAATTGCTGCAAGAGAAAAAAAGGAACTTAATTTTCAAGGACACAATTATCACATTTTTGCTGACCTATCCCAACTTACTATTACTAAAAGACGATTCATGAAACCCCAACTAATGGAACTGCAATGCCACAACATTATGTATCAATGGGGCTTCCCCTTTTCAGTCAGATTTAACTTCCAAGGTACAATTTACAGAAGCAGATCAGCAGATGAACTACAACAAACCCTTTAAAAATTAAATCTGACAGAACCCACAAGCAGCAACTCTCCCACATGCAGAAGAATGGCATCATCTTCACCTTTAGGCAGCACCCAGAAAATTTCAGAACAAAATGGGAATCATCATTCTCCCAAAAGAGGCCGTTATGCCACATCATCCATGGACCAAGAAGATTCAATGGACTGACATCCTAATTCCTGATATCTCTTCATTTATTATACTAAGAGATGGTTCTCTATAAAAAACCTGTATTTATAACTGAATGTAACTGCATTCTGATAGTCACACACTTTGTGGGATCATGTTACATTCCAGTTATATTTCTTATTACTTCTGATTCATATAGCCTTAGAATATATAAGTGAAATAAGGAAATTCTTGTTCAGTTATATATTTTCAGGTAATAACAATAGATTTTACTTTTTAGGACAAATATGTTCAATAATCCAGAAGTAATGGAAGCTTTTTCTCTCTTTTCTTAAAACAAATATATTATTACCTAACTAGTTCCTAGAACTATGTTTTTGTTTTTTCTAATCTGAAGCAATACAACCTCAATTTTATGAGTTAACATATCTAAACAGTTACATATGAATAAAATATGTAATTGTTTACTATAAAAGGGTTAAAATCCCAAAATAATTCAAACTATCTTCATCAATACCAAAGTTATTAACAGTACCTTTCTAACTGAATTATTTAGCCTAGGGCAAGACTAACCATATACAACCACCCTGGAATAAATAATTTCAACAAAAACTATATTCTGCACTCCAATTAATGAATCATCATTTTGATGTCTTTTGACATAGCACTTCTCTCCTGTAAGCGGAAGATCCGTGTACCCCCATTAGCCCTCCTCATTCTCCCAACCATATTATGTGGGAGTGTGACGAAGGCACTTATTCCCCTGAGAGAGATATTTATTCTCTTTCACGGGTAAATTGTGATTACTTGCAAAAAATAATGTATACAATGTATCATCTAATCTCATATGTTTTTTGTTTACTCTTTACTCCAGAATTCACTGGTTTCTTTTCTATCTTTTCATCTCTTCAGTCCACACAGGTTGATCTGCGCAGTCAGCTCTGCATAACAAAAAGTAAGTCAAAACTATTTGATCTGTTGCCATGGCACCACTGAATATACTTTCCCTGAATGTTCAGGGAATAAATGTCCCTCAAAAAAGGACCAAAGCCTTCCGTACTTTCCATAACAAGAAGGCTCACATAGTATGCCTCCAAGAAACACACTTCACCAAAGATTCTACTCCAAAATATATTTCTCCTTTTTATCAACAAATTTACACGGCTTCTGCCTGTACCAAACAAAGGGGAACTCTAATCGCATTTCACCAATCCACACCATTCACCTTATCATCAGAAATTAAAGACACAGAAGGTAGATACCTGATACTCATGGGTTATATAATGGATACAGCAATCACGGTGATTTCCTACTACGCTCCTAACAAACAACCTACACCATTCCTCTCACATATATTACAAGTGATTAATACACACAAAATAGGAACAGTGATAATGTGCGGGGATTCGAACCAGGTCCTCCTCCCATTTCTAGATAAATCACCTTTTACACCATCCAAAATAACCTCTAGATTACCTTTTTCTCAACTTCTTTCCAAATACAATTTGGTGGATTCGTGCAAAGTATTAAAATAAAAAAACAATGTGTCTGCGCTAGAAAAAATCGCTGCACTCAAAGTGCAGTACCCCTAGGTGCTAAAGTATAAAGTGCACAGTGCTATGTGAAACACAGCAAGTGAGTGATCAAACAAAACAACATATCAATTAAAATATCAAAATAAAATACAAGAGGATATAACAAACAGTGAATAAATGAAGTCCAAAAACGTGTATATCCAATGATATAAAAGTGCCCAAATAAATTAGTCCAAAAATTTGGTGAATTTCACATATCCTATCTTCCAAACTGTGCCACCAAAAAACATGCTGTGGTGTCTTCCAGCCGCCCCCACAGGTGTATATGCTCACCTTCCTGTGTGTGACACAGCGATTAGACTATGTCAAACAAAGCCTTGGAGCCACTCCTGTGCTCATTAGGAACCAGCTGTGTAGACTTCCAATGTTCTCAAGTGGAGATGGTTTATGCAAGAGAAAAAAACTCCATAGCGCAATATGTAGGTATAAAGGATTTTAAAA
Source organism: Lithobates clamitans (assembly GCA_037952925.1). NCBI lineage: Eukaryota > Metazoa > Chordata > Amphibia > Anura > Ranidae > Lithobates > Lithobates clamitans. The sequence goes on from JBBGZY010000415.1 coordinate 432,790, forward strand.
TAATAATACAACCAGATCAATATTTAACTTTACTTAATCTAAAACCGGAATGGTTAACACTCTCTCAATTCAAACCTATGATCCAACTAATAACGGCTGCAAAACAAACAGTGGCCAAGGCATGGAAATCTCCTACATTGGTACTAGCAGAAACAATTCACAGAATGAATAATACAATGTCCCATGCTAAGATGGTAGCCATCGATCAAAATCAAATTCCAAAATTTGAAAAACTTTGGCATCCTTGGATAAAACAACAGTTCCTGTCAAACTTCAATGACTCTGTCCTGTTGCCATGGTAACAGATTAAATGACTTACAGAGACACCCATTCTAAGGCTTCAAAGAGAACTAAAAAGAATAATAAACTGACGAGCGGGACAACCTTGTGGACCAAACCTCTACCTTTCTACCCTTTTTCTTCTTTCTCTTTCCTTTTCTCCACCTTACGATTAAAGCTCATTATCAGAATTTATTTGACCTATATACACTCTACCTGTAAACAATATGTATAGTAGGTATAAATCATTTAAATACCTACAAAAGTGACTAAGGAAATGATATATATCTTTAATTTAGGTTTACGTGAACCCAATATTTAATATTTGAAATTTCATGATATTTACCTATATAAACCCTACTGTAAAACAATGAGCTTACTTTATAGATCCTTGTAAACTTACTTTATGTATCTTTATAATATTGTATACTCAATAAACTTCTTTTGACAAGGAAAAACAAAATATTTGAAGTAGAAGCAACAATGTTGCAAAGGAAAATGTATTACAGAGAAAGATACATTTATCTCAACATTAAAAGGATTTATTTGTGAAAGTTACAATTGTTCCATTAGAATCAATGGCTAAAACTTGCATTAGACTATAATAGCGCACTTCCAAAAAATGCTCTTTAACTCAGGCTCATTTTCGTATTTACTATAGCGCCTGATAAAAAAGACATTGGAGCTAAAATGAGAGCCATTTGCAGGTCTGAGCATGCTCAGTTATCTTGTCACCTAGTTGTACAAAAACAGGGAATTTTATCTCTTCTCAGACTTTTAAAGGTATTTCAGTGTAGAAATCACTTTTTCACACAGTTTAAAAGCATATTATCTTTAAATAATATACCACATATTTCGGTACTAATTAGGCAATTATATCATGCTCTAAACTAAGCTCTAAAAATATTTCCATGTGCAATTCTGCAGGTTTTAGCAGCGTAAGGGTTTGGGCGCTATTTGGTTTCAGGGAACCATAGTAAATTTGATTTTGGGAGTATTTTCTCACCAGCACTATAGTGAATACCGTTTTAGCACTAATTACCACGATTAGTGCTAATTAGTACCACGGCGCTATAGTAAATGGGGGTTATTTACTAAAGGACAATCCACTTTGCACTGCAAGTGCACTTGAAAGTAAAATTACTGTAGATTCGAGGGGGACGTGCAAGGAAAATAAAAAACTGCATTTTAGCTTGCACATGATTGGATGATAAAATCAGCAGAGCTTCCCCTCATTTCAGATCTACCCCTTAGATTTAGAGCGACTGCACTTCCAAGTGCACTTTCAAGTGCACTTGCAGTGCAAAGTGGATTTGACTTTCATAAATAACCCCCCATATGTGTAGATTGTAAGCTCTAATGAGTAGGGCCCTCTGATTCCTTCTGTATTGAATTGTATTCAACCTTGCCAACTATTATTTTAATTAATATTATAATAATAGTTGGTAAGCTTGAATAAAGAGAACAAAGAGAAATAGAGTAATGGGACTTTTAGATGCTGAAACCTACTATCAAAATTTTATTAAATACATAAAAGTATCTTAACTCGTTTAAGACATGTGTAACAAAAATATAAAACAACAAACTCTGTATACACCCATGAATAGCCCCTACAACAAGGTGAACAATTTCCTCAATAGTCACATATATGTGTAATCATGTGTAATATATGTGTAACCATGAAGTTTGAATAAAGACACCAGTCCATCCAGTTCAATCTGTGTTGGTGTGCGTGTTCATAATCATTTCCCGTGTCCCTGTATACTGTGCTTGCTAAAATACACGTCCATGTGTTTTTTTAAACTATCAATACTACCTGCTAACACCACCGAATGTGGAAGTGAATTCCACATCCTTACCACCCCGACAGTGAAAAATCCCCTATGCAGTTTAAGGTTAAACCTCTTCTCCTCCTCCTTCATTGAGTGGCCCGTGTCTTCTTACACGCTCTGAGACTAAATAGTTTATTCCTTATGCCAGAATTGCCATTGAGGTATTTGTATACTGCTATCATATCTCCTCTTGAGTGTCTTTTCTCCAGAGAGAATAAGTATAGTGCTTGTAGTTGTTCCTAATAACTGAGGTCCTCCAGTCCCTTTATGAACTTTGTTGCCCTTCTCTAGACTCTCTCCAGTTTCTGCACCTCCCTCCTGAGGATTGGTGATCAAAATTAGACAAAATACTCCAGATGTGGTTGAACCAGAGTTTTATAAACAGTTATGTTAGGTAAATAGTGGAAACAAGCCCCAGTATCCTACACCAGTGGTCATCAACCCTGTCCTCAGGGCCCACTAACAGGTTTGCAAGATAACTGAAATACATCACAGGTGATATCATTTGCTGCTTATTGATTGCAGTATTCTACTCTGCATCTCCCCAAGGTAATACATAAAACCTGGCCTGCTCCTCACCCAAAAGGATTTGGTCAGAATCCATACAATAGAAAAACAAAATATTTGGGGGGCACACCCTAAAAGATGCATTAAAGATGGTGCAGCCATAAGACTGGGGTGAGGAGCGCCCCACTCCTTCACTAAGTACCTCTCATTAGTGTCCACTTGTGTCATGGGTGGAGACCTCAAAGTTCTCCCATATAGAAGAGTGTATTGCTCTCATGGTTCAGAGAAGCAGGATCTCCCAATCTATGGATAGTGTAGAACCCACTAATCATGGGGTACTTTGTCGCAGTAAGTGGGCTTAGCACCATATAGCAATATGGTGTGACCAAATCCCCATATTTTTTGATAATGTTTTTTGAAAATGTTTAGGTGTTTTAAACTAGCCTTGCTGGAGGGAAATGTCTTTTTTGCACGTGTGCGCTGTAATATTTTGTTCTGTTGTATGGTCTTATTCCTGCACCATCTTTAATGCATCTTTTAGGGTGTGCCCCCGAAAAATGTTGTTTGCCTTTGAGTGTAGACAGTAAATTATTTCTAGAATAGTACACATTGTCCTTAATTCTCCGCCAAAATTGATGTATTGTTTTACCTACAGTATATAATAGGCCCCACGTTCCCAAAGCATGATGTAAACTATTCCTGGTGTTTTGCAGTCCACATTGTTTTGATGCAGCTTGCGTTTGGAAGATTAAAGGCCTGATAAACCGAAATCCACTCACAGAAGTCACATGTACCAGATTGCCATTGGACATAGGAGGAGGAGTAGAGACAAAATGACTAACTGTGACTCTGTCTTTGATAGATTTTACTCTTTATAGGGAATCTCCGGTGAGTTTTTTTAAATATTTACATAAAATAGTATCATTTTTCAGTGAATACCAGTCTTATTGAAGAATTTGTCACAAAAATTTGTGTTGATGATTGTATGTGGTAATAACTCAGTCAGATTTTGTTCTTGTTTTGGGTTTAAATAAGAGATCTTCCCTGGATTGTTTGTATATCCTATTCAAGGTATTCCATTGGAAAGTGCAAGAATAACCTCTGGCCAGAAGTCTTTCCACGCGAACATCAGCTTCTAATTTAAAGTGAGCATCGTTGAAACAAATATGTCATAGATGTAGGTACTGGCTGTAAGGTATGCTACTAATGAGGGGCTTGGTATGGGCACTATTGGCATGAAGTATAGTATTGCCAGTAGTCGACTTCTGACAAAGTGTCGTTTCAATTGACCCATCAAAATGTCTGATATCCATAAATTCCATAAGTTCTAGTTCTGTACCGATTCAGAACATAACTACATCATCTGTGCAACAATACCAGATAAAGACATATGACCAGAATCTCGCAAACCTCTCTTCAGAAAAGATTGTACGCTCCCACACCCCAGTACAGGTTGGCATACGATGGAGCACACAGAGTCCCCATCGCAACCCCCTACATCTGGAGTTAGTGGGAGCAATGATATGAAAAGACATGCAATATGTGGCTGATACACCAGTATTCCACAATTCACTACATGATAAAGGGCAGCCATTCAGGCTTAGTTTGCAGTGCAGACTGGGAGCAGGCATACTGCATGAAATCCCAGGCCCTCCTACAGCATGTTACTCCTCCCAGAAATATCTGGCCTAGAAATGCTCCGGAAGTAGAAACTCCACAACCCTCTCCATCCAACCTTCCTTTAGAATCACCCTCAGGGTGCTTGGGTGTGCTAAAGCCCCACAAAAATATATTCAAGCACCCTCATAACAGCCCCAAAAATTCCACTGAGGTATTAAAATGTTCACATTTAAAGAAAAAATATATTGTACATGATGTGTATCCTGTCCTGCTTGGCTGTGGACTCTTTTTTGAAGAGGAGGGCTGCAGCCACATAAGTCACTGATGCTTAGTTAGATCCGGCTGAGAGGGGGCGGATTGATTGGGAAGAGTGTTGTGCAGAGGTGCTGCCTTATAAAAGACCCTGTGACATGTGGTGCCTCTGCATTTGGCGTGCAGAAGGGGATGGAGGAAGCAGATAGTGTTGAGAGAGAGCTTGAAGGTTGTGTAGCGCTGGTAGATTTATAATCTACCGCAGATTAGGTAAATTTAGTAAATTGTGTGTTAGGAAGGCTAAAAGTTCACCTCTGTTCCAGCTTGGCTGACGTGTGTGCTTCCGTGCTGACCGGTGGGTGTCGTTGTTGCTACTGGTCAGTGTTGGAAAGGCAACGTGTCGAAGTGTATAGATGCTCCTCTGTCTCGGAGAAAAGCTCGGTGGAGGTGGTCCTCCGAGTTGCATTCTGGGAAGAGGGAATTTATGGGACAGACGCCATGCTTTAGGGTCATTTTTACAGCCACCTGCTGGCCCTCCTGGCCGACAGGTATGCGTTAAGGAGCTACCTCGTCGTCCTCCTATCGGGAGGCCCACGATGCTGTGGCGCAGGGGTGGGTCCAGAGGCTTGTTTGGGGCCTACCACCGCGGACGAGGAATAGTACTGAGCTATCGGTCCTGTGTGACGAAGCTGGACAGCTGAGGAGATCCCAGGGGAGGACCCGTCTTGGAGAGATCACGCAGCGTGCTGGTCTATAGAGGGGCCTGGTGACTCGGCTGGAGGACGTATCCAAAAGAAGTAACTATACAGCATAGTGTTGCCAGTTCAGCTTAAAGGTTCAGGCACTGTGACTGACTTTCACTGCAGAAAAATCTGATACATCCTGTGGCAGAGGATCGTACGGCAGAGACTTTCGATTCGTGCTGCGTACTGGCTGCTAGACCGGTGAGAGAGGCCTATCCAGACGAGCAAGGAGTGTGTCCCACAAGGGGAGCGCATTCCACCTAATTATCTGAATTTTACCAGAACATATGCCGCTAAGATTCTATAAGAAAATATTTGAGTTTCTCCTGAAAGTTTCCTTTTCCGCCTCTTTCCTGCTACTTCCAAAAGTTTGTCTGTTCAATAAAGCATTGAAAATGTACTCCAGTGTTGGTGTGTCGTCCAGAAGTAAACTCAACGGAACCCTAGACCCGGTGCCAGTGAAACAGAGGGAAGGTGAAGGTAACAGACCCGCTTAAACCAACAGCTCCACAGTGAGTTAGTGCTACATGTGGCGGAGCCGTCCGGGATTTGTTGACCGACAATTGTTGCAACCCAGTGGAGTGTTTTACCGGGAGTTTACAGAGAGCTGGACTTTGAGAAAAAGTTTTTCAGGAAGAGGAAAGGTTAAACTGCGGGACTTTGCTTTTAAGTGCGTAGATGCTGGGCCCCAGAAGAGGCCCAGGAGCTACGTGACTGAAAGAACAAGTGGGAGGAGTTACCCTACTTGCTACCGCGTGGGACACGTGTAGTGTGCTTGGCGCCAGAGGAGAAGAGAGGCCTCGTGATCGTGCTGAAAAGATCAGAGTGTGGCCATGTCTTTTCCAGCGTTGCAATCGATTGTGGGACCCAGAGTGTTCCCTGCAAGCACCGTGATGAATACTGTGCAATCTGGAACTCTGCTCACGGATACTGGATGTCAGAGAACTCACACAGCAAGCACCCGTCTCCTTGCAGCAGCTGCCAATCCTCGTTCTGCTAATGCCAAGATGCATGCACGGAACCATAGCTAGAGACAAATGAGATCCAGGGTGGGCATGCACAATGGCACCTCTATGCTAACGCGCGCCCGCGAGTGCCAAAGCGCTAATGTGCTAACGCGCATGCGCCAATGTACCAAGGTGCTAAAGCGCTAACGCACATGTGCCAATGTGCTATGTTGTTAGTGCGCATGCACGTACGCACGTACTCTAGCGCGAATCCTAGCACACAGAATCCTATATAAGTCTGCCTAGCATCAGTGCTGCATTGTCTTCAGCTTGTTCCTGTGTTCCTGTTGTTACTCTGCCTGATTGACCTTGTTCCTGAAAAACCGGCTATCTTCTGACCATTCTCTTGGATCTCCCCTGCCTGCTGAACCTGCCTCTACCTGCAATACTGACCTTGGCTTGAACTTATTACGGCTCTGCCTCCTGATTTTGTACCCTGCTGCCCGTCTGTTGCCAACCCCTGCCTGTTCCTGACTACAGTTTTGCCTTCTGAATTGGTACCACGCTGCCAGCCTGTTGCCAACTCCTGCCTGTTCCTGATTCTGCAGTTGATCCTGATCTGGCTCCCGCTGAACAAGTTTGGTGATCAGTTTCCACATCTCCTCAGCAGAGGTTTCTATATCTCCAAGTTCCAGCCTCCTGCCTGCAGGCACCTGCACCCTTTTGTTGCCCTTACACTCCCTGTACCCACCACCAGGGGTGCTTGGACCGGAACCGTGCAAGAGGCCACCCTCATCATTTTGGGCTCCGCTGAAAGGTACGTGACACTGGAGTTCGAATGAAGCCGCAGGGGAAGTTTGTCCTGTATACCTCGGGAGATGTTGAGGCACTGGGCATGACCTGCCATCGATGTGGAGGATTGGCGGTACATCTTCGTCCATTCGGCCGATGTCCGCAGTGTGGAGAGTACTTGTTTGTGGTGGAGCCACCTTCTTTGCCACCCCGTGCCTATCGGATGGATTGGGTGACAGGTATCGCTACAGTGGAAGCTGCTACCACTACAGAGAGAGAGCGATGGGCCGCCACTTTGCCTGTTACTACCGACAATGTTTCAGAAAGAGACACTGCTGCTGCCGTCTCATCGGGAGACAATACTTTGATTCCTGAGTCCACTACACCTACTCCTGTGGTGCCTGCTCAGAAGAAGGTGGCCTATGTGAAGGCTTCTCGCGGCCGTGGTCGAGGTCTGCCCCAGAGGTTACCTTAGCCGGAGCTACCAGAGTCTATGCCTGGAACGGGTAAGCCACTGTTGGGGACTGTAAATAAGTATTTGCCAGCGGAAGAATTGAGAGACTCAGAAATAGAATCCATGTTGGATCTTTCCGGGGATGATGACTTGTTTGAAACCATGTCGCAAGAGCTATTGTGGTCACAAGGCGAGGATGTTGCCTCCACAATGACCCTTCCTGAATGGACTGCCATGAGTTCTGGGAAGATGTCGCCCTGTGTGGAGACGCACAGTGTTGCTGGGACTTTGTCAAAAGTTATTAATTCGCTACAGACACCGGCTGGTCTATGGTGAAAAAGTCATTGGATTCCTGTGTACCGCCTGGTGTGGGGAGAGACAGATCTTTGCCAAAACTTGCTCGCTTGCAAAGGATGTTAAACAAGCGTGTGGCCGTAGAGTATGGATTGGAGTTCCCCTATGTGCCCCAGGATGTCATGCGGGAGATTGAAGCTAATCGGGAGCTTTGGCACAGTGACGCAGTTTGTGACTACTTGTCTGTGCCTAAGCCCTTTAGAAAGACTGGATGTTCTGTCCGGAGGGATGAACGTTTTAACGGATGCTTTGTACATTAGAACTATGGTCGTCATATCTATGCTGATAAAGTGGTAATCTGCAGACCGGGAAAGGACAACGCTGTATATTATTACCACTCTAGATAAAGGAAAATATGTGACTTTACCAGATCCTCGGTTTTACTGGTAATTATGGACACTATTACTTTGAAGTTACCTAGTTAGATTGCGACAGGGTAAAGAGATCTGCGTGGTCAAGATCTACAGATCCTGTTCTGTGTTTAAATCCAAGGACTTCTGTTTGCTAGCCGGATTTCTTTTATAAGAAAAGTTCTTATGCAGGGATGGACTCCAAAAGTATATATTTTTTTCTAATATAAATCATAGGAAGAGAGTCATTTTAAATGAGGCTTTGCTTCTGGTGTTGCGCAGGATGTATATATGTGTACTTAAATATGTTTCCTTTTCAGGGATCATCGGATCATATGTATAGCTGGGAGGCTTTTCAGCTAGTTAGTGAGGTTGTGTAAAATTATATTGTGGTTTTGTTCGCGGCTGTGAACATAATGTTTTATAAGATATAAATCTCATGATGTCTTTAAACTGTCCTTTCTCTCTCTTTGCCTATCTAAAGTTATGAGAAACTAAAATGCTTACTCTCAGGCTTGAGAGTTACTGTTACTGTGTTGGGACAGATGTTGGGGACAATGTCTATTGCAGTGGGGGGAGTATGTAGCGCTGGTAGATTTACAATCTACCGCAGATTAGGTAAATTTAGTAAATTGTGTGTTAGGAAGGTTAAAAGTTTGCCTCTGTTCCAGCTTGGCTGACGTTGTGTGTGCTTCCGTGCTGACCGGTGAGTGTCGCTGTTGCTACTGGTCAGTGTTGGAAAGGCAACGTGTCGAAGTGTATAGATGCTCCTCTGTCTCGGAGAAAAGCTCGGTGGAGGTGGTCCTCCGAGTTGCATTCTGGGAAGAGGGAATTTATGGGACAGACGCCATGCTTTAGGGTCATTTTTACAGCCACCTGCTGGCCCTCCTGGCCGACAGGTATGCGTTAAGGAGCTACCTCGTCGTCCTCCTATCGGGAGGCCCACGATGCTGTGGCGCAGGGGTGGGTCCAGAGGCTTGTCTGGGGCCTACCACCACGGCCGAGGAATGATCCTGAGCTTTCGGTCCTGTGTGACGAAGCTGGACAGCCGAGGAGATCCCAGGTGAGGACCCGTCTTGGAGAGATCACGCAGTGTGCTGGTCTATAGAGGGGCCTGGTGACTCGGCTGGAGGACGTATCCAAAAGAAGTAACTATACAGCATAGTGTTGCCAGTTCGGCTTAAAGGTTCAGGCACTGTGACCGACTTTCACTGCAGAAAAATCTGATACATCCTGTGGCAGAGGATCATATGGATTTACCCCCCCAAACAAGTCTGTGGCCGAGACTTTAGATTCGTGCTGTGTGCTGGCTGCTAGACCCGTGAGAGAGGCCTATCCAGACGAGCAAGGAGTGTGTCCCACAAGGGGAGCGCATTCCACCTAATTATCTGAATTCTACCAGAACATTTGCCGCTAAGATTCTATAAGAAAATATTTGAGTTTCTCCTGAAAGTTTCCTTTTCCGCCTCTTTCCTGCTACTTCCTAAAGTTTGTCTGTTCAATAAAGCATTGAAAACGTACTCCAGTGTTGGTGCGTGTGTCGTCCAAAAGTAAACTCAACGGAACCCTAGACCCGGTGCCGGTGAAACAGAGGGAAGCAAGGTGAAGGTAACAGACCCGCTTAAACCAGCAGATCCACAGTGAGTTAGTGCTAAAGTTGTTTATGCTGCTGGCTGTTTTTTTTACATGGTAGACCACTGGGGAGGGAGAAGAACTGCTGTATGCAGAGAGCTGACAGTCTGCTGTGCTATTCAGACGTCACATCTGACAAGAGCAGGGGGGAGAAGGGGGGTTTCACGTTGGTCCATGGAAATAAAATGTGTCCCCCCCCCCCCCACAAATAGAGCTTTCTTTTGGTGGTATTTGATCACCTCTGCATTTTTATTTTTTTCGCTATAAGCAAATAAAGACAGACAATTTTGAAAGAAACCCAATATTTTCCTTTTTGCTATAAAACATCCAATAAGAAAATATCAAATCAAATGTCTTCATTTATTTAGACCAATATGTATTCTGTTATATACTTTTGGTAAAAAAAATCCCAATAAGCGTATATTGATTGGTTTGTACAAAAGTTATAGGGGTTAATTTACTAAAGGCAAATAGACTGTGCACTTTGCAAAGTGCAATTTCACTCTAAAAGTGCTTTTGCTTCAGAGCTTAGTAAATAAGCAGAAGCTCTGATGACTTCCATCATCCAATCATGTGCAAGCAAAAATGCTGTTTTTTTTATTTTCCTTGCTTGTGAAGAGCCCGGCAGAATAACCGGAGACCAGGAGAAGAGACCGGAGAGCGGAAGAAGAGGCCGGAGAGAGCAAAGGAGTCGGAAGAGACCCCCGAAGTCGCAAGAGACCGCTGGAGCTGCCTAATAAATTACTTTAAAGCCTGTCTAGTGTGTTTTTTGTGACACTTTTTTTCCCCAGGTGAATGGGTAGGGGTACGATGTACCCCCATACTCATTCACATAGGGTGGGGGGGTCAGGATCTGGGGGTCCCCTTATTTAAGGGGGCTCCTGTATTCCGATAAGCACACCGCCCGCAGACCCCGACAACCAATGGCCAGGGTTGTCGGGAAGAGGCCCTTGTCCTCATCAACATGGGGACAAGGTGCTTTGGGGTGGGGGGCCGCAGGGCAGAGATGGCAAACACAGAGGTGGCAGCCCTAGATGTCACTGCTACCCCTAACAGCCGGGATATCAGCCCATCTAGTAGAGGTGGTGAGGGGAGTGCAGGTAGGCCTAGACAGTTGGTGGTTATAGGGAATTCTATAATCAGGACTGATAGAATAATTTGTCGCCAGGATCGCCTCAACCGAATGGTTTGCTGTCTCCCTGGTGCTAGGGTTCGGCATGTAGTGGACTGGGTGGATAAATTACTGAGAGGGACTGGGCATGACCCAGCTGTCTTGGTCCACATTGGAACCAATGACAGTATACATGGAAGATGGAGGCTCCTTAATAATCAATTTAATGAAATAGGCTGCAAGTTGAAGGGAAGGATCTCCAAGGTGATATTCTCTGAAATATTGCCTGTGCCATGCGCAACACAGGAAAGGCAGGGGGTGATTAGAGAGCTGAATGCATGGCTAAAGACCTGGTGTAGGGTGGAGAGATTTGGGTTTCTAGAGCACTGGGCTGACTTTTCATTGGGGTGCAACCTATATACTAAAGACAGTTTGCACTTGAATGGAAGAGGGTCTGCTGTGCTGGGGGAGAGGTTTATGGGAAGGCTGGAGGAGTATTTCAACTAGGATTAATAGGGGAGGGAGAACTAGAATTACATTGGGCAGACAGGTCAGTTAGGGGTTAGACATTAATGAAGTGTGGAATGGGGATAGATGGGGGGAGGGTTATGGCAGGTGAAATTTCCCATGTTGCAAACAGCCATTGGAAACTATAGTGCCATTTGTACTACTAAAATGATATGAAAAACACCAGAGCAAAATATAATAATGCATTAAAGCATTTGTACACCAATGCCAGACGTCTGCCAAGCAAAATAGGTGAGTTGGAAGCTCTGGTGCATGAGGAGAGCTATGATGTAATCGGTATTGCTGAAACTTTGCTTTAATCCTCACATGACTGGGCTATTAATATTCCTGGCTATGCACTCTTTCGGAGAGACAGGGTAAAAAAGAAAGGTGGCGGGTCTGTCTCTATGTGAGAAGTGATCTCAAAGCAAGTGTGAAAGAGGACCTGGTTGAAGGAGAGTGTGATGAGTCTGAAGCATTATGGGTGGAACTGAATATAGATGGGCGTAGTTCAAAGTTAATCATTGGAGTTTGTTATAGACCAGCCAATGTTAACGAGGAGGTGGAGACTCAACTCCTTGCACAGCTGGAATGGGCTGCAAGGGCTGAGAAAGTGATAATAATGGAGGATTTTAACTACCCAGAAATTGACTGGAGTAATGGCACTGCTGGGACATTTAAAGGGCAAAAATGTATAAACCTATTACAGGACAATTTTATGGTCCAGTTAATTGAGGCCCCAACTAGGAATGAAGCGCTGTTGGACCTGGTAATCTCAAACCATGCAGAGCTTATTACTAATGTCCAGATAAAGGAACACCTGGGTAGCAGTGATCATAACATGATTTCATTTGATGTTAGCTGTAAACAAGAAATACATGTGGAAAAGATAAAAACACTTAACTTCAAGAGCAAATTTTCCAAGGATGAGGGCTTCTCTTCAGGATTTAGACTGGGAGGGAATATTTGCATTAATAAACAGAACAGATATGGGAATTCTTCAAAAAGACTCTTTGGGACCTCACTGCAAAGTATATTCCCATGGGCAAAAGGTTTAAAAGGCTAAAAACAAAACCTATGTGGCTCACGGCCAAAGTTAAAGAAGCTATAAACAATAAGAAAAGAGCTTTTAAAAAATAAAAATGAAGGAACATTGGTGTCGTTTAAATGTTACAAAGAATTTAACAGAATATGTAAAAAGGAAATCAAGGATGCAAAAATTCAAAACGAACGACAGATTGCAAAAGATAGGTCAAACCACAAAAAATTCTTCAAATATATTAATAGTAAAAAAGGCCAGGTCTGAGCATGTAGGCCCTTTACAAAATAATCTAGAGTGGGTGACTGGGGACAAAGAGAAGGCAAATTTATTAAATACTTTCTTCAGCTCTGTGTATACAAAAGAGCATGGGGGAGCTCATGTCCATAATGGAGGTGGTAGTGACACAGCCCCGAATGATTCACAATGGCTCAAAAGTGATATGGTCCAGAAATATTTAGACAGAATAAAGGTGGATAAAGCACCTGGACCTGATGGCATCCACCCATGGATCCTAAAAGAATTGAGCTCTGTAATTTTAAAGCCATTGTATCTAATTTTTAGGGACTCATTAATGACGGTAATAGTACCACTGGACTGGCGCAGGGCGAACGAGGTGCCTATATTTAAAAAAAGGGATCAAAGTCTTTACCAAGTAACTATAGACCTGTTAATTTAACTTCTATAGTCAAGAAGATAGATGAGTTTTTGCTGGAAAAAAAAAACATTTTAAGCAACAGACAGCATGGATTCATGAAAGACAGAAGTTGTCAGACAAACCTGATTTCTTTTTATGAAGAGGTAAGTAAAACCTTGGACAGAGGGGTGGCTGTGGGTGTGGTATACTTGGATTTTGCAAAAGCGTTCGACACAGTTCCCCACACGCGGCTCATGTGTAAGGTAAAGTCTACAGGCTTGTAAATATCAGTTTGTAAATGGATAGAAAACTGGCTAAAAAAGACAGAATTCAGAGAGTAGTGGTTAATGATTCTTACTCGGAATGGTCTAAGGTTATCAGTGGTGTACCCCAAGGTTCCGTGCTGGGACCCTTACTTTTTAATATCTTTATAAACGATATTGTGTCTGTGATCGAAAGTAACATTTCTGTCTTTGCAGATGACACCATGCAGTGGAATAATGTTCTTACAGGATGTCTCCAATTTACAAGCCAACCTCAATGCACTGTCTAATTGGGCGACTATGTGGCAGATGAGGTTTAATGTTGAGAAATGTAAAGTTATGCACTTGGGGGCTAAGAATATGCATGCATCATACATGCTAGGGGAGTACAACTGGGGGAATCTGTGGTGGAGAAGGATCTGGGGGTTTTGGTAGATCATAAGCTCAATAATAGCATGCAATGCAAAGCTGTGGTTTTGCAAAGCAAGCAAAGTCCTTGGACTCCAGAGAGAGAGAGATAATTTTGCCCCTGTTCAAATCATTGGTAAGACCTCATCTGGAATATGCAGTTCAGTTTTGGGCTCCAGTTCTCAAAAAGGATATCGGGGAACTGGAGAAAGTGCAGAGAAGGGCAACCAAACTGATAAGAGGCATGGAGGAGCTCAGCTATTAGGAAAGATTAGAGGAACTGAATATATTCACTCTTGAGAAGAGGAGAATAAGGGGGATATTATCAACATGTTTAAATATATAAGGGGTCCATATAGTGAACTTGGTGTTGAGTTATTCTCTTTACAGTCAACCCAAAGGACACGGGGGCACTCTTTACGTCTAGAGGAAAAGAGATTTCATCTCCAAATACGCAAAGGTTTCTTCGCAGTAAGAGCTGTGAAAGTAAGAGCTCTGACTCCTGCCAGAGGTGGTTCTGGCCAGCTCAGTAGATTGCTGTAAGAAAGGCCTGGATACTTTCCTAAATGTACATAATATAACTGGGTACTAACATTTATAGGTAGTTGATCCAGGGAAAATCCGATTGCCTCTTAGGGGATCAGGAAGGATTTTTTTCCCCTGCTGTAGCAAATTGGAGCATGCTCTGCTGGGGTTTTTTGCCTTCCCCTGGATCAACTGAGGGTATAAAGTTGGGTATATTGGATTGTACGATATTTTTTATTTTATTTATTTATTGTTTTTAAGGTTGAACTGGATGGACTTGTGTCTTTTTTCAACCTGACTATGTAAAATGCCATTTTAGTCCTAAGACTAAAATTAACACTGCTGAATTGCCTCTATTTATTGCTCTAACAGTTGCTGGTTGCCAGTCCGCTGCTCACTCACTGCTGTCTACGACTGCTGGGTACCAAAAAAAATCTTGTGTGTAGCACCCCCTAGTACCTGAGCCCCATTGTGCTCTAGCAATGTGCACAAGAGCTTTGACTGTGTGGGGACTAACTCCTTTTGGCAGGCTGAGGCAGCAGTGGGAGCCATTGGCTGTCAATCACAGGCAGTGAGCCAATAGGGAGAGGGAGAAAGGGGGCCAGGCCGAGCCATGGCTCTCTGTGAATGGACACACAGATCCACATCCCAGGAGTGTGCCTGCTTGAGTGCCACCAGAGCAAGCTGCTTGCTCTGGAGGGCACTCAGCAGGAGTGTTGGCAGGGGACCTGAAAAGAGGATCAGAATGCTCCTGTGCAAAACCATTACAGAGCAGGTAAGTATAAAATGTTTAAAGAAAAAACCCACAATAATTTATCACTTTATGTTGTGTGGAATGTTGGTTGTGCTCTGAATTGACTTCTTATTGCCCCAATAGTTGCTGGTTATCAGTGTACTGCTCACCCACTACTGTCTACTGGGTGCCAATTCCATCTTCAGGTCATCCACCACTGTCTTTCGTGATTCCGAACCAGCAACAATTTTTACAAAGTTCTGCTGTCTACGACTACTGGGTGCCAATGCCATCTTCAGTTCATCCACTACTACCTCTTGATCCACAACCAGCAACAAGTTCCACAAAGTTCTGCTTTAAGGTAGGTTCCTGCAATGCATTCTTTTTGAGTCATGTCCTAGTTCTGCTCTTAAAGTGGTTTTAAAGGCTCAAGGTTTTTACCTTCATGCATGATATGCATGAAGGTAAAAAAAAAACTTGTGTAGCACCCCTCCAATACTTACCTGAGTCCTATCGTGCTCCAGCGATGTGCATGAGAGCCTCGGCTCTGTGGGTACTCACTCCTGATTGGCTGAGGCAGAAGCAGTAGCCATTGGCTCCCACTGCTGTCAATCACAGCCAGACAGCTAATCGGGCTCGGCTCTGTGTGTGAATGGACATGCGGAGCTGCATCTCAGGAGCGCACCTGCTTGGGAAGATACAGGCTGCTCTGTGCAAAACCATTGCACAGAGCAGGTAAGTATAAAATGTTTTTTTTTCTTTGTTCTTTTTAAAACAAGACTTTAATATCACTTTCTGTTGTGTGGAATGTTGGCTGTGCTCAGAAATGACTCTTGCCCCAACAGTTGCTGGTTGCCAGTCTGTTGCTGTCTACTGGGTGCCAATTCCATCTTCAGGTCATCTACCACTCTTGATCCCTAACCAGCAACAAGTTTCACAAAGTTCAGCTTTAACCTCCCTGGCGGTATGATTATTTAGGATTTTAGGTGCTGAAAGCGGTACAATTATTTTGCATGGAAATTTGGCGTTTTATATTGTAAGTCTGTAAATCTTAACAATAACACACTTAAATCTGTCCAAACAAGAGTCTAGTAGACATCCAGGGTATGATAAAGTTTGAAACACAAAAACATAAATTATAATATAATAAATAAAAATAAATAATTAAAAAAAATAAAAATAAATAGTAATAAAATAAATTTCCCCACAATTCACTATCGCTCAATTCTGCAAGTGTTCTAATTTACTATCGCTGTTTTCTAGCTGGTCTAAAGCCACTTTTGACGTAAAGGGACACTTTTTGGTTGCTATGGACAATCTCCAGTTTCCAGGCAGAAAGAACAGTATATATATCACATAAAACTGCATGCAGGGCATTGGACAAAGCACTGGGGACAAAAGGGATGTGAAATCATTTCATACAGTACTGTAATCTGTAAGATTACAGTACTGTATGTGTTATGATTTTTACTTTTTTTTTAATTTGCCGCCAGGCTCTGCCCCCGTGCGTCGTGACGCTCACAGGGAACGGAGCCTGGTAAGGAGAGGCTTCGGAGGAGGACAGAGCCCTCGGACACTGCGGGGGACATCGCAGGATCCCAGGGACAAGGTAAGTAAGGAGGCACCATGATCCTGCGATGTAATCCCGAGTGTGGCTCGGGGTTACCGCTAATGGTCCTGAATTTTAACCCCGAGCCACACTCGGGAAAACCGCCAGGGAGGCTATGGTTGGTTTGTGCCATGTGTTCTGAGTCATGTCCTGGGTCTACTCTTAAACAGTACTTTTGATATGTTTTGTGGAATGTTGGCTGTTCTCTGAATTACCTTTTGCCTCAACAGTTGCTGGTTGCCAGTCCGCTGCTCATCCACTGCTGTCTACTGGGTCACACACCACTGTCTCTTGTTCTCAAGCCTCACATCAACGAGGTTCTGCTTTAAGGTAAGGTCATGCAGAGTCTTCTTTCTATTAGGTGAACCTTGTCCTGGGTGCATTTGCTCAAAGGTATTACTTGATGGTACATTACCTGTGCTGTTAAAGTAGTTGTAAAGGGTTTTTTACCTTGATGCCTTAACTTTATTAAGAAAAAAAACTGACACTGGTTGTCCCACTACTTACCTGAGTCCTTTGATGACCCAGTGATGTCTTGGCTGCAAGTTTTCTTTCCCCATTTTGTGGTCTCACAGGCCTTGCAGATAGCAGGGGGAGCCATTGGCTCCTGGTTCTGTCAATTAAACTCAGTGAGGTTTAGCAGAGGCTAAGTGGTGTGACCAAACCCGGCTGTGTGTCCATGGAAACATATACCTTAGAAACAGCAGTGGTAATGCTTGCAATAGCAACTTAGCATTGCTTCCCATTAACAGTCACAGAGCAAGAAAGCTTGACATTCAACAAGTCATTGATACCTTTGCAACACACCATTGTAACAGGCGTATTGTCCTACTATAGAACATGCAATGGAAAGTGCTGACATTTGCCACATTGTTGTTGGTTGAAGTACTTAGCCCTTGATGGGCTTAATTTTGTTGCTATTCATGTTTTAAGCCATCCTTTGCATTGTTTACCACGGGACCAAAAGGAGTTTAATTGTAAAACCCCAGTCTCTGCAGAAATTGATAGGTTTCTGTTCTTTACTGTGAATGCTTGACTGAATTATGGTGTCCATTTTATCCACTGCAAATGGGCCAGGTGGCACATTGTCCTACTCTGGTTTGATCATATCTCCCACAGGCCACAGCATAGGTTGCCTTTGACTTGGTCTCCTTTGTATCTTGCCCTCTGACTGTTGATGGTCTATCATTGCTTACCATTGCCATTCATGGTTTACTCCATCCTGTGCATTGTTTGCAACTGGACTCAGAGAAGCTTAGATCCACAAACCTATAGTATATGCTAAAATTGATGGGTTCCTGTTCTTTACTGTGAATGCTTAACTGCATTGTGGTGTCCATTTTATCCACTGCAAATGGACCAGGTGGCAGATTGTCCTAGTCTGGTTTGATCATGTCTCCCACAGGCCACAGCATATGTCAGCTATGACTTTGTCTCCTTTCTTGTTCTGTCACTGTTAATGGTTTAGCATTGCTTGCCATTCATGGTTTACTTCATCCTGTGCATTGTTTGCAATTGGACTCAGAGAAACTTAGTTCTACAAACCAATATCCTCTGAAATTGATGGGTTTCTGTTCTTTACTGTGAATGCTTAACTGCTTTATGGTGTCCTTTGTATCCACTGAAAATGGGCCAGGTGACACATTAGGGTAGATTTATTAAAACTGGTGCACTCAGAATCTGGTGCAGCTGTGCATGGGAGCCAATCAGCTTCTAACCTCAGGTTGTTCATTTAAGCTTTGGCAATAAAACCTGGAGGCCGATTGGTTTCTATGCAGAAATGAGCCTGAGTTTGCACTCTGACTGCAGCTTTATTAAATAAATCCCATTGTCCTACTCTGGTTTGATCATATCTCCCACAGGCCACAGCATAGGTCGGCTATGACGTGGGCTCCTTTCTTGCTCTGTGATTGTTAATGGCCTAGGATTGCTTGCCATTGCATTCATGGTTTACTCCATCTTGTGCATTTTTTGTGGATCTAAATTTCTCTGGATCCAGTTGCAAACCCATAGCCTCTGCAGAAATTGATGGGTTTCGGTTCTTTACTGTGAATGCTTAACCACTTCACCCCCGGACCATTTGGCTGGCCAAAGACCAGAGGACTTTTTACAATTTGGCACTGCGCTGCTTTAACTGGTAATTGCGTGGTCATGCAATGTTGTACTCAAACGAAATTTGCGTCCTTTTCTTCCCATAAATAGGGCTTTCTTTTGATGGTATTTGATTGCCTCTGTGATTTTTATTTTTTAAAACAAAATATGGACTTTCAGTTTTGGAATTTTTGCACTAATTGCTACTTATTTGCACATTTACTAGGGATTCATTTTCCCTTTTTGTGTTTAAAACTTTTATTATACACATCCTTATTTTATAATCTTTAATTTTGCACATCTCTAGTGTCTTCAAAGGTTTTTTCACATATTAAGATATCTACTTTAGTTTTCTATGTGAGACTTGTTTTAACCATTACTTTATCATATTTTTTTATTTATTTATTGTTATATTAATGTTTGATGGGCCATCACTTTTAGTCATTTTTGATGTGCTTACTTCTCACATATATGAGCTTTTTATTTTGTTTTTTTTATTTTGATTTATTTGAGTTTAGTATTGGACTTTGTGCTGGCGGCTTTTACACTTTACTATTCATTTTATTTATTTTTTTAGCGCAGCGTTTAACCCTTGGGTTTTTTATGATTTTTATTTTTTGCAACAAACGGAAAAAGACCGAAAATTTTGAAAAATAATGATATTTTCTACTTTTTGTTTTAAGAAAAATCCAATAAACTTAATTTTAGTCATACATTTAGGCCAAAATATATTCAGCCACGTCTTTGGTAAAAAAAAATGTCAATAAGTGTATATTTATTGGTTTGCGCAAAAGTTATAGCGTCTACAAACTAGGGTACATTTTCTGGAATTTACGCAGCTTTTAGTTTATGACTGCCTATCTCATTTCTTGAGGTGCTAAAATGGCAGGGCAGTACAACCCCTGCCCCCCAATGACCCCATTTTGCAAAGTAGACACCCTAAGGAAATTGCTAAGAGGCATGTTGAGCCCATTGAATATTTTATTTTTTTGTCCCAAGTGATTGAATAATGAAAAAAAAAAATACAAAAAGTTGTCACTGATATATTGCTCACACGCCATGGTTATATGTGGAATTGCACCCCAAAATACATTTTGCTACTTCTCCTCAGTATGGGAATACCACATGTGTGGGACTCTTTGGGAGCCTAGCCGCCTACGGAGCCCCGAAAACCAATCACCGCCTTCAGGATTTCTAAGGGTGTAAATTTTTGATTTCACTCCTCATTAACTATTACAGTTTTGAAGGCCATAAAATGCAAATATGGCACAACTCCCCCCCCCAAATTACCCCATTTTGGAAAGTAAACACCCCAAGCTATTTGATGAGAGGCATGTTGAGTCCATGGAATGTTTTATATTTTGCCACAAGTTGCTGGAAAATTACAAACTTTTTTTTTGCACAAAGTTGTCACTAAATTATATATTGCTCAAACATACCATGAAAAAAGAGATTGATCGGTGGGTATGCCCACCATTAGAATACCTCCCTTCATCCACCCACTTCTAATGATGGGCATACATGCACCGTTTTGTTTTTAACTGTGGTGGTGAAATCACCCCCTACAGCGCTGGAGTCATGGCTTTATGTATCGTGGGAGCAAACGCTGTTGCTGTCAAGATAAATAAATCCGCGCTGTAGCTGAATGGCGTACCTGCTAAGCAATTGATGGTTAACAATAAAACAAACATTACAGTTTAATAGCAATGCCCTGTACACACGGTCGGACATTGATCGGACATTCCAACAACAAAATCCATGGATTTTTTCCGACTGATGTTGGCTCAAACTTGTCTTGCATACACACGGTCACACAAAGTTGTCGGAATTTCCGAACGTCAAGAACGCGGTGACGTACACCGCGTACGACTAGACTATAAAAGGGCAGTTAAATATCAAGTGCGACACCCTTTGAGCTCCTTTTGCTAATCTCATGTTAGTAAAAGTTTGGTGAGAGACGATTCGTGCTTTTTCAGACTTGTGGTTTTCAGATCGTATTTCTGCTGTTCAGTTTGTGCTTGTGGGTTTGTATCTGGTCTTCAGTGCATGCAGAGAGTTCCCATTGATTTGTCATTGTGTTCTTGTCCATTCGTTACTGATTTTCAGGTCACTCTTCACAGGCCTTGCTGTTCTTCAGTGCGTTCTGTTACTTCGTTCTGACCAGCCGATCATTTTCTAGCCATTGCGTGTACGTACTCATCGTAGAGTTCATGCTGTGCGAGGGCTTGGTGTTGCGGTTCTTACTTTGACACAAGCCCAGTCCATGAACAGGGTGAGGAGGAGTTCATGGACCAAGAATTGGTTGCTCCAGCGTGACTAATTCTGTCACATGCCTTTGCTCCGTGAGATCCGTGAGAATCCTGACAATTTCAGGTACTTTCTCAGGATGACGGACCCCGTATGTCACCGTTTGTTGGCTTTACTGACCCGTTTATCAGCAGGCAGGATACCTGCGAGAGGCAAGCCATCACTCCGGAGCAGAGGCTAGTCGCCACCCTGCAGTACTTGACAATGGGGAGAAGCCTGCAGGACCTCAAGTTCTCGACAGGCATCTCCCCCAGGCTCTGGGGATCATTATCCCAGAGACCTGTTCTGCCATTATCCAGGTCCTGCAGAAGGACTATATTAAAGTGGAGTTCCACCCAAAAGTGGAACTTCCACTCATTAGATTCCTCCCCCCCTCCGGTGACACAGTTGGCACCTTTCAGGGGGGAGGGGGGTACAGATACCTGTATATTACAGGTATCTGTACCCACTTCCGGCATAGATACCCGCAGAATCTGCGGGTATTTACGCCACTTCCTGCTCCCTCCCCGCTGCCTCCTGGGAAACACACGGGTCCCAGAGGCAGCAGGGACCATCCGGATTGCGCTGCGCGACTCGCGCATGCGCAGTAGGGAACCGGGAAGTGAAGCCGTACGGCTTCACTTCCTGATTCCCTTTCCGAAGATGGAGGCGGCAGCACCCGAGGACGGAGAGACGCTTCGGCCTCGGGTGCCGACATCGCGGGCGCCCTGGACAGGTAAGTGTCCATGTTTTAAAAGTCAGCAGCTGCAGTATTTGTAGCTGCTGACTTTAAAAAAAAAAATTTCGGTGGCGCTCCGCTTTAAGGTAAGATTTTTATCCTTTAACATCACATTTTATTGTATTTAATGTTTGCTAATGTAATGTATTTCTTTACTTATTTCCTAATTACCATGATTGTAATATGCTGTGAATGTCCCCTTTGTCCTCATGCATGCTGGATTTTTTTTTTTGTCCTTCATACATATTTGCCTTTAAAAAAGAAAACAAAATAAGTGTAGCGCTAATGTAAACAACCATAAATGTCTAACATAGAGACACAATAGTCCAAGGGCTAATAAACCTCTAGATATAAATTAAACAAAAGTCCTCCATATTTATATAGCTCATATAAAATAATAGTTCATAGATATTGCGTGACTTCATGTGTGGAGCATAACAATGGGTGCGTGACATCTGAAGTGAAGAAAGTACCACCACCGACAATAAGGAGGCTTACCGGATCAATTGGACCCAAAAAGACATCCGCTTAGTTGGGTCAAACAGGCTTAGGTGGTGAACAGCTGTAGGAGATCCGGAAGGGTTATAAGAATGGAGGTCTTGAGATGAACCGTGGACCGATGTGTCCCATTGAAAGCTGAACTCTGGGAATAAGGAACCGTTCCCCTTGTAGTTGGTCTCCCTCTGCACTCTGGAGTAGATAGGGGTGCCAAGGTGAATGTAGAAGAAAAGTCTAATGCTTATACACTCCCGATTAGGACTTTTTGAAAGTTTTTCAGCTTCCTCAACCACCTTTACTATTGTACTAGGACCAATCAGGGCTCATCAGTAATCCTGACTGACTTTATGGAATTGTTTCCTCAGTCCGGCCACCGACATTCTGTCCTTGGTGTGTGATGGGGAGGGGAGTCCGGTGTCCAGCGCTCTGACAGAGCACTAATGAGCGGGAGAAGTCTGGAGAGGCACAAGTCCCGCCCACTGGGTGTGATTGGGGGGGAATCTGATAGGTGGACCTTATACCTTTGTCTTTAAATACTCCCTAAAATAAATGTTATACTGATGTTGGGCAAGAATGTTTGTGTCTAATCTGCTTTCAATGTTTAAGTGCAAAATGATTAATTTTTGGTTCTTGTTTGACTTCACAGTTTCCTTTCACGCCACAGGAATGGCAGACTGTGGCCTCCCACTTTGCCCAGCGGTGGGACTTTCCTAACTGCATAGGGGAAATTGATGGGAAACACATCCACATAGTCCCACTACTCAACTCGGGGTCATACTATTACAACTACAAGGGGTTCAATAGTATTGTGATGTTGGCGGTGGTGTCGGCTACTTAAGAGTTCCTGTATGTGGACATGGGGAAGAATGGCCGGATGTCAGATGGTGAAGACATCGCCCACACAGAGTTCTACAGGCGTCTCCAGAATGGCAGCTTAGGCTTGCCACCTCCAGAAGACAATGCAGAAGGACTCCCATTCATCTTCGTTGCGGATGAAGCGTTTGTGCTGGGGACCATCTTATGCAGCCATTCCCTATGAGGACCCTCACCCCGGACCAGAGAGTTTTTAATTACCGGCTGGCCAGAGCCAGAAGAGTGATGGAGAACATGTTTGGAATAATGGCCAGCCGGTTCCGCCTATTTCTTACACCAATACACATGGCAGACTATAAACTCAATCACATCATCCTGGCTTGCTGTATTCTCCACAACTTTTTAGGGAGAAATTCTTGGAACTATGCTGACTCAGTTGGGCCTGAGGCTGGAATTAATAATGAACCAAACCTGACGGCCCTTGAAGTTGGCCGTCCTGGCTTGCCCCCCCAGAGTGCCCGCGAGGTCTGTATAAGATACATGGAATACTTTGCGGGTAGGGGGGCCATCGATATGCCAGACAATGTCTGAGACAATTTTTAAATAAAAATATATTGTAAACTGAACAAATATTTTCTTTGATTTCCTGCTTGGCTTACTTTTAGCTGTCTCCTCGGTTATTTTTTATTAATGGTCTAATTTTTTGGCCTTTTTCTTCAACAGTGCAAACGATAGTTCGTTGACACATGAGGTGACAATCTCTTCTTCGGCTTATTATGTTGTGGGTCTGCTACACACACACACCTTGTTTTTTTGTGAATGTATGTAATGCATTACTGACAAAAATAATAATAATTTTCAACATCATGCCCTAAATTTTGTGGAGTCCTGAAAATGGTGTGATTGTGTAAAATTAGAAAGCACTGTTGGGTGTTTTATGTACTAAAGGAAAATATACTTTGCACTACAAGTGCTCTTGAAACTGCACTGAAACGGCACTTGTAGTGCAAAGTGGATTTGCCGTTAATAAATAACCCCCATTGTCACTGAAAACACCAACTTTACTCCAAAAAATGCTTTTGAGCATAGAAAGAAGAAGCCACACATTGTTGATTATCAATCTTTTTAATCAAAGCACAATCACATGTGCATTTCTAAAAGGTTTTTTAGAACAAAACAACATGTTTGTTGTATAACAATTTTTTTGGTCACATTAAAATATTTCGCAATTGCCTTTTAAGGTAAAACAGGCATGTTTAAATCCATAAAAAATACAGATCTCCCTGGAACTTACAAAGTTCAACTTTTATAGAAAGTGAAGGCAATATCAGACATGAGTATTTATAAACTGTTTTGGATCAATGGACGTGTTTTGTGGGTGCAACCCCTTCCTCTCAGCTACTTTATTATTGAGGAAGGGGTTGCACCCACAAAACGCGTACATTGATCTCCCGTGATGGCAGATAGCACATGTTGACACACTGGGGCTGATTTACGAACATTCTGGTACATTTGCGTGCGCATGAATAGTTATTGCCACATGGCGCATACTTAAACGAAAAGAAACCAGCTGGTGACTTGCGCCGGATGCGCAGAATCGTTCTTAAATACAGACACATTTTTAAATACAGAACAGACATCGGGCACTTGCTCATTGTAATGCTGATCATGTTAATGAGCTTTTCCTTATCACATGGAGAATATTGCTTCCAGTTTTATTCCATTCATTAATTTCTTTTTAAAACAACTCAATAATCATTCTAGAGATCTTCCTCCTATTAACAACTGTGCGGATATTCCCTGGATGTGAAATGTCATAATTGTCAAAATGTAATTGTGTGCATTTTACAGTGATAATCTATAATCATTGGTGGACCTGAAACTTCCATGAAAACATCTTCTTAATACATGTCTATGTATTATGCATTCTGGACAATTCATTTCCCCATACACTGTGCAATGTGATTGGATAACATATAAATCTACTCATCTATCTGAGCAATTCTTTCCCCATACACTGTGCAATCTGATTGGATGACATTTAAGTCCACTCGATTGTGCAATTCTTTCCCCATACACTGTGCAATGTGTAATGGGTTAATTTAACCCAAAAAGAGAAAGCAGCTTGT
This sequence comes from Lithobates clamitans, assembly GCA_037952925.1. Lineage (NCBI taxonomy): Eukaryota > Metazoa > Chordata > Amphibia > Anura > Ranidae > Lithobates > Lithobates clamitans. Next base: position 457,940 of record JBBGZY010000415.1, read on the forward strand.
GTCTGGTGGTGTAGCTGATTAGTAACTCCTATTCAGAATGTGTCAGCACAAAACCAAATGCAGTTCCGTGCGTTTTTTTCTGCATTGAGGCTGGATTCACACCTATGCATTTTTAGTGCTCTTTGCATATTTGCACTACAGAACATGTTCCATAGGAAACAATGTTAAATGGACTGTAGTGCAAATCTGCAAAATGCAAAAAGCACTAAAACTGCATAGGTGTGATTCAGCCTCAGGGCCAGTTCACACCAGATGCAGTTCCATGCATTTCCGTTTTTTCTGCACCAATTTCAGTCAGTTCCGGTCAGTTTCTGCACCAGAAACTGACTGCATGATGTGAACTAGAGCCATTGGAATACATGGCAAACACTGTGCATGCTTTTTTAGTGCAGAAAAAAGCACACGGAACTGCGTCTGGTGTGAACTAGCACTAAAAATGCATGCAGTGTTTTCCATGTATTCCAATGGCTCTAGTTCACACCATGCAGTCAGTTCCGGTGCAGAAAAAAAAGCGACCGGGAATGCATCTGGTGTGAATTGGCACTCAAAACTTATTTCTTAAAGAAACCAAAAGGTAGTAATGTTGTAACCCCTTTTTTTGAAGCGTGAAAAATATATTGCTCACAAAGAGGGGAGCATTTCCAGCATATTATCTGTGTGATCGTGTGTGTCTGTTGGTAGCCCCCCCTCCCCCCCTATGTATATTATCTGTGTAATCGTGTGTGTCTATATATATTATAATAAATCTATATAAAAAAAAAAAAAAAACACACACGGCATACATTTATGCAGATTTTGACCATTAATATGTAATGTGTCTAGCCACTAAGGCCCGGTCCACACCGGTGCGATGCGAGAACACTGCGAATCCACTGCGGGTTCCCGCATCGCACCGACTCGCATGTCAGTTCACACTGCCATATGCGAATCGCTGGGGAGTGTCAATGCATTGTTAACGACACCCCCGGTTCAGCTTGCATATCGCACTGAGAACTGACAGTTTGGACAGGAATCGGATCACATGTGTGTGAACACACATGCGATCCGATTCTGGCCCGAACAGAAAAAAGGGTCCTGTGCGTGTTTGCACCGAATGCAGTGCGATATCAGCCATACTATCTGTATGGCTGATATCGCACCGCACAGACATTGCTTGTAATGTGAATGGCAGTGCGCTGCGAATTACATGCGATGTCTGGGATTTTTGGGATTTGTCATGCCAATCAGCCTAGTTAAGCTGCAGCTGGGAAATGTGTTGCATGAAAAGTAACAAAAAACACAAAACTTAAAAATTTGCTACAAATGTTGTTATTGGTCAACAAAACAGGACTTGGAAAAGAGCAAGGAAAGCAAAAAACACATGTATGTTAATTTGAGACACTAGAATATGGTTAACATGAGTTAAAAGGAGTGCGGCCACAAATGGATATCTATTAAAGATTTAAACATTAGTCAACATCTTGAGAACGTTTTTGCAAAATAATGCAGCACAGACAATTAAATCAAAGTGAACAACCTACAAACGACACACATTGACATCAAATATATTTCAAGAGAAAATATCACTCACCCAAAAAAATACAATAAACCAAAGTAAAAAGAAAAACTTGCTCGAAAACACATCTGTTTTGCAAAGACAGACAAAATACATGTGTTACAAACTCGATAAGGACACCCAAATGTACTCTTTTTTTAAAAATTTTTTAAATCCACTTCAGAACTCTCTCGAGAGACTATTCAGCTTGACGCTCATTCACTGTCTCCAAGGTCTTGCATCATCATGGAAGAGACTTAATTTTTAATCAATAGTCTCCATTTTTTAAATTTCCAGATGCCTTCGGCATCCACACCCTTCTTTTTATGCAACATGAAAAAAAAAGTATAGCTTGCTTAGCCATAATCCTATACATTGTTTACTGTCTACCGAAACATTTTTATATACATACAAGTTGCGTGCATCCCACAACACTTCCTTTAATGCACATAGCACTAACCACAATACGCTGTTTATCTTTTTCCAGTTTCCCCAAGCCATACATCATCATTTTTCACTCACCTTCACTCCTGTTATTTCTTTCACCAGATTTTGACTCTTATTGATCACATCTTTCGCTACACCACACCCCCAGAACACATGCTCACTGTCTTCTACACCCCCACAATTAATTCTCGGACAAATATCAGACACACGCGAATCCCTCCTTTTCATAAATAGCCTCGTAGCTAGGCAGTCATGCAAACTCATCCATACTATCTGTCTCTGCACATTTGTCACCCCATATATACTAATTTTCTTCCATACTTCCCCAGCCACTGACGCATTAACTCCCCTAAGGTTACACATACTCCTTCTCTATCAACCACTTTCTCACCTTCACTTTATTCCTCTCCCCTTCTCCTAAATCTGCCAACCTAAACTCTACCCTAAACTTTTCCAATACCCAGTAGTCGCGTGCCACCACGTAAGCCACCGGTATCCTTGAATCCCTTCCCAACCACATGCATCTCCTAAACAACCACCCACCTGAAAAAGCTATCATCCTAGCACACACTCCACCATTCCTCAAAACTTTCACCACACAGAACCAATAATGCATTAACAAAAACACTCACATTCGGAAAGTTCAACCCACCATTACATTCACGTCTACACACATATTCTCTTAACTCTTTCCACTTTCGACCCCCATAAAAAGGTAAACAATAACTTATTAATTTTCCTCAATCTTATCTCCCCAGGAGGGAAGATATTACTTGCATACAAAATTAAAGGTAAGATTACTGCCTTGACTACTAAAACTTTCCCATAAATCGACAATTTTCTTAGACACCAAAACCTCAACTTCTTGGCTATCTTTTCTCCCACTTCATTCCAGCACACTTCCCCTTTCATTCCATAGTCAAACAATACCCAAAATCCTCACTCCACCCTCAACCTTCCCAATCTGATCATCCACACATTCCACTTGTCTTCCATACAGACCCAAACTACACTTATTCCAATTCACACTCATTCCCGCGCATATACAAAAAATTGACAAAAGTAACTTCACCCTTCTTACGCCCACCACCGACTGACACACTGCCACCACGTCATCCATATAACCTAAACATTTTACAATTTCCCCCCCACTCCCAGGCACCAAAAAGCCCCTCACCACCTTATCCCTCTGTATCATCCTTAACAGTGGATCAATAAAACAAATAAAGAGAATAGGGGACAGGGGGCACCCCTGTCTCACCCCAGATTTAACCAAAAAAGCTCGCCCCAAACTCCCATTAACCAGAACCCGACTACTGATCCCCCAATACAACCCTTTTATTACATTAATGAGCAGCTGTGGTATACCCATCAGCTTCAAAACCTCCCACAAAAACCCATGATTTGCTTTATCATATGCCTTCTCAAGGTCAAATGATGTCAGGATAATCAAACTTTTCCTATCTTTACAAAAATTAATTATATCCCTAACTAAAATTAAATTCTCCGAGATCATTCGACCCGGCACTGCACAGGCCTGCATCTCGCTAACCATCCTACTAATGACCTTAGATAATCTCCTCGCCACCAACTTTGCAAAGACCTTGTAGTCTGAATTTAGTAAGGAGATAGACCTCCAATTGCGAATATCCATCTTATCTCCCTTCTTATAAATTAATACCACTACCCCCTCTCTCATAGATTCTGATATAATGCCTTCCCTCATCATGTAACTAAATATCTCAACCACATCCCGCTTAATAATATCCCAAAACAATTTAAAAAACTCACTTGGTAAGCCATCCCCTCCCGGGATTTTATTCGCCCCCATGCTTGCCACAGCTTCCCACACCTCCTCCTCATTCACTGCTTTCTGCAAAAAAACCTTATCATCCTCATCTAAATTATCCTCTACCATAGCAAACATTCTAGTATCTGACTCATCAACACACACTCCCTCATACAATCGTTCATAAAATTTTGTCACGCATTCCAGCACATTCTCTCCCTTACATTCCCTACCTTCTTCATCATACACACCCTCAAACACTCCTTTTTCCTTACAAACCCTCTTGAAAAAAAAAAACTAGAACATTTTTCATCCTGCTCCAGGTGTTTAACTCTCGCTTGAAAAATAATTTGTTTTCCTCTTTCAGTTAATACCTCTTTAATCCTCTTCCTAACATGGTCTATTTCATCGGTCATGTCATAGCCCATATTTCTAAATGAATATAATGTAGCCAACCTGACTTGTAACCGAAAATATCTCCTTTTCTCACTGCTACTTTTATCCCTACTCTTTCTTTGAAAAAAGAATTTAATTTTCCTTTTGACCCAATCCTACCATCCCAAAATATTTACTAAAATCTTTTTCCTATTAACCCATCTACTATATACCGTACTAAAATGGGCTTTGACATGCTTGTCCTGCAACAATAAACTATTTAACCTCCATACCCCTAAACCAAACTTAATACTATCTCCCATACTCAAATCAACATACACTACCACATGGTCTGAAAAATTACTGGCCTGTGTTTAACATTAGCACATTTTAACGCATCAGAAAACAAACATAAATCAATTCTGCATTTGGTGCGCCCACACTCCAAAAAAAAAGTGAAATATGGATCCAAACCCAGAACAGTATGAGCATCATTGAGATGCAAGTCCTGAATTACCCCATTCAGCATAGTGCTACCTACATCTAACTTAGTCTCCGCTACTCCTATCCGATCTTTCACAAATTGGATCGTATTAAAATCACCCATGATCACACTAGGTCTCCTTCCCACTGCATGTAACTTCAAAACTTCAAAAAACTCAAGACGTTTCTGGCTATTCACAGGAGCATATAAATTAAAAAGCCTAAACTTCTGGTTAAACAAAATTAAATCTGCCATAATTAATCTTCCTGGCACTAACACAACATGAGACATAATGCGAATATTCCTATTTGTAATGATAATGCCTACCCCAGCATTCCTATTGTCCCCAACTGCCGACCATATATAATCCACCACCCACTCCGGAGGCTTGGGCGGTCGATTAAAAAAACACTCCTGTAGACAAATGATGTCTCCTCCATTGACCTTCAAGTCCTCAAAAACAGCACATTGTCTAGCAGGAGACCCAAAACCCCTCACATTGAGGGACACCAGCTTGATGCTCATTCACATGAAAAGGTTCATCATTCACCCCCAGACCTATCACTTAAGCCAGAAAACTGATATACATTCCTCAGGGCCATAACGCTTTTATCATCCAAAAACTCCTGACTAATGTGGCCGGCTGAAAAATTTCTGGAGTCCCTGGACTTAGTGCTGGTGATTCTACCTCCACTCCAACATCCCCTAGGACCTCAAAGGGGTTAGGTGTTTCAATCCCAGCTGTCTCTACTTTCAATTTCTTAGCCCTTCTCTTCTTAGGGCTCCCCAAAGCGTCCACCTTGGTCTTGGCACCCAGTGTCTCCATCTTTTTCACCTCCTCTTCTTGGGCTTCCTGCACTTCCGGCTCCCACTGTAAGGCTGCTGCCAACTCCTCCATAGCCTCCTCCACTGCCCTCTCCACCTCTGCTCCACTCCCCGCTGTTAATGGCTCCACACTAGTGGGTGGCACTTCTACTCTTTCCTCCACTCTCTCCTCCACACCCAGGTGCCCACTTTCTTCCTCTTCCACCACCACCTCCTCCTCCTGTCTTTCAGGAGAGTCAGACAGCACCTGCGTGGACACTGGTCGTCCACTCTCAGCGGTGCACCTGACAGCTTCAGCATAAGAGACATAGGCCCTTCTTACTTTTGGACAATTCTTCAATGTATGATCACATAGTCCACATATATCACAGGCCCGCTTAATCAAGCAAGCCCCAGCCTCATGTTCCTCCTCCCCACAGTTCTGGCAGTGCATCTCCACATTACAGCCATCTCTGGTATGCCCAAACTTATGACATCTTCTGCAGTATGTCGGTTGATCAGGGTAGTAGAGAAACACTCTATTTCCTGCTATTGAAAAATTAGCTGGTGGATGCCACACTCCACCAATCCCTTCAGAATCCACCTTCAGCTTGACAAAAAAAACTTTAATTTGCCATTAAAGATCTCCAGACGATTAGTTAGCCTGAAGCCTCCCTTCACTGCAGAGCAGTATCTCTTCAAAAAGGCCACTACCAAGGCAATGTCCGTGAAGGGGTTAAACAGGTGAACAACCAGTGGTTTCTCCTCCATAGCATACAAGGGTTCCACTATGAAAGGCCTTATAGACTCATGGTTAGCCTTCTCCAATTCCTTACACTTCTCAATAACTCCCATGCAAAAATTGCTATGCACAAAAGAAACATCATAGTACCTTGGTGCTGCATGGTCCTGGATACAATAGATGTGACGTGGTTCCACTGCAACTGTTTTCTCCAGCAAATCCTGAACAAGGAACTCCAATGCAGATGACCAGGCATAACCTGAAACCGCAGGGTGTTCTGAATCCCCTTTCGCTCCATTGAGCTCAGCAAAGAAAAATTCAGACCATCACACAATCTTGGCTCTTTTCAGGGCAAGGTAAAGAATGCTATCTGCAAGCTTTATATAACATAGGTTTGTGTGCTAATGAGGCAAGTTCACCCAATGTAGAGAGAACTTTAAAGTGGGTACACCTGTTAAGGATGTCCTTAAATTACTAACCCAAAAACACACTCTCTGAGCATGCCCAGAAACATACAAGTGCTGTTCACACACACAAAATAAACTAAAGTCCCTGAGCATGCCCAGACCAACCCAAATGCAGCTAGCACCAAATAAGCCACCCCCTGTCCAAAATTAAACACATCATCCAGCATGTCCTTAATTAAGGTTAAGAAAAAAGAAGGTTGAAAAAAGTACTGGACTGCTCTAAAAACACACCAAAAACGTATCATAAATGCACTGGATTGCATCAAAAACGCACATGCATATGGACTGTGTTTCTATGGAGTGAACTAGCCCTAAGGCCCAGTTCACACTTGTGCGATGCCAGACATCGCATGTAATTTGCAGCGCACTGCCGTTCACATTACATGCAATGTCTGTGCGGTGTGATATCAGCCATACAGATAGTATGGCTGATATCGCACCGCATTCGGTGCAAAAACGCACAGGACCCTTTTTTCTGTTCGGACCAGAATCGGATCGCATGTGTGTTCACAGATATGTGATCCGATTCATGTCCGAACTGTCAGTTCGCAGTGTGATATGCAAGCTGAACTGGGGGTGTCGTTAATAATGTATTGGATTTATAAAACACAAAGCGCTGTGATGCTAAGTAACTGATAATTACACATAAAACCAAGTTAGGCTGCTATCAAAAAGGAGTGTTTTCAGAATCACATAAAAAAGAATAAATTATGATATTTGAAGCGCTTCACAATGTGATAAAAAAGATGAATAAATATAAATACTCAAATAAATCCAGCAGTGAGTAAAAAATCCTAAAAGAAAGTCTAGCAATAAAAATTGTGTGAAATTATAAAGAATTAGTGACACCAAATGTGTAAAAAAGTCACGTGACCGTGACGCAACGCGTGGGAGGAGCCAAGGACGCTCTGTGCAGACTGGCAGTATCACACAGTGTACTGCAGTGATTCTGCTCCTGTCTGAGGCGGCTGACTGCTATAGTGAAACCTGCATATGCCTTATCATTATAAGGCGCACGTGAGTGGATTGAAGTTTGCCTGTGTACCTTGGTATCAAAACTATTGCACAATGATCGTTTTTTTCTCTTATCTGCTTTGTCAATGAGATCTGTTTGTGATTGTCACATCTGATGTGAACAGAAGCAAAAGAAACATTGTTTGCCATAAGTATCAATGAGCACCTTAATTAAGCAAGTGTTTTTTTCTAAACAGCTTTGCTAGTGGGACCTGATCAAAGCTCTATGTCAATCGGATTATACATTTTATAGATTGAACCTTTTGAATACATTCCTATTTATTTTTTATGTGGATTTTTTTACACATTTGGTGTCACTAATTCTTTATAATTTCACACAATTTTTATTGCTGGACTTTCTTTTAGGAATTTTTACTCACTGCTGGATTTATTTGAGTATTTATATTTATTCATCTTTTTTATCACATTGTGAAGCGCTTCAAATATCATAATTTATTGTTAATAATGTATTGACACTCCCCAGCGATTCGCATATTGCAGTGTGAACTGACATGCGAGTTGGTGCGATTGCAGTGGATTCACAGTGTTCTCACATCGCACCAGTGTGAACCGGGCCTAAAGCTAGTAACTTGGGGGGCTTACTCTGCCTGTAAAGTGGTGCATCTCTAGCATGTATCCAAAATGCTGCTTCAAAGATGTATTGCTTTAGAGAAAATATCCAAATCGACATTGCAGCTGCAAGATTTTAACACAAAACTAAAAATAGCCTCCCCCCAATACATACAAGGCAATTGGGGCTGTAAAGGCTTAAAATGAGAACCCCCACGTGAAAAATACCACCCAAAATATAAAAATATTGTGCCCCTCCCACGCACTAACAAACCCCTAGCCAAACACACAGCAACTCAGCCCATGAAAGGGGGGTGGGTGCTTAGGGGCAGGAGGAGCTTGGGAACCCTAAAAGTTGACCACCTTGTCCCCATATTCAGGGGGACAAGAGCCTCTTCCACACAACCCTAGGCTGGGGTTGTGGGGGGCTGCAGACAGGGGGGCTTTACAGAATGTTGAAAGCCCCTTTAAACTTTTGGGTACAAGGTGATTTGTGGTTGGTATTGGGCTGAGCCCAACATGCCCCAAAGGCAGCCAGCTATGTTGAGTGCATGTGGCCTGGTATGGTTCGGGAGGCAGTTGGGTGATCGCTCTTCTTGCCCCTTTCCTAGCTGGCCCTGTTGTTTGCTCTGAAAAAGGATGTGGTTTGGATTGGTGAAGGCAGCTCACAGCCTTTGGAGATTGGAGAATGGAGTGTGGAGTTCCCCTTTAAAAGCAAAAACTAGCCCAAGGAAATCATATGTATTAGAGGGGGAATGTTAAATGCCCTTCTAGGAGGAGCTAGAGGAGCGAGAGTCTTTTTACATAATTTTAACAAGGTACATGTCACATGTTGGCAACATTAACATGACCTGTGTGCAAATATCCGAAAAAAAAACACATAAAAGTGAACCAGCCTAAAAAAAAAAAATGTTGATTTAGAGGTGAGCCCGTTCAACCCACGCAAATGCATTTACGTTGCTTGACATTTACTAAGATTTTGGCCGTGCAGTGAACCAACGCATTTGAACGAGCGCAAATGCCGTTTGCGCATGCGCAGTGCTTAAATTGACCTCACACAGTTCTAAACGTACTTGCAGGCACAGCAAACTTGTTCAGAAAAAGTTACTTTCTCATTCTATTTTGGCCATATTTTTTACTTGGGCAGTTATTACTATACTTCTTCACATCACCCCACATCACCCCCATAATATTGGCTCTTCCAGCTTCTTTTAATTTTGAGTTGAAGATGTCCTTTGCCATGCCCATAGTGGCGCACTGATTTCCACCTCCCATGCGCCGAGATTACTGTAGTAAATGGGGAATAGCGCTGTGTTACCGGCGCAAACATTTCATAAAAAACCAAAACGTACGTTGAGCCTCAGCGTGCGCCTCAACTCATGGCACAAATGGTTCGTAAATCAGCCCCAGTGTATGGGGAAATGAATTGCTCAGACAAATGAGTGTATTTAAACGTCATCCAATCAGATTGCACAGTGTATGGGGAAATTAATTGCTCATACAAATGAGTGTATTTAAACGTCATCCAATCAGATTGCACAGTGAATGGGGAAAGAATTGCTCAGACAGATGAGTAGATTTATACGTTATCCAATCAGATTGCACAGTGTATGGGGAAATGAATTGTCCAGAATGCACAATACACAGACATGTATTGAAAAGATGTTTTCATGGAAGTTTCGGCTCCACCAATGATTATAGACTATCACCATAAAATGCACAATTACAAGTCCAGGGAACATCCGCACAGTTGTTGATAGTAGGAAGATCTCTAGAATGAATATTGAGTTGTTTCAAAAAGAAGTGAATGAATGGAATAAAACTGGAAGCAATATTCTACATGTGTTAAGGAAAAGCTCATTAACATGATTAGAACTACAATGAGCAAGTGCCCGATAAGTAGGTATAAGCAGTTGTGCTTATACACACATATTTAACAAGTTAAAGCATGTGCGCCCTGTCAGGCAAGGATGAAATGGTGTGCCTTGTCAATGTGCATGTGCAGTTGAGTAAGCTGAAAGAAGGGTGTAAAAAAGCTTGATTAGTTGTAATACAGATCTACATGTTCTGGACAGAATTTGTGCATTTAAACAATATTATATACATACTTTTTAGCCTGGTAACAGAAGATGGTAAACTGTAGTAAAGTTATCCACAGTATTCAGACAAAAATGTAGAAGATTACATTGGCTGCACTTGCTAATGGTAGGCGCGAAGGATTGCGCAAGTGCACAATAGCGCTTCCTATGTAAATATGGTTTGGTGCATATAAGTGCACCATAATTTTTGATAAATGTCTTAAGTCCCGTTTTTTGCGCAATTGCTTCAATTTCTCCACTGCACCACAGGCGCAGGTCTTTAGTAAATCACCCTCACTGTGTGCATCTTTAAAATTTGGCTTTTCTGTAATATGTCAAAAAATTGTCATAAATATAACAATAATAAAGCTGCAATCATTTAGGAATTTCTGGGTGTTTTAAATTCTCCCTAAAACATCAATGATGTTCTTCATTTTGTTTTGAACATCATTGATGTTTTGCTTGATGTTTTCCAAATCCCTATTACACCCCATTATTTCCCCAATGAGGATCTGGGCACTTTCACTGGTGAAGTGACATTCCTCTTCCACAACATCACGATCACCTAAAATTAAAAAAAAAAAAAAAACACCATATATTATAAATATGCAGGCATCCATCTCTTACCTGAGGCTGTGGTCGCAGTCACTCACCTGTTGTGGTGACAATTTCAACAACGTCTCCCTCCTCCTCCCCTGGTTGGGTTTGGGGGATTTCCCCTTTTTCCTGAAGTGGGGGGTCTGTGGTCTCCTCTGACGAGTGGTGTCCTCCGAGTCTTTTCTCCCCTATGTTATAAAAAATAGGTATACTTAGTACAGATATTTGATGGCAGAAATAGGAATATGAAACATTGCTTGGAAGTGGGGTACAATTGTCTGTTTTGGCAGAGTTGCAAGATGAAGAAATATTTTGTCCTTTGTCAAGCTTGAATACTTACCTGTTTTGTACAAGCTTCACAGATGGATTCACCCCTATAGTATACACTGAAGAACCTGTGTGGGCCCCCTAATAAAAAGGGTGTTCTTGTGTCCCACACTAGTGCTCCAGCATCCAGATGTGTAAACAGCTGCTGAGTGTCCTCTCCTTACACAGAATCTAGTTTGCATTTCATTCTAGTTACTAACCCATCTAAACAACAAACTTATTTTAAGAGAAGTAGGCCAGAAAAAATGTATTGAACTGCATCTGGACAAAACATGATGTTTTATTGGCCTAACGAACAATGTTTCCTACGAACGAATAATGTGTCCATGAACATGAAAGTTGCCATTTTAAAATGTACAGCAGTAAAGAAAAGCACACGGAGCAGCACGAACGTTAGAAAAATAAAGAATAGGAACACAGGACAACTACTTACTTTTTTGAAGTACTCTCCTGAGCCTTCTATACTGATCATGCTCCCTTATTTTGAGGTCCGACCACCGCTTCCTCAGTTGATCCTTGGATCGTTGCACCCCAAAATTTCTGTGCAGACTCTTCACAACTTTCGCCATGATCTTGGCCTTTCTCACATTTGGGTTGGGGTAAGGTCTATGCTTCCCGTCATAGTCCGCCCTCTTCAATATGTCCACCATCTCCACCATCTCTACAAAGGACATATTTGAGGCCTTAAGTCGTCTCCTCCGGGATCGTGACATTTCTGGCTCCGGGCTTTCCTCATCCTCCTCCTCGTTGCTGTAATTATCACACGCCTGCTCTGTCTCCGTCATGTGCTCTTCCCCACTGTGCTGAAAGAGAAGGGGCGGGGAATAGACTAGAAAGAAAGTCAGGGGCAGGTGGAGTTTCACGCATGCGCAGTGTATATAAAGCGTAACACGTGTGCGTCGTACGTACGATCTGTGATCAGAGAAAGGAGTATAGGAAGAGCCGATCGTGATAACGAAGATTTAAAATTGGGCCTATATTGCTTATAGATTGAGGCCTATATTGGGACAAGATTAGGAGACTTTAGCCTGACATTAGTGTTTGTCTTGTGTTGTGTCTTGCAGAGAAAATGGATCTAGTCAATGATCATGATGCCAATATTCATTTATATGTACAGGGAGCTGCCCTGTCTGTGGCAGGTAAACCACCCACATTATAACAAAAAAACCAAAGAGGAAGGCAGCGCTGGATCAATTGCTGGAGTTTGTGAAGCCGGTGATCCCAACGGCAGACATCCCCTATTTGAAGGCCCTAATTGGTGACCTGAGGAGCACTTATCTAAGGGAGCACAAGAAGGTCCAGGATTCCCTGAGATCAGGAGCTGCAGATGCCATTTATGTCCCCAGGCTGTGGTACTATGACAGACCGCATTTTCTGGCAGGCCAGACTGAACCCAGGCCAGCACTCTTCACTCTTCCTTCCACGCTCCCTTCTCCCTCAGCTGAGGCTTCTGATGCCCAACCTGGGCCTTCCAGGCAGCAACATGTGGAGGAGCCCAGCTTGAGCCAGGTATAGCATTCTTCTAAATATTTCTGTTGGTCAAATTAATGATGTTAAATCTAGGTTAGTTTGGATTCCTAATTTCTGATTTCACAAAGTGTTTTACATATCAATAGACAGTAGTGGCCATAAATGATTGCGACAAGAATGATAGTCTTTTCTATTAATTAACATTCAATTTGCAACAGTCATGAGATGAAAATTGTGTGTGATTGATGAACCAAAAACTAAAATGATGTTCCTTTTTCATACACAGGAAAGTCTCAGCCAGGAGGTGGCTGGGCCCAGTAGCCTGCCCCATACCCAGGTCCCACCCCTCCGCCTTCAACCAAAAAGTGGCAGGAAGAGGAGTAACATGAAGGTGGCAGCAATTGGCCTATTTTGGAAGGCTACTGCGGCCCTCAGAACCCCCCACAGTGTTCAAGAGGACTTTGCATACATAACAGCCTGCAAAATGCTGGAAATGGAGGAGGGCCAACGCCTAATATGTGAGTATCTCATCTTCCAAGCCCTAAATAAGGGGTTGAGGGGCCAACTCACAAGCCAAAGCCACGTTTGTGAGTTCAACCATGGTCCTCCTCCTCCAGGTACTCCTCCTCCTGCCACACCTCCAACACCAGAGCCACAGCCTGGAAGGAACCGTCTAAGCAAGACCAGAGAGTGATGGCCTGGGTTCAGCCTGGTCTGACAAAAGATGGAAGCTCTTGTATGACCACAGCCTGGGGACATACATGTCATCTGCTGCTGTTCATGATCTCTTCGACTTCTGGATCAGATTGTACTCCCTTATATATTGACTCCTCAGGCCACCAATTTTGCATTAAAATAGTTGATGTGTGTCCTGGGGGCCAAAGGCTTCGCCAATTTCAGCAGTTTCTCCAGCATTGCCTCCCTCTTTCTTTGGTTATGACCCCTTAATAAAGGTATTTTTTTTCTATTATACTCGCTTATGTGTGTTTTCCTTCAAAAAAGACAGTTTATTTGTGAGGAGGCAGGTACATTTCAAAAATACAATGTGAAATTAACAAGAGACACCAACACCAAGCAATCTCCTTGAGATTAAATAATACAAGATAATAATAGTGTTGTGGTAACTTTACACACAAAACACACCCAAAACTATTCTGGAGTAAAAAAAAAAATTATTAAAAAAAAAAAACAGGAGATCAGGATTTAACAAACTAAAACAAAATAATAGAAAATCTAAAAACATTAAAAAAAAAATTATTTTCGGGAGATGTGACTAATAAAAATATTATATTCATGAAATCACGATAAATAATAAAGAAAGAAGTTTGTGAGAAGTCTGTGTGAATATGAGCAGCAAAACAACTTCATTCTTCTAGCATTATAAAGAAGAAGTGACTGTGCTGCATTAAACAATTTAAAACATTGCAGCGTGACGAAAGTGCTATATCCATTACGAATGCTAATTTTACCAGACCGAGCAGTTCCGTCTCGGAATTTATTCTGAGAATGCGCGGCACTTTGTGCGTCGGAATTGTCCACACACGGTCGGAATTTACGCAAACGGATTTTGTTGTCGGAAATTTTATAGCATGCTCTCAAACTTTGTGTGTCGGAAATCCCGATGGAAAAAGTCTGATGGAGCCCACACACGGTCGGAATTTCCGACAACAAGCTCCGATCGCACATTTTCCGTCGGAAAATTTTACCGGGCGTACAGGGCATAAGACTCACCAAACCTGCAAAGCAAATACAAAAAAAACATAGTCAAAAATAAAACATCTCAAGATGGCTATCACCACGGTCTCTCCCTTTTCCTGGGCCCCCAACTCATCCATGGCGTATCTGGGTATAAAATTGACATCCCCTTCAAGTGTACTTCTACACACCAATCTCTCTATCCTGATCCAGAAACTCCAGAATGTATCCAAATCAATACTCAATGTCTGTACCTCTTGGGCAGGGCGCATAGCCCTATCCAAGATATTTCTACTACCCCACATTCTGTATTTGTTCAGGACACTTCCATTACCTATACAATCGGATGTAGCCAAACTACAAAGGATCCTCAATCACTTCATCTGGGCAGCACGTAAGCCCCGCATTAAATCCTCCTTGCTACAAATCCCCAAAACATATGCTGGACCTGGAGTACCAGATCTCATATCCTACTACAAGGCAACTATACTCAACCAGGCCAAAAAACTCTGGGACTCTATCTCTACACAGCTCTGGACTCAAATTGAAGCTTTAGCCCTGACCCAAAGCCCTTCATTGATTCTAGCAGCCACGTGGATTGGATACCATCCCCCTCGCTCCTTTTTACCAACTGTTAATGCTACAATATCCACGTGGAAAGCAATCATCCAAACCTCTTTGGGGCTACATACTCAAGCACTGCATCAGCTACCATTAGCTACCTTGTCTCTCCTTTCAATGGACTTACCTCTGCACAGATAGGTCTCACTAGGTATCCAAAAAATAGGAGACCTGTACCAGAACTCTCAGCTTATATCCTTCCAACAACTTAAAGAGACCTTTGCCCTCCCCAATAAGGATTTCTACATCTACCTAAAAATCCGCCACATCCTTGCACCTACTTTGACTTCACTCAACACTCTGACCAAGGACCTCTTATCCTTCTTCAACCTAACCAATAACAAAGAACACAGTATCTCATACCTCTATAGACTGCTTATAAAGCCTAAACAGGATGGAAAATCCTCAGTTATATCTCTCTGGGAATCCACCCTAAGATGTGAACTTCCTCCTTCCCTCTGGTATGAAGCTATAAGCACCTCCAGCATTCATTTCAAAAACATTTCTCATTGGGAAACCCTATTAAAAATCCTCTACTGCTGGTACTATACCCCGGTGAAATTAGCCCGAATGTTCACATCCCATTCGAGGAAATGCTGGAGGAACTGTGATATGGACGGACATATCTTTCACATTTGGTGGGAATGCCCGTCCGTTACTATATTCTGGACGGATGTCTCCAACCTCATTAAAGATGTAACTAAAGTATCTATCACATTAACTTCTCGGATGGCTCTCTTCGGACTGGGACTATCAAACTGGCACCCAAAATTTCACCCCATTATCACACATATCCTAATTGCTGCTTGTCTCTCCATTGCTAGGTTCTGGAAACAGACCAGTGCACCCAGTCTGAACCATACTACTAATATCCTAAATGATCATCCCTCTATGGAACTCCTATTTGCCAAATCACAGATGAAAGTGAATACATTCTATGATCACTGGCAATATTGGCTGTCAGATCTCCGAGCTGCACCGTGTTCTTAACCACTTGCATGGCCACCAGTTCCTTTTTATTATCTGATGACCCTCCCTATAGAGGATCATCTATCTGCCTAATCGCCTGCCCCAAATTGAGTCATCCAGGAAAGACCACTGATTACTGTACACTGTAGAGCATAAAATGATGTTGCTAAAACTTCTACACACTGTCTCACTCTATTCCATTACCACTTTCCTGATCTCCTTCTTTCCCCTCCCTTATCCCTATTACCCCTCCCGTTAAAGAAAAAAATTACCCTACATACTAGACCCTTACTATTTTGCGTCAGACCTGATATTGTCAATCTCCTTGTATTGTTTGCAACTTCTCTGCTACAATTGTTGTACCATAACAAAGTGTCTCAATAAAGAACATATTAAAAAAAAAAAAAAAGAAACGTGTAGGCCTCTTCACTAGTGTACCTTCGATTTGCCATTTTGGGCTCTAAATTTAGTGGTACACTAGTGTGACTTACAGGTAAAAAAGCTCCTGACTGTCAGCAACTGTATCAAAACGCTACCAAAAAAACTGTTTGCGTTTGCAGGGATCAGGCCTGACTCTGCGAACGCTGCAGTTATGTGTTTAGTGTTTTGTAAGTGACAGTGATCGATCGATACTGCACTTGGGTGGGCTGGGCTGGGCGAAGGGGCAAAACACAGGTGCTAGCAGGTATCTGGGCTGATCCCACTAACACTGCGTTTTTGGGGACCCTAAACTGCTGGGGACGCTAGTACAGATCTGATCAGATCAGATATTGATCCGTTCAGATACTATACCACTAAGGGAGGTGTATGCTGCGTGCGTGGGTGTTAGCGGTACTGGCACTAACCTGACACTGCCTGGGGTGACGCAGACCCTAAAACCTAACTTATATCACCCACCGGGTGATCAGGGGGTTAAACCTTTATTAGGTAATAAACGGCGGGTGCCCTGAAACTATAAAAAACAAACTAACTAACCAGCGTCACCCATAACAGTTATACGGTGGTCACTGGTGAAAGGGTTAACTAGGGGGCAATCGGGGGGTTAAAACCTTTATTAGGTAGTATATGGGGGTCCCTGACGCTATAAAAAGCTGATGGCAAACCTAAATACTTACCTCCCTAACTAGCGTCACCTGTGACACTAATACAGCGATCAGAAAAATGCTTAGTGACACTGGGAACGGGGGTGATCATGGGGTTAAACCTTTATTAGGGGGGGTTGGGGGGGTACCCTAGACCTAAAGGGGCCTACCACTAACTGCTCTACCACTTATAACTGTCACAAAATGACACCAATACAGTAATCAGTAAAAAAAAAAAAAAACTGCTATTGGTGTCACTGTGACAGGGGGTGCAGGGGGGTGATTGGGGGGTGATTGGGGGGTGACTGGGGGGTGATGTGTGTGCCTAGAGTGTTCTACTGGAAGTGTAGTGTTTGGTGCACTTACTTGATGTCTTCTCTCCTCGGAAGCCGGAACGAAAAGGCTTCACGAGGAGAGATTACATCACTTCCTCTGCCGCTGTTTACATTACAGAGGCAGAGGAAGGTTTTCATTCGTCAGGAGCGATCGCGAGGGGGTGGCCATAAATAGATGGCCTCCCCCTTAGCACGGATCACTTCTGTAACAAAGCCGACCGTCGCAGGCACCGGGGGGGTCAGATAGGACCCCCCGCCTGCGGGCAGGCAGGGACAACAGGTAAGCCCTTATACCTGCCCATGCCATTCTGCCGACATACATCGTCGTGCGGCGGTCAGCAAGTGGTTAACTGCATGTATCCACTGCAAATGTACCAGGTGGCTTTTTTGTGATGCACATACATTTGGTATAGAAAAGTCTCCCCCCCCTAAAAATCACATTTTGTTGCTTTGCAGCCTGAAATGAAGACTGTTTTGGATTGGAAAAAATTCTCAATTGGGTGTACCACAATGTGATTATTTTAGAGGGAGTGGTTCTTTTCTATACCCACTGTATGGGCATCACAAAGGAGGCCTGAGGCCAAGTCATAGCTGACTTCCTGTAGCCTGTGGGAGATATGATCAAACCAGAGTAGGACAATGTGCCACCTGATTTAATTTCACATAAAAGGGAATCCTCTTGAGTTTTATGGACTTTCTCCTCTGCTGTTTTCATATGTTCTCTCCAGGGCATGACATTTAATTGTCTGTGTTTACTGTCTTCCTGTGATTATTGCAGTGTTTTTTTATCAATGGTTAATACAATAAATGTCTTATTTTCTAGTCCAAATGTCGTTTGGTGTCTCTGCCTTTCATTTTTGTTTATTTTTATGTGTTTGAAACTTAGCTCCCCCACTTTTACCCCTAGCACCTGCATAGCACCTGCAAAAAAAATTGGCTGGAGCCGCCCCTGATTACCCTGTACTTTCAGTCAATGCCTGGATAGTAGTTCACTCTCTCTTTTCAATCAGAGAAGGATGTATTATGACGTCTACTGTATGGTGCTCCTCTCCCCTTTTGCCCATCATTGTTGAGCTTCTCCTAAAAATCTGTGTAGACGCAACCACTGGGGTGGCCCCAGGACTTTTAGGGCTAAGAAGTGCTAACAGTATGTCCTTATAACTGTTTTTGCATATTATGTACCCCATTATTTGCAATTCTGCTACTAAGTGCAGTGTGGCTTTACTACTGTGGTCCTGTGTGGCTTTTCTCTTATGACAGATGGCGATCTGTGTTTTTTTACCACCCCATGAATTATCATGTTGTTTTGGCTTCCCCACAATGTCTGATGACATTCTGTAGGGTCTTTACCCCATGACTTGACTTTTATTTATGTGACTAAAGTTGTTTTGTGTGGCTTTAACCCTGCAAATGATTGCATGTGGTACTTACTAATTGGTTGATTTACTAAAACTGAAGAGTGCAAAACCTGGCGCAGCTCTGCATAGAAAACAACCAGCTTCCAGTTTTTTTTTTTTTTTGTCAAAGCTTTATTAAACAATCGGATGTTAGAAGCTGATGCAGCATGCACAGCTGCACCGGATTTCACATTCTCCAGTTTTAGTAAATTAACCCCTAAGTGACTAATGACATTTTGTGTGTATTTTGTCCTGTGGCTGATGATGTTGGTTTAGAAAACACAGTAAAACAGTGTCCGTATAAATTGCATTATTATTCTGGCTGTGTCTTGTCTGCCACAACCTTTATTAGGTGCCCCAAATCTTTTTAGATTTGAGAAACACCCATTACAGGCACAGATAGGGAAAGTAAGGCAAAGCAGTTTATTAGTTAAATATTCAGATCTGAAAAGCTCTGAAATTAGAAACTGAAGTTTTTGGTGAGATACAATTTTGTCTTTAAAATGTATTACTTTAGTTAGGTTAAAAATGATTGTTTTGTTATGTAAATAATGATTCCCTGTAGTGAAAATGAAACATTCCATTTAATTGATGTTTCATTAGCAGCTAATTCACCTGAGAATATGCAGTGTATATATACAAACATGACATTATTCATTCTTGGGCTTTTAAAAAACCCTCTTTATAATCTAATTGATTTCTGGACTATTAACACAGGTTAGTAAATATTTTCTTTGCCTTGTAATTAAATAAAGCATTGCAAAAAAATATTAAAAAGGAAGATCTCGCTTACATCTGCGGTTTAGGGACAGTAAAAACATGCAGTTTTTCCTGTCAATCTTGCCACGCATCTAAACTTAGCATAAGAATAGTCAGGCATACATCTGCAAATATAAACAATTAAGTACTCTCTGTGATACTTCTTTATTTGCACTAATATTCAAATTATCAGGACAAGCATGTAGGGTGTAGCCCCTTCTTCTAAGGTCCAAACAGTACCGTTGTATAAAGTTCTAGCAAAATATTAAGTAACACAATCAATGAGCAAAAAAAAACACAAACCTACATAGCAAAGGTAATTAAACTGGGATAGTTGGTGAGATAAGTAAAGGAGTGGTCTATAGATTGAGAAGAAATGGAGAGTCACAGAGGTAAGGTTGATCATAAAACTGTTGGATAGTGTGGTCTTATGAGTTTATGTGAAATCTCCATTAATAGCTGTAAAATATTGTAATTATGAATATATTTAATTTAGCTTGTATCTATGTAGGGGGTGTAACATAGCTTCACAGAAGTCTTTGCTAGACAGACAATTCGGTGCCTAAGCTTGTGTATCTAAACAATGGGACCCAAACCTCTTTGTTCTACACATATGCATTTCAAAGAATCCCATGTTTAGATATGCCATGAGGGTGGTCAATACTTAACTTTCCTGAATGTCATGTACCTACAAATGAAGTCTCCCACTCAAAATAGTCAGTGCCAAAGATTTGCATTAAAGGAGGTTGACTTATGCAAAGCATAGGGATTGGACATGTGGCCAATCCTTAACCAGGAATAGGGTAGTCCACCAATCAGAGCCACGCCATGCCAACCAATGAGGCATCAGTCTGTAATGATATACACAGACTAGATGGGAGGGAAGCACACACTCTATGGTAGAGCAGCCACCAGAATGGAACCTAGGTGGAAATGGTAACTATAGGAAATGTCTGCCTTGTACTTGTAACTAAATATGTTTGTCTTATGTCTTTTATGTCCTACTGTTTGTATATTAATGTTTTAAGGAATATACTCTGTATTCCTTCATGCAATCCATGATTTTTACCCTTTTCCTGTACAATTAGATAGATTGCTGTGTACAGTATTAGTCTAGGCCTCCTTACAATATACCAATAAATTGTTGTTATTGTGTTAAAGCTTTCACTCATGGTCAAAGAACTCTTTTAACCCAAATCATATCTGAGAGATATTAAACGGGTAACAGATAGTGATTTTGAAAACTGAGGTCCACTTTAAGTTCATTTTTTTTGTTTTAAATAGTAATTTGAATCTTAGTTATTATTATTACTATAATAAAGGATTTTTGTAGCGCCAACGGTTGGCGTAGTGCTTTCCAAAATTCAAAAGTTTCCCTTTTTTGAGTGTTTTTTAACTTCCCTATTAAATCATTCAGGTTTCCCCTATTAAATCATTCAGGTTTTCCATTTGATCTGGTGGTGGGAAATAATGTCGGACATGTTTGCAGTACTCCCATTTTCTTTTTTATCATTTCTTTCCTGTTTTGCAAAAAGATCATTAGTTGCTTTTTTGCATTGAATGAGGTACACAACATTACTGATGGTAAAGCTGTATAGTCTTGTAATATTGAAGGTACCTTTTGCGTTTTGCAATTTTTAATGGAATTATTTGGCTGTACAGTTTGCTGCATTTGGTTCCTTTATTTGTAACCATCTGCAAATATCTAACCAACAATATGTGAGACACTTTTTCTTAATCTAGTTATGTATCACAGAAGCCCATCAGGATCTTCTTCCTAACTTAGTTGAATGGTGAAATTATCATTATTGCACACCTTGTCCTTATTGTTCTAAAGAATAACATTGCTTGCACTTACCAGGTTTTGTATGGTCATTGTTAATTGTTGGCATGTCTAAGATTGCACACAGGTGTTTCTTGTGTTTACAGTTATGTGCTTATAATGATTTAATAATGTATAGACTAGGCAGGTACATAAAGAATTGGCCTAAAGAGAATGTAAATCCTAACAATAAACGTCTCTTATTGCTCCCTTTTACAGTTTTTTGTAGATTTGTGAAATATTTTTTTTTTAAAAACTAACTTGTCAGAAATTCAGATCCATTTTTTTTTAAACTAACTTGTCAGAAATTCAGATCCATTTCATGTCCTCCATACACTTCTTGTGTTATCTCAAGGAGCTTGGTAAGCCTTAAAGGGTAAGTTCACCTTTGTACATTTTTTTTTTTCTTCTAAATTTCAGCTCCCTTATGCACCAACGCTTTCCATCTACAGTCACGTACTTTTCTTGTGTTAATCCATGTATCCAGACGTTTCCATTAGTAATGTCTTCTTCCTGATCAGACTAGAGGTCATGACACAGGAAGGAGTTGACCAGCTGACCTCATTAGCACACATCCTGCATCTTACACCCTCCCACTCCCAGCTGCACGTTTTTTAAATGAAATGCAATCAATCAGTGATCACCCTACTCACTAAATACACAATCAGATTGCATAGTGTATTGTCATCTTTATACAAGTACATAGGAGGGAGTGGACAGAAACACTCAGCTGTCAAGCCCCGTTCACAACTCTGCATAGTGGGAATTTGCATTCACACATGCGTTTTATTTATTTTTTTAGTGAGTTTGTACACCTAAAATTACTAGTTGAGCTTTCAGTGCCATTAATTGTTAACGACACACCAAACACAGAAGCAAACACATATTTTGCCATGTGAAAAAACGAGGGGCAAATGCTGCAAAGCGCACATTAAAAAACACACAACCCACAAAACTCCAAAATGTTGCATTAACCACATGTAGTGCATCCCATGGAAATCAATGGGCTGCCCTATGCGTGTTACAGGAAAAACGAGTCACAAAACATGCGCTACCACTATGCTTGCTGTGAATGGGGCCTGAAAGTGAAATTGTTGTGATAACACAAGAACAATGAGACTCTATTCACATCTGTGCATTTCCTTGCATTTCAGAAATGCACTGCACCAAAAATTGCAGTAAAAAAATTACTAAAAAATGCAATAAAACTCTGCTCTAAAAAAATGTTCTTAAGATTCTTTGGGGCGATTGCTGCGTATAGGGCAGCCCATTCAGGCGGGTGGGCTGCCCTATGTTTGATGAGTGCATATACTCAAATGCCTCCCCCCCTGCTAAAAAAAAAAAGACACATGTGGGAATGCGAGCTCCCGCTCTGCAGAGTTGTGAATGGGGCTTGACAGCTGAGTGTTTCTGTCCATTCCCTTCTATGTACTTGTATAAACATGGCCATACACTATGCAATCTAATTGTATATTGTCTATTTAGTGAGAAGGGTGATCACTTATTGATTGCATTTCATTTAAAAAACATGCACCTGGGAGTGGGTGGATGATGCAGGGTGTGTGCTAATGAGGTTAGCTGGTCAACACCTTCCTGTGTCATGACCTCTAGTCTGATCAGGAGGAAGACATTACTAATGGAAATGTCTGGATACATGGATTAACACAAGAAATGTAAGTGACTGTAGATTTAATGGAAAGCTTTAATATTTTTGCAAAAAAAAGTACATGAATTCCATATTGGTGCATAGGGGAACTGGAATTTAGAAAAAAAAAGAGTACAAAGGTGAACTTACCTTTTAACAGTTCTTATATCATGACTACTGATCAATTAGTGCCTATGTTGCCTAGTAGTTTTTAAAATATGTTTAAAGAGATAAAACATAGGAAAATTTGCATGTATTGATGAACTGTACAACATGGCTTTTATTTTTTATTTTTTTTATTTTGTTGTGACATACACTTTAAGTATAACTATGGTCTTGTTTGCTGCAAATAAATATACAATATCTCATAAAAGTGAGTACACCTCTCACATTTTTGTAAATATTTTATTATATCTTTTCATGTGACAACACTGAAGAAATGACACTTTGCTACAATGTAAAGTCGTGAGTGTACAGCTTGTATAAGAGTGTAATTTTGCTGTTCCCTCAAAATAACTTAACACAGCCATTAATGTCTAAACCACTGGCAACAAAAGTGAGAACACCCCTAAGTGAAAAATGTCCAAATTGGGCCCAATTAGCCATTTTCCCTCCCGGTGTCATGTGACTCGTTAGTGTTACAAGGTCTCAGGTGTGAATGGGGAGCAGGTGTGTTAAATTTGGTGTTATCGCTCTCACTCTCTCATACTGGTCACTGGAAGTTCAAAATGGCACCTCATTGCAAAACAACTCTCTGAGGATCTGAAAAAAAGAATTGTTGCTCTACATAAAGATGTCCTAGGCTACAAGAAGATTGCCAAGACTGTGAAACTGAGCTGCAGCATGGTGGCCAAGACCATACAGTGGTTTAACAGGACAGGTTCCACTCAGAACAGGCCTCGCCATGGTCAACCAAAGAAGTTGATTGCACATGCTCAGCGTCATATCCAAAGGTTGTCTTTGGGAAATAGACGTATGAGTGCTGCCAGCATTGCTGCAGAGGTTGAACGGGTGGGGGGTCAGCCTGTCAGTGCCAAGACCATACGCCACACACTGCATCAAATTAGTCTGGCTGTCGTCCAAGAAGGAAGCCTCTTCTAAAGATGATGCACAAGAAAGCCCGCAAACAGTTTGCTGAAGACAAGCAGACTAAGGACATGGATTACTGGAACCATGTCCTGTGGTCTGATGAGACCAAGATAAACTTATTTTATCCAGCATGTGTGGCGGCAACCGGGTGAGGACTACAAAGAGATGTGTGTCTTGCCTACAGTTAAGCATGGTGGTGGGAGTGTCATGGTCTGGGGCTGCATGAGTGCTGCCAGCATTGGGAAGCTCCAGTTCATTGAGGGAACCATGAATGGCAACATGTACTGTGACATACTGAAGCAGAGCATGATCCCCTCCCTTCGGAGACTGGGCCGCAGAGCAGTATCCCAACATGATAACGACCACAAACACACCTCCAAGATGACCACTGACTTGCTAAAGAAGCTGAGGGTAAAGGTAATGGACTGGCCAAGCATGTCTCCAGACCTAAACCCTATTGAGCATTCAATACACAAGGTCTCTAACATCCACCAGCTCTGTGATGTCATCATGGAGGAGTGAAAGAGGACTCCAGTGGCAACCTGTAAAGCTCTGGTGAACTCCATGCCCAAGAGGGTTAAGGCAGTGCTCGAAAATAATGGTGGCCACGCAAAATATTGACACTTTGGGCCCAATTGGGACATTTTCCCCTAGGAGTGTACTCACTTTTGTTGCCACACACACACACACACACTGCTGAGCAAAAATTAAAGGAACACTTTGAAAACACATCAGATCTCAATGGGGAAAAATATCATGCTGGATATCTATACTGATATGGACTGGGTATTGTGTTAGAAACGAAAAGGATGGGGGGCGAGCCTGAGCAGAAGATGTAACCAGATGAAGGGGGCATGTCTGAGCAGCAGATGTAAGCAGACGTGTCCTGCATATCCTTCGCTACTATCCGCTACATGATCCTGAGGGCATTGTCCCACCCGAGCCGATTATTGCCACTCCATTACCGGAGGCCTCCCACAGCCTTGGGTAACCCATCTGGGGGTCTCGCATGGATGTCGAGTACTTCTAAGTGATTCAAGGAGGCTCACACCACAGACCTCGTGGAGCAAGATGGCGCCAGTCTCCAACAACGGACACTGAAGTATCAATATAAGGCTGCAGCACAAAAACTTTTTGCCAAAACCCTTCCAAAAGCTAACATCCCTTCTCCTGTAACACCTGAGGACTCCTCTGGAGGAGTCTTGGAAGCAGATGACATGGTTCCCCTGGAGGATGGCAATGGATCCGGGCAGGAGTGGGACACAGTAAGTACCCCTGTAAATGCCTATACACTGCCATTGGGGCCTACAGGGATGATGGATGATTCTGAGCCCACCTTTAGAGATTTCCTCTCGGCAGTGACGGCTGGCAATGCATCTATTGCTGCACTTGCTGATGAGCTCAAAGGGGTGAAAACATAATTCACATTTAAGAGACAGGACACGCATAAATTAAGGGAAAGAACATCAGCTTTGGAGGGGAGGGTTAGCTCTGTGGAAGATGACATTATACCTTTGCAGTGAGATCTCGGCTACAATATACACCTTACAACTCAACATTCTGCCCTCCTGGATGACTTAGAAAACAGGCTGAGACGTAATAATATCCGCGCCATTGGCATACCTGAGTGGGCAGAAGGAAAGAACCCTGTAACATTTATTAGTTACTAACTACATTCGGTAAAGATGCCTTTTTCTCGCTGTTCACTGTGGGGCGAGCTCACAGGGTTCCAGCGCGTCCTCCACAACCATGGGCAAACCCTTGTCCTTTCCTATTTAAAGGGTAAGCTCACCTTTGTACGCTTTTTTTCTCTAAATTGCAGCTCCCCTACGCACCAATATAGCATTCATGTACATTTTTTGCAAAAATATCAAAGCTTTCCATTAAATCTACAGTCACTTACTTTTTTTGTCCTAATCCACATTTCCAGACGTTTCCATTAGTAATGTCTTCTTACTGATCAAACTTTAGGTCATGACACAGGAAGGAGTTAACCAGCTGACCTCATTAGCACACACCCTGCATCATCCACCCACCCACTCACAGCTGCACATTTTTAAAATAAAATGCAATCAATCAGTGATCACTAGGGATGAGCCGAACACCCCCCTGTTCAGTTCGCACCAGAACATGCGAACAGGAAAAAAGTTTGTTCGAACATGCGAACACCGTTAAAGTCTATGGGACACGAACATGAATTATCAAAAGTGCTAATTTTAAAGGCTTATATGCAAGTTATTGTCATAAAAAGTGTTTGGGGACCTGGGTCCTGCCCCAGGGGACATGGATTAATGCAAAAAAAGTTTTAAAAACGTCCGTTTTTGGGTTTGGTATGAAATTTAGGGGGACCCCCACGTCATTTTTTTTTTGGCCGGGGTTCCCCTTAATATCCATACCAGACCTGAAGGGCCTGGTATGGAATTTAGGGGGACCCCCACGTCATTCTTTTTAAAAATTTTGGTTCGGAGTTCCGCTGTGGGGAATTCCCATGCCGTTTTTATCAATGAACTTTTATGTGTATTGTCGGACCGGCAATGTAATAGCCGCGAGTAGTTTTAAATGACTTTTTTTCTTTGAAATGTCATTTTGCTTTCAGACTATTCTAAACACGGGAAACATGCGCCCCTTTACAGGCATACTATAGACACCCCCCAGCTACGAAATTTAAAGGGATATTACACTTTTATTGTTTGACTTTAAGCATTAATAAAATCACTGCTCCTGAAAAAACAGCTGTTTTTAAAACTTTTTTTGCATTGATCCATGTCCCCTGGGGCAGGACCCAGGTCCCCAAACACTTTTTATAACAATAACTTGCATATAGGCCTTTAAAATTAGCACTTTTGATTTCTCCCCTAGACTTTTAAAGGGTGTTCCGCGGCATACGAATTTGCATTTCCAAATTGTTCGCTGTTCGGCAAACTTGCGAAAAGCCGATGTTCGAGTCGAACATGAGTTTGACTCAAACTCGAAGCTCATCCCTAGTGATCACCCTTCTCACTAAATACACAATCAGATTGCATAGTGTATGGCCATCTTTATGCACCTAAAATTACTAGTCTCGCTTACAGTCCCATTAATTGTTAACGGCACACCAAACACAGAAGCAAACACACATTTTGCCATGTGAAAAAATGAGGGGCAAATGCTGCAAAATGCACAGTAAAAAACACACAACCCACAAAATGCCAAAACGGTTAAATTAGTGTATTGGTATTAGGGTAGAGGAGTGGTAGGGATGAGGAACCGTGTCTGAATTTGGTAATGCACGCATTCTAAAGACCAAATACATCAGAAACTGGTTTTGTTATTTAAGTAGTATAGAAAAGTTTAGCTTTTTCTTTTTTTGTTTTTTCCACTGAAGAATTGCCTAGATTGCACAGATATTGGGAAATATTGCCTGTGAGATTAATGAATCCTAATTTTATTACTGTCTGTTGCTTTTCTATGTATAATTTAGTAGTGGGGATGAGAGGGATTTTATATGTTGACATATGCATTAGTGGTTGTGTGTTTGTGTTTATATTTTTGTTGTCTCAATAAAATTTATTTTTAATAAAAAAAAAAAAAAGAAATTAAAGGATTCCACATCGTTTGATGATAATCAAAGTTATCAACCTACAGAGGGCTGAATTCAAAGACAAAATCAAAGTAAAAAAATGATGCAGCAGGCTGGTCCATTTTGTTGAAATTTCATTGCAGCAACTCAAAATTGTACTCAGTTGTTTGTATGGCCCCCACGTGATTGTATGCATGCCTGACAACATCGGGGCATGCTCCTAAGGAGATGACGGATGTAGTCCTGGGGTATTTCCTCCAAGATCTGGACCAGGGCCTCACAGAGCTCCTGAACAGACTGAGGTGCAACCTGGCTGCGTCAGATGGACCGAAAACATAATGTCCTAAAGGTGTTCTATTGGATTTAGGTCAGGCGAGCGTGGGGGGGCATTCAATGGTATTAATTCCTTCATCCTCCAGGAACTTGCTGCATATTTTTGCCACATGAGGCCGAGCGCTGTCGTGCACCAAGAGGAACCCAGGACCCACTGCACCAGCGTAGGGCCTGACAATGGGTCCAATGATTTTAACCTGATACATAATAGCACTCAGTGTGCCATTGTCTACCCTGTAGAGGTCTGTGTGTCCCTCAATGAATATACCTCCCCAGACCATCACTGACCCACCACGAAAACAGTCATGCTGAACAATGTTACAGGCAGAATAACGTTCTCCACTGTTTCTCAAGGCCCTTTTACATCTGTCACATGTGCTCAGGGTGAGCCTGCTCTCATCTGTGAAAAGCACAGGGCACCAGTGGCTGACCTGCCAATTCTAGTGTTCAATAGCAAATGGCAATTAGGCTCCATGTGCGGGGGGGGTGAGCACAGGGAGCACTAGAGGGCATATAGCCCCCAGGCCACCCTCATGGAGTCTGTTTCTGATTGTTTGGTCAGAGACATTCACACCAGTAGCCTGCTGGAGGTCATTTTGTAGGGCTCATCCTCTTCCCGCTTGCACAAAGGAGCATATACCGGTCCTAGTTATGGGTTAAGAACCTTCTACAGCCCTGTCCAACTCTCCTGGAGTAACTGTCTGTCTCCTGAAATCTCCTCCATGCTCTTGAGACTCTGCTGGGAGACACAGCAAACCTTCTGGCAATGACAGGTATTGATGTGCCATCCTGGAGGAGTCAAAATGCCTGTGCAACCTCTATAGGGTCCAGGTATTGCTTTATGCTACCAGTAGTGACACTCTGACCCTAGCCAAATGCAAAACTAGTGAGAAACAGTCATTAGAGATGTGTTGGAGAAAAGATGTCAGTGCCCCCCACCTGTAAAACCATTCCTGCTGCAAAGGGTGGGCCAACTCAATATTAAACCATACAAACTAAGACTGGGATGCCATTAAAATTCATGTGCATGTAAAGGCAGGTGTCACAATACTTTTGGCAATGTAGTGTATATACTGTATATATATATATATATATATATATATATATATACACATACACAGTATATGTATGTGTGTTATATTTTTATATTTTTCAATGTTTGGTGTGCTATATTCTTTTCAGCCTGAGAAACTTGCAGCACATGTGTAAATGGGGACTGGGTAATACAATCGTTGTAAATATGTATTGTGATCTGTGGGGGTCAGGAGAATAGCATGACACAGGTTTCTTAAACAAAACAGGCGTTTTTCAACCTAAATGACTTGTCAGCAGCAAACAACATGTCTGTAACAGCACAAAAAACCAACTCAAGTACTCATTGTCAGTTTAATAAAACTCAGTAACAACAGAAGTAGGCTTATGTCAGCATCTGACACTTCAAAGTATCAAAGTCCAGGCCACAGAGGCACAACACAGCTCAAACAGAAGCAAGGGTTTCCAAAGCTCCACACAGGTGCTGCAAACAGCCGTACGGCTTTGTTCCTCACAAGCTACTCTTTATTACGCCTCTGCATTGTGTTAAACCCTGATGCCTTTTTTAAAGGGCCCAGGACTTGCACACAAAGAGAGGGGATATGTGTATGCCATTCAGGATACATCCCTTGTGGGCAGTAAAGTATAACAGTATCTCACAAAAGTGAGTACACCCCTCACATTTTTGGAAATATTTTATTATATCTTTTCATGTGACAACACTGAAGAAATGACACATTGCTACAATGTAAAGTAGTGAGTTTACAGCTTGTATAACAGAGTACATTTACTGTCCTCTCAAAATAACTCAACACACAGCCATTGATGTCTAAACTGCTGGCAACAAAAGTGAGTACACCCCTAAGTGAAAATGTCCAAATCGGGCCCAAAGTGTAAATATTTTGTGTGGCCAGCACACAAAATAGGTAAGGCAGCACTGCCTTAACCCTTTTGGGTAGGATGAACTTCGTGTTCGAGTGTTTGGTCGTTCGCCGAATTACGAACGATATGGGCCATTCGCGCCAAATTCGAGTGGTGCGTCATGGCCCATAATTCACTACGGCATCGCAGTGCATTGCTGGCTGATGATTGGTTAAGCATGCACTATGACCCGCATGCTTGGCCAATCACAGCGCTGTGTGTAAAGAGAGCCGTAATTGGCCAAAGCCAAGGAGACTTTGGCCAATTATGGCTCAGGGGTTAGTACATGCCCCACACTATATAAGGTCGCCTGCACGTCAGCCCTGTGTAGTGTGTTCTGGCTTGAGAGAGAGATAGACAGAGAGAGAGAGAGTGTCATTTGATTTAAGATGGATAGAGTAGGCAGGTCAAGTCAGTTAGCTGCACTTACAGTGCATTGTGTATATATATGCATCCCAGGTGTTATATATATATATATATATATATATATATATATATATATATATATATATATATATATATATATACATACACTGTATTCAGTTTAGCTAGATCCTGTTCTTCTCTTCCTAATATACTGACAGACAGGCAGGTGTTTTTACAGTATTTCCAGTTACTGTACTGTGTACCCTGCACAGTTGCACCTACAGTATAGCTACCTGCAGCCAGGTGCTTGTGTAGGCTCTTTGAAGTATTTCCAGTTACTGTACTGTGTACACCGCACAGTTGCACCTACAGTACAGCTACCTGCAGCCAGGTGCTTGTGTAGGCTCTTTGAAGTATTTCCAGTTACTGTACTGTGTACCCCACACAGTTGCATCTACAGTATAGCTACCTGCAGCCAGGTGCTTGTGTAGGCTCTTTGAAGTATTTCCAGTTACTGTACTGTGTACCCCACACAGTTGCACCTACAGCATAGCTACCTGCAGCCAGGTGCTTGTGAAGGCTATTTGAAGTATTTCCAGTTACTGTACTGTGTACCCTGCACAGTTGCACTTACAGTATAGCTACCTGCAGCCAGATGCTTGTGTAGGCTCTTGAAGTATTTCCAGATACTGTATTGTGCACCCCGCGCAGTTGCACCTACAGTATAGCTACCTGCAGCCAGGTGCTTGAGTAGGCTCTTTGACGTGTTTCCAGTTACTGTACTGTGCACCCCGCACAGTTGCACCTACAGTATAGCTACCTGCAGCCAGGTGCTTGTGTCGGCTCTTGAAGTATTTCCAGTTACTGTACTGTGTACCCCGCACAGTTGCACCTACAGTATAGCTACCTGCAGCCAGGTGCTTGTGTAGACTCTTTGAAGTATTTCCAATTACTGTACTGTGTACCCCCCAGAGTTGCACCTACAGTATAGCTACCTGCATCCAGGTACTTGTGTAGGCTCTTGACGTATTTCCAGTTACTGTACTGTGCACCCCGCACAGTTGCACCTACAGTATAGCTACCTGCAGCCAGGTGCTTGTGTAGGCTTTTTGAAGTATTTCCAGTTACTGTACTGTGTACCCCGCACAGTTGCATCTACAGTATAGCTACCTGCAGCCAGGTGCTTGTGTAGACTTTTTGAGGTATTTCCAATTACTGTACTGTGTACCCCGCACAGTTGCACCTACAGTATAGCTACCTGCAGCCAGGTGCTTGTGTAGGCTCTTTGAAATATTTCCAGTTACTGTACTGTGTACCCCACACAGTTGCACCTACAGTATAGCTACTTGCAGCCAGGTGCTTGTGTAGGCTCTTTGAAGTAGTTCCAGTTACTGTACTGTGTACCCCACACAGTTGCACCTACAGCATAGCTACCTGCAGCCAGGTGCTTGTGTAGGCTCTTGAAGTATTTCCAGCTACTGTATTGTGCATCCCGCACAGTTGCACCTACAGTATAGCTACCTGCAGCCAGGTGCTTGTGCAGGCTCTTTGAAGTATTTCCAGTTACTGTACTGTGTACCCCGCACAGTTGCACCTACAGTATAGCTACCTGCAGCCAGATGCTTGTGTAGGCTCTTGAAGTATTTCCAGCTACTGTATTGTGCATCCCGCACAGTTGCACCTACAGTATAGCTACCTGCAGCCAGGTGCTTGTGCAGGCTCTTTGAAGTATTTCCAGTTACTATACTGTGCACCCCGCACAGTTGCACCTACAGTATAGCTACCTGCAGCCAGGTGCTTATATAGGCTCTTTGACGTGTTTCCAGTTACTGTACTGTGTACCCCGCACAGTTGCACCTACAGTATAGCTACCTGCAGCCAGGTGCTTGTGTAGACTCTTTGAAGTATTTCCAATTACTGTACTGTGTACCCCCCACTGTTGCACCTACAGTATAGCTACCTGCAGCCAGGTGCTTGTGTAGGCTCTTGAAGTATTTCCAGTTACTGTACTGTGTACCCCGCACAGTTGCACCTAAAGTATTGCTACCTGCAGCCAGGTGCTTGTGCAGGCTCTTGAAGTATTTCAAGTTGCTGTACTGTGTACCCCGAACAGTCTCACCTACAGTATAGCTACCTGCAGCCAGGTGCTTGTGTAGGCTCTTTGAAGTATTTCCTGTTACTGTACTGTGTACCCCACACAGTTGCATCTACAGTATAGCTACCTGCAGCAAGGTGCTTGTGTAGGCTCTTGAAGTATTTCCAGTTACTGTACTGTGTACCCCGCACAGTTGCACCTACAGTATAGCTACCTGCAGCCAGGTGCTTGTGTAGGCTCTTGAAGTATTTCCAGTTACTGTACTGTGTACCCTGCACAGTTGCACCTACAGTATAGCTACCTGCAGCCAGGTGCTTGTGTAGGCTCTTTGAAGTATTTCCAGTTACTGTACTGTGCACCCCGCACAGTTGCACCTACAGTATAGCTACCTGCAGCCAGGTGCTTGTGTAGGCTCTTGAAGTATTTCCAGTTACTGTACTGTGTACCCCGCACAGTTCCACCTACAGTATTGCTACCTGCAGCAGGCTCTTGAAGTATTTCAAGTTGCTGTACTGTGTACCCCGCACAGTCTCACCTACAGTATAGCTACCTGCAGCCAGGTGCTTGTGTAGGCTCTTTGAAGTATTTCCTGTTACTGTACTGTGTACCCCACACAGTTGCACCTACAGTATAGCTACCTGCAGCCAGGTGCTTGTGTAGGCTCTTGAAGTATTTCCAGTTACTGTACTGTGTACCCCGCACAGTTGCACCTACAGTATAGCTACCTGCAGCCAGGTGCTTGTGTGGGATCTTGAAGTATTTCCAGTTACTGTACTGTGTACCCTGCACAGTTGCACCTACAGTATAGCTACCTGGAGAGAATTGCAGGTGTTATAATACTAATAATACTACAGGCAGGCAGTTGATTCTGCTAGCTGCAGTATAATCTGTATATATATATACATGCCAGTTTTGTACAGCTCACTGCAGGCCAATAGTATGTCTGGAAGGCCAACAAGAAGAGGAAGACAGTCGCAAGCCAATAAAAGAGGACAAGCAGGCTCTGTGTCTAGAGGCAACAGTGCTGGTCGTGGAGACGGTGCATCCTCATCAGCACGTGGCCGCGGGAAACGCTTGGCATTTTTTTCGGCAGCTGGTCGCGTTGATCCGCAACATGCAGAAGGCTTGGTCGAGTGGATGACCAAGCTGTCCTCATCGCCCTCATCCTCTCTCACTCAGACTCAGGGTACATTGTCTGGCAAAGCAGCTGCCAACGCGGCCTCTTCCCTCAGCTTATTGGCATCAGTGACTCCTTCCCTAGCCCCACCATGTCCTCCTGAGGTCCCTCAAACTGTTTGAGCACAGTGTTGGGTACATGCTCCAGGAGGATACCAAGCGTTTTGAAGGCTCCGATGATGGTACTCAGCTAGAGGAAGGCAGTAACGTGAGCCCAGACAGAGGGGGTGCCCAAGAAAGACAGCAATCTGGCAGTCATGTTCCCCCAGCTGCAGCATACTGTCAGGTTTGCTCCAGAGATGAGGAGGGAGGGGATGATGAGGTCACTGACTCCACGTGGGTGCCTGATAGGAGAGAGGAGGAGGAGGAGGCACATCACCAACGAGGCAGGATGCCCTCCAGGGGCCAGCCTAAGGGCCGCACACTGACTGCATCACACTGCAGAGCTCTGCATGTGCAGGGCACTGCTGTCTCTGCGTGTTATTCCAAAAGTTCTTTGGTGTGGGCCTTTTTTGAGACGAATGCATCAGATCCCACCGCTGCTATTTGCAACATATGTCTCAAGCGTATCTCGTGTGGCCAAAACATCTCCCGCTTGGGCACCACCTGCTTGACCAAACATATGTTGACCTGCCATGCAGTTCATTGGCAAGTGTACCTAAAAGACCCACACCAAAGAACAAAGAGGACCTCTCCTTTCTCCTCATCAGCTCCAACCCCACTATACCTTTAGTCCTCTCTGAGACCTGCACTGAGAGCAATGAAGGTGTAGAATTAGGTGTGTCACAGCCAAGTACTTGCGGGCAATCTACTATCGGTACACCGAGAACAGATTGTACCAGGCAAATTTCCCTGCCCCAGCTCCTGCACCGCAGAAAGAAGTTCGCTCCCAGCCATCCACATGCCCAGCGGTTGAATGCTAGCTTGGCAAAATTTCTAGCACTTCAACTGCTACCTTTTCAGTTGGTAGACTCTGCCCCCTTCCGTGAGTTTGTGCAATGTGTGGCTCCTCAGTGGCAGGTTCCCAAACGCCACTTTTTCTCATGGAAGGCGATTCCGGCTCTCTACAGGCATGTGGAAGGCAATGTCTTGGCCTCGCTGGACAGGGTGGTCAGCGGTAAGGTGCATATTACTGCTGACTCATGGTCCAGCAGGCATGGACAGGGACGTTACCCAAGTTTCACGGCGCATTGGGTGACTCTGCTGGCAGCTGGGAAGGATGCAGGACGAGGTGCAGTAGTGTTGGAGGTTGTTCCGCCACCATGCCTCCAAAATGCCACTACTGGTGATTCTGACACACCTCTCTCCTCCACCCCTCTTCTTCTTCTTCCTCCATGGCCTCTTCCTGTGCTTTTCCTCGGAACCAGCGGTGCTCTGTAGGCGTTCAAGGGGCTACGCAATATGCAGGCCAAAAGATGCCATGCGGTGCTTGATAAATTATATATAAATAAGGGAGTGGCGCTGTGCAAGAGAGGATAATTGGCATATATATTTAACTAATGATTAAAAATCATATTATGGAAAAAACACAAAAAGATATGTATCCCACATGGGGGTTGATAAGTGTCAAAAGTGTGATGCAGATAGACGTTCAATGTAGCCTGGATTCCATAACCCAATAACCCCTATTAATCCCTGATGGTATTGTGTGATGTGCAAATAAGTGCCAAAGTGCCAAGTGCAATATCACTATAGTGTTCCAGCCCCTATAAACTCCAAGTGATTCAAAACTGAAAAAAATGGGGGGATCTTATACCCTCTAAAGTGCAGTGTGAAAATAAAATAAAGTTAATATGTGAACAAAAATAAATCAAAAAGGTTTGTAAATCTGTAAATATATAACTAGGTAGTGATATAGGATTGAATTAATCTAAAAGGTTTTTTTTAAAACTATATATATATAAGTATATATACATATAACTTAGATAGTGATATAAATAGTGAATATAGAATTAGAGTAGTGGTTCAAAATTAGATTAATAATAGCACGATTCAATAACAACATGAAATCACATATAAAAGTGTAGAAAAGGGAAAAAATCCAGCAAATCGTAAAAAAAGTTCATATAGTATCTTCCACCCGACAACCTCCAGATTCTCTGAAGATACAATCCCCCTATTGTGTTTCCACTCACCGGAACCTTATACCCCTGCAGGGGTATAAGCATAAGATGTTTCCACTCCAGCAGATCAGATCCGGATGTCGGTCGAATCTTTCCGGTCTCTCAACTCTGGTTCCTTGGTCCCGGTCCTAGTTCCTATCCGCCTCTCCAGAGTAGGGGGAAGAGGGGGTGGATAATCCCCTAGTATGGTCCTATCTCCAGCCGGACATCCACTCCAAGGAAATTATATGTAATAAAAAAGTTTTGTCCACATAGCGTAACTCTTTTTTTAAAAAGATTTATTGGGTGATAAAATTGTAATCCAAAAAATAGAGTTACTTCAAACAAAGTTAAAAATAAAGTTAGATAAAGATTGGGGAGCATACAAGCTCACTGACTCCCCTTGCTGTTCCGGGACGCAGCGTTATACACGTCTAGCGCTTGCGTTCCACCGGTCAGCTAGCCAGAACCACAGCGGCAGGAAGTGACGTATGTGCGTACCAAGATAGTCCCGCCTTACGCGTTTCGTCATACGGACGTCATCGGAGGCGTTGCCATCTTGGTCCTCTCAACGCCTTATATCTGGGTGCAGTGAGTGCCATGGCCAATTGTACATCGAATATCATTTGACGGACAGGATGCAAAGCCAATTAAAAAAACCGCTTAGGTTGCGGAGATGAAAATAAATCTTGTTCTTTTTCAACCTTATTTAGTGAAGGGGAACAGTATATCAACAATTGGCATCTCCTTGAGCGCCATCTAGTGAAATCTTTGTATATATATAATTGAATGGCGGCCATGGGAATGGATGTTTTGCAAGCCAGATATTAGCCGGTAAAACTATAGTACGTCACTTTTAAATAAAACAGAGGTAAATAAATTCTCATTTCCTTGAAAATTACGATTTGAGAAGGAAAACATTATTACATATAATTTAAACAGTAAATTAGAAGATAAATAAAAATAAAAATAAAAATAAAAGTAAAAATAAAAATAAAAATAAAAATAAAAAATAAAAAATAAAATAAATAAAAAATAATAAATTATAAAAAATAAAAAATATAATAATAAAAATAAAATAAAAATAAATGCAGATTTCATGGATAGTTGGAAATGTACTAGTGTAACTGAAAATATGTTTAAACCCTATTCAATAAAAACATTTTGTTAAAGATATGAGATCTGGGAAAATGAATCAGTTTGAATAGTGTACAACTAGCAGGATTGAAAGTGAAATAGGACCTTTTGCACAAAAAGTAATATAATAATTCTTTTGTCCATACTTGTTAGAATTGAGTATTGTGTGTTTGAGGTGAGTGTGAACTAAAACGAGGGCTGTTCACCCCAAGGGTAAGAAACAAAAACCCCCTTACATACAATTAATCTATATGTCTTATTACCAAGACATAGAAAAGATTAATAATATAGGAGACTCGACAATGAATCGGGAGCGCATTATAAAATTAATTCGAATTTAAATAGAAAACTTAATACCAGCGGTTTATAAAATAAAATAAAATTGAGAAACCTTAAACATAATGTGTATATTAAAAATTGAGTTTCTGAGTGGGATAGATCAATTATAAAAGATAATGGAATATGGACACCTGTCTAAAAATTGGATAAAAAACAATTCAAATCGATGTCCACATTTAATCCTCTGGGAACCAGACTACCCAAACGATATATCCATTTAGTTTCGTTTTGGGAAACTTTTATTCTTTTATTACCTCCTCTCCAATGGTCTTTAATCAGATCTATACCATAAAAAATTAATCCAGTGGGGTTTCTATTATGGACTTCATCAAAGTGCCTGGACAGATTATGTTTTGGAAAGCCTTTTCTGATATTGTTAATGTGCTCTCTAATCCTAACGCGGAGGGGCCTAGTGGTTCTTCCCACATACTGTAGCCGACAGGGACATTCGATCACGTATGTGACGTGGGTGCTTTCACATCTGATCAATTCCCTGATTTGATACTCCTTCCCTCCTCTTGACTTGAAGGTTAGTTTTCTCTTTGGTTGTTTTTTACTCACTCGGCACGGTAGACACCTCTGGCACCTATAGAAGCCTTTCATTTCGGGGAACAATTTAACCGTTTTGGGTGGGTCAATCACATTATGCACTAACTGATTTCTCAGGTTGGGGGCTTTTCTGTAAATAAATCTTGGTTTTTTCGGAAGTATCTTTACCAAGATTCTATCGGATTTTAAAATAGGCCAATATTTTCTAAAAATATGTTCAACCGACCGATATTGATTGTTAAAACCAGTGATAAAAGCCATATCCATCTTACTGTGGTGGTCAGTTTTCTCCTTTTTTCTTAGTAGAAGCTCACGGTCTAGGCCCCCTATTGCCAGTTTCTGCTTCATTAAAGGCTCTTTCTGGTATCCTTTATCGATAAACTTTTTAATTAAGGTATCGGCTTGTGCATAGTAGTCATCTATCCTGTGGCAGTTTCTTCGCAGCCTCATCAGTTGGCCTTTCGGAATATTCTGTTTCCATTTCGGATGATGGCAGCTTGATGTTGGAATGTACCCGTTGCGATCTGTGGTTTTAAAGAAAGTTCTTGTATGTAATTCGTTGCTTTCTTTAAAAATCTGTACGTCCAAGTAATCTATCTCTTGGGGATCGCATTTCCCACTAAAAGAGATGCCATATTTATTTTGGTTCATTGCTCTTAGAAAATCTTGGAATGAGTCTGCCGTGCCCCTCCATACTATGATCACGTCGTCAATATAGCGACGGTAAAATTCGATCTCCGGGCGTAAGTTCTTATATATGTTCTCTTCTTCCCACATGTCCATGAACAAATTCGCCACGCTCGGGGCATATCTAGCTCCCATGGCGACGCCCTTTGTTTGAACATAGTATTCCTTCTGGTACCAAAAATAATTACTTTCCATCGCTAATTTTAAGGCTTCCAAAATAAAATTGATCTGTTCTTGTTTAAGACTGGCATCATTATGAAATGCTTTCTCTACTCCCTTTAGGCCATGTTTCTGTATAATACTGGTATACAAGGAGTTCACATCAATAGTCGCTAGGAGGCAGTCTTCAACCCCAGTTACATTCTTTAGTTCGTTGATCAACTGCGTACTGTCCTTTAGGTATGACTTCCCTTTAGTTACCATTGGTTTCAAGAAACAATCAATGTATTCTCCTAGTCTGGAAAACAAGGAGTTAATCCCACTTATAATCGGTCTTCCCGGGGGTTTCTCCAACCGCTTATGTACTTTTGGTAGATGGTATATGACAGGTGTCTTTGTGGACTCACTGATCAAATATTTGGCCTCTTTCTTGTTCAGAATTCCTCTATCTTTCCCTTTCTTAACGAGAGCCTTCAATTTTTTGCTGTAAATTTGTTTGGGGTTTCCTTTGAGTTTCTTATAGGTGTTTTCCACACTGAGGAGGTTCTTCATTTCTTCCTCGTAGTCTTTTTTCTTCAAAATAACCAGCCCGCCCCCTTTATCTGCGGGGCGTATGACTACTTCTTTTCTCTTTCCGATTTCTTTAATTGCTCTCCATACATTTCTCCCTTTGGAGTTCTTTATTTCAAGTTTCGCCAAGTCGCTTTCCACCATTTTCTTAAAGGCGTTCATACACTGATCCCCCGGGACCTTTGGGTTGAAGATCGAGTTGTTCCTAAGATTGGTATGTACAAAACTGGGTATTTCTTCTGCAGGTTTTATATCCTTATTTAGAGTATAGTGTTTTTTTATTCTTAGTTTACGCATAAATTTCTGCAGATCAATAAAAACTTCGAACTTATCAACATTCTTATCTGGTGCAAATTTTAATCCTAAATCTAAAACTTTCAATTCCTCATCGGTAAAGACAACATCACTCAAGTTAAAAATTCCTTCTCCTAATATTCTCTTCTTCTTTTTACTCTTCTTTCCTCCTCGCTTCCCTCTTGTCTGTAGCCTCTTTCTGTGTCTCTTTGATCTTGATCTGATTCTCTGCCAGGGTTCCTGTTCGATCCATTCCTTGTCTCCTGTGGATGTCCATAATTGCCTGAATACCTTTGTTGTGGGCGTGCGTAAGTGCCTGTGTCACATACAGAGGGCAAAGGGACACAGGCACTTACGCACGCCCACAACAAAGGTATTCAGGCAATTATGGACATCCACAGGAGACAAGGAATGGATCGAACAGGAACCCTGGCAGAGAATCAGATCAAGATCAAAGAGACACAGAAAGAGGCTACAGACAAGAGGGAAGCGAGGAGGAAAGAAGAGTAAAAAGAAGAAGAGAATATTAGGAGAAGGAATTTTTAACTTGAGTGATGTTGTCTTTACCGATGAGGAATTGAAAGTTTTAGATTTAGGATTAAAATTTGCACCAGATAAGAATGTTGATAAGTTCGAAGTTTTTATTGATCTGCAGAAATTTATGCGTAAACTAAGAATAAAAAAACACTATACTCTAAATAAGGATATAAAACCTGCAGAAGAAATACCCAGTTTTGTACATACCAATCTTAGGAACAACTCGATCTTCAACCCAAAGGTCCCGGGGGATCAGTGTATGAACGCCTTTAAGAAAATGGTGGAAAGCGACTTGGCGAAACTTGAAATAAAGAACTCCAAAGGGAGAAATGTATGGAGAGCAATTAAAGAAATCGGAAAGAGAAAAGAAGTAGTCATACGCCCCGCAGATAAAGGGGGCGGGCTGGTTATTTTGAAGAAAAAAGACTACGAGGAAGAAATGAAGAACCTCCTCAGTGTGGAAAACACCTATAAGAAACTCAAAGGAAACCCCAAACAAATTTACAGCAAAAAATTGAAGGCTCTCGTTAAGAAAGGGAAAGATAGAGGAATTCTGAACAAGAAAGAGGCCAAATATTTGATCAGTGAGTCCACAAAGACACCTGTCATATACCATCTACCAAAAGTACATAAGCGGTTGGAGAAACCCCCGGGAAGACCGATTATAAGTGGGATTAACTCCTTGTTTTCCAGACTAGGAGAATACATTGATTGTTTCTTGAAACCAATGGTAACTAAAGGGAAGTCATACCTAAAGGACAGTACGCAGTTGATCAACGAACTAAAGAATGTAACTGGGGTTGAAGACTGCCTCCTAGCGACTATTGATGTGAACTCCTTGTATACCAGTATTATACAGAAACATGGCCTAAAGGGAGTAGAGAAAGCATTTCATAATGATGCCAGTCTTAAACAAGAACAGATCAATTTTATTTTGGAAGCGTTAAAATTAGCGATGGAAAGTAATTATTTTTGGTACCAGAAGGAATACTATGTTCAAACAAAGGGCGTCGCCATGGGAGCTAGATATGCCCCGAGCGTGGCGAATTTGTTCATGGACATGTGGGAAGAAGAGAACATATATAAGAACTTACGCCCGGAGATCGAATTTTACCGTCGCTATATTGACGACGTGATCATAGTATGGAGGGGCACGGCAGACTCATTCCAAGATTTTCTAAGAGCAATGAACCAAAATAAATATGGCATCTCTTTTAGTGGGAAATGCGATCCCCAAGAGATAGATTACTTGGACGTACAGATTTTTAAAGAAAGCAACGAATTACATACAAGAACTTTCTTTAAAACCACAGATCGCAACGGGTACATTCCAACATCAAGCTGCCATCATCCGAAATGGAAACAGAATATTCCGAAAGGCCAACTGATGAGGCTGCGAAGAAACTGCCACAGGATAGATGACTACTATGCACAAGCCGATACCTTAATTAAAAAGTTTATCGATAAAGGATACCAGAAAGAGCCTTTAATGAAGCAGAAACTGGCAATAGGGGGCCTAGACCGTGAGCTTCTACTAAGAAAAAAGGAGAAAACTGACCACCACAGTAAGATGGATATGGCTTTTATCACTGGTTTTAACAATCAATATCGGTCGGTTGAACATATTTTTAGAAAATATTGGCCTATTTTAAAATCCGATAGAATCTTGGTAAAGATACTTCCGAAAAAACCAAGATTTATTTACAGAAAAGCCCCCAACCTGAGAAATCAGTTAGTGCATAATGTGATTGACCCACCCAAAATGGTTAAATTGTTCCCCGAAATGAAAGGCTTCTATAGGTGCCAGAGGTGTCTACCGTGCCGAGTGAGTAAAAAACAACCAAAGAGAAAACTAACCTTCAAGTCAAGAGGAGGGAAGGAGTATCAAATCAGGGAATTGATCAGTTGTGAAAGCACCCACGTCACATACGTGATCGAATGTCCCTGTCGGCTACAGTATGTGGGAAGAACCACTAGGCCCCTCCGCGTTAGGATTAGAGAGCACATTAACAATATCAGAAAAGGCTTTCCAAAACATAATCTGTCCAGGCACTTTGATGAAGTCCATAATAGAAACCTCACTGGATTAATTTTTTATGGTATAGATCTGATTAAAGACCATTGGAGAGGAGGTAATAAAAGAATAAAAGTTTCCCAAAACGAAACTAAATGGATATATCGTTTGGGTAGTCTGGTTCCCAGAGGATTAAATGTGGACATCGATTTGAATTGTTTTTTATCCAATTTTTAGACAGGTGTCCATATTCCATTATCTTTTATAATTGATCTATCCCACTCAGAAACTCAATTTTTAATATACACATTATGTTTAAGGTTTCTCAATTTTATTTTATTTTATAAACCGCTGGTATTAAGTTTTCTATTTAAATTCGAATTAATTTTATAATGCGCTCCCGATTCATTGTCGAGTCTCCTATATTATTAATCTTTTCTATGTCTTGGTAATAAGACATATAGATTAATTGTATGTAAGGGGGTTTTTGTTTCTTACCCTTGGGGTGAACAGCCCTCGTTTTAGTTCACACTCACCTCAAACACACAATACTCAATTCTAACAAGTATGGACAAAAGAATTATTATATTACTTTTTGTGCAAAAGGTCCTATTTCACTTTCAATCCTGCTAGTTGTACACTATTCAAACTGATTCATTTTCCCAGATCTCATATTTTTAACAAAATGTTTTTATTGAATAGGGTTTAAACATATTTTCAGTTACACTAGTACATTTCCAACTATCCATGAAATCTGCATTTATTTTTATTTTATTTTTATTATTATATTTTTTATTTTTTATAATTTATTATTTTTTATTTATTTTATTTTTTATTTTTTATTTTTATTTTTATTTTTATTTTTACTTTTATTTTTATTTTTATTTTTATTTATCTTCTAATTTACTGTTTAAATTATATGTAATAATGTTTTCCTTCTCAAATCGTAATTTTCAAGGAAATGAGAATTTATTTACCTCTGTTTTATTTAAAAGTGACGTACTATAGTTTTACCGGCTAATATCTGGCTTGCAAAACATCCATTCCCATGGCCGCCATTCAATTATATATATACAAAGATTTCACTAGATGGCGCTCAAGGAGATGCCAATTGTTGATATACTGTTCCCCTTCACTAAATAAGGTTGAAAAAGAACAAGATTTATTTTCATCTCCGCAACCTAAGCGGTTTTTTTAATTGGCTTTGCATCCTGTCCGTCAAATGATATTCGATGTACAATTGGCCATGGCACTCACTGCACCCAGATATAAGGCGTTGAGAGGACCAAGATGGCAACGCCTCCGATGACGTCCGTATGACGAAACGCGTAAGGCGGGACTATCTTGGTACGCACATACGTCACTTCCTGCCGCTGTGGTTCTGGCTAGCTGACCGGTGGAACGCAAGCGCTAGACGTGTATAACGCTGCGTCCCGGAACAGCAAGGGGAGTCAGTGAGCTTGTATGCTCCCCAATCTTTATCTAACTTTATTTTTAACTTTGTTTGAAGTAACTCTATTTTTTGGATTACAATTTTATCACCCAATAAATCTTTTTAAAAAAAGAGTTACGCTATGTGGACAAAACTTTTTTATTACATATAATTTCCTTGGAGTGGATGTCCGGCTGGAGATAGGACCATACTAGGGGATTATCCACCCCCTCTTCCCCCTACTCTGGAGAGGCGGATAGGAACTAGGACCGGGACCAAGGAACCAGAGTTGAGAGACCGGAAAGATTCGACCGACATCCGGATCTGATCTGCTGGAGTGGAAACATCTTATGCTTATACCCCTGCAGGGGTATAAGG
The DNA here is from genome assembly GCA_037952925.1 of Lithobates clamitans. Taxonomy (NCBI): domain Eukaryota; kingdom Metazoa; phylum Chordata; class Amphibia; order Anura; family Ranidae; genus Lithobates; species Lithobates clamitans. The sequence goes on from JBBGZY010000415.1 coordinate 501,732, forward strand.
TTCCGGTGAGTGGAAACACAATAGGGGGATTGTATCTTCAGAGAATCTGGAGGTTGTCGGGTGGAAGATACTATATGAACTTTTTTTACGATTTGCTGGATTTTTTCCTTTTTCTACACTTTTATATGTGATTTCATGTTGTTATTGAATCGTGCTATTATTAATCTAATTTTGAACCACTACTCTAATTCTATATTCACTATTTATATCACTATCTAAGTTATATGTATATATACTTATATATATATAGTTTTAAAAAAAACCTTTTAGATTAATTCAATCCTATATCACTACCTAGTTATATATTTACAGATTTACAAACCTTTTTGATTTATTTTTGTTCACATATTAACTTTATTTTATTTTCACACTGCACTTTAGAGGGTATAAGATCCCCCCATTTTTTTCAGTTTTGAATCACTTGGAGTTTATAGGGGCTGGAACACTATAGTGATATTGCACTTGGCACTTTGGCACTTATTTGCACATCACACAATACCATCAGGGATTAATAGGGGTTATTGGGTTATGGAATCCAGGCTACATTGAACGTCTATCTGCATCACACTTTTGACACTTATCAACCCCCATGTGGGATACATATCTTTTTGTGTTTTTTCCATAATATGATTTTTAATCATTAGTTAAATATATATGCCAATTATCCTCTCTTGCACAGCGCCACTCCCTTATTTATATATAATTTATAGACCTTTTTGAGGGTGTCCTTTGGTGCCCTCTGCCTACATAGGGGAGCTGCAGTTGCAAGCACAACCTGTAGCGCGGATCTATTGTTTATAATACATGCGGTGCTTGAGCTGGTGTGCTTGGGGAACAGGAGCCACACTGGGGCAAAGATTCTGTCAGCTCTGCAGGGGCAGGTTCAGAGGTGGTTGACGTCACGCCAACTTAAGGCAGGAATGGTGGTTTGCGACAATGGCACCAACCACCTCTCCACCCTCCGACAGGGACAACTGACCCATGTGCCCTGTTTGGCTGACGTCTTTAACTTGGTGGTACAGCGGTTCTTGGGCAGATACCCAGGCTTACAGGATGTCCTGAGGCAGGCCAGGAAAGTCTGTGGGCATTTCCACCAGTCATATAATGCCAGTGCTCGGCTGGCAGACCTCTAAAAGGAATTTAACCTGCCCAAGAACCGCCTAATCTGTGACATGCCCACCAGGTGGAACTCAATTTTGGCCCTGCAGCGGCTGCACACGCAGCAGAGGGCCATCAATGAGTACCTGTGCGACTATGGCACCAGGACAGGGTCAGGGGAGCTTGTTTTTTTTTCCCCATGCCAGTGGGCCATGATCAGGGATGCATGCACTGTCCTGTCACCATTTGAGGAGGCCACGAGGATAGTGAGCAGTGACAGTGCATGCATCAGTGACACTGTCCCCCTTGTACACCTGTTGGAGCACACGCTGCGTGGAATAATGGACAGGGCACTTGAGGCAGAACAGAGGCAGGAAGTGGAGGACTTCCTTAGCTCTCAAGGCCCCCTTTATCCAGACAGTGTTCCTGCGTGCCCGCTGATCACACAGGAAGAGGAGGAGGAGGATTGTGTCAGCATGGAGGTGGAGCCTGGCACTCAGCATCAGCAGCAGTCTTTAAGGGATCATTTACAGTCCCAAGAAACCCATGGACTTGTACGTGGCTGGGAGGAGGTGGCTGCGGATCATGTCGCCCTTAGTGACCCAGAGGACTCTGGACCGAATGCCTCAGCAAACCTACGGTGCATGGCCTCCTTGATCCTGCAAAGCCTGCGGAAGGATCCTCGAAAATGTGGTATCAAGGAGAGGGATCAATACTGGCTGGCAACCCCCCTTGATCCACGTTACAACGGTAAGGTTGCACACCTTATCTTGCCATCGCAGAGGGAGCAGAGGATGAAACATCTTCGGGAGGCCTTGCAGTAAGGTCTGTGCAACGCGTTCCCAGAGACTGGGAGGTTACAAACTCCTGTTCCTGGACAACGTGTTGCTGAGGCTTCGGTCAGTCAAAGAGGGAGCGCTAGAGAAGGTGGCCGTCTGACCGATGTGTTCAGACAATTTTTTAGTCCGCAGCCCCAAGGTATGATCAGTTCCAGCAACCATCTCCAGCATCTGTTTAACAGGGGCGTGTAATTATAATTTTTGATGTAATGCTTTGCAGCAGGGCTCATTCCTGCGCTCCAACTAGAGTATCTGTGAGGGGTTACAGTGTTGTGGCACCAGCACCAGTGCCTAAGGCCCAATTTTTCAGCCCCTGTTCAACAGGGGCGTGTAATTACAATTTTTGATCTAATATTTCACAGCAGGGCCCAATCCAGCGCACACCAAGAGTAACTGTGAGGACTTACAGTGTTGTGGCACCAGCACCATCACCACCACCACCAAAGGCCCAATTTTTCTGCCCCTGTTCAACAGGTGCATGTAATTACAATTCTTGATCTAATATTTCAGAGCAGGGCCCGTTTTTGCACCCAACAAGAGTAACTTTGAGGATTTACAGTGTTGTGGCACCAGCACCACCACCACCACCACCAAAGGCCCAATTTTTCTGCCCCTGTTCAACAGGTGCATGTAATTACAATTCTCAATCTAATATTTCACAGCAGGGCCCGTTCCAGCGCCCACCAAGAGTAACTGTGAGGACTTACAGTGTTGTGGCACCAGCACCACCACCATCACCAAAGGCCCAATTTTTCTGCCCTTGTTCAACAGGGGCAGGTAATTACAATTCTTGATCTAATATTTCACAGCATGGCCCTATGAGCGCTTACAGTGTTGTGGCAACACCAACACCTAAGGCCCAAATTTCTGCAGAGTATATAGGACAGGCCCCTACTTTCAAACATCCAAATTACAAACAACTCCTACTTGCAAACGGAAGGAGACAACAGGAAGTGAGATGAAATCTACCCCTAGGAAAGGAAATTCTCTCCTGTAAGAGTTAATATGGGTAAAATGTGTCTCCTCTCCACTGATGCTTTATCACCAATCCTTGTTTCACTAAAAACTTTCAAAAGTTTTTTCAAAAAACATTTGTCATTGGGACAGAAAGTGAGGTGAAGTCTTCTGAAGAGATGCACAGACAGCAAGACAAATGTTAAAACCTAACCTACAGTCCCTGTCTTGTTTGCACCGCCTGTATACTGCTGTTCAGAGTATATAGGGCCTGGTGGCCCCATGCCTTTCCTTTTTTTAATTTGGGTGCGGGGTTCCCCTTAATATCCATACAAGACCCAAAGGGCCTGGTAATGGACTGGTGGGTACCTATGCCATTTGTCTCACTGTTTTTCATCCATATTGCCAGGATCGGACATTACATTAAAGACACAAGCAGTTTTAAATGACTTTTATTCCTTTAAAAATGTCATTTTGTGCAGGGACTGTTCTAAGCACGGGAAACACACGCCACTTTACAGGCATACCATCGACACCCCCCAAGTACGATATTTAACCACTTGCTGCCCGCCCGCCGTCATATGACGGCGGGACGGTGCAGCTGTTGTTCTGGGCCGCCAGCGCACCCGCGAGTCCCGGTGCGCATGCCCGATGGCCGCGATGTCCGCCGGGCACCCGCGATTGCCCGGTAACCGAGCAGGACTGTGGATCTGTGTGTGTAAACACACAGATCCATGTCCTGTCAGATGGGCGGAGACCGATGGTGTGTTCCTTGTACAGAGGAACACCGATTGGTCTCCTCCTCTTGTGAATCCCCTCCCCCCACGGTTAGAATCACTCCCTAGCAACACATTAACCCCTACAGCGCCCCCTCCTGGTTAACCCCTTCATTGCCAGTCACATTTATACAGTAATCAATGCATTTTTATAGCACGGATCGCTGTATAAATGTGAATGGTCCCAAAAATGTGTCAAAATTGTTCGATGTGTCCGCTGCAATATCGCAGTCATGATAAAAATCGCAGATCGACGCCATTACTAGTAAAAAAAAAAAAAATAATAAAAATGCTATAAATCTATTCCCTTATTTTGTAGACGCTATAACTTTTGCGCAAACCAATAAATATACGCTTATTGCAATATTTTTAACCAAAAATATGTAACCAAAAACCAAAAAATATAAAGCTACCTGAAGACAATTGTTTGTGTTCTTCTGATCCTATTAATACCACAGGCAGATGAAGTATTTACAGTTAGTGTACTGTGTCCTCTGCACAGTGTGCACCTAAAGCTACCTGAAGACAATTGCTGGTGTTCTTCTGATCCTATTAATACCACAGGCAGGTAGCTGCAGTATTTACAGTTAGTGTATTGTGTCCTCTGCACAGTGTGCACCTAAAGCTACCTGAAGACAATTGCTGGTGTTCATCTGATCCAATTAGTACCACAGGCAGGCAGCTGCAGTATTAACAGTTAGTGTACTGTGTCCTCTGCACAGTGTGCACCTAAAGCTACCTGAAGACAATTGCTGGTGTTCTTCTGATACTATTAGTACCACAGGCAGGCAACTGAAGTATTTACAGTTATGCCCCGTACACACGGTCGGATTTTCCGATGGAAAATGTGTGATAGGACCTTGTTGGACCGTGTGTAGACTCCATCACACATTTTCCATCGGATTTTCCGACACACAAAGTTTGAGAGCAGGATATAAAATTTTCTGACAACAAAATCCGTTGTCAGAAATTCTGTTTGTGTGTACACAAATCCGACGGACAAAGTGCCACGCATGCTCAGAATAAATAAAGAGATGAAAGCTATTGGCCACTGAACCGTTTATAGTCCTGACATACGTGTTTTACGTCACCGCGTTCAGAATGATCGGATTTTCCGACAACTTTGTGTGACCATGTGTATGCAAGACAAGTTTGAGCCAACATCCGTCTGAAAAAATCCTAGGATTTTGTTGTCGGTATGTCCGAACAAAGTCCGACCGTGTGTACGGGGCATTAGTGTACTGTGTCCTCTGCACAGTGTGCACCTACAGCTACCTGAAGACAGTTGCTGGTGTTCTTCTGATCCTATTAGTACCACAGGCAGGCAGCTGCAGTATTTACAGTTAGTGTACTGTGTCCTTTGCACAGTGTGCACCTAAAGCTACCTGAAGACAATTGCTGGTGTAATAATACTATAGGCAGACAGTTGATTCTGCTAGCTGCAGTATGATCAGTATATATATACATCCCAGCTTTGTGCAGCTACATCTCACTGCAGGCCATTAGTATGTCTGGAAGGCCAACAAGGAGAGGCAGACATTCACAAGCCAATAAAAGAGGGCAAGCAGGCTCTGTGTCTAGAGGCAACAGAGCTGGTCATGGAGACGGTGCATCCTCATCAGCACGTGGCTGTGGGACACGCTTTTTTTCGGCAGTTGGCCGTGTTGAGCCGCAACATGCCGAAGACTTGGTAGAGTGGATGATCAAGCTATCCTCATCCTCTTCATCCTCTCTCACCCAGGCTCAGGGTACTTTGTCTGGCAAAGCAGCTGCCAACACGGCCTCTTCCCTTGGCTCAATGGCATCAGTAACTCCTTCCCTAGCCCCTCCATGTCCTTCTGAGGAGTCCCCCGAACTGTTTGACCACAGTGTTGGGTACATGCTCCAGGAGGATGCCCAGCATTTTGAAGGCACCGATGATGGTACCCAGCTAGAGGAAGGCAGTAACATTAGCCCAGAGAGAGGGGGGTGCCCAATAAGGACAGCAATCTGGCAGTCGTGTTCCCCAGCTGCAGCATACTGCCAGGTTTGCTCCAGTGATGAGGAGGAAAAGGATGATGAGGAAGTCACTGACTCCACGTGGGTGCCTGATAGGAGAGAGGAGGAGGCACATCTCCAACGAGGCAGGATGCCCTCCAGGGGCCAGCTTAAGGGCAGCATACCAACTGCATCACACCGCAGAGCTCCACATGTGCAGGGTGCTACTGTCTCTGCGTGTTATTCCAAAAGTTCTTTGGTGTGGGCCTTTTTTGAGACAAGTGCATCAGATCGCACCGCTGCTATTTGCAACATATGTCTCAAGCGTATCTCGTGTGGCCAAAACATCACCCACTTGGGCACCACATGCTTGACCAGACAAATATCAACCTGCCATGCAGTTCATTGGCAAGTGTACCTAAAAGGCCCACACCAAAGAACAGGCTTCCGTTGGGATCTCCAACCCCACTATACCTTGACTCCTCTATGAAACCTGCACTGAGAGGAATGAAGGTGTAGGATTAGGTGTGTCACAGCCAAGTACTTGCGGGCAATCAGTACACCGACGTCAGATTGTACCAGGCAAATTTCCCTGCCCCAGCTGCTGCACCGCTGAAAGAAGTTCGCTCCCAGCCATCCACATGCCTCTGCTGGCAGCTGGGAAGGATGTAGGACAAGGTGCAGTAGTGTTGGAGGTTGTTCTGCCACCATGCCTCCAAAATGCTACTACTGGCGATTCTGACACACCTCTCTCCTCCACCCCCTCCTTTTCTTCTTCCTCCATGGCCTCTTCCTGTGCTTTGTCCTCGGAACCAGTGGTGCTCCGTAGGCGTTCAAGGGGCTACGCAAGTACACAGGCAAAAATATGCCAGTGCTTGAGCTGGTGTGCTTGGGGGACAGGAGCCACACTGGGGCAGAGATTCTATCAGCTCTGCAGGGGCAGGCTCAGAGGTGATTGATGCCACGCCAGCTTAAGCCAGGAATGGTGGTTTGCGACAATGGCACCAACCTCTTCTCCACCCTCCGACAGGGACAACTGACCCATGTCCCCTGTTTAGCTCACGTTCTTAACTTGGTGGTGCAGCGGTTCTTGGGCAGGTACCCAGGCTTACAGGGTGTCCTGAGGCAGGACAGGAAAGTCTGTGTGCATTTCTGCTGGTCATATAATGCCAGTGCTCGGCTGCCTGGCCTTCAAAAGGAATTTAACCTGCCCAAGAACCACCTAATCTGTGACATGCCCACCAGGTGGAACATAGCGTTGGCCATGCTGCAGCGGCTGCACATGCAGCAGAGGGCCATCAATGAGTACCTGTACGACTATGGCACCAGGACAGGGTAAGGGGGGTTGTTTTTTTTTTCCCCACACCAGTGGGAAATGATCAGGGATGCATTCACTGTCCTGTTACCATTTGAGGAGGCCACGAGGATGGTGAGCAGTGACAATGCATGCATCAGTGACACTGTCCCTCTTGTCCACCTGTTGGATCACACGCTGCATGGAATAATGAACAGGGCACTTGAGGCAGAACAGAGGGAGGAAGAGGAGGACTTCCTTACCTCTCAAGGCCCCCTTTATCCAGACAGTGTTCCTGCGTGCCAGGCGATCACACAGGAAGAGGACGAGGAGGAGGAGGAGGAGGATTGTGTCAGCATGGAGGTGGAGCCTGGCACTCAGCATCAGCAGCAGTCTTTAAGGGATCATTTACAGTCCCAAGAAACCTATGGACTTGTACATGGCTGGGAGGAGGTGGCTGTGGATCATGTCGTCATTAGTGATCCAGAGGACTCTGGACCGAATGCCTCAGCAAAGCTACGCTGCATGGCCTCCCTAATCCTGAAAAGCCTGCGGAAGGATCCTCGTATTTGTGGTATCAAGGGGAGGGATCATTACTGGCTGGCAACCCTCCTTGATCACTGTTACAAGGGTAAGGTTGAGGACTTTATCTTGCCGTTGCAAAGGGAGCAGAGGATAAAACATCTTCGGGAGGCCTTGCAGAAAGGTTTGTGCAATGCGTTTTCAGAGCCTGGGAGGTTACAATTTCCTGGTCCTCCTGGACAACGTGTTGCTGAGGCTGGGGTCAGTCACAGAAGGAGCAGTGGAGAAGGTGGCCATCTGACCAATGCGTTCAGACAATTTTTTAGTCTGCAGCCCCAAGGTATGATCGGTTCCAGTAACCATCGTCAATGTCTGATTAACATGGTGCAGGAATACCTAGGGGCAAGATCAGACTTGGACACCTTTCCCACCGAAAATCCTCTGGGTTACTGGGTCTTGAGGATGGATCACTGGCCAGAGCTTGCACAGAATGCAATTGAGCTACTGGCCTTTCCTGCATCCAGCGTTCTTTTGGAACGCACATTCAGTGCTGCTGGAGGCTTTGTAACCGATCACAGGGTGCGCCTGTCCACCGAATCGACCGATCGGCTGACCTTCATAAAAATGAATCAGTCTTGGATCACCAGCTACCAAGCACCTGATGCTGATGTAACCAAATATTTTTTTTTTTTTATGTGAGATCCCTTCAAGACTGCCTATGCTGATGCTGAGTGACTATCCTGTTATGCTGAGTGACAATCCTCTTCCTCCTTAATTTTCATGCTGATAGCTTGTAAGAACATTTTTGGTTCTGAGCAAGGCCCAATTTTTCTGCCCCTGTTTAACAGGGACATGTAATTACAATTCTTGATCTAATATTTCACAGCAGGGCCCATTTCTGCACCCACCAAGAGTAATTGTGAGGGCTTACAGTGTTGTGGCAACACCACCACCTAAGGCCTCAATTTCTGCGGAGTATATAGGGCAGGACCCTACTTTCAAACATCCAACTTACAAACGACTCCTACTTGCAAACGGAAGGAGACAACAGGAAGTGAGATGAAATCTACCCCTAGGAAGGGAAATTCTCTCCTGTAAGAGATAATATGGGAAAAACGTGTCTCCTCTCCACAGATGCTTTATCACCAATCCTTGTTTCACTAAAAACCCCAAATTTTCAAAAAACATTTGTCATTGGGACAGAAAGTGAGGGGAAGTCTTCTGAAGAGATGCACAGACAGCAAAACAAATGTTACAGGGGTGATAACCCTTCCCCATGTTTTTCAAAAAGCTTAAAAATAGATTTTTTGGCTGGAGCTACACTTTAAAAATGTACCAGTTCAAAATTACAAGTAGATTGTACTTAACAACAAACCTACAGTCCCTGTCTTGTTTGCACTGCCTGTATACTGCTGTTCGGAGTATATAGGGCCTGGGGGCCCCATGCCTTTCCTTTTTTTAATTTGGGTGCGGGGTTCCCCTTAATATCCATACAAGACCCAAAGGGCCTGGTAATGAACTGGGGGGGGGGTACCCATGCCGTTTGTCTCACTAATTTTCATCCATATTGCCAGGACCCGACATTACATTAAAGTCGCAAGCAGTTTTAAATGACTTTTATTCCTTTTCAAATGTCATTTTGTGCAGGGACTGTTCTAAGCACGGGAAACACGTGCCACTTTACAGGCATACTATAGACACCCCCCAGGTACAATATTTAAAGGAATATTTCATTTTTTTTTTTCACTTTAAGCATCATTAAAATCATTGCTCCCGAAAAAACGGCCGTTTTTAAAACTTTTTTTTTCATTAATACATGTCCCCTGGGGCAGGACCCGGGTCCCCAAACCCTTTTTAGGAAATAACTTGCATATTAGCCTTCAAAATTAGCACTTTTGATTTTGAAAGTTCGAGTCCCATAGACTTTATTGGGGTTCTAAAGTTCGCGCAAACTTTCAGTCCATTCGCAGGTTCTGGTGCGAACCGAACCGGGGGGTGTTCGGCTCATCCCTACCCACCACCATGCTTGCCTTTAGGCAAGATAAACATGTCTTTGTACTCCTCACCTGGTTGCCACCACACACGCTTGACACCATCTGAACCAAATAAGTTTATCTTGGTCTCATCAGACCACCGGACATGGTTCCAGTAATCCATGCCCTTAGTCTGCTTGTCGTCAGCAAACTGTTTGTGGGCTTTCTTGTGCATCATCTTTAGAAGAGGCTTCCTTCTGGGACGACAGCCATGGTGACCAATTTAATGCAGTGTGCGGCTAATGATCTGAGCACTGATAGGCTGACCCCCCACCCCTTCAACCTCTACAGCAATGCTGGCAGCACTCATACATCTATTTCCCAAAGACAACCCCTGAATATGACGCTGAGGACTAGGGGTGAGCTTTATGTTCGGGTTGAACATGTGTTCGACTTGAATATTGGTTGTTCGCCGAACAGCAAACAATTTAGGGTGTTTGCGGCAAATTCGAAAGCCGCCGAACACTCTTTAAAAGTCTATGGGAGAAATCAAAAGTGCTAATTTTAAAGGTTTATATGTATGGTATTGTCATAAAAAGTGTTTGGGGACCTGGGTCCTGCCCCAGGGGACATGTATCAATGCAAAAATAAGTTTTAAAAATGGCCGTTTTTTTGGAAGCAGTGATTTTAATAAAACTTAAAGTGAAACAAAAAAAGAGAAATATTCCTTTAAATTTCGTACCGAGGGGTGTCTATAGTATGCCTGTAAAGTGGCGCTTTTTTCCCATGTTTAGAATAGTCTGACAGCAAAATGACATTTCTGAAGGGAAAAAAAAGTCATGAAGTTATAGCGGTGTTTGCTATAATGAATTGTCTATGGGAGAAATCAAAAGTGCTAATTTTAAGGGTTAATATGCAAGTTATTGTCATAAAACTGTTTGGAGACCTGGGTCCTGCCCCAGGGGACATGTACCAATGCAAAAAAAGTTTTAAAAACTGATGTTTTTTTCGGGAGCAAAATTACATTTCTAAAGGGGAAAAAAAGTCATGAAGTAATAGCGGTGTCGGCTATAGTGAATTGTCTATGGGAGAAATCAAAAATGCTAATCTTAAGGGTTAATATGCAAGTTATTGTCATAAAAAGTGTTTGGGGATCTGGGTCCTGCCCCAAGGGACATTTATCAAGGCAAAAAAAGTTTTAAAAATGGCCGTTTTTTCGGGAGCAGTGATTTTAATAATGCTTAAAGTGAAACAATAAAAGTGTAATATTCCTTTAAATTTCATACCTGGGAGGGTGTCTATAGTATGCCTGTAAAGGGGCGCATGTTTCCCGTATTTAGAACAGTCTGACATCAAAATGACATTTGTAAAGGAAAAAAGTCATTTAAAACTACTTGTGGCTATAATGAATTGTCGGTTCAGCAATACACATAAAAGTTCATTGATAAAAATGGCATGGGATTTCCCCACAGGGGAACCCCAAACCAAAATTTAAAAAAAATGGCGTGACCCCGCCCCCTCTGACAACACGGGGAAAGCTATAGGGAAGTCCCCGTGCATTAGAGGAGGGCAGGGTCACCGGATGGCCCCGCCCTCCATTATATAAGAAGTGTCAGAAGAACCGAAGCGTCACACGGCGGAAGACTCCCACTGAGGCGGATCGTGCGGACGGAGAGGAGAAAAAGCCGGAGGAAGATGCGGGATGAGAAGAGCGGAGGAAGAAGAAGATGGAAAAGAAGAAGATGTAGAAGAAGAAGATGGAGGAGGAAGAAGAACACCGAAGAAAGACCCGAAGAAAGAAGATGGAAGAAGAAATGGAAAGAAGAAGAAATTAATAAAGGACTTGTCAAAAACCGTCTCTTGGACGAAACGGAGGAATATGGAGAAGACCGGAGGAAGAAGCAGAGGAAGATGGAGTAAGAATCAGCTGGAGGAAGAAGGGAAAAAACCGAAGAAAGACCGGAGGAAGAAGCGGGGGGAAAGAAGAAGACATTTTAAATAAAGGAATTGTCAAAAACCGACTATTGTCTATTGTTATATTTCACTACTTTTGTTGGTTAATGTGTAGGGGTACAATGTACCCCATACCTATTCACATAGGGGGGGGTGTGATCTGGGGGTCCCCTTGTTAAAGGGGGCTTTCAGATTCCGATAAGCCCCCTGCCCGCAGACCCCCACAACTACCGGGCAAGGTATGTGGGGATGAGGCCCTTCTCCCCATCAACTTTTGGCTACCCCAAAGCACCCTCCCAATGTTGAGGGCATGTGGCCTGGTACGGTTCAGGGGGGGGGCATTCTCTCATCCCCCCTCTTTTCCTGCGGCCTGCCAGGTTGCAAGCACGGAAAAGGGTCTGGTATGGATTTTTTTTTTAATTTTGGTGCGAGTACCCCTTAATATCCATACCAGACCTGAAGGGCCTGGTATGGAATTTAGGGGGACCCCCACACATTTTATTTTATTCTGGTTGAGGGTTCCCCTGTGGGGAAATTCCATGCCGTTTTTATCAATGAACTTTTATGTGTATTGTCGAACCGACAATTCATTATAGCCGCGAGTAGTTTTAAATTACTTTCTCTCCTTTAGAAATGACATATGTTCTGTCAGACTATTCTAAATATGGGAAACATGTGCCCCTTTACAGGCATACTATAGACACCCCCCAGGTACAAAATTTAAAGGAATATTACACTTTTATTGTTGCACTTTAAGCATTATTAAAATCACTGCTCCCGAAAAAAACGGCCGTTTTTAAAAAATTTTTTTGCACTGATACATGGGGCAGGACCCAGGTCCCTAAACACTTTTTATGACAATAACTTGCATATTAACCCTTAAAATTAGCACTTTTGATTTCTCCCATAGACAATTCACTATAGCCAACACCGCTATTACTTCATGACTTTTTTCCCTTTAGAAATGTCATTTTGCTCTCAGACTATTCTAAACAGTGCCACTTTACAGGCATACTATAGACACCCCCCAGGTAGGAAATTTAAAGGAATATTACACTTTTATTGTTTCACTTTAAGCATTATTAAAATCACTGCTCCCAAAAAAACTTCAATTTTTAAAACTTCTTTTTGCTTTTATACATGTCCCCTGGGGCAGGACCCAGGTCCCCAAACACTTTTTATGACAATAACGTACATATAAGCCTTTAAAATGAGCACTTTTGATTAACGGTGTTCGCGTGTTCAAACACATTTTTTGCCTGTTCGCATGTTCTGGATGCGATCCGAAATCCCTACTGAGGACATGCACTCAACTTCTTTGGTCGACCTTGCAGAGGCCTGTTCTGAGTGGAAGCTGTCCTATTAAACAGCTGTATGGTCTTGGCCACTGTGCTGTAGCTCAGTTTCAGGGTCTTGGCAATCTTCTTATGGCCTAGGCCATATTTATGTAGAGCAACAATTCTTTTTTTAAGATCCTCGGAGAGTTCTTTGCCATGAGGTGCCATGCTGAACTTCCAGTGACCAGTATGAAAGAGTGAGAACGATAACACCAAATTTAACACACCTGCTCCCCATTCACACCTGAGACCTTGTAACACTAACGAGTCACTTGAGATCGGGGAGGAAAAATGGCTAATTGGGCCCACATTGGACATTTTAACTTAGGGGTGTACTCACTTTTGTTGCCAGCGGCTTACACATTAATGGCTGTGTGTTGAGTTATTTTTAGGGGACAGCAAATTTACACTGTTATACAAGCTGTACACTCACTACTTTACATTGTAGCAAAGTGTAATTTCTTCAGTGTTGTCACATGAAAAGATATAATAAAAATATTTACAAAAATGTGAGGGGTGTACTCATTTTTGTGAAATACTGTAAGTATTATACATCTAGGGGAACAGGGAGGCTTTAATAAAACATATTTTATTTCTTCTACAAAACAAAGTGTTTTGGGAACTAGGATTAGGATGTGTACATGTATTATATTAAATCTATATTTAGTGCACAACTCTTTAACTAGTTGACATCAGGCAAATGCCAATACGAATAATAAAATAACAAAAATACTTTCAACATACGTATTATGATAGTTCACTAGACACAATCCACAGATGACTGTACTCCAGAAGAATACTTTTTATACACTGTAAAGTAAAGTAAACTAAATCAGTGCTTTTGTATTCCAGGTAGCACGTCTGATGGCCCCTTACAGGTACTTTGCTAGTAGGTTTACAGTGCTTTTTTGTAATGGCAAATAAAATAATCATATACCTGTATGGATATCATAAATATATATGTTTTTAATTTATTGCTTGGAAATACAGTAATACGTAATTAAAATGAATGCAGAGAAAGAAGATTAAAGAAGGTCTGACCAATCTATAAATAAATAATAAAGAATTTAGCACAATATCATTTTCTAACCTAAACATAGCGTAAAGCTAAAATTTCTTAAGCTACTATTTCATCACATGTCAAATTAATCTGGTATTTGCATACATTACATTTTGGCTGAAAGTACAAAAACAAGTACAAAAACAAGAATAGAGTTTAACATAATAACAAAAAAATCAATTATCATTTTTTATATTGCTAGAATTCTATCATGCTGAAACAAAGTCAATTTAGCGTGCTTGTACAAATTGTTGGTCAGAATTTATCCAGGCAAAGATCCCATACAGTCAATGGAAAATGTAAGTTTTGAATATAGTAATATTTAAATATCTTTTTAAGTGTGCTATGTAAAGTATCAGTTCTCACAAAAAAATATATATTTCAGTTATAGATGAAATATGATGGGCTGAGAGAGGGACTTAGTGTAATGATTGATCTGCCAATGTCTCTGGACTTGTGCTACTCATCTTGAAGTTTTGGGGTTTATTTCCATCTTGGATGTCCTCTCTCTTTCCAATGTATTCTGTACAATATAACATTACCTAAAAATCTAATAGGTAGAGTGGATCCCCCTTGTAATGGCCAGATGTGCAAGTCTGGAAACTTAAGGACACTACTTAGGTATCAGAAACTATTAGTTTAACTTTTCACTACCAATAGAAGCTTAGCTACCTGGTTCAATGGAATGGCCATTTAAATCTATAAACCAAAATTTTTAGTTTAGAAACTCCATACATTTTAATAACTTTTCCTATCACTGTTCCTTAATATGATATAATGTAACAAAACGTTTTGTAGATGGGAAAACAAGTGACCAACTATTAGTTCCATGTTAATTCTGTGAACAATATTTTATTGTTCGAAGTTGACTTGGAATGCCTAATATGATACAGTGTGTTCCTGATGAAAAATGTGTGCAAAATATGCAGCTAGTTCACTGCTAAAAATCCCATTGGGAACAAGATTTACAAAGATATATTTAAGTATGTGTTTCTAATAGAATATACACAGTGAGTCTGGTTTACTAAAGGATATGTATCTATTGCAGTACATTTACAATTGTTTTCAGAGATTGTATCTTCAAGGACATTATTTAACACCTGCAATGAGCTGGGACACACAAGCAGAAGCTACAGATTATATACATTAAAAAAATTCTGACAATTGAAGTTTAATATGGAATGTACTCTCAAGAGTCCAAAATATGTTCTGCGCTGCCTTAACCTACCTAAACATTAATAGAAAAAGAAATATGTGCTTTTCTCTATATTATGTTTTGTGTCCAACCACAATAGGTGCTTATGATAATCATTAAATGTGTAAATAAAAATGTAATTTGTAAAATGTGTTAGCAAACCACATGGGGGATTGTAATTCATTGCACTGAGGGGATTGTAATGAACTGTGAGCACTGAGTATCTTTGGGTCCAAGTGCACAAGCTTTGGCTGACCTATGGAGTTATTGGAAGTGTGACACATACACAGTGCAGAGACCTTATATCATCCCTTTTAGACAGCTATCACATTGGAAGAGTTATCTTCCTGTTCTAGTGACTCAACGATTGGACCTTTTCTCACTTTAAGTCTGGGTTAGTGGGCACAAAGACAAATAAGTAGGGTGACTAACCAGCAACAAAAAATCTGACAGTGTCTCCAACCCCTCACTCCTCTAGTCACAACTGAAATACTTTTTGGTGCACTTGAAGGAAAACTGAATGTACAAGGTACATTCTATGGGCTGGGCCATTTTATGCCTTCTGACCACATATTGCTCTGAGGCAATGTAGCAGGGCCTATTCATTTTCAGTTGAAGTGATATCACTAAGGTCAGCTTTTGTGTAAGTGTTATTATAAACAGCAAAGTATCAAGGGAGCCTAAATGCTAAATTTCCAAGAATTAAACAATAGTAATAAACTAAACTAATACATTTTTTTCCCAAATTTTATTTAATTGGATGTAGAGTAAACCAAAATATCTTCTTAAAGTTTTTTGGCAGGCTACCAATTTAGTTGCACACTATGAGTAACGTGAAACATAATGAGTTGCATAATGAGACCTCACACAAGAACAGGAAATATCCATAAAGGGTTATTCAATTTGTAACTTCCCCATTGTTCCAGTATTTTAGACCATCGTTGAAACATATTTTCAAATTTGAAAAAGATACTTTTATTCTTACCATTTAATGCACTAATCCAAAATATAATTTTACATTTTTTTAACCACAAAACCAAATAACAAAAGATTTTGTAAGTATAAAATGATTGACACAAATAAAACATCAGTTACAGAATTTATTCTTTTAGGATTTTCTGGTGTTAAAAATATAAAGCCTCTTCTGTTTGGTGTATTTTTGTTTATTTATATTATCACTTTCACTGGAAATATTATTATTGTTACTGTTGTTTATGTTGACCTACAACTGCATACGCCAATGTATTTCTATTTAGGCAACTTGTCATTTTTGGAGATTTTGTACACAACTAATATTATTCCTAGGATGTTATCTAACATCATCACAGAGAATCATATTGTGTCTTTCTTAGAATGCATTGCCCAGTTATATTTTTTTGGTTCTCTAGGTTCAACTGAATGCTTTCTTTTGGTAGTGATGGCCTATGACAGATATGTAGCTATTTGTAGACCACTTCATTATGCAGCATTAATGAGTACTAGAACAAGTTTTCTCATGGCACTTTGCTCTTGGTGTGCGGGATTTATTGCTACCTTTGGGGCAATCATATTAGTCTCCCAGTTGAGTTTTTGTGGACCTAATACAATTAAGCATTTTTTCTGTGATCTTCATCCAGTTTTGGAATTATCTTGCAAAAATGCCCATGTGATTGATACAGTAGCTTGGACATTAGCTTCTACAATTCTTCTGGGATCATGCTTTCTCATCCTTGCATCATATGTTCGGATCATGATAACCATAAAAGGAATCCCATCTAAAGGTCGACAGAAAGCATTCTCTACCTGCACAGCACATCTTACCGTGGTTGTCATATTCTATGGTGCTATGATCTCCATGTATGTCAGTCCAAAGGCTCCAAACAGTGTTGATTTCAATAGGTATTCTTCCCTTCTTTACACAGTAGTTACTCCATTTTTGAATCCCTTTATCTATACTTTAAGGAACCAAGAAGTTAAGCAAGCAGTTATTAAATCAATTAAAATACTGTGCAGATGTTAATTTATTAACTGATTCACAAAAAAATCATATACTATATGCTTTAACATGTTAATGTAATTTCAAAAGTTATTTTCAATATTTTAAATCTGCAGCTGTCATTTAAATAATTCCTGGTAATTCCTTTCTGTCATGAAGGTCCTTGTTTGGGCTCTTTGTATTAAAGGGTAAAAATGTTCTATTTCTTTCTTTAATTATACTACTGCATTGTCATTAGTTAAAAGTGAATCTGCCTGAGTTTGCTTCGAGGGCAGGTTTGGTGATGTGTTCAAAAATACATAAATTGAGAACTTTAATGCAAGCTCAACTGACCTGTAGCATGTACTACAGCAAAAGTGCCATGCGAAAAAACATGGGGCCAGTACCTTGCCAAGGAAGACTCTTCTGGAAAAGCACCCTGTTCCCATCTTGATGAGATCAATGGTCTTTTCATCACATTCCTAGCCCGGTGGATGAATCCATCTTCAATCCCGTAGTCCAATGATACAGAACCACATCAGTCATGATTAACAATGCCTGCCTACCCAAAACACACTGATATGTCTATTTCTTGTACTCCTCAGCATAAATGATATATCCTAGCAGGCAGTTTAGAGATGGGGAATCCTGGATGATGTCATTGACTAAATGTGTTAATTTCCCTATTTCATCATGACCATATTTGGTAATGATATCACCCTGGATACCGTGCCCCCTTTTTTTACATTTAGCTGCAAGCCCAAGACCTTTCATTTGTAGCAAGGAGTACAATGGGGTGTAGATCATCTGCAGTGGTTGGCATGTTTTTCTTTGGTAGGTCATCAGGATCACTGGGTATCA
The DNA here is from genome assembly GCA_037952925.1 of Lithobates clamitans. Lineage (NCBI taxonomy): Eukaryota > Metazoa > Chordata > Amphibia > Anura > Ranidae > Lithobates > Lithobates clamitans. Next base: position 519,525 of record JBBGZY010000415.1, read on the forward strand.
TGACTGACATGAATCTACATTACTAGACAACTTAAGTGACAAAGGGTTTGTACCATGGGGCTTTTTTTATTTTTTATTAGGAGAATTTTTCAAGCTTATGATGTGTTTATTTACTACTTAGTCTTTCTGTGAATAAATAACCAGTGGCATAATGTACCCCTTACTGTTTTTCTTTTACAAATAGACCCCTTACTCATTTACATGGAGGGGGGTATCAGGTGCACCCTCATTACCATGGGGGCATCCATTCCCTCAACAGACTCCCAACATCTGCCAGGCCCTATGTCCGCATACATTTGGTATGGCTCAGATGGAAGGCAAAGGCTAGCTACCCCATCCCCCCGCCCCCCCCCCCCCCCCACACACACACACACACACACTTCTGGCCAGCCAGGCTGCATGCTGATTTTTTTTGGGGGGGGGGGGCTTAAAATGTAAGAAACCAACCCTGAGAAATGCTATCTGGGTACTACTAAAATGGCTGCAGGAGTTCAGCAGGATGGGCAGCAACAAATGATGATAAAAGGTAAATACAAGTATTTGGTTAAACAAAATAGCAATTGTTAAGGACATAACATACTCTAGAAAGCTAAATGTTGTTTATGTGTTGTATATGAATGTTGTCAAATTGACTTAAAGTATAACTAAAGCCAAAAAAATTGTTCCTTTAGTTTTGGAAAGACAGGTGAGAAATTAGAATACCAGTCAGGTTTTTATTGTGGTCTGTGCCCCATCTACTAGACTCACCCTCTCTATTTATCAATATCACCAAGTGAACACCAACAATTTGAAAAAACTAAAACAATGCCCCACAATGTAGATCCAATGTCAATTATATTGTCCAGCAATTTAAGCAATGTATGTTAATCACAATGAGCAATGCCACAGTGACCCACCACTCAACAATCTTCAACCACTACTATTCTCATTGCAAATGACAGATTCGCCAGCAGCTTCTATATGTAAAAAAGACCATGGGTGACATCACTGATTAAATATGGTCATGACTATGTTTGGTGTCTGATATCACCCTGATATCCCCACAGGCTTGGTTAAAAACAGAAGCCACTGAGGATCTGTCATGTTATTTAGCAGCAACGTATGCTGTATTAGCTAATACTGTAGGTGTGATCCTTTGCTGTAAAAAAAGTTGATTTAGGGGCCATTGGTTCAAATGCACGTAGGTATGTAGTACACTACCCACAAACTATATCTTAACTGTTATTATAGGCTGTTGGGGTGGGGGTCATTTAAAATATATGACAGAAAATGTTTGTATTAATTGTATTATCTCATCATATTTTAAGGTTGCATTCTTGGTTTAATCTCTTCCCTGGGTATTGTACACTGCAAAAAACAGAAAGAGAAAGTAAGCATGTCAGGGGAATAAATGTGTTTTTTTTTTTTTATGATGGAGCAACACAATCTTCCTCACCAATCCTCAAACTGTAAAGAATCAATGCTCAGAAAACCATAGGCCAGTGGATATGAAAATGATTTAGCTTAGCATGTCACTAGCAATACTTTACACACACTATTTTACACACTCTAGAAATCATAACCAAACCATTCATCATGATGGTACCTGCCAACAATAAATAATAGTAATACCCAAAAGCAGGTGACTTGATGGGCCAGGACTTCTCAGCACCCTTAACTCCCCATTAAAGGAACTGACATGGGGAATGTAGGTGCTGTTTAGCTTCCCCAATGACAAGAAGGTAGGCAAGGAAGCTTCCTTATGGTTAAACATACATGAACACAAGCAAAACTTACCCCCGAAAGAACTGCTGGATGTATTCAGTCCCCTGCACCTGTGCCTATGACTCTGCAAATAGTTTCACACACTCTGACACAAATGAATGGAGGGGGAATATTTATTGCAGATCTATATGCAAAAAAGAAATGAAACAACAGTAATGATATAGAAAACCATTAAACTATAGCAAGGAATATATTGCAAATAGGTGAATATTAAAATGCAATATACTATTTAAAACAAACAATAGGTATACAAAGCAAATTCCTCAATACCCTATACTGGACCAATCCTTACCAAGAAGAATTATACTCCTCTAACAGTTCAGAAGTCTGTCATATACTCTCTTCTGCTGGCTGGCTAGTTGGGGCCCAACTGTTATGTCAGAGCACTCAGGATAATGTCCCTTTAAGAACTGATGATGATACTGACTCTGATGCCTTTAAATAATGATGGTGTCCCTGTCCTTTTTCCACCTTCTAGCGAAATGCTAGCAGATAGTCTCCCTCTGAATACTGAGTGAAACACAGCTGGTCTGTGTCTGCAGCGTCCTTCCCCCTTAATCAGACAGTGGTCTTCACAAACATACATGGTTCTCTCCTCAGATTCCTGTTGCTGTAATTTTCTCCATCTCAGATGCAGCGGTGAGCAGTCTTTCAGCACCCAATTGTGCACACGGTCCTCTCAGCAACAGCCTCCGCACATCTTCCCTCACCCCAGGAAAAAAGCAGGAAACCACGTCTCCTCTTTGCCCAAGTCTTGTGAGATTCACAATCTCCTCTTTATAGGTCACCAAGCTAATGCAGTCTGTCAAAACTACACTTCCCATAATCCTTGTAGTCCACTTCCCATGTGAAGACAGGCTTGACATTGACTGATCAGTTCCACAATAAAAAACAATCTCCTCCCTAAAATAGGCTTGTATAAAAGTCTCCTCTGCAGGACAGACACAAAGTTATTTTCCTGCCAGAGCTGTGGACTGGGCTACACAGACATACACACAAGGATGTAACTATTTCTTTATGCCAGAGTATATCTCAATAGGGTTACTGTTCCTGCCCCACCTATAGCTTGTGGTTTCAGTTCCCATAATCACATGCCCTGGCGGCTGTAAGACTTTATATTTCTGCCTCTCCTGCAGCCATGTGTCTCAGAATTCTGCAAGTTTGCTTGCCATGCATATCCTGTGTTGTTCTGACTTCTTGTCCATTATTCTGTTCTCCACCTTGTCTGTCCATCCCCAATAAGTCCAATTCATTTTAAGCATCTATATAGTTATCGGTTTATGTTGTTTGTTGCTACCCTTTGCTGTGTTACTTTCCACTTACTATACAGTATATACAACTAGCACTGTAAACAAATCAACATTTGCTTCTGTTTTGCAACAGACACTTCCTAACAGATATCAGTAATACTTTCCTTTAAAAGAAAAAAAGAAAATGTGAACTTTTGTCTTAGATAGGTATTTTGGGGGTTTCAATTATTTTGTCTTTTTTATTAGCGCAATAACATGTATGAAGATTATTTTATTTTATCATTTAATCAGAACATCTCTTTTTATCTATTTCATCTGCACATGATTGGATAAATAAAGTAAATATTCACACAATGTATAGTGGTAACAATCTCACACTTTTTATTAGCTTAGCCCCTGTGTCTGTAGTACATTTTAGGCGATTAAAGATGTCCCACTGCGGAACAGCTTTACACTGCTGTATCATCTATGGTCTCCTAATGTTTTTAGTAAATCATCTTTCTGTATTATGTGGTCTTTAGTACATATATGACTAATTCTCCCTCATTTTGAATGTTTTGCTGCTGGCCAGTTAAGCACTGCTATTTCATTTGCGATCTCTTACTGAGGGTTAGCAGCAGGGCAGTTTTTCATCAGTGAGAACAACGACAGCCTCAGTGATTTCCATGTTGTTTATTCATGTGAGAATATTATTGATTGATAAACAATCATGTTACTGCTAAAACTACCTGAAAAATGTTTTTTTTTCAAACTGAAAAAAAGCAGATTGAGATGTTGTTACTGTTGTGTGTAAGCCAATCTACAGTAATTGATAAAGAAAAAAATTCAATTCCACAGTCAAATATGCATTGCCATAGTTCAAGGTTGCAGAGGCTGTTTGCAAAATGTGTACTGTTTTGTATCACCATGTACAGCTTCAAGACAACCCCCCACAATCCTTTTAATTAGAATGTGTGTATTTTCAATGTCACCCCCAAAGCTGCCATCTGTATTTTTTTTCCTGGCATTGGTACATGACCCCATGTCAGTGCATGGCTTACCTGTTTGCATATTAGCCCTATAAATAGCCAGAATTGAATAACACGATTCCCCCCTTCCCATAGACTTTAATTGTGTTGAAAACAAAGCTTGTAAACTTTGAACCTCAAGCAAAATTCATTAAATTGTTTGCAAATTGAATCCCCTGACAGATTAGCTCATCCCTACTGCTCTTAAAGAAAAATTCAGGGGGCGTGGCTTGGTTAGAGCCCAGGTTGAGGTAGCCATACACCTCATCACAGCGGGTCTGTCTCAATGTGCAGCTTATGGGACATGCCTCTCATCTTACACTAAAGTAAATCTCTTTCTCTTGTACACTGAATTTTTACATGAGGTAGGGGAATGTCTATGTATTTTAGTTGCTTGTTGGATTGGAAGGACTACTGAGGTAATGGGGAAGCCCATCAATGCCACAAGCAAAGTACATGTGACAGGAGAATAGTTATGATGTGCGTCACCCATTGCCTACAAGCTTTCACCATAAATTATGAGTCATGTGGATCAGGTATCTTTTCTCTAGAGTAGGAACAATTCAGATAGCGTCAGTGTAGTGACGGTTGAACACCATCTATTTGATTGCATTACTGCCAATTTATCGCCATTTACTTCTGTGTGCGTTACTGCCAGTTTAAAGCCACTTTCTTCTGTGTGCGTAACTGCCAGTTTAACACCATATAGTTTTGTGTGGGTTACTGCCAGTTTAACCCCATATAGTTCTGTGTGCGTTACTGCCAGTTTAACGCCCTATAGTTCTGTGTGCATTACTGCCAGTTTAATGCCATATAGTTTTTGTGCGTTACTGCAAGTTTAACACCATTCACTTCTGTGTGCATTACTGCCAGTTCAATGTCATATAGTTTTGTGTGCGTTACTCCAAGTTTAACTCCATATAGTCCTGTGTGCGTTACTGCCAGTTTAACGCCATATAGTTCTGTGTGCATTATTGCCAGTTTAACGCCATATAGTTTTTTGTGCATTACTGCCCATTTAACGCCATATAGTTTTGTGCATTACTGCAAGTTTAACGCCATTTATGTCTGTGTGCTTTACTGCCAGTTTAAACGTCATTGAGTTCTGTGTGCATTACTGCCAGTTTAACAGCATATAGTTTTTTGTGCGTTACTGCCAGTTCAACGCCATATAGTTCTGTGTGCGGTACTGCCAGTTTAACGCCATATAGTTATGTGTGTGTTACTGCCAGTTTAATACCATATAGTTTTTTGTGTGTTACTGACAGTTTACCTCCATATTGTTTTGTGTGCGTTACTGCCAGTTTAATGCCATATCGTTTTGTGCATTACTGCAAGTTTAACGCCATATCGTTTTTTGGGTGTTACTGCCAGTTTAACACTGTATGGTTTTGTGTGTGGTACTGCCAGTTTAACGCCATATATTTTTGTGCGTTACTACAAGTTTAACACCATTTACTTCTGTGTGCGTTACTGTAAGTTTAATGCAATAAAGTTCTGTGCGTCACTGTATGTTTGGCGCATTATATTGCAGCATATTATAGTGTATGCGTGGAGAGTGTCTGTGTAAGTGTGAGTACTCAAATTAAAGTGCACCAAACACCACTTTACATTGATTAAAGTGCATCTACGTGCAGATTACCACTTTTTATTTACATTTGCTTATAAGCACCGCCCCCTCCCTCCCAATAATGTCTGGGAGGACAACAAGGAGAAGCAGATGTTCCCTCTGTACTGTAAGGGGGCCAGCAACAAATGTGTCCACAGGCAAAGGTGGACAGGGTGGTCAGTCCTCAGGCAGGGTATTATTTCCTCTGTTTAGTGAGTTTGCCCGTGCTATCCAGCCACAGCATGCAGGGTGGTGGACTGGCTTACTAAACCTTCCTCATCCTCCTCATCCTCTATCACACAAGCAGAGACAAGTGTGCAGTCCCCTTTAGTTGCCAGAGTGGATAAACCTGCCTCCATGTCCACATCTATTCCTGCTATAGCCCCAACATCAGCCATGGAGGAGTCAGCTAAGTTATTTGATCACAGCATCAGCTACTTGCTCCTTGATGATGCCCAGTCATTACTGGTTTCAGATGTTGGTTCTGAGGTTGAGAATAACAGGAACATGTGCCTAGAGAGAGGGGAGAACACTGGTAGACAAATTGGCATTCATGTTCCCACAGCCACAGCGTATTGCCAAGTTCTCTCCATTGGTAATGATGATGATGAAGATGGAGGAGATGGAGATGATGATGATGAGGTCACTGATGCGACTTGGGTGCCAGATAGAGCAGAGGAGGAAACTGAACGTGAGGCGGCACAAGGAGGCCGACATCAAGAAAGAGTAGAGAGCAGCCACCCTATTCCATCACATTCTGCAGCTGTTATCTCCCGGCCAACTCCCCAAAGTTCAGCTGTCTGGACCTTTTTCAGCACATCTGCAGCAGATCGCACTGTTGCTATCTGCAAACTGTGTCTCAGGCACATCAAACGTGTCAAAAACACCAGCCATTTTGGTACCACATGCTTAACAAGACATTTAACGTCCAATCACTCAGCCCATTGGCAAGAGCACCTAAAAGCCACACAACAGGGGCACAAATCTGTCCCTCCTCCTCCTTACCAAATTCAGTCTGCCCCTGCTATACCGAGTCATTACCTCTCACCAGCCTCCACTGACAGGGATGATGGTTTAGTACAGGGTGTCCCAGAACCTAACAGCACATCTGCCAGCAGCACACCACCAGCTGTAGACTGTAGCCGGCAAATTTCTCTGCCCCCTCTTCTGCCTCGGAAAAAAATTACAGTCCCTGCCACCCACATGCCCAGCATCTAAATGCAAGCTTGTCAAAGCTGTTGGCTCTCCAATTTCTGCCTTTCAGACTGTTGGATTCTGCCCCCTTCCATGAATTTGCACAATGTTTTGTACCAAAATGGCAGGTTCCCAGTCGCTACTACTTCTCATTTAAGGCCGTTCCATCTCTCTACCATGATGTGGAAGGGAATGTTCTGGCATCGTTGGGCAAGGCAGTCAGCCATAAAATCCACCTTACTGCTGACATGTAGTCCAGCAACCTTGGGCAGGGACAATATATTTCGTTCACAGCACACTGGATAACGCTGCTTTCAACTCAGAAGGATGCAGGATAGGGCTTGGTGCTGCAGCTTGTTGTGATCCCACGTCTCCATACAACTGGTGGTGATGATGCCAGACCTGTGAGCTCTGCCACCTCCATGCCCTCCTCTGCAGAATTGCCCTATGAACATCAGGTACCCCCTAAGCTTTCAAAGGGCTATTCCATGAGTCAGGCTAAAAGGTGCCATGCAGTGCTTCAGCTAGTGTGTTTAGGGGACAGGAACCACACCGGAGCAGAGATTGTTGCAGCTCTGAAGGGACAGGCCATGAGGTGGTTCACACCATGCCAGCTGGAGCCAGGAATGGTGGTGTGCGATAATGGCTCAAACCTCCTGTCCGCCCTTAGACAGGGAAAGTTGACACATGTGCCATGCCTCATGTCCTCAATTTGGTGGTGCAGCGTTTCCTAAATACATACCCAGGGTTGCAAGATGTGCTAAAGCTGGCCAGAAGAGTCTGTAGCTATTTCAATCGGTCATACTCAGCCAGTGCTCGGTTGGCTGAAATTCCTGGAATTCAACCTGCCCCTAAACCGCCTGATTTTTGACATGCCCACCAGGTGGAACTTAACTTTGGCAATGCTGCAGCAGCTATACATGCAGCAGAGGGCCATCAACGAGTACCTGTGTGAGTACGGCACAACAACAGGCTCAGGCCACCTCGGCTTTTTTCCCCATGCCAATGGCTGATCATTAAGGATGCATGCACTGTATTGTTACCATGTGAGGAGGCCACAAGGATGGTGAGCCGTGATAGTGCATGCATCAGTGACACAATCCCTGTTGTGTTCCTGCTGAAGCAGACTCTGCATGGAATTATGGACAGAGCACTGGAGGCAGAGCAGCAGGAGGAAGAGGGGGACTTCCTTTCCTCCCAAGGCCCACTTTATCTAGACACCATCATTCCTACGTCACAGAACACACAGAAGGATAGAGGGGAGAAGGATGAAGAGGAGGATTCTGGCACTTTCATAGGCTTCGAAGAAGAGGAAGACATGCGTCAATCAGTAAGCAATGGCTTTCCAACCCAAGGTCCTTGGGAGTAGTACGTGGCTGGGAGGAGGAAGTTCCAGATGCTGTCATTCTGAGTGACCCTGAGGAGGTGCATGGGAAACCTCATGCTTTAAAGCCTGCGAAAGGCCCTAAGAATATGTGGCATAAAGGAGAAGGATGATTACTGGTTGGCAACCCTCTTTGACCACTGTTATAAGGGGAAGGTCTCAGAACTCATCCTGTCGATACAGAGAGTTCAGAAGATAAAATCTCTTGAAGACACATAAAAGATGATTAAATTGAACGTTTTTCCTGACTCCAGTAGGTTACAGTGTTGTGGAAAACATAGTTTTGAATCTTCTGTTGGTCAAAAGATGAGCGTTGGAGAAGGTGTCCGCCTAAGTCAGGCATTTCAGAATATTTTTAGTCCTCGCTGCCCAGGGCTGTCAGCTTCCACGACCCATCGGGAGAGTCTGCATCACATGGTGGATGATTACCTCCGCGCCAAAACAGAGATGAGAGCTTTCCAGGTGACGATCCACTGACTTACTGGGTCATGAGAATAGACCACTGGCCAGAACTTGCCCAGTATGCTATTGAGTAGTTGGGCTGCCCTGAATCCAGCATGCTTTCAGAATGGGCATTCAGTGCTGCAGGAGGTTTCGTTATTGATCATAGAATGCGTCTGTCCACAGACTCCATGGACCGTTTGACTTTTATAAAAATGAATCAGTCCTGGATTACCAGCTATGATGCCCCTGATGCCGATGTCACTGGTTAAGCCTTTGTGGGATGTGGAATTTCTGCAGGACTTCGAGGCTGCCTAGCTTTGAGGGTGTTCAATCATTTCATCTAGAAGAAAGTTTTTGATATAGGTTTCATGGGCACAATTAACACCCAAAGACCAATTTTTCTGCACCTGTTTGACAGGTGCATATCATTGGAATTTTTTTGCCTTCATCAAGAGCACCTCTATAGGGTTACGGTGGAAAGGTGCTCCTGACACTCAAAGAGTAATTTTTCTGCACCTGTTTGACAGGTGCATATCATTGCAATTTTTTACAGCAAGGCCAATTCTTGCTTTCATCAAGAGCACCTCTATAGGGTTACGATGGGAAGGTGCCACCGACACCCAAAGACCAATTTTTCTGCACCTGTTTGACAGGTGCATATCATTGCAATTTTTTACAGCAAGGCCAATTCTTGCTTTCATCAAGAGCACCTCTATAGGGTTATGGTGGGAAAGCGCCACCGACACCCAAAGACCAAGTTTTCTGCACCTGTTTGACAGGTGCATATCATTGCAATTTTTTACAGCAAGGCCAATTCTTGCTTTTATCAAGAGCACCTCTATAGGGTTACGGTGGGAAGGCTCCACCGACAACCAAAGACCAATTTTTCTGCACCCGTTACCTCTATCCAAAGTCAAAGTGACACCAGAATGTATCCAAAAAATCTCTAATCTTGTTCCTCGTGCACTACATTGTGGCCTCATCATACACACTGGCTCCCCAGCTGTTGCTGAGCAGAATAAAGGCAAGCTTGCAGGGAAAATGTCATTTTTTTGCCCTTATAAATGCAATTACTGCTGCAGCAGATTCTAGACATGGTACAGATCTGCCACTTTACAGGTAGACTAAGGGGACCCCAGGCACTATATTGGAAGGAATTTTTGATTTTTATGCTTTCACTTTATAAATCAAAAAATCAATGCTCATTTAAAAATGACGTTTTTCACAAACTGTTTTTTATTGATACATGTCCCCGAGGCCACAGGACCCTAAAACCATTGTATGCCCAATTACTTGCATATAAGCCTTCAAAATTTTGATTTTTGACATTGGGGTCCCATTGAGTTTAATGGGGTTCGTTATTTGGGTCCAAACTTTTTTGGTGTTCCAAAGTTCTAGTGCGAACCGAACAGGGGTCCGTTCAGCCCATCCCTAGTCTGAACAACCCATCAGATTATCAGCCTACAAACCACTTGTAACTCCTTGTGACAGACCTAGCCGGGAGAGAGACTTTTGGAGGGGACTGAATGCTTGCCTTTGCCGATCGATCATGGGCCCTGGCATTTGGGGGAACAGTGCTCTTTGTGAGCTGTATGCCTGGGGACCCTGGAGGTGGATTCGGGTTCTGGTCCCCCAGGACACACAGACTCTGGGGACCCTGAATTTGACATATTAGAAATAGTGGCTGATTCATAATGCTGGGACAAATACTGTTAGGAGATGCTGATGTCAATTCCAGCCACCTGTCTGTCTGTGGCCTGCTAGAATGTGTATTGTAAATAAGTCTAGTATGGGATGTAAGAGTCATTAGATTCCCATTGTTCGTGTTACTTAACTCTGCGGTTAGATGTTAACAACACTGTTGATGCCTTATTCAGTTTCAGAAATTGGTTACCTCAGTGTCTTATGTATAAAACTTCCGATGTGTACTAGCTCTGCACAGTGTCCCTCAGACAAGGCCTATTTAACTCTGATTGCATTCTGTAATTACCCACAGTGAGCTACGGCTAAAAAATAGTTTTGCTCCAACGTTAATCAGCCCTGCGCGCTCTGACACTCTAATCTCTACAGTTTTCATCTGAAAGACATCTATCAATACACAACGAACCTCCTAAATAGGATCGTCACAATGCATGCAGCTGCAGACTCAAGTAGGACTCCTCCAGTCTTCAACCTATACTCGATATTACAAACTATGTACAGTCTGAGTAACGATAACTGACTTATGCATTAACAGTGGTGAGCAGAATACATCTTTTTCGTATAACAGGTTGGTTTGTCAAATATGCATGTACAGCTGTATAAAACGGTGACTATTATTGTAGGATACGATGATACTCGGTTAGAATATGGCTTATTAGTTCTCCCAATGCTGCGTAGGCCACACGTTTACGCAAAGCCAGGGCATCAAGATAAACAATTTCTTAACGCTGCATCTTTTCACCTCCATCTTTCTAAGCACCTAATTGCCTCCCCTCTCAAAATGTACCAGGCGTTACCATATCCTCATAAATATATACTATCTAGCATATTACCTGCTCACTATTTTGATTCCAAAATACGTGCGGAACCGCAATATCAGGTTCATAGTGGGAGTTTACCTTTGATGGTCGATTCCTACGTAATTGGACCGATTTCTAAGGTAAACTGATCTGACTAAAGACACTGACAGAAGGAGTGCATCTAGTATCGCCCCTCCTGCCACGGCGGATGAAACCTACAAAAAGTTCACCTTTGTACTTATTGAACGTCGCTTATTCAATAATCTCTATATAGAGATTCTGGCTGCTTGGAAACATCTCATTTTAAATGAGGAGAGAACAGATGTTAGAAGAAAGATTGAGCCTAATTTTGGGGGGACGCAATTTAGCTGCGGAGCATGAGCTATTATTTCAGAAGCTTATACCAATGTTTCTATTGTTTTTATTTTAAGTTTCACTGGTTTAAATGTTCACTTTTTCTACTGTTCTCAAAGATTAGTTTGTCTAATGGCAATATGATGTGAGTTTGAATATCGCTGAACCCAAACTTTAGTACGGACTGTGACAATACAGGTTGCCCTCATGACATAACAAGCTGCAGAATGACTATTGACGTATTAAGTCTGAATACGTATCCCGAACACAGCATGCTTGATATAGGTTCTATTTCTACAGCTAAGGGGTCTCCTCTATCCTCTACTTTATACTCTAAACTGTAAAAAGCTTTAGAGAATATTAGTATGACAGAGGTTGATATATCCGACATCATAGTTTAAAACTTTTGATCAGACCCCCTCCTTCTATAGAACTAAGTAGAATGCAATGGTGGAATACCACCTTTAAGTACAACCCACAGTAGATCCGTGGCCCGGCACATCCCAACCCCAACACACTGCAGTGAGAAGGCTCAGACTGGTCTCTGGTCCTTTTCACACTAATTGCGCACTGTAATTTTCTGACCTTTCTTGTCGTAGATAAGGTTAGTTGAATCCACCTTTCCCCATCCCTATAAATCCACCCTCCTCTATCTAGACACACAGCTTCACCACAGGCTTTGCATTCCAACCGGAGGAATCACAGTATCCCTATCTCAACTAAAAGTCTGACACCCTACCACTACTACTAACATGGCAGATACTGGTCATACTATACACAAGGCGACAAACTCTAGTAACCACAAAATAATATCCAGATAAGAATTGACTCCATAAACATCAGAGGTCTGAATACTCCCGAAAAAAGTCACAACTGTTATATACACTGCACAAAAATAAAACACAAATCGCATTTATCCAGGAAACTAATTTCTGTACTGACAACATACCCAAACTGGGGAATTATTGCTACCCTACAGTATACCATGCCTCCAATGCCTCCTCTAAAACAAAGGGGGTTGCTATACTAATTTCAAAAAATTGCCCTTTGCAAATCACAGAAACCAAGCAAGATTCCAATGGTAGATACCTATTTCTTAAAGGAACATTACATAACAAGCCCATCACTCTTGCGAACAGATATGCTCCTAACACAAGACAGGTCACATTCTTTAGAGAAACCTTACAATTGCTCACAGAGTTCTTCTCTGTCATCCTTGTACTGGGTGGTGATTTCAATGTAGCGTTAAATCCCCACCAAGATTCCTCCACTGGTACAACGTCCTTGCCGTATAGAGCTCTGAGAGCGATCAAAAAACAACTGCAGGAGTTGACCCTGCATGATACGTGGCGCATGCTTCACCCAAATGATAGGGATTTTACATTCTTTTCACCACCCCATAACAAGTATTCCAGAATCGATCACTTTTTTATTTCCCAGAATGATTTATCTTTTATCAAACAAGCGACCATAGACCCTATGATCCTTTCTGACCACAATCCCATTTCACTGACGTTAAATATCCCGCTATCACGTCCCTCAAACTCAATATGGTGTTTAGACAACTCTCTACTGACAGACGTGGACTCTACAACCAAAATTAATACCCGACTCGTTCAATATTTCAAAGAAAACGCCATTGGGGAAACGAGCCAATCCATCGTATGGGCTATCCCGAACACAGCATGCTTGATATAGGTTCTATTTCTACAGCTAAGGGGTCTCCTCTATCCTCTACTTTATACTCTAAACTGTAAAAAGCTTTAGAGAATATTAGTATGACAGAGGTTGATATATCCGACATCATAGTTTAAAACTTTTGATCAGACCCCCTCCTTCTATAGAACTAAGTAGAATGCAATGGTGGAATACCACCTTTAAGTACAACCCACAGTAGATCCGTGGCCCGGCACATCCCAACCCCAACACACTGCAGTGAGAAGGCTCAGACTGGTCTCTGGTCCTTTTCACACTAATTGCGCACTGTAATTTTCTGACCTTTCTTGTCGTAGATAAGGTTAGTTGAATCCACCTTTCCCCATCCCTTTAAATCCACCCTCCTCTATCTAGACACACAGCTTCACCACAGGCTTTGCATTCCAACCGGAGGAATCACAGTATCCCTATCTCAACTAAAAGTCTGACACCCTACCACTACTACTAACATGGCAGATACTGGTCATACTATACACAAGGCGACAAACTCTAGTAACCACAAAATAATATCCAGATAAGAATTGACTCCATAAACATCAGAGGTCTGAATACTCCCGAAAAAAGTCACAACTGTTATATACACTGCACAAAAATAAAACACAAATCGCATTTATCCAGGAAACTAATTTCTGTACTGACAACATACCCAAACTGGGGAATTATTGCTACCCTACAGTATACCATGCCTCCAATGCCTCCTCTAAAACAAAGGGGGTTGCTATACTAATTTCAAAAAATTGCCCTTTGCAAATCACAGAAACCAAGCAAGATTCCAATGGTAGATACCTATTTCTTAAAGGAACATTACATAACAAGCCCATCACTCTTGCGAACAGATATGCTCCTAACACAAGACAGGTCACATTCTTTAGAGAAACCTTACAATTGCTCACAGAGTTCTTCTCTGTCATCCTTGTACTGGGTGGTGATTTCAATGTAGCGTTAAATCCCCACCAAGATTCCTCCACTGGTACAACGTCCTTGCCGTATAGAGCTCTGAGAGCGATCAAAAAACAACTGCAGGAGTTGACCCTGCATGATACGTGGCGCATGCTTCACCCAAATGATAGGGATTTTACATTCTTTTCACCACCCCATAACAAGTATTCCAGAATCGATCACTTTTTTATTTCCCAGAATGATTTATCTTTTATCAAACAAGCGACCATAGACCCTATGATCCTTTCTGACCACAATCCCATTTCACTGACGTTAAATATCCCGCTATCACGTCCCTCAAACTCAATATGGTGTTTAGACAACTCTCTACTGACAGACGTGGACTCTACAACCAAAATTAATACCCGACTCGTTCAATATTTCAAAGAAAACGCCATTGGGGAAACGAGCCAATCCATCGTATGGGCTGCTCACAAATGTGTAATAAGAGGTGAATTCATTTCAATAGCTGCATCCAAAAATAAACAACGAAAAGCCCATATAACATCTTTAACCTCCAAATTCCATGCAGTAGAAAGGATTCACAAAGTATCCCTAGCCACTAAATCGCTTACAGAACTCCTGCAGGCAAGGGAGGAACTTAGAGAAGAAATGCATAAATCATTGTGGCGCAAATACATTTTTACTCAAAAACTATATTATGAATGTGGCAATAAATCCGGTAAATTAATGGCCAAAGCACTACAATGTAGAAAGGCAGCTTTGACCATCCACGAGATTAGCGATCCTAGCGGGAAGTCTTTTACATCCCCGGAAGACATTGCCACACAGTTTGTAAATTATTTCACCAAACTCTACAACCTACCACCAACAGAAACGAAAGATCCCTCGTGAAATAGACAAGAAGCAATATCTACCTTTTTGTCACCACATGGTGTACCACACATCTCGCCCGAAGCATCCAGGACCCTTGACTGCCCCAATAGCATTGAGGAAACCACAACAGCATTAAAACAACTCAAAACAGGGAAAAGTCCTGGCCCAGATGGGCTTACTGTCGGCTACTGCAAAGCATTCCAAGAGATCCTTACCTCCCATTTTGTTAAAGCATTCAACGTACTCTCTACCACCCCACAAAATAATAAAGATTTATTAGAAGCACATATCACCCTAATTCCGAAACCCGGCAAAGACGATACACTAGTGACCAACTACAGAGCTATATCCCTCCTAAACGTAGATCTTAAACTTTATGCTAAAATCCTTGCAAATTGATTACTCCCTCTCATCCCTGACCTTATCTCCCTCGACCAAGTTGGTTTTGTCCCTGGCAGAGAAGCTAGGGATAACACCATAAAAGCCCTACATATTTATCATATCCTTTCGTCATCCTCCTCGCACAAACGCCAGGGTTTGCTCCTATCGCTCGATGCGGAGAAGGCGTTCGACAGAGTGGCATGGGACTACATGTCGGCGACGTTACAAGCAATGGGACTCCCTCAGCAATTTCTCCAAATGATATTGGTTTTATACTCATGCCCCACTGCTAGAATAAGGATTAATGGACGCCTGTCGGACGCCTTCTCCGTATCGAATGGTACACGTCAGGGGCGCCCGTTATCACCTCTTATTTTTATACTCACGCTGGAACCTATTCTACGCAAACTGTGGGCAAATCCTGACATTAAAGGTATTGACATTCACAATAAACAGTATAATGCCCCGTACACACGGTCGGACATTGATCGGACATTCCAACAACAAAATCCTCGGATTTTTTCCGACGGATGTTGGCTCAAACTTGTTTTGCCTACACACGGTCGCACAAAGTTGTTGGAATTTCCGATCGCCAAGAACGCGGTGACGTCAAGCACGTACGACGAGACTAGAAAAGGCCAGTTCAGAACCAAGCGCGGCACCCTTTGGGCTCCTTTTGCTAATCTCGTGTTAGTAAAAGTTTGGTGAGAGACGATTCGCGCTTTTTCAGACTCGTGGCTTTCAGATCGTTTTCTGCCGTTCAGTTTGTGCTTGTGGGTTTGTATCTGCTCTTCAGTGCGTGCAGTCAGTTCGTATTGGAGTTTTTTGTGCGATCTTGTCCGCTCGTTGCTGTTTTTCAGGTCGCTCTTCACAGGCCTTGCTGTTCTTCAGTGCGTTCTGTTACTTCGTTCTGAGCAGCCGACCATTTTCTAGCCATGTTTCGTATGCGTACTCCTCGCAGAGTTCGTGCCGTGCGGGGGCTTGGTGTTGGGGTCCTGACCTTGACACAAGTCCAGTCCATGAACAGGGTGGGGAGGAGTTCATGGACCAAGAATTGGTTGCTTCAGCGTGACCAGTTCTGTCATATGCCTTTGCTCCGTGAGATCCGTGAGAACAATCCTGATGATTTCAGGAACTTTCTCAGGATGACGGACCCCGTGTTTCACCGTCTGCTGGCTTCGCTGACCCCCTATATCAGCAGGCAGGATACCTGCATGAGGCAAGCCATCACTCCGGAGCAGAGGTTGGTCGCTACCTTGCGGTATTTGGCCACAGGGAGAAGCTTGCAGGACCTCAAGTTCTCGACAGGCATCTCCCCCCAGGCTCTGGGTATCATTATCCCAGAGACCTGTTCTGCCATCATCCAGGTCCTACAGAAGGAGTATATGAAGGTAAGATTTTTATCCTTTTATATCACATTTTATTGTATATAATGTTTGATAATATATTGTATTTCTTTCCTCATTCCCTAATTACCATGATTGTAATATGCTGTGAATGTCCCCTTTGTCCTCATGCATGCTGGATTTTTATGTAATTATTATTTTAGGTCCTTCATACATATTTGCCCTTCAATAACCTCTCCAGCATGGTGTCTCCTGCCCTATATTCACCTCATGTAGTTACTTAACAATGTATTTTATCGGCTCCATAGTAGTGCTTTACCCCAAACACCCCCTAAAATGTTTTGAAATGTTATTTTTGATTTAAATTCAGGCAGAGGGCCAGAGGCTTTTTTTTGTGGTGTCCCCAAATTTTTTGTAACCCTCCCTCCCCCCAACTGCTAAGTCAGGTGATCACAATTCTCTATCCTCAATCATCTATCTGCTGACTTTGCCAAACCCATACACACTATACCCACCTCTTTACTGGTCAGATTTATGGATGAAGTCCCCAAAGCATGTAGTGCAAGGGCCTGCCTGTATACTTTCCAATGGTACTGTTTAAAGTTCTTGTATCCTATTATGATCTTGATAGGTAATAGCAGAATGTCCAAATGTGCTCAAATGTGTACAGTGTGTATTTATATCTTTGTATTATGACACTTCTTACCTGTCCAGTGGGCTGCCAATAGTGTAACTAAGGAGGGGCTGTTCCAAGTAATACCCTGTATTTAGGCATTCATCTCTCAATGAAGTGAAGAGGGTTACCTGTCCAAGATTTCCACACACCCCCTATAATGTTAGAAATGGCCCATGAGAGGGGGGGGGGAATATGATAGGTGTACCTTATACTTTGTTGTTGTTAAATTCCCCTTAATAAATGCTATCTGGAGGTTGACCCATAATGTTTGTGTCTAATCTGCTTGCCAGGTTTCTGTGAAAAAATAGTAATGTTTATTGTTTTTTCCTCAACAGTTTTCTTCAACGCCACAGGAATGGCAGACTGTGGCCTCCCACTTTGCCCAGCGGTGGGACTTTCCTAACTGCGGAGGGGCAATTGATGGGAAACACGTCCACATCGTCCCACCACCCAACTCGGGGTCGTACTATTATAATTACAAGGGGTTTAATAGTATAGTGATGTTGGCGGTGGTGTCGGCTAATTACGACTTCTTGTATGTGGACGTGGGGAAGAATGGCCGGATGTCCGATGGTGGAGTGATCGCCCAGACGGAGTTCTACAGGTGTCTCCAGAATGGCAGCTTGGACTTGCCACCTCCAGAGGACAATGTTGAAGGTCTCCCATTTGTGTTCGTTGCTGATGAAGCGTTTGCGCTGGGGGACCACCTGATGCGGCCATTCCCGATGAGGACCCTCACCCCGGAACAGAGGGTTTTTAATTACCGGCTGGCCAGAGCCCGAAGAGTGGTGGAGAACACATTTGGAATCCTGGCCAGCCGGTTCCGATTATTTCTGACACCCATCCATATGGCGGAGTATAAATTGAACCATATAATACTTGCCTGCTGTGTTCTCCATAATTTTCTATGAAAACATTCAGCCAACTATGCTGGCTCAGTTGGGCCTGAGGCCGGAATCCCAAATACACCAACAATGACGGCACTTGAAAGCGGCCGTCCTGGCTTGCCCTCCCTGAATGCCCGTGATGTCCGGTTACGATACCTGTAGTTCTTTGCGGGTAGGGGGGCTATCAATATGCCAGACAATCTGTGACACCTTTTTCAAATAAAAAACAACCAAAAGCAATTCTTGGTGGACATTTACTGCTTGTGTTTGTTTGAGCTGACCCTGACAGAAATGTGTTGAGTGCAGAAAATGTCGTGATTGGGTAACCTTAGAAAGAATAGTGTTGGCTGGTACTTCCTAAATGCAAAAACACATTTCACTCCAAGTGCACTTGCAACTGCACTGAACCTGCACTTGTAGTGCAAAGTGTATTTGCCCTTAGGAAATAACCCCCATTTTTGCATAAAACAACAATTACATCACCCCAAAAGTGTTGTAGCGTTGAGACAATAATCCACACATTCTTGAGTAAGGCACTTTTTTATACCTGCACAATCACATGTGCATTTACGAAAGGTTTTTAAAACAAAACAACATGTTTGTTGTATAACAATTTTTGGGGGGGGGCATTATCAAAAATCGAAATATCCATTTCAGATAAAACAGGCCTGTGTAAAACCAACAAGAAAGCCAAAAAACTTGAACTTACAAAGTTCACATATGGTAAAACCTGAAGGCTATATCAGACATCAGTATTTAGGAACTGGGTTTGATATAGCGTTCAGATGGGGGAAATCACCCCTGGAAAAGCCAAATTTGGAAGATGCACACCAATTTACAAATGTCAACATGTGCTATCTGCCATCAGGGGGGATCAAGGGACGTGTTTTGGGGGAGCAAGCCCTTCCTCAACGCTACTTTATAATTGAAGAAGGGGTTGCACCCCCAAAACGCGTCCATTGATCTCCTGTGATGGCAGATAGCACATGTTGGCACACTGTGTGCATCCTCCAAATTTGGCTTTTCTAAACATTGAAAAAATTTGAGTAACATAAAACAGGTGATTTTGTGGGGTTTAAATTCGCCCCAAAACATCAATGATGTTATTATTTTTTTTAATAACATCAGTGATTTGTTGCTGGATGTTTTGCAATTGGAGATTACATCCCATGATCTCCCCAATCAGTATCTGGGCACTTTCAGATGTGAAACGTTCTGGATCCCGATCACCTAAAAAGAGATAAAGAACAAAAAAAACAGGTCTCAAAAATCTGCTAACATCCATCTCTTTTACCTGAGCCTGTGGTCGCAGACACTCACCTGTTGTGGTGCCAATCTCCACCACATCTTCTTCTTCCTCCTGCTCTTCTTCTTGGGTAGGTATTTCCCCTTCTTCCAGAGGGGGGGGGGGGCTCTGGTCTCCTGGGATGAGGAGTGACCTCCGAGTCTTTTCTCCCCTATGTAAAACAAAAATGGTATAATTAGCACACAGATATTTGATGGCAGAACTATAGAAATAGGAAACATTGCTTGGAAGTGGGGTACAATTTTCTATGTTAGCCGAGTTCAAAGATGTATATTTTTTATTGCCCTTTGTCAAGCTGCAATACTTTACCTGTTTGGTACAAGCTTCACAGATGGAGACCCCCCCTATAGTATACACTGGAGCACCTGTGTGCCCCCCCTAATAAAAATGGTGTTCTTGTGTCCCACACTAGTGCTCCAGTGTCCAGATGTGAAAACAGCTGCTCAGTGTCCTCTCCTTACACACAATCTAGTTTGCATTTCATTCTAGTAACAAACCCATCTACACAAACAAATATTTTGCATCCAAGTAGGCCTCAAAAAAATGTGGGAAAATGCATATGGCCTAAACAATGGTGTTCTAGAGGCCGAAAGAAAAAATGTTTGATACAAACGAATAATGTGCCCATGAACATTAAAGTTGCCCTTTTAAACGTTACAATTACTAAAAGCATATGGAGCAGAACGAACGGAATAAAGACAGAAAGAATATGAACACAGCACAACTACTTACTTTTTTGCAGCACTCTCCAGATCTTTCTGTACTGCTCTGGCTCTCTCAACTTCAGGTCCGACCACCGCTTCCTGAGCTGATCTTTAGATCTTCGTACCCCGAAATTCCGCTCAAGACTCCTGACCACTTTACCAATGATTTTGGCCTTTCTGATGTTGGGGTGGGGGTAAGGCCCATATTTTCCATCATAGTCTGACTTCTTCATGATGTCGACCATCTCCAACATCTCCCCAAACGACATATTTGTGGCCTTAAAACGTCTCCTTCTGGATCGGGACGTGCCTGGATCCGGGCTTTCCTTCTCCTCCTCGTTGTTAGAATTAGCACGCACCTGTTGTAACTCCGCCATCATGCTCTTCCCCCACTGCGCCGAACGAAAAGGGGCGGGGAATAAAATAGAAAGAACGTCAGGGGCGGGCGGAGTTACACACATGCGCAGTGTGTATAAAGCGTAACACGCGTGCGTATTACGTACGATCTGTGAGCGGAGGAAGGAGCATTGGACGCGCCGATCGTAAGAACGAAGGTAAGAGACAAACTTGGGCCTATACTGCTTCTAGATTGAGGCCTATATTGTAACAAGATTAGGAGAGTTTGGTGTGACATTAGGCTTTGTCTTGTGTTGTGTCTTGCAGTGAACATGGATATCTTAATGAGAGATACTGACTTCATGTCACTATTCATTGATATGCTAAGTGAGCTGCCCTGTCTGTGGGTGATTACCCACCCCCATTTCAAGAACCAAGCAAAGAGGAAGGCAGCACTGGAGCAATTGTGTGAAATTGTGAAGCAGGTGATCCCCACGGCAGACATCACTTATTTAAAGATATTAATTGGTTGCCTGAGGAGCACATATCTGAGGGAGCACAATAAAGTCCTGGATTCACAGAGATCCGGAGCAGCAGGTGACATCTATGTCCCCAGGATGTTGTACTACGACAGGCTGCACTTTCTGGCAGGCCAGACTGAACCCAGGCCATCCCTCTCCAGTCTTCCTTCCACGCTTCCTTCCCCCCCGGCTGAGGCTTCTGATGCCCAGCCTGGGCCTTCCAGGCCATATGTGGAGGAGCCCAGATTGAGCCAGGTATAGCATTCCTCTAAATATTTCTGCTTGTCCAATCAATGATGTTAACTAGATGTTAGTTGGGAGTACTAATTTATGATTGTGATTGATGATGCAACAACTAAAACCATGTCCCTTTTTCATACACAGGGAAGTCTCAGCCAGGAGGTGGCCGGGCCGAGCCGGCTGGCTGATATCAAGGTCCCTCCACCCCCCCTGGAAACAGAAAGTGGCAATAGGAGGAGTGCCCTAGAGGAGGTGGCTATCAGATTTTTTTGGAGGGCTACAGAGGTCCTGGGAGCACCACACACCAGGCAGGAGAACCTTGCGGCATTCATTGCCTATAAAATGCAGAGGATGGAGGAGGGCCAACAAGCCATGTGTCAGGCCCTCATATCAGAGGCTCTGGAGAAAGGTGTGAGGGGCCACATTACACCTCACACACAGCTTTGGGATGGTCCTCCTCCTCCTCCTGCAGATCCTCCTCCTCCTCCTCCCTCTCCTCCAGGTCCTCCCAGTCCTCCTCCAGGTCCTCCCAGTCCTCCTCCTCCTCCTCCTCCAGGTCCTACTCCTCCTCCTGCCACATCTCCAACTGCACAGCCACAGCCCGGAAGGAAGTGTGAAAGGAAGACCAGAGAGTGATTGCCCTGGATCCAGTCTGGTCGGCCAAAAGATGCAGCCTCTTGTGGTACCACAGCCTGGGGACACTGATGTCATCTGCTGCTATCCGAGTCTCTGTGAATCCCGGACCAGACTGCCCTCCCTTACATATGGACTCCTCAGGCCACCAATTTTGAGGTTTAAGAATTGATGTCTGCCGTGGGGGTCCCAGGCTTCGCTAATTTCTGCTGTTGATCCAGTGTTGCCTTCCTCTTTGTTTGGTTCTGATCCCTTAATAAAGGATTTTTGTTTTGAATTATACTCTCCTATGTGTTTTACTTCAAAAATGACAGTTTGTTTGTGAGGATTCAGGTACATTTCAAAAATACAATGTAAAATGAACAAGGGTCACCAACAACAAAAAATCTCCTGGAGATTAAATAATAAAAGATAATAATGGTGTTGGGGTAACTTGACACACAAAGCACACACAAAAATATTCTGGAGTAAAAATAAAAATAACATTGAACAAAGATCAGCCTTGGAAAAAATCCAAACATTAAAGAAAAAAAAAGGCTTAAAAACAAAAAAAAAAAAACCTAAAAAATATAAAACTGTCAGATGTGACAACTAATAACAATATATTGAGGGAATCCCACTAAAAAAACACAAATAAAACTTTGTGAGAAGTGTGTGTGAATATGAGCAGCAAAACGACTTAATTCTTGTCACATTATAAAGAAGAAGAGAGTGCGCTGTATTAAACCATTTTTTACATTGCAGCGTGACGAAAGTGCTTTATCCATTACGAACGCTAAGTTTACCAGAACGAGCTGTCCCGTGTCGGAATTTCTTCTGAGCATGCGTGGCACGGAACAGGCCACACACGGTCGGAATTGACGCGATCGGATTTTGTTGTCGGAAAATTTTATCTCCTGCTGTCCAACTTTGTGTGTCGGAAAATCCGATGGAAAATGTCCGATGGCGCCCACACACGGTCGGAATTTCCGACAACACGTTCCGATCGGACATTTTCCATCGAAAAATCCGACCGTGTGTACGGGGAATAAGATAGCTGCCTATGCGGACGACATCCTACTTTTTCTTTCAGAACCCCCGATTACTATACCCAATCTATTAAATAATTTTGTTTCCTTCAACGAATTCTCAAACTTAAAAATTAATTTTACAAAGTCTAAAGCCCTGAATATCTCCCTCCCGCAGACGTTAGTGACACAATGTAAAACGAATTTCCCTTTCCAATGGGAAACCCATTCCCTTACCTATTTAGGAATCCAAATACCAACACACTTCGAGGAGCTATACGATAAAAATTATTTACCATTACTCAGTAATATTCAAAAAGATCTCCTTATGTGGTCATCTGGCCCTTTCTCTTGGTTTGGAAGGATTGCCATCATAAAGATTAATATATTGCCTAGAATACTGTATATCTACAGAACAAAGGGTTCCCCTAGGCGGACTTTTCCGGCACTTGCAAGGACAAATAAATGTGATATATCAAAAGTAGAGGGCGTTGGTGTATTAATAAAAAGGTATACTTTTATTCATATAGGAAAATACATCGAGTAAAAAACAAGCAATAAATGTACATAGTAACACAATGAAAACTATATGGTAGCTAAAATGAACAAAAAGCAATGTAAGATGAAAAGGCTCTTCTCAGGCCCAACGCGTTTCGGGGTACTACATATCTGTACGGTCCTTCTTCAAGGGCAAAATTGAAAGAGAAGGTATCATCTATACTAGTTAGAGAGGGAATGGAGAGGAGAGGGTCAGGTGATTGGACAAACCTTAGACAATACTATATGGGAGTTTGGGAAAATCGATTGATCACCTACCTGGGAATATGGTTAATTGCTTGTGAAAGATTTTTGTGTATAAAAACAGGCAAGGTACAAGAAGGGGACAGGATGTGGCAATAAGTATGAGTATCTCAGCCAGTGTGGATCTCAATATTTTGATGGTACGATGTGCAGGATGGTAGGTTGTAGTCAGCATGGGGAGGTGTGACAGTACTCCCGTCCCGCCCGACCCGGGCGCGTGCAAGCCAGAGCGGCGTGCTGAGATCACAGTAAGGCGTCTCTGAAAAATAAGAAATTGTGGAGAGGACCTTAAAGAAGGGGGGTCCAGGATATAATGGTAGAGAGAGGGGGGGTAGGGGCATAAATGTATGAATTAATCAAAATGGGATTAATGATACTAAAAGTATAAGGCATAGTAGTGTGTGTATAACCACAATGTATACTAAGGAAAAGGGGGATAATAACGCAAGGGTTAACGTGCACCCTGTATTAAAGTGGCGACGTCTAACTATGCATGTATGTAGGGTACACTACAACACATTGTATACAGGGAGTAAGTGTATAGTTAAAAGCCCCAAAGTAAATGTACTATGTATACATACTCAGAATGTATATAGTAACTAATGGAATAGTGCAATTAGGAGCGAAACCAAAGTATATACATAGTAAATAGTACAGATGGAGTGTTACAGGGCCTATTAAGGTGTGTTTCAAACAAACACCAGAGCCCAAGGATAGTGCAGATGGGGTGGTAAAATTGGGGACAAGACCATATTATATGCGTAATAAAAAATATATACATAGTGTTGCAGGGCCTTGGTTATTAGCACAGGATGAAGGGGTAAAAAGTATGTCTCAAGTAAAAAGAGATCAGAACCAGACACTAAAGAAATCGTACCTTGAATGGAGAGGGGTGTAAAACCACAACCTCTCAGCCAGACATCCAGCAGGTGTATCGCCCTGTTAGGAAGTGTAAGGGGCTAGTTAATGTAGTGTTCAATCAGCTGGCCTCATAATGAGGCACAGCTGTAGATAGAACACACATAAACAGAGACGTCCTGTATAGATCCCCCGAGGCGGGGGTGCGCGGCACCGCCCCAACCGCGCATGCGCGGACGTCACGGCGTTTGGAACAGCGTCGCGCACACCCGTCCCACCGGCACGGAAGTGCCACTCCGGCGGACTGCGCATGCCCGCCGGAGTAGCAACATGGAGGCAGTGGGCGTAGAGTGGAACACGCCCAAATACCTCCCTAGGCGCCGCCCAAGAAAAATCTTGTGGCGGCTTTTCCGTGCCGGGCAGCCGCTCTGGCCACCAGCGCCCCGGGAGGGGGCGGGAAGAGGGAGATTATGCCACAGAAGATGGTACCTATATGAGGAAACATATCCCCAAAGGGGGATGGAGTGGATGGTGTTAAATGATGGATATTTGCACATATTACAACATGCCAAACCCACTATACCAAATATAAAAGATATGTATATGCTGGCTGAGTACAAAAAGGCCCCCCAAAACAAACCCCCAAAACCCCCCCCAAACCCCCCCCCGCCCCTCCCCTTTTTGTACTCAGCCAGCATATACATATCTTTTATATTTGGTATAGTGGGTTTGGCATGTTGTAATATGTGCAAATATCCATCATTTAACACCATCCACTCCATCCCCCTTTGGGGATATGTTTCCTCATATAGGTACCATCTTCTGTGGCATAATCTCCCTCTTCCCGCCCCCTCCCGGGGCGCTGGTGGCCAGAGCGGCTGCCCGGCACGGAAAAGCCGCCACAAGATTTTTCTTGGGCGGCGCCTAGGGAGGTATTTGGGCGTGTTCCACTCTACGCCCACTGCCTCCATGTTGCTACTCCGGCGGGCATGCGCAGTCCGCCGGAGTGGCACTTCCGTGCCGGTGGGACGGGTGTGCGCGACGCTGTTCCAAACGCCGTGACGTCCGCGCATGCGCGGTTGGGGCGGTGCCGCGCACCCCCGCCTCGGGGGATCTATACAGGACGTCTCTGTTTATGTGTGTTCTATCTACAGCTGTGCCTCATTATGAGGCCAGCTGATTGAACACTACATTAACTAGCCCCTTACACTTCCTAACAGGGCGATACACCTGCTGGATGTCTGGCTGAGAGGTTGTGGTTTTACACCCCTCTCCATTCAAGGTACGATTTCTTTAGTGTCTGGTTCTGATCTCTTTTTACTTGAGACATACTTTTTACCCCTTCATCCTGTGCTAATAACCAAGGCCCTGCAACACTATGTATATATTTTTTATTACGCATATAATATGGTCTTGTCCCCAATTTTACCACCCCATCTGCACTATCCTTGGGCTCTGGTGTTTGTTTGAAACACACCTTAATAGGCCCTGTAACACTCCATCTGTACTATTTACTATGTATATACTTTGGTTTCGCTCCTAATTGCACTATTCCATTAGTTACTATATACATTCTGAGTATGTATACATAGTACATTTACTTTGGGGCTTTTAACTATACACTTACTCCCTGTATACAATGTGTTGTAGTGTACCCTACATACATGCATAGTTAGACGTCGCCACTTTAATACAGGGTGCACGTTAACCCTTGCGTTATTATCCCCCTTTTCCTTAGTATACATTGTGGTTATACACACACTACTATGCCTTATACTTTTAGTATCATTAATCCCATTTTGATTAATTCATACATTTATGCCCCTACCCCCCCTCTCTCTACCATTATATCCTGGACCCCCCTTCTTTAAGGTCCTCTCCACAATTTCTTATTTTTCAGAGACGCCTTACTGTGATCTCAGCACGCCGCTCTGGCTTGCACGCGCCCGGGTCGGGCGGGACGGGAGTACTGTCACACCTCCCCATGCTGACTACAACCTACCATCCTGCACATCGTACCATCAAAATATTGAGATCCACACTGGCTGAGATACTCATACTTATTGCCACATCCTGTCCCCTTCTTGTACCTTGCCTGTTTTTATACACAAAAATCTTTCACAAGCAATTAACCATATTCCCAGGTAGGTGATCAATCGATTTTCCCAAACTCCCATATAGTATTGTCTAAGGTTTGTCCAATCACCTGACCCTCTCCTCTCCATTCCCTCTCTAACTAGTATAGATGATACCTTCTCTTTCAATTTTGCCCTTGAAGAAGGACCGTACAGATATGTAGTACCCCGAAACGCGTTGGGCCTGAGAAGAGCCTTTTCATCTTACATTGCTTTTTGTTCATTTTAGCTACCATATAGTTTTCATTGTGTTACTATGTACATTTATTGCTTGTTTTTTACTCGATGTATTTTCCTATATGAATAAAAGTATACCTTTTTATTAATACACCAACGCCCTCTACTTTTGATATATCACATTTATTTGTCCTTGCAAGTGCCGGAAAAGTCCGCCTAGGGGAACCCTTTGTTCTGTAATTATAGAGTATTGGACGTGGCACGGCTCCCTTTCCTTTAATAGTTGGTCATCCCCCTTTTTTCTGTTTAAATGTTTCTTTGGTAGCAAATACCATTCCCCACTTGACCAACGTATTTTAGGTTTTTTACTCAAACTCCATACTTATTCATTAATATACCCCCCAGGGGATCGCATCTCCTCCTGTCAAGGCCCCTTGTTGTATTTTTTTTCCCTTTTTTTCCCTTTTTTTCCCCCCCTCCCCCTGGGGAGAACTCTCTGACCCCTCCCCATTCTCACCTTTTCATACATACAACTTTCCCCCTTTTCTTTAGAAAATGACATCCGAGACGGAGACCTCCCACTTTGAGAATATCTTTTTGGGTCAGGATTGGGAAACCTTGATGCAACAATACTTAGATAAATTCGGCGATACTGACCGAACTGAAGCTGAGATTTCCTCCTTGTTTTTTAAACTTGCTAAAAACTTAGAAAAAAAGTCGTCATTTTTCTGGCACGTCAGGTCCTTTCAAGAATATATGAAGAGCAACATCAACCCGTTGGGTCTTCGCATCCAGATCTTCCCTACTTTGGAGGATCTGGATGCGACTTTTAAATCCACATGGGAGAACGCCCTACAGACATGCTCACGTAGCCTTATGCAGATACTCAGTGACGAATACACAAAAAGATCTTCAGTATTGGACATTGAAATCACTAGAATTTGTGAACGTTTGAAGACATTTCAAGCACACCCCTCAGTCTCCATCAAAGAGAACAAACTTAAAGTTCACCTTGAATCCTTTAACAAAAATATTTTGACTAAGAAAAATTCTAAATTCCACAGGGACAAAAATGCATTTGAGGCCGGTAAGGCCTACAAATGGAATCAGAACAACAGGATAACCAGGAATCACCACACACCCCAACACCCCCCTTCCAATAAATCTTCGTCATATATTCCTCCACTTATTACTCCCAAAGTCAAACCTTCTGTTGGCACTAAACGCCAACTCTCTGGCGACCTCACTCAAGATCAAAAGCCGAAAAAATCCAGTACAGAAAAGAAATCTAACCTTCTTTCCACTGCACCCTCTGATAATACCACCAAGGGACCTCTGTCCAATCACTCTGCACAGGCACATTCACCCCTTCCCTCGCAAAACACTAACAATACACATGAGCCCAGCCGCAATGATTCTTCTTTTTTAGACCTAGTGTTGGCTGGCTTAAAACCACCCCCACCAAACCTCAACACTTACACACAATTAACACTATAAATTCCCCTCCCAACATCTGCACACACCTGGATGACGATTTGAGTATTATCAATCTATCCTCCCACCCCCTCACCTCCAACGAAATTTCTATCCTGAAAAAAGGACTCAACTTTTGTCCAGACCATAGACTGGACAAATTTGAACTGTATAAGGATCTCCAACTTTTTATTCGCAAACTAATCCTTAAAAAAATTTATCAGAAACATGATGCCACAACTATTGTCACCCCTAAAGAGAATCGAGCTCTGGATCAGCTCGTCGCGCTATTGGAGGAGAGCGATACATCGGATCTGATTGATCAGATTGATCTCTCACGCATCCTTCAACAAATAGACGATCTAGATGCCCACCCACACCCGGGTATTTCCAAACTAAAGAAAAAGTCGGACCTGTGCCCACCGCCGAGCACATGCCCGAATGCAGCAACCTTTCTTAAATTGGTCAACAACGATTTGGATAAACTGAGAATTAAACATCGGGAACCCCTTAACCTAAACTCCAAAGAACTAGAGGCACTCAATTCCCTCAAGGCCAATGACACTATTACTATAAAACCCTCCGATAAGGGTGGTAATGTTGTGGTATTGGACAACAACCATTACATTAGGATGTGCAAAAAAATTCTCAACAATGCAGACTGGTATCGTTGCATGCCGGCCTCCATTGTTGAGAAGTATAACAAAGAATTTTACGCACTGGTGGACTCTGCTTTTCTTAACCACACCATCAGTAAGGCTACCTGGACTTTTGTAAGAAACAATTTTCCCAAAACCCCTACGTTCTACGCACTCCCCAAAGTGCATAAGAATCTCAAAGACCCACCGGGCAGACCGATTATCTCCGGTGTGGGTTCCATAAGCGAAAATGCCAGCAAACTCATTGATGAACACCTTAGACCCCTTGTGGTATCTCTACCATCCTATGTAAAAGACACTAGCCATTTGTTACAAATCCTGGACCATCTCTCCATTTCGGATCAAGCCCTACTCGTCACCATTGACGTCGAAACTCTATATAGCTCTATCCCTCATGTATTGGGTTTGGCAGCAATTAGACATGTACTGCAGAGTCAAGCGCACTCTGTCTCCAGTTATAATGAATTCATCATTGAACTGCTCGAGTACATCCTGACCCACAACGTTTTCACCTTCCTTGGCTCCCACTTCCTCCAGGTGCAGGGAGTGGCGATGGGGACTTGTTGTGCCCCATCGTATGCTAACCTGTACCTGGGGGAGTGGGAGAAAGCCCTCTTTTCAGATGAGACCCTCACCCAATATACCAACCACATTCAAACGTGGTATCGATACATAGACGACATTTTGGTCGTGTGGGAGGGTCCCTCGGATGTACTCGAGCAGTTCATATTTCGGATGAATAAGAATGATTTTAATCTTACATTCACCATGTCTTTTGATAATACTCATGTAACATTTCTGGATATTGAGATCTTTAAGGATGGACAGGGGAAACTCTCCACCAAATTATTTAGAAAAAGTACTGCCGGCAATACCATATTGCACGCGGCTAGCTTCCACCCCAAACCCCTGATTGACTCCATTCCTTACTCCCAATACATCAGGATCAAGCGTAATTGTACAGACAACAACAACTTTCTTACAGAAGCCGCGGCCCTCCGAGACAGACTGCTACTGCGTGGCTACTCTCATAAGTCCCTTAAAAGAGCCTTTCGTAAAGCCAATAGCAAACCTAGGCAAACACTCTTTAATTCTACCAAAAAACAAAAAGATTCTTACCCACTAAGCATCATTACAACATACCATCAACAACATCAGCAAACCAAAAAAATAATTGAAAAATATTGGCACCTACTGGCCTTAGACCCCAGTCTAGGCCATTTAGTTCCAGAAAAACCTCATTTCACTTTCAAAAGAGCCACCTCCATTGGTGATCAGATCACCAAAAGTGAGTTCAAACCATCGACAGTCCACTGTAAATATAGGGGCACTTTTGCCTGTGGCACATGCCACTACTGCGGTTATATGCTCACCCAAAAAAACCCAATTCTCCCAAACGGCAAACCGTTTTTTCCCAAACACTTTGCAAACTGCAGAACCACTGGAGTGGTCTATCTACTCCAGTGCAACTGCGGCTGCTTCTACATAGGTAAGACCAAGCTTGAGTTTTGGCGACGAGCTTACAGACACATCGTTGCTATGAAAACAGCAGACCCCGATTTACCCCTTGGCCGACATGTAACAATTGTACATGGAGGCATTTTTCCCCCCATTAAATTTTTAATTTTGGACCGCATACACCCTAATCCCAGAGGGGGTGACTGGAACAAAATCCTGCTCCAGAGAGAACTCAAATGGATTCATTTACTTAAGGCCACCACACCCCCAGGCCTCAATGAAGCGGTTTGTTTTAAACCCTTCCTACAAGGCTTTAATTCTGGAGGTATGGAGAAATAGGGTCATATTCCATGGTCACTCTCAATTATGTTATCTTTTTAATTTATCGATTTGTTATAATTATCTGTTTTCGACTACTTTGTACACCAGGCTGCATGTCTGTCAGATACATGCTCCTTCCCCCCTTCTCTCCCCCCCCCCTCCCCTTTCCCCTTTCCTCCTTTCCTTTTTTTTTTTTTTTTTTTTTTTTTTTTTTTTTTTTTTTCCTCCCTCCCCCGGCCCCCCTCCCCCTTCCCCCCCCCTCTCCCCACCCCAGTCCATTTATCCAGGTATTACTGGCCTTTGGTCTATGTCTATTTTCCCTATATAGTTTTCAGTTGGTACCACAGGGGACCCTGTATTTTGACGCACATTCAGCCTGGTCACTCCCCTATGTACAACTTACCAACCTATCAATAACCCCTTCCTTGTTATTTTGTTCCCTTCCTTGGCCCCCATACTAGTTTTGCATACGCTATATCCATGTTTGCCACTCCTCCTAACCAGCGTATATCTGTACCTGTTATATTTGTTGGATTGGTATTTGTGCTGGGTTGTTCATGAAAGTTTAAGCGCTCCTCTGCTGTCAATGATTGTGATACTGTACAACCAGAATGTCTACTGTTCCATATATCAATTTATTATCTTTTTTACAATACTTTAAGCCCCCCCAAAACAAACCCCCAAAACCCCCCCCAAACCCCCCCCCCGCCCCTCCCCTTTTTGTACTCAGCCAGCATATACATATCTTTTATATTTGGTATAGTGGGTTTGGCATGTTGTAATATGTGCAAATATCCATCATTTAACACCATCCACTCCATCCCCCTTTGGGGATATGTTTCCTCATATAGGTACCATCTTCTGTGGCATAATCTCCCTCTTCCCGCCCCCTCCCGGGGCGCTGGTGGCCAGAGCGGCTGCCCGGCACGGAAAAGCCGCCACAAGATTTTTCTTGGGCGGCGCCTAGGGAGGTATTTGGGCGTGTTCCACTCTACGCCCACTGCCTCCATGTTGCTACTCCGGCGGGCATGCGCAGTCCGCCGGAGTGGCACTTCCGTGCCGGTGGGACGGGTGTGCGCGACGCTGTTCCAAACGCCGTGACGTCCGCGCATGCGCGGTTGGGGCGGTGCCGCGCACCCCCGCCTCGGGGGATCTATACAGGACGTCTCTGTTTATGTGTGTTCTATCTACAGCTGTGCCTCATTATGAGGCCAGCTGATTGAACACTACATTAACTAGCCCCTTACACTTCCTAACAGGGCGATACACCTGCTGGATGTCTGGCTGAGAGGTTGTGGTTTTACACCCCTCTCCATTCAAGGTACGATTTCTTTAGTGTCTGGTTCTGATCTCTTTTTACTTGAGACATACTTTTTACCCCTTCATCCTGTGCTAATAACCAAGGCCCTGCAACACTATGTATATATTTTTTATTACGCATATAATATGGTCTTGTCCCCAATTTTACCACCCCATCTGCACTATCCTTGGGCTCTGGTGTTTGTTTGAAACACACCTTAATAGGCCCTGTAACACTCCATCTGTACTATTTACTATGTATATACTTTGGTTTCGCTCCTAATTGCACTATTCCATTAGTTACTATATACATTCTGAGTATGTATACATAGTACATTTACTTTGGGGCTTTTAACTATACACTTACTCCCTGTATACAATGTGTTGTAGTGTACCCTACATACATGCATAGTTAGACGTCGCCACTTTAATACAGGGTGCACGTTAACCCTTGCGTTATTATCCCCCTTTTCCTTAGTATACATTGTGGTTATACACACACTACTATGCCTTATACTTTTAGTATCATTAATCCCATTTTGATTAATTCATACATTTATGCCCCTACCCCCCCTCTCTCTACCATTATATCCTGGACCCCCCTTCTTTAAGGTCCTCTCCACAATTTCTTATTTTTCAGAGACGCCTTACTGTGATCTCAGCACGCCGCTCTGGCTTGCACGCGCCCGGGTCGGGCGGGACGGGAGTACTGTCACACCTCCCCATGCTGACTACAACCTACCATCCTGCACATCGTACCATCAAAATATTGAGATCCACACTGGCTGAGATACTCATACTTATTGCCACATCCTGTCCCCTTCTTGTACCTTGCCTGTTTTTATACACAAAAATCTTTCACAAGCAATTAACCATATTCCCAGGTAGGTGATCAATCGATTTTCCCAAACTCCCATATAGTATTGTCTAAGGTTTGTCCAATCACCTGACCCTCTCCTCTCCATTCCCTCTCTAACTAGTATAGATGATACCTTCTCTTTCAATTTTGCCCTTGAAGAAGGACCGTACAGATATGTAGTACCCCGAAACGCGTTGGGCCTGAGAAGAGCCTTTTCATCTTACATTGCTTTTTGTTCATTTTAGCTACCATATAGTTTTCATTGTGTTACTATGTACATTTATTGCTTGTTTTTTACTCGATGTATTTTCCTATATGAATAAAAGTATACCTTTTTATTAATACACCAACGCCCTCTACTTTTGATATATCACATTTATTTGTCCTTGCAAGTGCCGGAAAAGTCCGCCTAGGGGAACCCTTTGTTCTGTAATTATAGAGTATTGGACGTGGCACGGCTCCCTTTCCTTTAATAGTTGGTCATCCCCCTTTTTTCTGTTTAGAATACTGTATATCCTTCAGACCATCCCAATCAAATTGCCCCCATCATTTTTTACCACATACAAGTGAATCTGTCGTAACTTCATATGGGCAGCAAAATCCCCCAGACTGAGCTGGAATAAAATGACTATCCCCAAACTAAAAGGAGGCCTCAGCCTCCTGGACATCCAGAAATACCATTGGGCTTGTCATCGTACAAGAATTATTGATTGGCATATACACAAATCCACTAAAGACTGGGTTAACATTGAAGACTCCTCCGCCCAAATGCCCCTTTCTCACCTACCTTGGATTAAGGCAAATTCAATGCCTAAAGAATACACTACACATCCGTTGACAGGGCCCACTATCCAAGCTTTCACAATGATAGCCAAAACACTGGGATGGCACTCCTCTCCAGGACTGATGACCCTCCTGACTAATAACCCAGACTTCGCACCTGGAGTACCATTTTATGATCGACCTCAAACACATGCCCACCATCCTCTTAGAGCATCACAATTTTTCCATAAAGGTGTACTTCTTCCTTATGATAAGATACCCTCACATTTCCCTGAATATCATATACCATTTTATAAATTTCTACAATTCAGACACTTTCTGACTACTGCCAAACCCACTTCTCAATGGTTTAGAGACCTAACTCCCTTTGAAGCGCTTTGCACCAGTACACCTCCACAAAGACATCTCATCTCAGAGGTCTATTCACTACTGTTTACCAACCAAGACCCCACGATCAAGGCAGCTAACCAAAAATGGGAAACAGAACTCGAGATACACTTATCTACAGAAGATTGGGAAAACATTTATGAACACATCCATAAAGGTTCAGTGAATGTTTCAGCACAAGAAAATTCTTACAAAATATACTCGAGGTGGTACAAAACGCCAGACAGAATTCACCTATACCACCCCTCTGTTTCTCCCATGTGCTGGAGATGCAACACTGAAGTGGGTTCCCTGCTTCATATCTGGTGGAACTGTCCACAGATACAACAATTTTGGAAAAAAGTACATGAGGTGATACGCCATGTCACTACTTACACCCCATCTTTTACACCATCGCAATACCTATTACATCACTCTACGATTTCACAACATGCCTATAAGAAATCCCTCACACTCCATCTAGTGAATGCTGCTAAACAATGCATACCAGTACACTGGAGGAGCAATACACCACCTACTTTAGCAGAGTGGTTCAAGCGTATCGAAAAAATCTCTGAGATGGAAAACATAATCCATCAAGCCAAAGACACTCCTACGAAATACAGGAAAACTTGGGCTTGTTGGATTCACTTCAGGGAATCCCCAAAATACCAAGAGTTTCTTCAGCACCTATAATCTTGTCAGGTAACAACAAGAGTATAGCAGACCTTTATATATTTAGTGGTCAATAGCATAGCATGTAGACTTACACATTCCTTTTCTCTGCACAGGGTATATATATGTTCATTCCCACCCCCCCCTCCTTAGCTGACATGAAGTGACATACGCCCCTATTGGTCCCTGATACACATCTTTCTGCTTCTAACTCCCACATTACCTGACGTTCAGTACACAAATCCCTATTTAACAAAACAGTTAGAACAACATCTCAAATGCCCCACCTATCATTCCCTTTTTTGTAGACAACTACATCATCAATCTCCACTACATCCACTACAGAGGCACAATATATCTAAATATATAAACGTACATCAAAGCCAGAATGAATAAAGTTTTGCTAACCATAAACACCGCACAGTATGTTCCCTTTAGGGGTGCAGGAATAAGAAACTGGCGTCTCTTGTCCTAATTGCCTAATGCAAAGAAAATCTTAGGCCTCGGAGATCATATTGACATACAAGTCAGCATATGTTACATCTTATAGTTACTTCATATGTTATGTTCAAATACCAATTACAGTGTCACCTACATTTATTATCATAATAGACACTATTACAGTATGTATTTATAGAGAATGTTGTTCAGATAAGTGTACTTAAGAATGTACCTAAATTACAAGATGTAAGTTTAACATTCATTTGATGTTACTGTCACTAATATCTCATGAAAGATTTGACTATGTACTGTTATACCACTTGTACAACATACAACTTTCTTAAAATAAAATAAAAATCTTTTGAAACAAAGCTAACTTTTAAGATGCAACACACCTCAGGTAACCTCAGACTGATGAGTTCACAACCCAGAGAACTCTTGCTCTCTAAAGATAGTGAGACATCCACTCACTAGCGTTCCTCCCACCTAACCCCCCAAAAACTTTCAGCAATATCGGCAATAGATAACAGTTGTACAATAAATCCCTACATCCTATCCCATGACCTACCTTGTTGGCCCACAGGTTTGGATATTTTAGTAATAAACGACCCCTCCTCTAAAATCCCCCCCCCCCCTATTTTTCTCCTTATTTTAATCTCAAAATGGCCTATTCTATATTTGGAAAATCTCCAAACCTCATTTCATACAATTTCAATGGTCTTAACATACCTAAAAAAGAACCAAACTTCTGAAAGAACTGAAAAAAGCTAGCCCACAAAGAGTCTTCTTCCAGGAAACTCATTTCAAAAATCACAATGTCCCTCGCTTAACAAACAACTACTTTACCAGTGCCTTCCATGCCACCAATCCCTTGGCAAAAACAAAAGGGGTCTCAATTTTATTAAGCAAGAACTCCTCTTTGGCCCCACACAATGATTGGCAGACCCAGAGGGAGGTTACCTATTCCTGAAAGGAACATGGTAGGTAACCCTGTAACTCTAGCAAATGTCTATTTTCCTAATAGAGCTCACATATTGTTCTGCCAAAAAGTAATCAATGAATTAAAATGGTTTGCAACTGGTTGAATTCTTCTTGCAGGGGATTTTAACATACCGCTAAACCCACAACAAGACACTTCAACTGGGCAAACACACATAGCATACAAAATTCTGTAATGTATTAAAATACTACTACAATCCTTATCATTAGTCGACACTTGGAGAACCACACATCCCATGGATAAGGACTTCACCTTCTATTCCTCACCCCACAAATGATACTCAAGAAAAGATTTGATATTTGTAACTAGGGATGGGCTGAACACCCCCCCTGTTCGGTTCGCAGCAGAACATGCGAACAGGCAAAAAAATTTGTTCGAACACGCGAACACCATTAAAGTCTATGGGACACGAACATGAAAAATCAAAAGTGCTAATGGTAAGGGTTAATATGCAAGTTATTGTAAAAAAAAAATGTTTGGGGACCTGGGTCCTGACCCAGGGGACATGTATCAATGCAAAAAAAAGTTTTAAAAATGGCTGTTTTTTCAGGAGCAGTGATTTTAACCACTTCAATACCTGGCACTTATACACCTTCCTGCCCAGACCAATTTTCAGCTTTCAGCACTGTCGCAGTTTGAATGACAATTGCGAGGTCATCCAACACTGTACCCAAACTAAATTTTTTTCATTTTGTTCCCACTAATAGAGCTATCTTTTGGTGGTATTTGATCACCTCTGCGTTTTTTATTTTTTGCTAAACAAATAAAAAAAGACCGAAAATTTTGTTTCTGTTAAAAATTTTTGTAAATAAGTACGTTTTCTCTTTCACTGATGGGCACTGATAAAGCGGCACTGATAAGGTGGCACAGATGAGGTGGCACCAATGAGCGGGCACTGATGGGCACTGACCATGGGCACTGATATGCGGCACTGATGGGCACTGGTAGGCGGCACTGATATGCAGCACTGATGGGCATTGATAGGCGGCACTGATGGGCACTCATGGGTGGCACTGGGTGGCACTGGTGGGCACTGATATGCACTGATAGGCGGCACTGATGGGCACTGAAAGGCTGCAAAGATGGGTTCTTATGGGTGGCACTGATAGGCATTGATAGGCGGCACTGCTGGGCACTGATGGGCACTGATAGGCGGCACTGATGGGCACTGATACGTGGCACTGATGGGCACTGATACGTGGCACTGATATGCGGCACTGATAGGCATCCCTGGTGGCACTGGCAGTGGTAGGCATCGTGAGTGGGCACTGATTGTCAACTGCCTGGGCATTGATTGGCAGCTGCCTGGGCACAGATTAGTATTTCCCTGGGGGTCTAGGGGGCATACCTGGTGGTCCAGTGTGGATGTCTTCCCTGGTGGTCCTGGGAGGTCCTGGGCGGCTTCCCTGGTGGTCTTTGGTGGCTTCCCTGTTGGTCCTGGGTGGGGTCCAAGGGGGGGCTGTGCTGATAAACAATCAGCACAGACCCCCCCCGTCAGGAGAGCAGCTGATCGGCTCTCCTCTACTCGCCGGCAGCTATAATGAATTGTTGGGTCTCTGCAATACTCATAAAAGTAAGTGAAAAAAATGGCCTGGGGTTCCCCCACAGTGCATTACCAGGCCCGTTGGGTCTGGTATGAATATTAAGGGGAACCCCGAACCAAAATTAAAAAAAAAAGTGTGGGGGTCCCCTCAAATTCCATACCAGGCCCTTCAGGTCTAGTATGGATATTAAGGGGAACCCCATGCCAAAATTTTTTTAAAAATGGCGTGGGGGTCCCCCTAAAAATCCATACCAGACCCTTATCAGAGCACACAACCTGGCAGGCCACAGGAAAAGAGGGGGGACGAGAGAGAAGCCCCCCTCCTGAACAGCACCAGGCCACATGCCCTCAACATGAGGAGGATGTCCCCATGTTGATGGGGACAAGGGTCTGCGGGCCGTGGCTTATCGGAATCTGGAAACGCCCTTTAACAAGGGGACCCCCAGATCCCAGCCCCCCGTGTGAAATGATAATGGAGTACAAATGTACCCCTACCATTTCACAAAAAAGTGTCAAAAATATTAAAAAAGACAAGAGACAGCATGGCCTGACCTAGCTGAGAGATGGACGCTTGAACGGAGAGCTCCTGCCACCTCAGGACTTTATCACTCAATCACGGAGGTACATTCACCCTGAACCCAGCTCAAATTATGGGGACTGCCTCCAGGCACTCTTTAGCATCCCGTTCCCACTCCCCCCGTGAACAGCAAAGAGGTGTGGGCCAGAATATCCCCGAAATGTTCAGGACCACTAGAGGAAACATGGTGTTTTCCCGCCACAGCTGCACTCAGGACCGCTCTCAGGCACAGTTTCTGCCCCTCACAGAGATCTCCCTGACTGACACAACATTGGCCCCTTCTCAACTGATTACTTCGGGCAATACCCTGGGAGACAGAGGGATGGATGCCGCACTCCAACCACAGCTGAGTATACATTATCTCAGAACCATCGCTGCGGATATCAAAGACACACTATCAGCAGCCATTTCGGAACTCCACATAGAAATTCATGCACTAGCAGACAGGGTGCAGCAAGTGTAGATGGTGACTGAAAGACACGATACTGACATCCACCGAGCTACCAGAAAGATTGATGCCCATACCCTCCAGCTCAGAGATATGCAGCGCCATATGGAGGATTTGGACAACAGAGGAAGGAGGCATAGTCTGAGAGTGAGGGGAATGCCAGAATCTATTGAAGGGAAACAAAGCCTTTGTCACCAGCCTTTTCAATAACCTGCTCAACAGACCACTGCATGATGTGATTGCTATGGAGAGAATCCACAGAGCCCTACGACCTAGGGGCAGAAACACAGATCCCCCCAGAGACATAGTCTGCTGTCTAGTGGACTATAAACTTAAAGAAGAGATCCTGAGACAAGCAAGGGGACAGCAACAAATCACTTATGAAATGACCCCAAACAAATTTTCCAAGATTTAACGGTATCACGTTACAACACAGACATGATCTGAAACCCTTACTAGATACCCTTCGCACTAAGGGTATCCATTACAAATGGAAATTTCCCTTTTGCCTGTCTGCAACACTTCAGGGACGCACTGCATTGCTTAAAGTGCCAGAAGATTTGCCCCATTTCTGTCATACGATGGGCATCCCTAAGAAGTTCCTAACTGGTATGCTAACTTCAGACACGCAATTACCAGAAGGGACAAGCCACCGGAAGAACACATGGAAGCTCAAGAAACTGGGTACCGGAGGCGCAGATCCCCATCGGGTCACAGATACCACATTATGTCACGCAACCCGCACCAGGAACACAGCCCATCCAACTCTCCAAGATCCAGGAGGGCACGGTGGGATCACTGATTCACTGGGCAGAATAGCTTAGCAATGCAAGTACCGTTAACACATTTCACACCTGTTAAAGCTTAGTTTAATCACATTTTTTTGTTTCTTATATCTTGCTTCATACCACCCACCGAGGACACTATAAGAAGTCCTAGCATGTTATGCTCCTACTGCAATTCAGAAACAATAGACTTTCCAAGGTGCCTATATAACTAGCAAGAAGTGTTCACGGGTCTCCCATTCCCTGACAGTCAAACTACAGCCCCCATAACACCTTGCGGATCTCAACTGGAATTGGGACGGAAGCCACAACTATGCCTACCAGACTTCTCAAGGGACACACCCACAGCCACAGCACGGGGATGATGTCTTATCCTGAGATGGTTTCCGTTCCACCCTGCACACCCTCAGACATGGATACCGCTGAATAGGATTGACTCCGGAATGGATAACTCTGGCACAGCCAACACGGAAGCGAAGACCTCCGCATGCCAGGTGAGAGGCTTATACACTCTCTCTCCCTACTAACACAAACCGCCTATAGACTTGACCCGTATTTTACTGGCTGCAAGAGGGAATGAGACTGGGTTTTAGCTATATAGTTGCTGCACAGCACTATGCTCCCCCAGTGTACCCTGCAGACGCGACTATATCTTTACTTTCAGCCATATCCCCTCGGCAGTACCAACTCAACCTGCTTAAGGCAAGGAATTCTCCATGATCTCGGAGCAGCATGAAGCGAGGCTTCCAGAACTGACTCTTCTCCTTTCTCCACCAGTGTGCTCCCTCTACACATACAATATGAATGGAAAGCACACAAAGCAAAGTTCCCCAGGGATCCATGAACCTTCTTCATATGCTTTGAAGACAGCTTCATACTCCCCTGATCGTTTTGTGACTCTATCACACGTACTTTCTCTACCCACAGCACAAACAACTGGACTAATGGGAGCTCTTGGCATTATTGAAATATACACCTACTTGTGCTAGATGTTCTCTTATCAGTTCCTTGTACACAGAAGTATGCTCTCATGCGATTTATCTCTCATCCGTGACTGCTCAACAAACCCGGAATCCTCCTTTCTCCCTCCTAGACACTTGTCGCTCTGCACTAAAGGGACTTTTGCCGTAGGTATATGACTTAGGTTTTAAAACTGACAGAAACTGTTAGAAACCTCGGATACTAGTTACGTATTACGGTTCCAAATATTGTAATGGTTTCCCTTGATATACTATGGTTTTAACAATTTTTTCTATCTGTTTGTTACACTTATTCGCATAGACGTATGGTACATGACTTGTTCATTGTCACCCTGTCCCCCTCCTGGTCTACCCATATCGAGACACGATGGGTGTTCCAGCAATGGGACACGTGAAGCAGGTCTATCAGTATACCTAATCTGTGCTGAATGCCTTACTTATGTTATGGCGCAAATATTCAATACACACACACTCCTCCTTATTTGGTGTACTCATTCACACACAATAGTATATTCCTCTCCCCTACCAGAGGATGTACCTTCTCACTAACAGCTTCAAAATTCATGGGGTGGTGGGCCATCTCGTATCTATACCTATACACCTACCTTTATTTGTAACCTCCCTGCAGCTTAGTACTTGCCAACCCCCACACAGTAGTGCATAGTGGTGCGACCGTGCCAGCTGGCGTGTGTGCGCCCTCTGCGCTCTGTACTTCTCCGATTTCATCCCCACTTAGAGACGGGTGGATTTTCTCCTCCCCCTCATTGGGATATTTGTCACAATAACAACACACTACTGATACTTAACACTCATTGAGATCTCTCCCCCCCTCTCTCCTTTTTGTATTTCTGAATCCGCCTAACCCCTGCCTCCCGGCGTGGAACAATGGCGGACAACGCCAACTCTCACAGGTTACCCCACCAGCGTTGGCAACTCCCTATACAATTTAAACTATACTCATTGAATGCTCAAGGACTCACCCCTGAAAAATGTTGACAGCTGCTCTATACTCTCCAGAAAGCCAAAACACACATTGCTCTTATACAAGAAACACATTTCCGCGTGGATAGTATCTCCAAACTCCAGAACTACCATTTTCCAACAGTTTACCACACGGCCAATGAGGCGGTAAAATCAAAAGGAGTCTCTATCTTAATTTCAAAGCATTGCCCTTTTCAATTTTCGGAGGTCCAGAAAGACATACAAGGTAGATATCTCTTCATAAAAAGGAACACTGCATGGCAAACCCATCACTATTGCAAAAATCTATGCCCCGAATTCACAGCAAGTTCCCTTCTTTCGCAACACGTTTCATCACCTCACCACCTTCCAACTGGGCACTCTGATCGTAGGTGGGGATTTAAATGTGCCCTTGACACCCTCTCAGGACACGTCCAATGGGTCCTCCTGCCTAACGTATAGAGCATTCCATGCCATAAAATCTCAACTTGCCATCTTGACCCTACATGACTCTTGGCGCACACTATACCCAAATGTGAAAGACTTTACCTTCTTCTCCCCTCCACATAATAAATACTCCAGAATTCATAATTTTTTAATTTCACAAACTGACCTTACAATGCTCTCGGAGGCCACGATTGAACCCATGCTAATTTTGGACCATCACCCTATCACAATGACTTTAAAATTCCTAATAATGCGCAATAGGTCCGCGATATGGCACCTAGACAACTCCCTACTACTAGATGAGGACCATACCCAAGCCCTAGCCAATCATCTCTCTCAATATTTCACAGAAAATGTCACAGGGGATACCTCATCTACGGTTACATGGGCCGCACATAAATGTGTCATTAGAGGGGTACTAATTTTTTTAATGGCCAAAAGAAACAAACTTAGAAAGGCTCTCGAACATGCACACAAACTCTCCCTGGCTAACAGTTCTCTCTCCAACCTTTTAAAAGCAACAGAGGAACTGTTAGAAGAACTTCAAAAGACTCTAAAATGAAAATACGCTTTAACCCACAAACTATTTTATGAATTTGGCAATAAGGCAGGAAAATTACTGGGCAGAGCCATACAACAGAAAAAGGCAGCTACCATCATATGTACTATCAAAACCCCATCGGTATTGACTTTAGTCAATAAGGATGACATAGCTAACCACTTTATGACCTATTTCTTAAAAATCTATAACTTACCCCAAATGCGCACGAGTGACCCCTCCTCTAATCGATCCAGGATCATAAAAGATTTTTTAGCTAAATATAGCCTGTCTCCACTGCACTCAGACGAATCGCAAGATTTGGACCTCCCTATCTCCACTGAGGAAACCCCAAGGCCTTGAAACAGTTAAAGGCTGGCAAGAGTCCAGGTCCAGACGGACTATCAATGGGCTACTATAAATCTTTTTCTGACGTATTAATTCCGCACTTTGTTTCAGCCTTTAATAATCTACACTCCTCCCAGATAACACTAATCCCAAAACTGGGTAAAGACACCACAGTAGTCTCCAATTATCGCCTTATTTCTCTATTTAACATAGATTTGAAACTCTATGCAAAAATTTTGGCAAACCGCCTGCTCCCCATCCTCCCCAGATTAATGTTAGTCGATCAGGTTGGCTTTATCCCTGGCAGGGAAGCCAGGGATAACACTACAAAAGCCATAAACATACACCATTGGCTAACGTCCACTGCAACTAAAGGTTTCTTTCTTTCTGTTGAAGCGGAGAAGGCGTTCGACAGGGTGGCCTGGGACTATATGTCTGCTGCACTACCTACAAGCACTGGGAAATCCCTGCACGCCTTTTACAAATGATCATGGCCTTGTACTACCTATCACCTACCACCAGGATCAAAGTAAACGGCCTGATGAAGGGGCGCGGCTGTCACGTCACCACAGCCCGTACGCCCTGCAATGCGTCGCTCGATCTGTGATGTCATCACTCCTCGCCGGATGTTTTCGTTCTTCCATGCTCTCTGCCTTGTATTGTGATCTGTCACCGCTGCGGCCGGCCATACATCTCAGCGGTACCTCTCCTCACACACAGGCAGAGCCCCCAGCCAGAAGCTGTTTGACTGATTTGATTTCTTGATGGATGATGTCTTCTCCAGTATCTGCTCACAATTTTTGCCTTTCTGATGACCTCCAACATGTGAGTTTGACCATCACTATCTTTTTATGAATAAAATCTGTTTTTAGTCTACACCCAGAGGCGCCTCTCTCTTCTGTTTCTCCTTAGGATTTGGAATGTGGTTTCGTTTCTTGATGAAGGCAGCCCTGCTT
Organism: Lithobates clamitans; assembly: GCA_037952925.1. Classification (NCBI taxonomy): domain Eukaryota; kingdom Metazoa; phylum Chordata; class Amphibia; order Anura; family Ranidae; genus Lithobates; species Lithobates clamitans. Next base: position 563,448 of record JBBGZY010000415.1, read on the forward strand.
GTGGATTTACCATTCCTTGGATCCTTGAACCCCTTTATCTGTATATGACTGTGAGATCATGCCCCACATGTGATAATGTGATACATTTTTCTCCATGGACGTATACATATGGACACTATTCATTTATTGAATTTATTGTAAGACTGGGAAAATTTCAGTTTTCTCCCCACCCCCCTGTTTTTGTTTTTGTTGTTATTATTGTCATTTCCAGTTCTCTGCGCCTTTACTTGCATACTCAAAGTAAACGGCCGACTGTGGAGCGCTTTCTCAATTGCCAATGGCACAAGGCAGGGATGCCCACTCTCACCCCTTATTTTCGTTCTCACGATGGAACCTTTCCTCCGCAGACTGAGAGAGAACCCAGACATCAAAAGGGATTAACATCCAACACAAGCAATATAAAGTAGCTGCCTACGCAGACGACATTTTACTATTCCTCTCGGATCCCATTACCACCATCCCCAATCTCCTTAAAGGAGTTCTCTTTATTTAAAAAACTGTCCAACTTACAAATCAATTTCGAGAAATCCAAATCCCTTAACATAACACTCCCCATGGCAACAGTATCTCAGTGCCAAAACAATTTCCCTTTTAGCTGGGAGGCACATGAAATAACCTACTTAGGCATCAAACTCCCCACCAAGCTGATTGACCTTTACTTTTTGCCCACACTCCAGAAAATACAGGGAGATTTAAACAAATAGAATAAGGGTCCTTTTTCATGGTTTGGTAGAGCGGCAATTTTAAAGATGAACGTCCTCCCCAGATTACTATACTTGCTACAAGCCATCCCTATCAAACTGCCCCCCTCATTTTTTGCTACATATATAACGAATGTGCAAAAACCTTCTATGGTCCTCACACCCTCCCAAGCTGAGCTGGGAAAAGTTGACTCTACATAAACAGAAAGGAGGCATAGGGTTACCAGATTTACACAGATACTACAGGGCGAGCCAACTCACCAGAATAGTGGATTGGCATGTTCACAAAAGCAGTAAAGATTGGATACATTTAGAAAGCGCCTTCCTTCAAATTCCAATCGCTCATCTCCCCTGGCTCAATCAACAGTCTATACCCAAAGAATGTTCCTCTCACCCATTAATAGGCTCAACATTGTTTAATTTCAGAGCATCGAGCAAATCTCTGAACCTGATACCGAACTATGAACCAATGATGCCTATAACCCAAAATCCAGATTTCACGCCAGGTGTGTTAGCGCATGATTTAAATGCACCTCCTAATGACCCCCTAGTCAGAGCTCATCAGTTCTTTAATGGTGATATTTTCCTCTCACACGCGGCCATGACCTCTTAATTCCCTGAGCTCAACATACCCTTTTTCAAATTCCCCTAACTCAGGCATTTTTTTCAAAGCTTACATCCTATCTCTCAATGGAATAGGAACTTAATACCCTTTGAACACATATGTAATAACACTGAGCCCCAAAGTCACTTGATGTCAGTGATCTCTGCACTCCTCACCACAAACAATGCACCCAACCTTCGAACGAACCGGTGCTGGGAAACTGACCTATTTACAGACGATTGGGAATGAATACATGAACACACACATAAAAGGGTCCACCAACATATCAGCACAAGAGAATAGGTACAAGATTTACTTGAGATGGTATCGCACACCTGATAAAATACATAGATTCTTCCCGATTGTCCCCCCAACATGTTGGTAATGTAACTCCGCTATCGGCTCTCTCATCCACATATGGTGGGAATGCCCATTAATTCAAACATTCTGGAAGGAAGTACATAACCACATAGTGAACATCACTTCATACAACCCAGATTTCACTCCTGCACAGTACCTCCTCCACCACACGTCCTTGCCGTTGTCAGCATATCAAAAATCCCTCACATTACACCTCATTAACACTGCCACTCAATGCATTCCTGTCCATTGGAGAAGTACTAACCCACCTACCATCGCTGAATGGCTTTGCAGAATAGATAAAATAGCACACATGGAAAGGCTCATTCACCAAGTTAAAGACAATCATACTAAATACAGAAACACATGGGCATGCTGGACACATTACAGAGACTCCACAATACCTAACCCCCCCCAGACTACATCTGTTCCCTCGGAAGGGGGAAACCAAGAAACAGTCAACCAAAACCCATAAGAATTCCGTCGCGTCCACCTGACCTTTCCTATCCCCACTCTCCCTGACCTTAAGGTTACTAACAGACTTCCCGATATGTCCGAGCTGAAACACATAGGATATACCCTAACGCTATTCCTACCAAATGGAACATGATGGCTGGCCTAGCAAAAGTCCCCAACTTTTCCATGGACTAAAGAAAACTCTAATGCTGCGTACACACGATCGGACTTTACGGCAGACTTTGTCCGGCATACTTTTCAACGGACTTTACGACGGACTTTCCAAATGAACGGACTTGCCTACACACGATCAACCAAAGTCCGACGGATTCGTACGTGATGACGTATGAGCGGACTAAAACAAGGAAGTTCATAGCCAGTAGCCAGCCAGTAGCTGCCCTAGCGTTGGTTTTTGTCCGTCAGACTAGCATACAGACGAGCAGACTTTTCGACCAGACTCGAGTCCGTCAGACAGATTTGAAACATGTTTCAAATCTAAATCCGTCAAACTTTTTAGAAAACAAAGTCCGCTGGAGCCCACACACGATCGAATTGTCCGACGAAATCCTGTACGCCGGACCAAGTATGCCGTAAAGTCCGATCGTGTGTACGGGGCATTACTCTATACAGGGGATAATAGTTATATTAAGCAGGGTAAGCCACATCTATAGCAAATCAGTTGAGATAACTACTGGTCCTCTCCCGCTCACAGTTAAATCCCTTTAGCTGTGAACGGGAATTGGGCCGACCTTGACTAGTTTACCCTTGCACATCTCTCGAAAACCCCTTCACTGCACTCATCACCTCTTAGGGCTAAGGCTCAAGAGGATTGGCAGATACCAGAAATTACCAGATACATCATATCTGCATAACAGACGTGACTACCCACAATACATTTGAAAATGTCGAAATGTACTAAACAAGCAGCATTGATGTCAACTTTATCCCGAACTGCTTATTTTTCTCTTTCATTGTTTTCAAATTCCTGTAGAATGGTAGCTAATATGTAAAATGCTGTTGATATAATGTTATAATTGCCCTTGCTTTTTATTTCTGTATAAGTGCAAAAATGTAATAAAAATCTTCTGTAAAAAAAAAAAAAAGACAAGACACGGTTTTTGACAATTCCTTTATTAATGTCTTCTTCTTTCCACGCTGCTTCTTCCATCTTCTTCTGGTCTTCAATCTGTTTTCTTCCTCCATCTTGTTCTTTCCCCGCTTCTTCCTCTTCTTCCTCCGATCGTCTGCTTCTTCCTTGAAGTCCCCGTGCGTCAGAGGGGACAGGGTCACCGGGTGGCCCTGCCCTCAGTTATATAAGAACTGTCAGAAGAACAGAAGCGTCACACAGCGGGAACCTCCCATGGATGCAGATCGTCCGAAGAACGAAGCGGGGAAGAAGAAGTCGGAGGAAGATGGGCATGAGAAGACCGAAGGAAGAAGCAGAGGATCGGAGGAAGAAGAGGAAGAAGCAGGGAAAGAAGAAGACATTAATAAAGGAATTGTCAAAAACCGTGTCTTGTCTTTTTTAACATTTGACACTTTTTTGTGAAATGGTAGGGGTACATTCGTACCCCATTACCATTTAGCACAGGGGGCGGGATCTGGGGGTCCCCTTGTTAAAGTGGGCTTCCAGATTCCGATAAGCCCCCTGCCTGCAGACCCCCACAACCACTGGGCAAGGGTTGTGGGGATGAGGCCCTTGTCCCCACCAACATGGGGACATCCTCCCCATGTTGAGGGCATGTGGCCTGGTACGGTTCAGGAGGGGGGCGCTCTCTCATCCCCCCTCTGCCAGGTTGCATGCTCAGATAAGGGTCTGGTATGGATTTTGAGGGGGACCCCCACGCCATTTTTTTTTTATTTTGGTGCGGGGTTCCCTTTAATACCCATACCAGACCTGAAGGGCCTGGTATGGAATTTGGGGGAACCCCCACACATTTTTTTTTTTATTTTGGTTTGGGGTTCCCCTTAATATTCATACCAGACCCAAAGGGCCTGGTAATGCACTGTGGGGGAATCCCAGGCCACTTTTTTTTCAATTACTTTTATGAGTATTGCAGAGACCCGACAATTCATTATAGCTGCCAGCGCTACCGCTAGTACTTTTAAATGACTTTCTTTTCCTTTAGAAATGTAATTTTGCTCTCAGACTGTTGTAAACACGGGAAACATGCGCCACTTTACAGGCATACTATAGACACCCCCTGGGTACGAAATTTAAAGGAATATTTCACTTTTATTGTTTCACTTTAAGCATTATTAAAATCACTGCTCCCGAAAAAAACGGTTGTTTTTAAAACTTTTTTTTGCATTGATACATGTCCCCTGGGGCAGGATTCAGGTCCCCAAACACTTTTTATGACAATAGCTTGCATATTAACCTTTAAAATTATCACTTTTGATTTCTCCTATAGACTTTTAAAGGGTGTTCAGAACTCATGTTCGACCAGAACAGACAGCCCATCCCTATTTGTAACCCAAAGAGATCTCAAAACTATATCCAAAGGCATAATATTAATCTCAGACCACGTGCCCACCTCATTAACCCTGAAACCTCAAACACCAAAATCTTCATTTTTTAACTTTAGGCTAAACGCAGCCTTACTAACCGACCAAAAAATACAAACAGATATACATGAAACAATTAAAAATGACTTTGAAATCAACACAAACTCACACACTACCCCACTAAACAATTGGGAGGCCTATAAAAGTGTCATCAGAGGTGAACTGATAAAATAGGGGGGCAAGGAAAAAAAAGAACGCAAAGGCAAAATTCTAGAACTAACCCTTAAATTAGCACGATTAAAGACACAACACAAACAATCACTATGCACCAAAATAGAAAAAGAACTCACCCAATGTAGAAAGTCCTTGCAACAAATTCTAGATTTAAAAACTAAAAGATCCCTTTTTAAAAAAAAAAAAAAAAAAAGTGTCTTCTATGAACATGGAGACAAAGGAGGGAAATACCTATCCAGAGCCCTCAAGGATGCAAAGTTTCTGGACTAATACATGCCATTCACAATACAGATAAGACACTTGAAAACAATCCAGAAAAAATAGTAGCCCTTTTCCATAAATTCTACTCCAAACTTTACAATCTACAACCGCAACATAAACCCCACCACCTAACAAATGCCAAAGAAGAAACAATGCAAAAAATCCTAATAGACAGCAAATACCCTCCCTAACAAAAGAAAACATAGAACAGTTAGAAGAACCCATCACTGCCAATGAATTACTAGCAGCTATCAAAGATCTGAAACCAGGAAAGAGTCTAGGCCCAGATTGATTCACATCCCAGTACTACAAAATCTATGCCCATCTTCTCCAAAAACATCTATTAACAGCCTTTAACTGCCTAGCAAGAAACAAAAACACTTAAAATTCCTTCCTCATGGCTTACATATCAGTAATTCCGAAACCCGACAAAGATCACACAGAATGCTCAAATTTCAGACCCATTTCCCTACTTAATGTGGACCTAAAACTTCTAGCAAAAATTTTAGCAAACAGATTGAAACCTCTGCTCTCCAAAATCATTGGACCAGAACAAATTGGCTTTATGTCCGGTCGGGAAGCCAGGGACAATATTACCAAGGCACCAAACCTAATGCATCACACCAAAAAATCAAGGATCAAAGGTTTTTTATTATCGACAGATGCCAAAAAGGCCTTTGATCGAGTCTCCTGGGATTACATGTTTTCCACTTGCTCATTTATCGGCATGGGAAATAAAATGTTAACTTGGATAAAAGCACTCTACCAAGACCCCCAAGCCAAAATGAAAATAAACAATATATTTTCAGACCCAATTAACTGAAGAAATGGGACCAAACAGGGATGCCCTCTTTCTCCTCTTCTGTTCATACTGACTCTTGAATCTCTCATCAGAACAATAAATCTAGAGAAAGCAATACATGGCTTCCATGTCAACAACAAAGAATACAAGTCTGCGGCGTATGCAGATGATTTACTATTCTTTCTCACTCATCCCCATATCTCAATCCCGAACCTGAACACAATTTTTAAAACCTTCAGCTACATTTTAAACTTTAAAGCTAACTTCAGCAAATCTGAAGCCCTCAATCTTACCTTGACAACTGAACAAACCAATTTAACAAAAATTAACTGCCCATACATATGGGAACATAAAACCCTTAAATACCTTGGGATTAAATTAACATCAGATGCAAACTCTCTATTTAAAGCCAATTTCAAACACCTGTTAAAGAATATAGAAACAGACCTTAAGAAGTGGACCACCAAACATTTCTCCTGGTTTGGAAGGGCATCAATTTTAAAAATTACAGTATTACCAAAACTATTGTATTTTATTTTATTTAATGCACTAGCCATCCAATTACCAAACTCTTTTTTCAAAAAATTAACAGCCCTACAGCAAAAAAATTTTATGGGCAAACAAAAAACCTAGAATTATTCTTCATTTACTCACCCTCCCTAAATCTACAGGAGGAATGGGTTTGCCAGACTTCAAAAATATTACTATGTTACACATATCACCAGAGTATTTGACTGGCACTGCCATGATAACAACAAAAACTGGGTGAACTTGGAAATTTCAAGTACCCACACAACCTACTATACTTACCATGGACCCTTAACTCCAAATCACCCAAAACTATGAAACAACACCCATTAATCAAAACTACTTTAGAAATATTCCATAAAGTAGCTTCATCACACAAATGTGCCTCTATACTGGGACCTCTAATGCCACGTACACACAAGCGGACTTTCCGGCAGACTTGGTCTGGCGGACCGGACTCCGTCAGAGAATTTGATCGTGTGTGGGCTCCAGCTGACTTTTTTTCCCCAAAAGTCTGAAGGACCTAGAAATAAAACATGTTTCAAATCTTTCCGACGGACTCGAGTCCGGTCGAAAAATCCGCTCGTCTGTATGCTGGTCCGACAGACTAAAACCAATGCTAGGGCAGCTATTGGCTACTGGCTATCAACTTCCTTATTTTAATCTGGTCGTACGTCATCACGTACGAATCTTTCGGACTTTGGTTTGATCGTGTGTGTCCAAGTCCGTTCGTTTGAAAGTCCGGCGGACCTACGCTGCAAAGTCCGTTGGAAAGACTGTCGGACCTAGTCCGTCAAAAAGTCCACTCGTGTGTACGAGACATTACACCTATCTATGTAAACCCTAATTTTCCACCAGGAACTAACCAAAAAAAATATGCCTAAACTTGAACACAACAAAACCTTTCTAGCATTCCATTGCTTTCACATGGGTAAAAAAAAATAGTTCAACTCATTGAGAAGAATCTGGGAGAACATTTTCTGGCTACTGGTTCTATATACAACTTTACGAATTTCTTTAAAACAGCCAACACAGAGCCTCCTATAGCATTCCCATGACTCCTTTTGAGATGATTTGGACACATGTCCACAAAACAACTTCATTAGCCTAATCTTGGCTAACTCAGGAAAACCACAAAGACAACAGCAAACATAAAGAGTCATGGGAACTAGAACTTAAAACTAAAATCACAGATGCTCAATCGGACAGAGCCTGCATCTTTTCCCATAAATGCTCTTTAAGCATAAAAATACAAGAAATCTCATATAAAATTCTTACACAATAGTACTTTAAACCACAGAAAGCCAGAAAATGGTTCCCGTCAAATTCTGATACTTGTTAGAGATGCTATAATATATTATAATACTAAATCCAATAATCTACACCATTAGGCCATATCTTTACTGTTCAGTTATTTTATTAAATTATAATTTATTATTATTATCATTTCATTATCCACAAAAACTACAACCTCCTTTACTACCCCGTTCAATACAATTTTCAACATCCTTTATATCCTTTTTGTATTCTTTTTAGAGAGCAAGGCACAATATGCTTTCCCCCAATTTATTATTTTAAATGTTTATATCTTCATTTGTTTTTTATATTACACATACAGGGGGCTGCACATACAGGGGGTTCTTCCAAAGAAGTGGGGTTCTGAAAATAAGTGACACTTCTGCTCTTGCCCAATCCACCTGAACATCTTCTCTCTTCACAGGTAAACCTGCGTTTATATCTCCACATACCTTAAAACTGAACATTGCATGACTGCAAAAAAGCTTATTGGGTAAACCTGCGTTTATATCTCCACATACCTTAAAACTGAACATTGCATGACTGCAAAAAAGCTTATTGGGTAAACCTGCGTTTATATCTCCACATACCTTAAAACTGAACATTGCATGACTGCAAAAAAGCTTATTGGGTAAACCTGCGTTTATATCTCCACATACCTTAAAACTGAACATTGCATGACTGCAAAAAAGCTTATTGGGTAAATCTGTTTGTCACCACTGTTTCAACTCCATCTGTAGCCATGCTCACATTATTTCAATGTTTATTTAGCCATTAAGTCTTACCTAAATTATGGGTTGCCTTATCTTTACAATTTTGGCCTTTTAGTCCCCTTGCAGTTTGATTGTGGTGTGAAAGTTATGCCCTGCTAGCTGTGTTGCTAATATGCCCTCCTAATTGATTAATTGCCAGATTCAACCCACACCCAACACACAGTATAAAAACAAGGCCTTCCTTACGGGGGAACACATACAGGGGGCTGCACATACAGGGGGTTCTTCCAAAGAAGTGGGGTTCTGAAAATAAGTGACACTTCTGCTCTTGCACTTCAGCGATTTGCACAAAGCAAACTATAAAAGACTGCAGGTGACTCCATTTCCTAATTTTATCATCTTCCTCTCTGAAACATGCACTCTTTACCTCTCCTCCTTTTCACAATTGCTGCCTCTCTCCTCAAACTCTCTTTTCTACATCCCTCTGCTCCACCCCACAACCTGTACATATCACCCTCACTTCTCCCCTCCCCCTATTACTGCACTCATCACCTCTTTCTAACTCTAAGCCCACTTGCTAACATACCCCCCAGGATACTGAAGCATGTCCCCTCATACAAATCATATTCTCATATTACCTCCCTCACTCTTCCGCTTCTCCTAATCACTGGAGATATTTCCCCAAACCCTGGGCCCACTTTATTTAACTGTGCCCAACACACCCATCACCATCACCCTACACCCTCTGGCAGTAGTCGCAATCTACACAATCTAGTCTCCATTCCTCTTCTTGCCAACACCAGCCTCACTCTCTCCTGCGCCCTCTGGAACGCCCGCTCTGTCTTCAACAAACTCACTGCTGTTCATGACCTCTTTGTCACTAATTCCTTTAATCTACTTGCTCTCACAGAAACCTGGCTCCACGAATATGACACCCCTTCTCCTGCTTCCCTCTCCCAGGGTGGCCTTCACTGGACTCACTCCCCCAGGCCTAATGGAGGCAAGGGAGGTGGAGTGGGATTCCTCCTATCCCCCCAGAGCACCTTCCAGGTTATTCACCCTCCTCCCTCTTTTTCACTCTCATCATTCGAAGCCCACTGTATACGTCTATTCTCTCCCACTTCCCTAAGAATTGCTGTGATCTACCGGCCCCCTGGACCATTATCGACTTTCCTTGATGAGTTTTCTGCCTGGCTACCCTACTTTCTCTCTTCGGAAATTCCCACAATCCTTCTCAGTGATTTCAACATCCCTGCTAATACAAACATTCCTGCTACTTCTAAACTTCTTATGCCGCGTACACACGAGCGGACTTTACGGCGGACTTTGCCCGGCGGACTTTTCGTCGGACTTTGTTTGCTCCTTGCGCCGGACTTAAAAACGAACGGACTTGGCCACACACGTTCACTGCAAAAGTCCGCTGGTTTTGAACGCGGTGACGTATAGCACGTACGACGGGACTAGAAAAAGGAAGTCCAAGCCCCACTCCGGCACCCTTTGGGCTCCTTCTGCTAATCTCGTGTTAGTAGAAGTTTGGTTAGAGACGATTCGCGCTTTTCACACTTCAGCTTATTTCGTTCGTTTTCTGCGGTTCAGTTTGTGCTTGTGAGGTTTGTATCTGCTTTTCAGTGCGTGTTGGTCAGTTCGTAACCTGCCTTGCAGGCCGTTCTGCTCCGCTCGTTCCTGATTTTCAGGTCGTTCTTCATAGGCCTTGCTGTTCTTCAGTGCGTTTGTTATAAGTTTGTTTGTTTGAGCAGCCGACCGTTTTGAAGCCATGTCGAGTGGACGTTCTCGTTCTCGAGTTCGTGCTGTGTGGGGACTTGGTGTTGGGGTTAATACTTTGACCCGAGTCCAGTCCATGAACAGGGTGAGGAGGAGTTCATGGACCAAGAATTGGTTGCGCCAGCGTGACCAGTTCTGTCACATGCCATTGCTCCGTGAGCTCCGTGAGAATAATCCTGATGATTTCAGGAATTTTCTCAGGATGACGGACCCCATCTTTGAGCGTCTGCTGGCTATGCTGACCCCCTATATCAGCAGGCAGGATACCTGCATGAGGCAAGCCATCAGTGTGGAGCAGAGGCTAGTTGCCACGTTACGTTACTTGGCGACAGGGAGAAGTCTTCAGGACTTAAAGTTCTCGACAGGCATCTCCCCCCAGGCTCTGGGTATCATAATCCCAGAGACCTGTTCTGCTATTATTCAGGTCCTGCAGAAGGAATATATGAAGGTAAGTTTTATCCTTTAACATTACATGATATGTATTAACTGTTTTTGGATGTATTGTAGAACTGTCCTCTTTACCTAATTGCCATGCTTTCAATCTGCTGTGAATGTCCCCTTTATCTTTGTGCATGCCTATTTTAATCATTTTTTGCCCTATACATGCCTAATTTATTTCATTAACATCCCCACCATGCAATGCTGGGTCCATTTTTATCTCTAGCCTATAGTCCATTGAACAATGTATATTGTCTGCTCCATTGTCTTGTTTGTCCCTCCCCCACCCCACAAATGTTTCAGCCAGTCAGGTGTGTTTGTTAACCTAATTAGAACCCCTCCCCCACCCCACTAATGTTTCAGCCAGTCAGGTGTGTTTGTTAACCTAATTAGAACCCCTCCCCCACCCCACAAATGTTTCAGCCAGTCAGGTGTGTTTGTTAACCTAATTAGAACCCCTCCCCCACCCCACAAATGTTTGAGCCAGTCAGGTGTGTTTGTTAACCTAATTAGAACCCCTCCCCCACCCCACAAATGTTTCAGCCAGTCAGGTGTGTTTGTTAACCTAATTAGAACCCCTCCCCCCACATTCAAATGTATCAATGGGCCATCATAGGGGGTGAGTAATCTTATAAGTGTGCCTTATGTTTTTCAACATTTCAATTACAAACACACATATTCATAATATTTGACTGCTGTTGTTTACTAATGTGTTGGTGTAATCTGATATACAATTTTTCTTATTAAAGTCCTTATCTTATTTTTTTTGCACTCCACAGTTTCCTACAAGTCCACAGGAATGGCAGACTGTGGCCTCCCAGTTCGCTGACCGTTGGGACTTTCCCAACTGTGTAGGGGCGATTGACGGGAAGCACGTCCGGATTGTGCCACCACCGCATTCGGGGTCTTATTTCTTTAACTACAAGGGGTTCCATAGTGTAGTTTTGATGGCGGTGGTCTCGGCACATTTGGAGTTTATGTTTGTGGATGTGGGGAAGAACGGCCGGATGTCTGATGGAGGAGTCTTTGCACAGACCGAGCTGTGCCATCGTCTCCAGACCGGTGGCCTGGAATTGCCACCTGATGACGATAATGTGGATGGACTCCCCTCAGTTTTTATTGCTGATGAAGCATTTGCTCTCTGTGAGAACTTGATGAGGCCATTCCCCCAAAGGACACTCACCCCTGAGAGGAGGGTATTTAATTATCGGCTGGCCAGAGCAAGAAGGGTTGTGGAGAATGCCTTTGGTATTCTGGCCAGCCGGTTCCATATCTTCCTTACGGCTATTAATTTGGCGGACTATAAAATCAACCACGTCATCCTTGCTTGCTGCATCTTGCATAACTTTTTAAGGAGACATTCAGCTACATATCTATCCTCTGTTGGGCCTGAGCCCAGACTGGAAGAGGCTAGTAGCACTTTCACAGGCCTAGAAATTGGCCGTATTGGCTTGGCCCCCCGAACCGCACGTCAAGTGCGTGACCATTATGTGAATTATTTTAATGGTCGGGGGGCCATTGCTATTCAGCAACAGCTGTAAGTTTGTTGCAAAAATAAAAAAGAAAATTGGTTTATCTAAATATCTTGTTTTTATTGTTGTTTACCTTTAAGTTATGTCTGTCTCCTAGTGCACTTGTAGTAGTGTCAAGTGCATTTAGCTTTAGTTAATCAGGCCCACAAAAACAAACCCCAAATTTTGACTTCAAGAAACAGCCACACACATTGTATAGGGTAAAAAATTTTACTTGGTGCACATTGAAAGGTGCATTTTTTACCATATTTTTTATTTTTATTAATTTTTTTTTTTTCAAAAATATTTTACGTTGTGTAAAAAAATTATATTTTACTAAATTATTCAAGCCATTTTTTCACAAATATATAGACCTTTATCTAACAAGATTTACATACACAACAGTGTTTTTAGAAACAAAACTTACAATAAATGAACTTACAAAGTTCAATATTTCTAGAACGGTGCATGTAATGTCACCCTTGCAGAAATTGGTCATTTATAAGATGCTCAAAATTGAGCTTTACTAAAGTGTCAAGTCAACATGTGCTATCTCCTATCATGGGAGAGCAATGTACGTGTTTTGTGTGTGCAATCCCATTTTTGGTTCCTCTCACCACCAAAGAATTTTCAGGATGAAGGGATTGCAAACACAAAACAAGTACATTGCTAACCCATGATGGAAGATAGCACATGATGACACACCGTGTGCATCACACATTGTAAATTTGGGTATACCCCCAAAATAGTAAAAAAATTTTAAAGAACAAAATAACTTCCCAAGGAAATGAAGAACATGATTGATGTTTTTAGGCCAAACGTGATTATATTCGGCCCAAAACATCAATCATGTTCTTCATTTCCTGTTGCATGGAGTCCAGGCGAAGTTTCATGCTGTGAATTTGTTCACGCATTTGATCTATGTGGCCATTCCACAGCATAATCTGGCCAATTAATCTTTGCGCACTGTCTGTGGTGAAGTGCTCTGCCGCTTGGCCTTCCACAACCAGAAACTCACCTAAAACGAGTGAATAAAAACAAGGTTTACAATATGCACGCCAAAATACAGTAACTCAAGCTGGGGTGTCAGTCACTCACTTGGTGGGCTTGAAACCTCGCACACTTCCTCCACCTCTCCTTCCTCAAGGTCGTCGGGTGGGCGTGGTCTTGGGCTGGGGCTTGGGGTAGGTTCGGCCTCAGGCTGGTGACTTGGGGGGGTCCTGAGATCCTTGGACTGTTGTCTGAGTCTTTTCTCCCCTATGAGATTTGAAAAAAAGGTATAGTTAAAACACACTGATCTTTTAGGTTTTAATAAATAAAGTAAAAGGTTGGTTAATATTTTTTGCCAATTTGGCATCATAATAAATGTTGAAGACAGGATGAACATTACCTCTGAACAACAATTATAAAGAATGCATTTTTTTGGGCAATTTTCACAGATGCTGACACCTCAATGATCTCCTATGTGTATTACCCCTCAAAAATTTAGTTATGGTCACATAGTACACTAGAAAATGCATTTCCTTAGCAAAATGCGTGGGAATGCTGAATAGCTAAATGGCTAAAATGACCGCCATCAAAACTGCCCCATCATATTCCTATATTATAAATCAGTACATGGTGTGTCTGTCTCCTCCCCCCGGGCTCTATAATCAGAGCTGAGATGCTCCAGCCACCTCCCCCCCTGTGTATAACAGAAGCTTTGGTAACCATGGCAACAAAACAAACACAGTACACTCTGATTAATGTCTAAAATGTCACGAAATGACCTCTAAACAAAAAGCTTTTTCTCCAAAAATTAAAAAAATATCAAACTGAAAGGATATAGCCAGATAGCTGAATATTTAGTGAACATTGTAAAGTTTGTTGGGTGTCTCTAGGTGAAAGTATGAAGGAGCTGAAACTTTTGGGAGCGGAAGAAGAATTTGAGGATTTCAAGCATGCTCCCATTGAATTCAATGTTGAAAAAACTTCCAAAAAAATTAGTATTTAATAAAGTATAAATGGTAGTAAAAAATTTGAAAATGACCACACATCAGCTTATGGTTTTAAGAGCTGAAAGTATGCAGAAGTTACGCAGAGCGAAAAAACGTACGGAATAGAATTCAAAGTAAATTTTTTGAAAAATAAAATCGAAGAACAATAGTGGGACTGCTAAATCATTCCCACTAACTATAGTGCTCGTGAGTCCAGATGTGGAAACAGCTGCTGTGTCCTGTCCCTACATTACACTGAATCATTTTTGATGAAGCATTATATTTTCAAACACATCTACACCACATCAACTCATTGTGGGAATTCGACAAATTATCAAGCCATAAATGTATGTCCAACCCTGTCCCATCGTATTTGGCGAAAAAATAACGTCACTTTATAAAGTATCCGATCTATTCCAAAGAACGGTATTTACGAACGATGCAGAAAAACCGCCAAAAATAAGGATCAGCATGCAAGTTCTGTATCTCAATAGTAAAACACAAGTACTTACTTTTTTTCAGCAGCTTCTTTATTCGCCAATATTGTTCTGGCTCACGACTTTTTATGTCAGACCACCGCTTCCGCAATTGTTCTTTCGAACGTTTTGTCCCAAATTTCTCTTCAAGAGCGGTGACAATTGAGGACATTATTTTGTCCTTTCTCAGATTGGGTCGTGTGTACGGTCCTTTTTTGCCATCGTAGTCCTCCCTTCTTAATATGGACACCATCTCCACCATCTCTTCAAAAGACATGTTGGTGGCCTTATATCTCCTCCGGGATGTGGATGTTTGGGGCTCCGGGCTTTCCTCCGCGCTACTTTCACTTAATCGCTCCGCCATCTTTTGCTATCTACTCCCACTGCGCAACGAAGAGTGAAGGGGCGGGGCCAAATCGTACATACGAACGTCAGGGGCGGGCGACGCAGACGGAGCATGACACATGCGCAGTGTATATAAAGCTAGTACGATGGCCTATGTATGTCCGTGCGGAAGTAGCGAGCGGCACAAACGAAGGTAAGATTAAAGTGTGTGTGTGTGTGTGTGTGGGTGTTTGTGTGTGTCCCCGTGTGTGTCCCCTAGATTACAACACAAACTAATCCTGAGATTTGGGACTGACATTTAAGTTTTGATCTTGTGTCTTGTCTTGCAGAACTAATGAATCCCTTTAAAGAGGAAGAGTTTTTGACCCATTTCATTGATCTATATGAGCAGAAGAAAAACCTCTGGGAGGTCAAACACCCCCAATATTATAATCGTGATGTTAGGAAGGCAACACTGGGCACACTTTTAGAGTTTGTGAAGACTCGACTCCCCCAGGCAGACCTCAAGTTTGTGGACAGGAAAATAGGTATCTTGCGTAATATGTATAAGCGGGAACACAGAAAAATCCAGGAGTCGCTGAGATCCGGGGCAGCAGCTGACCAAGTTTATGTACCCAAGTTGTGGTATTACCACAAACTGCGATTCCTGGATGAGCAGACCGAAGCCAGGCAATCCCTTTCCACCCTTCCCCCCACCCTTCCCTCCAGCCTTCCCTCCAGCCTTCCCTCCAGCCTTCCATCCACCTCCACCCCAGCTGAGGAGTCCCAGGATGAACTGGGCCTTTTCACCATAGATGAAGTGGATGCGCCCAGCTTCAGCCAGGTATACTTTTTTTGAAGATTTTGGGATTGTGTAAATGTTATTAATGATGTTAAGGTGTTAATTTTGAAAGTGCTTCATCAAAAATCACTTCTGCACAAAGAGTAATATGTAGACATATCACTAGACAGTAGTGGCCAAATATATACGTAACTTCAGATCTTGTTGATCATCTGAAATAATGGTGTGGTCAAATAGATAGCCTTTACTATTTTGTGTAATTATCTTTGAAAGTTAGGAGCTGAAAATTGTGTGTGATTGCATAACAGAAAATTACAACTATGTCCCTTTTTTTTACACAGGATGACCTCAGCCAGGAGGAGGCCTTGCCCAGTGGGAGAGAGGAGGAGGCCTTGCCCAGTGGGAGAGAGGAGGAGGCCTTGCCCAGTGGGAGAGAGGAGGAGGCTGTGGCTGGGCCAAGTAGAAGCCGCACGGAGTGCCAGGTGCCTCCCCTCCGCATTCTACACAAAAGGCCCAGGAGGATGACTGCAACAGAGCAGGAATCCCTAGAGCTCATACGGGAAGCAAGCCGGATCCTGAGTAAACCTCCCAATGTAGAGGAGGCGTATGGCACCTATATAGCCTGCAGATTACAGGAGTTGGAAAAGGGCCAACGCCTCCTCTGTGAGGGTCTATTTTTCCAGGCTTACCAGAAGGGCTTGAGAGGGGAGCTTACTGCTACCACATATCTAGCAGATGAAGCCACTCCTACTCCTCCTCCTCCTCCTCCTCCTGCCCCAAGTACACCACCAGAGGCACAACCTCCGAGGAAGGCTGCAGAGAAGCGTGGAGGGAAGGCTGCAGAGAAGCGTGGAGGGAAGGCTACACGGAAGAGTCGAAAGTGATTGCCTGGTTTCTGTCTGTTCTGACTGTGCTCCCTGTGCTCCCTATAGTCGCAGGATACCTATTTTCTTGTCCTCAAACTTGATGTGTGTCCTGGGGGACGAAAGGCTTCCCAGATTCTAAAAGTGTGTCCAGTGTTGCCTTCCTAATTTTTGGGTTTATCAAAAAAATACTTTTTGGTTTACCTTACATTCTTGCCTATGTCTTTTGATTAAAAAACGCCATTTGGTTTGGGAGTAGGCAGGTACAGGTCGAAAAGACTATGGGGTTGATTTGAGAAAAGCAAATAGTCTGTGCACTTTGCAGAGGGCAGTTGCCCTTTGCAAGTGCAATTGCTCCAGAGCATCAGAAATTATTTAAAAGCTTGACTTTGCAAAGATTACCCAATTCTGTGCAAGTAAAACAAAAAAAAAACATTTTTGCTTGCACATGATTGGATGATGGAAGTCAGCAGAGCTGCTTCACATTTAATAAAGCTTGGGAGCAACTGCTCTTGCAGAGGACAAATGCAATTTCCAAAATGCACAGGCTTTTTACCTTTAGGAAATCAACCCCTATATGTGTGTTTTGGTCAAATAAAAAGAATTTATTTTGATTTTACATGATTTTAGGAATAAATCAGCAGAGCTTCCCCGAATTTAAGCTCTTCCCCTCAGTTTTTCTGCGACTGCACTTCCAACAAGTGCACTTGGTGTGCAATTTCTCAAGTGAACGTTTCACTTGATATTCTTAAATGATTTAAGCCTTTTGTCAAAAACAAGCTCGGGGGAAGCTCTGCTGATTTTTTCCGAAAATCATGTCAAATAAAAATTAATTGTTTTGGTTTGGGCTTCCTTGCATGTGCCCCTCGGATCCACAGCGAACACACTTCAAAATGCTCTTTATGTGGAATTATATGTATAATTAGCAATTGGAGTGAAAAATGATTTTGCCTTTGTTAAATACACCCCCCTATGTCTAATGAACAAGGGACAACAACCTCATTAACGTTCTTTAAAACAACACAAAATATGAATGTTAATTGTGGTAACTTGAAAATACACACCAAAAATGTGGTTAGCATTTAACACACATTGTAAAATAGCTAAAGTGTTGAAATAAAAAAAAAAAAAAAAAATTTTTAAATTTAAAAGTTATGGAGATCTGGCTGTTACAAAATATTATATTAGTCATGGCAGGAGGATAAATCACGAAGAAAGAAGTTTGTGAGAACTCTGTGTGAATATAAAGCAGAAAAAAAACTTCATTCCTCTCGCATTATCAATCCTAAAAAAAGGCTGTATTAAAAGACGACAGAAGAGGAATGTGCTAGCTTCAAGACGAAGGCTAGTTTTACCAGACCGAGCGCTTCCGTCTTGTAATTGCTTCAGAGCATGCGTCAGTTTGAGTTCGTCGGACTAGCACACAGACGATCGGTTTGTCCGCTAGAAAGAAGAGTCCGTCGGATAAATTTTAAACAAGTTTCAAATCTAATTCCGTCCAACTTTTGAGAAAACAAAGTCCGCTGGAGCCCACACACATCGAATTGTCCGACGAAATCCAGTCCGCCGGGCAAAGTCCGCCGTAAAGTCCGCTCGTGTGTACGCGGCATTAGTCTAACCTCTTCATTTGACCTGAAGCAATGGGTACAGGCTTCTACTCACTCTGATGGCAACACCCTTGACCTTGTATTCTCCTACCTATGCACTCCATGCAACTTCTCAAACAATCCTTTTCCTCTCTCCGACCACCACCTTATTAGTTTCTCTCTCCCCCTGTCTTCCACCACCTTTCCCTCCAATCGCCTAACCG
This sequence comes from Lithobates clamitans, assembly GCA_037952925.1. NCBI lineage: Eukaryota > Metazoa > Chordata > Amphibia > Anura > Ranidae > Lithobates > Lithobates clamitans. The sequence continues at coordinate 581,893 of JBBGZY010000415.1, forward strand.
TCACCCGTAGAAACTTTCGCAACTTCAACTCCTCTCTCCTCTACTCTGCTACCGACCACCTCTATGACAAAATCTCCCCCCTGTCCTGCCCCAACCAAGCCATATCCATCTACAATAAATCCCTGTCCTCCACCCTGGACAAGCTCGCTCCCCTCACTACACGCAGAATCAGGCCTCGACCCCTACAACCCTGGCAAACAGATGACACTAAAATTCTCAAAAAACGTAGTCGCGCTCTTGAGCGTCTGTGGCACAAGGCTAAGTCTCTCAAAGACTTCAACCAATACAAATCTGCCCTCCAAAAATACTATTCTTTCCTCCACACTGCCAAGCAAACCTATTTTACAACTCTTATTAATACCTTTTCATCCAATCCCCGTAAACTCTTCTCTACCTTCAACTCTCTACTTTGTCCTCCACCGCCTCCCCCCACTGATTTACTCACTGCCCAGGAAATCGCTAATCACTTCAAAAACAAGATTGATACAATCCGTGATGAAATCTCCACTCTACAGGTATCTCCCCCAGCTAAGACCCCATGTCAACAGATACAACTGACACTACCTCTATTCAAATCTACTACTCCAGACGAAGTTGCTAAACTCCTTTCTATCGCCCACCTAACTACCTGTCCCCTGGACCCTGTTTCCTCTCAAATGCTACGGTCACCCTCTGACCCCATCCTACACTCTCTAACCCACATCTTCAATCTCTCCCTCACCTCTGGCGTCTTCCCCGATGCTCTAAAACATGCACTGGTCACTCCCATACTCAAAAAACCATCCTTGGACCCTACCAATCTTAACAACCTACGCCCTATCTCCTTGCTCCCCTTTTCCTCTAAACTCCTTGAACGCCTGGTTTACAACCAACTGAGTGACCACCTCATTAAAAACAACCTTCTTGATCCCCTTCAATCTGGATTTCGCCCTCAACACTCCACAGAAACTGCTCTTTTAAAACTCACAAATGACCTACTAACTGCGAAAACCAACGGACACTATTCTGTACTCCTACTTCTCGATCTTTCAGCTGCCTTTGACACGGTTGACCACCCCCTCCTCCTCAAAAAACATCACTCCATCGGTCTCCGTGACTGTGCTCTTCAGTGGCTCTCATCCTACCTATCCCAACGCACCTTCAGTGTCACTTACAATTCTACTTCCTCCACTCCTCTTCCCTTCTCTGTCGGGGTCCCCAAGGTTCTGTTCTTGGACCTCTTTTTTTTTTCAATCTACACCTCTTCCCTGGGTCAGCTGATAGCCTCTCATGGCTTTCAATATCATTTCTATGCTGATGACACACAAATCTATCTCTCCACCCCTCAACTCACTCCATCAGTCTCTTCACGCATCACTAACTTACTAACCGACATATCTGTATGGATGTCACACCACTTCCTCAAACTCAACTTGTCCAAAACTGAGCTTATAATATTTCCTCCCCCACGTGCCACTTCCCCTGACTTCTCTGTCAAGAGCAATGGCAAAACCATCCACCCGTCCACACATGTCAGGGTGCTAGGTGTTATCCTAGATTCTGAACTCTCCTTTCAGCCCCACATCCAATCACTTTCCAAAGCTTGCCGCCTCAACCTCCGCAACATCTCTAAACTACGTCCCTTTCTAACCAGTGAAACTACAAAGCTCCTGATTCACTCCCTGGTTATCTCTCGCCTTGACTACTGCAACTCACTCCTCATTGGCTTACCTTTAAATAGACTATCCCCCCTTCAGTCCATCATGAATGCTGCTGCCAGACTCATCCACCTTACAAACCGATCAGTGTCTGCTACCCCTCTCTGCCAATCCCTCCATTGGCTGCCACTCGCCCAACGAATTAAATTCAAAATACTAACAATAAGTTACAAAGCCATCCACAACTGTGCCCCCAGCTACATCACTAACCTAGTCTCAAAATACCAACCTAAACGCCATCTCCGTTCCTCCCAAGATCTCCTGCTCTCTAGCTCCCTCATCACCTCCTCCCATATCTGCCTCCAGGACTTCTCCCGAGCCTCGCCCATCCTCTGGAATTCCCTACCCCAATCTGTCAGACTGTCTCCAAATTTATCCACTTTTAGGTGATCCCTGAAGACTTTCCTCTTCAGAGAGGCCTATCCTGCCTCCATCTAACAACTGCATTATTTTCTCCATTAGCTCATCCCCCACAGCTATTACCCTTTTGTATAACTTGACCCTCCCTCCTAGATTGTAAGCTCTAACGAGCAGGGCCCTCTGATTCCTCCTGTATTGAATTGTATTGTACTTGTACTGTCTGCCCTAATGTTGTTGTAAAGCGCTGCGTAAACTGTCGGCGCTATATAAATCCTGTATAATAATAATAATAATAATATATTTCTGTAAACTGACATAAATACTCAACCTGTATTTGATGTATGCTATGATGTCACTTTGTCTTTTTTCATAAACCCTCAATAAATTTTATTTGTGAAAAAAAAAAAAAAAGAAGATCGTGAAAAAGTGGGAAACAAAAAAATAAAATAAAAATAAAAATGGGAAAACCATGGCACACAGATGTTCTTTTTTGACCATTCATGTAAAAAATATATCCCTTGGTCTATTCATGGTTTTATAATTATATGAATTGAAAGTTAATTGACTCTATAAACTCAATTACATTTTCCTTATCTAACCTTATTTGTGATACAAATATAAAGAAATATTGTTACAATAATAACTTATTATATTTTATTAGATGTCCATCCAGTTTGAGGCCAGACCCTTCTGGTCCCAACTGAATAATGAATTCTCAGTTACCAATTATTTTTATTAAAAATATTATGCAATAAAACGGTTGGGTGACTGTGAACATCATATTATTCCCAACAGATAAGGCCCCTACGATCTATCATATATATAAATATGAGAAAAAACAAATCATATTTCAGTGCTTTATTAGAATCAATGCTCCACACTGCAGATCTAATGTGAGTAAAGGCTTAAGATTATTTGAGATGTGTAGTTTTAAGCTATAGTAATAATAAAATTGTCTAAACATGTATGATTTATGTAATGTTTCAAATATTAAGGTTTCTATTTAGAACTTTATCATAAATGCCATGTTTCAAACTTTTGATACAATAAAGTCCAACCTCATACACTGCTATCATAGATATGATCTATACATGTGAGGACAGCATTACAAATTTTACATTTTACTTTATGTATAAAGCTTCAAATACAGTATGTAAATTGTATCAAACCTTTTGATTATATGTAAATAATAAAAACATTATTAAAACATGCAAATCCCTGTATATGTCATCACTAAATCCTCAGTTAACTTTACATGCCTAACTCTATTAGTGCACAACACTTGAAACAGTAGCCTTCCTTTGTAGACTGATATTTTGATATAAGTTAGGGGGCAAATCTATGTATATGTATGTCTATGTTATTGTGTCTTGAGAAGGAGCAATTAAAGGGTCACTAAAGGCAAAACAGTTTTTTCATTTTGGATAGAGTAAGAGAGGGTTGTAACCCCTGTCAATTATTATTTTTATTTTTTGCCATCTTTGTCCCATTGCAGAGATTTCCCTTCATTTTCTTTTGAATAACCAAAACAGGAATTCCTCCATAGTAAGGAAATTCTGGGATGTCACCAGGATCACCAGAACTAGTATAACAAGCTGGAAGATTTTCCCTCTATTCCTGTTCTGATGTCAACCCAAAATTTGGGATTGTATTTTACTTCCGATGATAATGGTAAACAGGACAAATAGAGAGGATGAATTTCCCTAACTGGGACACAGACAGCAATAACGACAAACATGTGTTGTAATCCCTCTCCACTTCATCCAAAACAAAAAAATGCCTTTAGTGACACTTTAAAGACCATATTATCACCATGTGTAAATACATAAGTGGTATGTATAGTTCGGCATAGTGAAGTATATACTTGGTGTAGAGTTATTCATTTTAAAATAATTCTAAAGGCACAAAGTTTCTTTCCTTCATGCATGCTATGCACAAAGGAAAAAAACCTTCTGTGTGCTGTAGCCCCCCAGCCCCCCCAATACTTACCTGAGCCCCTTTCCTATCCAGCGATGTGCACAAGAGGTTTGGCTCTCTGGGAACTCTCACTCTGCCATGGGCTCAAACTGCTGGCAAACACAGCCAGTGAGCCAACCAGGAGAGGTAGAGGGCGGGACTGAGCCACAACTCTGTGTGTAAATGAACACAGAGTCGTGGTTTGGGAGCAAGTTTGCTTGGGTGCCCCCAGAGCAAGCAGGGGACAGGAGCGGGGGACCTAAGAAGAAAGGAATTCGGGCAGCTCTGTGCAAAACCATTGCACAAGCAGATGCGTATAACATATTTGTTTTTTGAAAAAACAAAAACAAGACTTTAATATTACTAAGTTCAATACAAAGGACAAGGGGCACTAGAAAAAAGAGAATTATCCTCAACATACAGAACAGCTTCTTCAAAGTAAGAGCTGTGAGCTGTGAAAGTGTGTAATAAGCTCCCTCAAGAAATAATTTTGCCAGCTCAGTACATTGTTTTAAAAACAGCTGGATGCATTTCTAAATGAGCATAAATGGATATTAACATTTATAGCACCCTTCTGGGGTAACGGGAAGGAATTTATTTTTCCCCCGCGGGAAGAAGTTGAACAATGCTTATGGAGGTTTTTTGCCTTCTATTTTTTATTGATTGAACTAGATGGACTTGTGTCTTTTTTGTCAACCTAATTAAAGTATGTAACTATGTAACTATATAGAGCCACAAGTATGTTAACTAGAAGTTTTCACACTGAAATCAAATATAAGTTATTTCTGAAGTCCACAGTTCGAACTATTAAACAGATGTTGATTCCCTCTGCAGCTCACTGATCCTGTGTAATACTTAGAATAGAGTCTTTTTTAAATGAAATAGCCTTTTAAAGGCACTTCCATATGTTTGGATTAAACTGCATTTATTGTCCATCCTTGTCGAATGGCCAACCTAGTGGAAGGTGAATGTTAATGCATGTAAATTACAGTATTAACTGCTGCATACCCAGCCAATGTACAAAAACGGACAGGCAGGGGCTCTGTTTCTGGGGGGATGTACCTGTATGCACCCCCTGGGGTGTGAAGCGTTGCAACCTGGTGCCTGCTGTGTCATGTGATCCCATGTTACCAGGATTCTGTGATTGGCTCTGGTAACATGGGATCACTGTGACTAATAACAGCAATCACATGACAGAATTGTTTACTATTGTGATTGACTACAGCTACCACATGGTAAAAAGCCAATCGCAGTGGCCCTGTACCATGTGATGGTTGTAGCTAGAAATCACAAAAGTAAATAATCAGTCATGAATGAAAGCTATTCATGTCAGTTAAAATGATAAAATTATTGCATTTACAGTGATCATCACTGTACAAGCAATCACAGTGTTAAAAAAAATATCTGATCACCTTCCCAGAGTAGTACAGTATCACAGTGACACTGTACTACTCTGGTGAAAGTATGTAAAAAAAAAAAATGTGTGTATGTATATATATATATATATATTGTGACATACGGGATTGTTCAGCCAAGTGATAGATGCATTTTTGTGTAGCGAGTCCACATCAGACAGGCGTTTACAGTTAGGGGCCTGGCAGCCCATGTTTATTAAATGAAAAAACAAAACAAAAGTCCACTCAGGAATCCCATGCAGGGGTTTAAATGTCATTCAGACATACCTTAAAATGCTAGCCCACCTGGCTACTCTCCAGCAACACTGCTGCTATAGGTACTGGTCCCTCAGACCACCAGCTCTTCCAGGTCCACAGTCTTGGATGCACACAGCTTTGGGCTTCTTAAACACACACAGCTTGAAGCCCCTCAATGCACACAGCATCTGGCTCCTTGGATGCACACAACTTCAGACCCTTCAACGTACACAGCCTTGGACTCCTTGGATGCACACAGCGTCTATCCTCACACAGAGATTCTCTCAATAGCAGCCACTGCTCCAACTCCACCTTCCTCCTCCTACTGCTCTCACCAGCCCCTCGTTATATGGGCTGTGTGCACCAGGGCGCACACCCTGCTGGCTTTCCTCAAGACCCGGACACAGGGTTGGAGATCCCGTCCCACCCAAGACTCTTAAGGATCTCCAAACTAGAGAGTCGCATCCGGCAGCAAAATCTGGAGAAAACTGCCAGAGCAGTTTTCTCCATTTCAAATCTACCCTCTGTAGTCTTGCAATCCACAGATATGCAAACTCTGTGTCCCTTTTACATCCAATTTCATAGGGACAGAGCCTTGCTCTGCCACAATATATACACCTATGGTATTCCTATATGCAGGTGGATTAGCAGAATGTGTTTTGGGGTGTAATTATAAGTATGCGTATGCTGTGTGTGAGATATAACTTGTTTAAATTACAGCTTTATGAAAAACATTATTTAATTTCTTTATTTTCCAAAAATTCTGACAAAAAACGTCTATTTTCCAAAAAGCAGTCATTTGGAGAGTATTTTAACTGTCCTGGCATTTTTATGAATTGAAATAGGTAGTCAGTACATCTGTGGTGATCAATTTTCAAATATGCATACCACAGTTTGTTTCATACAGACTAAATAATATACACTGACTTGGGTTATTTTTACCAATGAAATGTAACAGAATACATTTGGACCTCAATTTATGAAGAAAGATTATTTATTTGCAACATTTTATAACAGAAACTATGAACATTTTGTATCAGCTGCAAATACAAAAATTGTGTTCTTAATTCTAACCTCAATGTCATTCATAAACAAGTTAAAGCCAAACTTTTTTTTTATGTCATAATGTAGAGTATAAGATTTTCTCTCATTTGAGCCCAGTCTTGCCACAAAGAGTTAATCCAGCTCTGAGCAATCCTCTTTTATTTATTTACATATCTCGTGCACTAGCCTAAGACATGCATTATTTTTTAATTCCCTCCCACTCCTTTCTTTAGCAGCTCTGCAAGGATTGGCTTTTCTATACCTTAGCATGATTTGGCATGCTGAAGCCATGTGGTTACTTTCCTGTCTTTTCACTGGATGTTAGAGATCATAGCAGAAGTTCAGTGTAAGAAATACACAGGAGAAAATGCATATTGACAAGTGGAGTGTAGAGGTGGGCGGGGAATCTACTGACATCACGACTCCACCCACCAAGCTCCAGACAACAGACCCACCCACAGAATCTGCAGTTTTTCAGGTCTCATAACAGACAGAGGGGAGACATTTGGCAGGTAAAGATGTATATCCTTATAGATAACCCCTATGGCAGTAGTTTAGAAAGGATGACATTGGGTTTACATCCACTTTAAATAGCACGGATTCTAGGACAAAGGAGGCACACCACTCATAACCCTGGAACAACCAATGACAGACTCATTAACCTCTTTCCTCTATGCCCATGCCCGAAACCAGCATTCTATTCACGTAATACCCTTTTTTTTCCCTCCAATAAACTTTAGTTTATAAATTGATAAATTAGGCATTGGCGGGGTACATTTTCAAATGCCTTTGCTAAATCCAGATAAATGATGTCTACTGCTCTTCCTATATCTAAACTACTACTCACTTCCTCGTAGAATGCTGCCTTGGTGCTCTGACAAGACTGGCCTTTCATAAATCCATGTTGATTGTTACTTATAATGCCATTTTTAGGACAAATACTTCAATGAAGTCCTTTAACATTGTCATAGACTCCTTGCAAACTACTGAAGTTAGGGTGACTGAACTGTAATTCCCCCAGACATTTTTTTTTTAATATTGAAACCACATTTGCACTATGCAGGTTTCTGTAATTAAGTAGTATTTAAAATTCAGTACAAGTGATTTGGTTATTTTCAAGCTAAACTCCCTGAGACCTCACAAGTGTAAACCATCAGGCCCAGATGATTTGTTTATATTTATATTTTCAAATCTGTCAGCCCTGGAAGATTTTACCCCCTTCCTGACCAGAGCACTTTTTACAATTTTGCCACTGCGTCATTATAACTGTCAATTGCGCAGTCATGCAATGCTGTACCCAAACAACATTCGCGTCTTTTTTTTCCCACAAGTAGAGCTTTCTTTTGGTGGTATTTGATAACCTCTGTGGTTTTTATTTTTTGCACTATAAACAAAAAAAGAGCAACAATTTTTACTATAATAAATATCCCCCAATTAAAAAAAAAATAACAAATTTAGGCCAATATATATTGTTCTACATCTTTTTGGTAAAAAAATTGCAATAAGCATATATTGTATATTGATTGGTTTGCACAAAAGCCTCTACAAACTATGGGAAAGATTTATGGCATTTTTTATGGCATTTTTATTTTTTATTTTTTTACTAGTAATGACAGTGATCTGCGATTTTTAGCGGTACTGCAGAATTGCGACGGACAGATCAGACAGTTTTGACACATTTTTGGGACCATTGCCATTTATACAGCGATCAGTGCTATAAATATGCACTGATTACTGTGTAAATGTCACTGGTAGGGAAGGGGTTAATACTAGGTGGCGATCAAGGGGTTAAATGTGTGTTCCCTAGATGTGTTCTAACTGTATGGGGATACGACTGACTGAGGGAGGATACATATCATTGTTCCTACTTAGTAGGAATAAACAATATGTCTCCTCTCCCCTGACAGAACAGGGATTTGTGTGTTTACACACACACAAATCCCCATGCTGGCTCTTGTGAATGCGATCGCTCGCCCTCTGGCAGCTCTTAAAGGGGAAAACATATTTGTACGGGGTTTCGCCTAGCGGTGCCATCCTGCCGCAGTATATATGCGTGAACCGGTTAATATTACTATCCCTGCCAACAAATCTCTTTTTCCGAAATATAAACTGAAGAGAAAATGTTATTTAACAAGTTAGCCGTATCCATGTAATTTGTCACCAAGGTTCCTACTTGTTACTTTCTTATACCTTTACTGTTGAGATAAAACTTTTGCAGGTTTTTTTTTGCTTTTGGTAATGATGTGATTCTCATAATTTACTTTAGCTATTCTGAGTACATTCTTGTATAACTTATTACATTCCCTTCAGTCTATTATGAATGCTGCTGCTAAACTAATACATCTCACTAACCGATCCGTGACTGCTGCTCCTCTCTACCAATCCCTTCACTGGCTTCCCCTACCCCACCGTATAAAATTCAAAATGCTAACCACAAAATACAAAGCCATCCACAACATTGGCCCCAGCTACATCACCAACCTTATCTGCATATATTGCCCAAATCGTCCCCTTCGCTCTTCCCAGGACCTCCTGCTCTCTAGCTCCATTGTTACCTCCTCTCATGCTCGCCTTCAGGACTTCTCCAGAGCCTTTCCCATCTTTTGTCCGATCAGCCCCTAACCTGTCCACCTTTAGGAGATCCCTGAAAACTCACTTATTTAGGGAAGCCTATCCCACACCCACCTAACAACTGTCCCCGAATCACCCCCATCAAATCATTCCCTGCATCTATTACCTTTGTACCACCACCCCCTCCCTTTAGAATGTAAGCTCTACGAGCAGGGCCCTCCTGTCCCTTCTGTACTGAACTGTTCTGTAATTGTGCTGTCCCCCCTCAACATTGTAAATTGCTGCGTAAACTGTTGGCGCTATTTAAATTGTGTATAATAATAATAACAATAATTACATTCCTTGTAAAACATTAGATGCTGAATCTGTCACTTTCATTTTGTATTTTTTGAGCCAAGTATATTTTATTTTATTTGCTTGTTACCCAGAAGAACGCATAGCAAATGCTAATGTTTAACATACCCTTGAAATACTCTCACTTCTCTTTTGTGTTCTTTGTTAAGAACATTTGGTCCCAATTAATATCACTTAATAAGGACGGCAAATCTTTTTCCTGTAAGTCACATCAAACTGAATTATACTGTGCTCATTATTGCCTAAGTTTTCCGTAACTTGCACTTCTGAAATGTGCTCTGTATTATAAAAATTACCATCTCTAACAGAGCGTTTTTTTCTAGTTGGAGCTTATGCTATTTGAATCATAAAATTGTCTTGTAGAGTGTTCATAAAATGGTCTTAGTTGAGTGTGCAGTACCATTTGTCCAATCAATGTCTGGATAATTGATGTCTCCCATAATAATATTACCCTGTTTAATCCTGTCTATGAAAGGAGATTCCTCCTCAATGTTAGGCAGGCTATATCAAACTCCTATAATTGTTTTATTAACAGCTTAAGGACCATCCGCCGTCAATATACTGCGGCAGGTTGGCTCTCCTGGGCCAATCGCTGTAGGTGTAAGTGCCACTTCAAGAACAATAGGGGGCGCACGTGCGCCCACGGCGCGATGCTGGAGTGGATGCATGTGGCCGGCGGCCGCAATGTCCAATGGCCACCCGTGATCGCTCCACAGAGAGCCAGAATGAGGATCTGACAATGTAAACAGACAGATCCCCATTCTGACAGGGGAGGAGAGAGAGATCTGCTGTTCCTAGTGATTACAAACACCTCCCAGGGAACACATTTAACTCCTTTATCCCCCTAGTGTTAACCCCTTCCCTGCCAGTGACATTTACACAGTAATCAGTGAATTTTTATAGCACTGATCGCTGTATAAATGTTAATGGTCCCAAAAAAGTGTCAAAAGTGTCCGATCTGTCTGCAGGAATGTTGCAGTCCTGCTAAAAATCGCAGATCGCTGCCATTACTAGCAAAAAAATAAATAAATACCTTGAACATAGATTATCTGTACATGTGTAATACATGTTAATTAATATAATCCTATTAGACTGCAACTACTACTCCTCTCCCTATCCCTCTCCCCCCTTTCTCTCTATCCTCACCTCCCATCTACCCCTCTCCCTCCCCATGTCTTCCCTCTCACCTATCCCACTCTTCAGCCCCAACTTCTTCCCTATTTCTTCTAACTCTACCACTTCGCTCATAACTTTTTAACCACCAACACTTTGACTACTCCTGAACTTAGGTATACAAGACTGACTACTTACAAATAAGGTATTGAATGTGATTCATGTTAAATTCACATGAAAGATTGTTTAAAAGGACCTGCTTATCTTACTCTGTAACAAGCTGAACATGCTTTACTATACTTGAATTCATGTCAACAATGTATACTGGTTCATTGTATTGTATTATTATGAGACTTTAATAAAACTTAAAAAAATAAAAATGAAAAAAAAAAATGAAAAAAATAAAAATGCCATAAATATATCCCCTATTTTGTAGACGCTATAACTTTTGAGCAAACCAATCAGTATATGCTTACTGCAATTTTTTTTACCAAAAATATGTAGAAGAATACATATTGACCTAAACTGATGAAGAAATTTGTTTTTTTTTTTTTTTTTGGGGGGGGGGGATATTTATTATAGCAAAAAGTAAAAAATATAGTTTTTTTTTTCAAAATTGTCGCTCTTTTTTTGTTTATAGCGCAAAAAATAAAAACTGCAGAGGTGATCAAATACCACCAAAAGAAACTCTATTTGTGGGAAATAAAGTACAATTGTCAGTTAAAGTGATGCAGTGCCGTAATGCAAAAAATGGCCTGGTCATTAAGGGGGCAAATCCTGACGGTTCTTAAGTGGTTATTTGTAGCACTTATATGCAGCTCCAGCCATAATACTCTGCTCTTTCACCACACTCAGTGCTGATATCCACTCCCAAACTGACTTTCAAAATGCTCTTGACATAGAGCCATATCCCTTCACTTCTTCTATCAATCCAGTTTTCTGAAATTCTCACAAAGTCAAAATCCTCCCCAAATTGCAAAAGTTCCAGCTCAATATTTGCTAGACGTCTAGCATTTGTGTGCACGCCTTTAATTTTGTTGTGGCACCTAGTTTATTTATTTTTCCCACTTTTGTATTGCAGTTTATGATTGATTGATTTCCTGCACTGGTTTCTCTGCTGTCTGGTTTACGCCCCACCTCCCTACCTAATCAATCCACCTCTATATCCTGTCCCTGCATTGGTTCTTGCACATAACATGTTATATTCTCTTCAGATTCCTTCCTCCAGATTCTGGTTCAAAAACTCCACTAACCTTCTAGACATGTTTCCCCCACCAAAGCTGCACCCTCTCCATTAAGGTGTAATCCATCCCTGTTGTAGAGCCAACAGCCAACCAAAAAGTGAGCCCAGTTCTCCATAAACCCAAACCCCTTCTATCTACACTACTTTCTCAGCCACTTGTTCAACTTACTTAAAATCTGCCGCTCTCTAGTGTGACATTTCTGTTGCTCCCTCTTCCTCCTTTTTTGTACCAATATCCAGTTGTTCTATTTTACTACACTTACTTTCTTTAAGGGATAATAATACAAATCTAGTTTTATACTTATGGAAGTTGTATATACTGTGGTACCTAAAAAGTCAGCAGATTTTGTAGTTGGATTTGAAGTTTGGCACATAGAAAAGTTGGGATAATTGTTTCAGTAAAGGCCAAGAAATGTGCAGTTGTGTTTGTGCTATATCATTCATTTGCTTAACCAATTCCATACTGGCCTATAGCCATATGACACCCGCAGGAACACTGTTCCTCAGACACAGCCCATCCCCGATCAGGGTAAGAGCCAATGAAATTGGCTCTTTACCATGTAACTGGCTGTGTCCAATCACAGCCGATCACACATGTCAACAAACGGCTGTAGCGCCATTTCCGGTTTCTCCTCCTCAGTGTGTGGGGAGGAGACCTGGATAAAAATGTACAGTACACTGCCTAATCTCCCCACAAATAAAGAGGACCTGTCACAGCCTATCAGAGTACCTGTCACAGCCCATCTGAGTACCTATCACAACCCATCAGAGTACCTATCACAGCCCACCAGAGTACCTGTCACCAGTCCCAGAGTACCTGTCACCAGCCCCAGAGTACCTGTCACCAGCATCAGAGTACCTGTCACCAGCCCCAGAGTACCTGTCACCAGCCCATCAGAGTACCCGAGTACCTGTCACCAGCCCATCAGAGTACCCGAGTACCTGTCACCAGCCCCAGAGTACCTGTCACCAGCATCAGAGTACCTGTCACCAGCCCCAGAGTACCCGAGTACCTGTCACCAGCCCATCAGAGTACCCGAGTACCTGTCACCAGCCTCAGAGTACCTGTCACCAGCATCAAAGTTTCTGTCACCAGCCCCAGAGTACCTGTCACCAGCCCATCAGAGTACCCGAGTACCTGTCACCAGCCCATCAGAGTACCCGAATACCTATCACCAGCTCATCAGAATACCCAAGTACCTACCACCAGCCCATCAGAGTACCCGAATATCTGTTACCAATTTTATGTGTAATTTATGCTCCTAGAATGCCTGATGGTGCTCCCTGCATGTTGGACCTCTCTATGTGGCCAGGCTGTGAAAAAGTCTCACACATGTGGTATGGCCATACTAAGGAGGAGTGGCAGAATGCATTTTGGGGTGTAATCCGAAGTATGCATATGCTCTGTGTGAGAAATAACTTGTTTTTATGACAATTTTGTGCAAAAAAATAAGAAGAATTTCTTAATTTTCCCAAGAATTGTGGGAAAAAATTACAACTTCAAAAAACTCACCATGCCTCTTACTAAATACCTTGGACTGTCTACTTTTCAAAAAGGGGTCATTTGGGGGGTATTTATACTTTCAGTGCCTCAAGAAATGAGATAGGCCGTCAGTACATCAGGTGTGATCAATGATAAACTTTTTTTTGGGTACAGTGGGTTGCATGACTGAGTAGTTGGCATTCAAAGTGCGAGAGCATGAAAGCTGAAAATTGGTCTGGGCAGGAAGGGTGTATAAGTGCCCTGTATTGAAGTGGTTAGGTAGGCATATCTCTTTAAAAGCAGATGATCAGATTTCAGTATACTTTTAATCTGAAGCTGCAGTTAATAGTAAAAAAATCATAAATGGAAATTCAGTCAGCGCAAAAAATCCTAACTGAAAATACAAGCAGCTGAACACTGAAGGCAAAACATATAAAACATATAAAAAGTACATATAATAAATAGGCAGTGCAGCACTAGGATAGAACCTGAAGACCCAAATGTTACTCATAATAAAAATAATAAAAGTCCCCTTTAAATGTAGAAAACAGCAAGTTGATAGAAAAGAGGTCTTCTCTGTGGTGGTCAATGGATCAATGGATCACTCAAAGGCTAACGGTTAGGTTAGGTTAGCCTTTGAGTGATCCATTGACTTGTCTAAGTGAACAGCCTCTACTCCTTTAGTAAATCAATCTCGTTTGTATCAGTCATAGGGCTTTGTGTTACTTTGTAAGTGAGCAGCGGCATTGATCGGGAGCGAGCAGCAAACACCGCACATGTGCAGTATGTGAGGAGCAGATCGGGGATACAGGAGATATGCTCGCTCAGTCGTACCTCCAACACCGGCTGGAGAGGGAGCTGGATATCGGGGGAGAGAGAAGGAAAGACGGCGCCTGGACACACCTGACTGCAGAATAACTGAGTGCCGCCTCTAAAAGTCGTGTGACCATCTGCCTACTCAAGTTTTTATCCTTATCCACTGAGAGTGGTAAATGCTGTTTTGACCCACCTGTTAGCTCAGGGGTCTAATTGCTGAGGTGAGCGGTTTGGCTAGCTGGTGGTGGAATCTCGGATTGCATTGCACAGTATGAATTGTCATGAGCACTGAGACCACCACAGAGGAGACCTCTTTTCTATCAACTTGCTGTTTTCTACATTTAAAGGGGACTTTTATTATTTGTATTATGAGTAACATTTGAGTCCTCTGGTTCTATCCTAGCGCTGCACTGCCTATTTATTAATAGTAAAAAAATAACAGAATCATAAGAGAACTGAAATGAATTGTATTAACATTCTGAATTTACTAAAGTGGGAAATGCAATGAATAAACTTATACTCACAATAAACAACCAAGTTTTTGCTTTTTTTATTCCCCTACACATGATTGGATGTTTATGTTTGCTTTTTTCACTTACATTATTTCACTTCACACTTTAGTAAAACAGATCCTCGGGTCTAAAAGGCTTCAAGTAATAACATTGTATAACAACAATACTTTTTCAAATATTTTTATTTGATTTATTTTATTTTATTCAAGAATAAGAAACAATGAACAATGGGTCCAGCATTTCTGAATTCATTCTTATTGGACTGTTCAATCCTCCTGAATTTCGAATCTTGCTGTTTTTAGTCATTCTTGTAATGTACCTAATAACTATAGGTGGAAATGTTCTCATTCTCTTCATTACAAAATTTGATTCTGCACTCAACACACCAATGTATTTTTTCCTTGGCAATCTATCCTTCTTGGATGTAATATGCACCACTTCTGCAGTCCCTAAAATGTTGTTCAATTTAATTTCCCAGAAAAAAACAATATCGTTTAATGGCTGTATAATTCAGATGTTTGTTTTCACTGTTGGCATGGATACTGAGTTTCTGCTGCTAACGCTTATGTCTCTTGATCGCTATCTTGCTATATGCAATCCATTAAGGTATAAGAGTATTATGAACAAAAAGGCTTGCATTTGTACGTCATTAATTGTCTGGACATTTGGATTTTCAAGTTCTACTTTTCATTCATTGAGCACTTTATGGTTGTCCTTTTGCGGTCCAAAAGAAATCAATCATTTTTTCTGTGAAGTTCCACAAGTTCTAGCACTATCCTGCACAGATATAACCCTAAACAAACAAGTACTTATAGCAACAGATCTTGTATTAGGACTCATGTGTATTGTCATTATTTTTATATCGTATATGTTTATAATTGCTGCTATATTAAATATCAGATCAATGGAAGGAAAAAAGAAAGCATTTTCCACCTGTGCTTCTCACCTCGCTGTTGTGCTTTTATTTTATGGAACATTAATTTTTGCTTACTTTAAACCATCAGATGAATCCTCCAATATGGACAAAGAAATTGCTGTATTTTACACAATTGTCATACCATTGTTGAACCCTATTTTGTACAGTTTAAGAAACAAAGAGGTCAAAGCATCCGTT
The DNA here is from genome assembly GCA_037952925.1 of Lithobates clamitans. Classification (NCBI taxonomy): domain Eukaryota; kingdom Metazoa; phylum Chordata; class Amphibia; order Anura; family Ranidae; genus Lithobates; species Lithobates clamitans. Next base: position 597,808 of record JBBGZY010000415.1, read on the forward strand.
GAAAAGATCATTTTAAGAAAAATACTGCTGAGCACTAAATCCAAATCTGCATTATCAAACTAGAAAATATAAAGTACATAGCCTATTGTTTTAGGTTATACTTTAAATGTATTCTATCTGCTCCTCAGATCATTCAGCATTACAAAGTAAATAATTTAAATTGTTTTATTATTCATTATTGCTATAATTTCATCAATTATCCTATTAATGATCATTACCATCTAAATTTATAGTAGTGCTATGGAAATGGGAATCCCGGAAATTCCATTAGAGTACCTATTTTTAGGCTTTCTTGCTGTTAGTGGGTTGTGACAAACCATTTAAGGCTGACCGGTGCTTACAATTGCCAGGTTTTATTCATTATTCATTATGTAATCATTTATTCCAAAGTGAAAAAAAAGGTTACTGTAACTACTTAAGCAGTGTCAGCAGGAGTTTGGCTTTAATTTGTTAGTCAAATCCATCTAACTATGATAGTACATCTAACACTACCCATTCGACTGACAATGCTGCTTTCCAAAGGTGTCTCTGCTGCTGCTCCATCCAGAGTTAGAGATGGATAGAAAGTGGGTTACTGGCAGGATCGCCAGATGGAAACAAAAATAAAACTTAAAAAAGAAAACTAATGCAACCACAGCATTTAATGATTGGTAATCTGCAATATATAATTTTTGGTTTTGGTTTTGAGCTTAATACTACTTTAAATGCTGAATGGACTACACATGTCACATGGCTGATGGTTACTCTAAATTAAATCTTTACTTACAGGTATATTTAATCAATTATATGTTTTTCAGTTCCCACTTGCTAACCAGGCCTTTTCTGGATTTTTTTTTTTTACAACTTTAAACTAGTATTTTTTGCTAGAAAATTACTTAGAACCCCCAAAAATTATATATTTTTAGCAGAAATCCTAGAGAATAAAATGGTGATCATTGCAATATTTTATGTCACACTGTATAAAAAAAAATACAATAGTTACCCCAATTTTTTTGTATAATATAAAACATGATGTTACACCGAGTAAACACATACCTAACATGTCATACTTTAAAATTGCACACGCTTGTGGAATGGCAACAAACTACGGTACTTAAAAATCTTCATAGGTATCACTTTGAATTTTTTTACAGGTTACCTGTTTAGAGAGGAGGTCTAGTGCTAGAAATATTGCATTCATTCTAACGATTGCTGCAATACCTCCCATGTGTGGTTTGAACACCGTTTTCCTTTCCATAACATTTTATTGAGTATGTTCAAGGTATATATACAGAGGCAGATGTGTGTACAATACAAAGCTTTACATGGGCCCATTGGCCTGAAGAAATACAAATAAGCAAAAACCAAAACATTATAACAAAGTTCATTCTCATTATAATGACAAAAAGATGTATAGAAGAGTTATAGTGAAGAAAAAAAACAGCAGTGGTGTAGGTAGTATGGTGGATGCAAGCAATCTATGTAGTTCGAAGGCCCGGATGGACCTAATTTTTCCAGAGGTCAAATCTGTGAGTGAGGTTGGTTTCTTGAGGTAATAGCGATTGGGTGGGGGAATCTGTGTATAAAGATAGATGAGCATAGTTTGCAGCGTGGTAGGTTACCTGGGGTGGGTATATTAGGCGTTTGGGGGATTTCCATGGTTGGCAGGCCAGCTGACAACCAGATTTAGGTGTATTAGTTGAATGTGGGGAGTGTGATGTATGGTAAGAGGGGTGGGGGGCCATAGGGGGTAGAGGAAGGGTTGGGGGGGTGGAGGATGGAAAGGTGGGGGAAAGGAGGCGTGTGATAAAGGTGGAGAATATGGGCAGGACAAACCGAAACAGGGGGGGCCTATGCCTCCTGTCTGACCCTGGTTACAGTCTATCCAGTCCTGGATATCCCCGGGGCTATAAGGGAAATGCTCTGAGAGGTTTCCTTCTTCATTAAGGATTGAAGTTTATAGCTTGAATGTATTCCGAGGTGGTTCTGAACTGTGACCAACAAGACCAGATGGTAGTGTGTTTGGAAATGTTGTCATGAGAAATGGCTATAAGTTCTTCCATTTTGGCAATTATGTCAATTTTCTGGAACCATTCTTTGATTGATGGTGTGTGGGTTTTGCCCCATAAGGTTGTGACACATCTCTTAGCAGCGATTTGAAGTAAGAGCGTCTGGGTATAGTGGTATGGTTTAGTAGAAATTGGGAAGGAGTGAATTCTAATGTGAAGGTAGATACCTTGGAAGTTATGTTGTGGACTTTGCGCCAGAATTTCTGGATGTTGGGGCATGACCACCAAATGTGGAGGAGAGAGCCTGGTTTAGATTAGCATCTCCAGCATAAGTTGGATACGGATGGAGCAAACTTGTGGATAATAGTCGGTACTCTATACCACTTAGTGAGTACTTTGTAGCCATTTTCTTGTGTTGACACGTTTATTGAGCCCTTGATAATGTTTACAAATATTTACTCCCACTGTATGTGTGTAAGGTCTAGGAATAGTTCATTCTCCCAGGATTGGCATGTTTTGTTTTTCGTGGGGTATTTGGCGAAGAGTAATGAGTAGATGGTTGAGACCACATGTCTCTGTGGTGTGTTCTCTGAGCATAGTGATTCTAGGGGGGTAAGTTGGCGGGTCCAGTGAGGTTTGTGGTTCGGGCCTAGGAGGAGATATTGAATTTGAAGGTATTTCCATAGTGGGAACTTGAAGTCTTTCATTTGGGATGCTAGTTCTTTGCATTTTAGAAATGTGGCCCTGTGGAAGAATTGTTTGGCCAAGATGTGTTTATGTGGCCATGAAGTAGGAATTGTTTGGACATTCCCGGGGGGAATTCAGGGTTAAGACAAAGTGGTGTCATGGGGCCTGGAGTGGATGACAGGGAGTGTTTATTGTTAGTTTCATGAAAGCAGCGTAGTGTAGGGCCTATAAGTAAGTGATTATCGATAGTGGATGGGATGTGTTTGGCCAGTAGCCATGGAGTGGTGGCTAGGGGTAGTGGGGATATGGATTCTTCTAATGTCACCCATTGTTTTGTAGAAGCATGGATGTTCCAGTCCACTATTCTGGTGAGAAGGCATGCTTTATAGTAACTGCATATATCTGGGAGGCCTCCTTTGGTTCTGGGAAGCACGAAGTGTTCGTATTTAATGCGTGGACGTTTATTGTGCCAAAGAAATTTGGTACAGATGGTTTTGTAAGTGAAACAAAATATAGGGGGTATGTGAATGGGGATGTCTTGCATTAAATATAAGAGTCTGGGTAGAATGTTCATTTTTAATATAGCGGCCCTTCCGAACCATGAAAAGGATGGAGTATCCTGTTTTTTTGGATCATCTTTAATTGAATTTAAAAGTGGGATGAAATTCAGAATATAGCTCATCCAAGCAGGTCGGGGGTTGTATGCCTAGGTATGTGATCTATAACAACAAAAAAGTGCAGTGCTAAAATATTAAACATATAATATAGGACATATAAAGTGAACACCTTTGCAGATGTAAAAAGATATAAACATCAAATAATAATCAAATGTCCTGTGTGAAATATGGGACAGCAAAAATGAAAAAAGTCCATATGTAGAGTATTATCTCTTCAAGTAGGAAAATGCAAATGTGAAAAATGTGGGCTTCAAATAATATCCTGTGTTAAATATGGAACAGCAAAAAAAACTAAAAAATAAATAAAAAAAGTGTTCCTATGAAGTGTGTTGGAGGGATATCTCTTTAAGTTAGAAGATGACGATGTAAATATGGAACAGCAAAAAAAACAAAAAAATAAATTAAAAAAGTGTTCCTATGAAGTGTGTTGGGGGGATATCTCTTCAAGTTAGAAGATGACGATGGACATCAAGAGACGTATAGATATTCAATAAGGAATGAGAAGGTACCCTTACCGGATCCGTAGGACGCACATACCATATGGCAGTACCTCAGAAAGGTATAGGGAGGATCTCCCGTAGTATCCAGACCAGATGGTGTCTTGTAGGCCGCAAGCCCCAATGGATGATGGGAGACACGAGCAGGAGTGGAACGACTATCCCTCGAATTCCCAGTTTCCAAGGAGGGATGATCCGGTAGTGGTAGTTCAGCATGAAAAAGAAAAAAGGGGGCTCCACATGTTGTAGATCAAACAAATGGGATTTTATTGAGGTAAATCACCATACATGGATAAAAGTGATCACTTAAAGATAAAAATGGCAATGTGGGAAGCTAAAAATGCTATCTCTAAGCAATTCGACTGAATAGTCTTCAACAGGGGCAGTTATGTGATCGCCTTGGTTTTCCAAGTGAAAGGGAAATTATTTTGGCATAGAGACACTGTATCTTTTGGCAGGGAGATGTTTAGAGCGTACGATTTGTCAAAATTAATTTTGAGGTTCGAAATATGTTGGAAGTGGGCAAAATCTTTTAACAAATTTGGGATGGTGATGTGTGGTTCCGAGAGGGACAGCAAGATGTTGTCTGCAAGGGCTGCAATTTTAAATTTGTGTCCAGAAACCAAAATTCCCCGGATATTTGGGTTGTTTCTGAGGCAGTTTAGAAATGGTTCTAGTGTAAGTATGTAGAGAAGTGGGGACAAGGGTCAGCCCTGGCGGGTTCTGTTTCAGACAGAGAAGGCATTCGACAGTCGGCCATTGACTTTCACCTGTGCTGAAGGACATGTGTAAAGGGCTAGGATCATATTGAGCATATTATCACCAAGTCCAAAGGATCATAGAGTTGCATCCATGTAGTCCAAGGCCACCCTGTCGAATGCCTTCTCTGAATCTAATGAGAGGAGAAAACCGCTTTGTTTGGAGGTGGTTAGCAAGGAGTGAAGATTGATAGCTTTGATGGTGTTGTCCCTGGCCTCATGGCTACGAACAAAACCCACTTGATCTGTGGAAACCAAAGATAGAATGAGTGGGAGACAGAATTTTGGCAAAGAGCTGTCCACGTTGAGGAGGGAAATGGGGTGGTAGTTAGAGACTCTGGTGTGATCTTTCCCTTCTTTAGGTAATACAGTTATGTGAGCTTCTAAAAGGTGGTGTGGTGGATGTGCTGGTGATGTAAGAGAATTGAATGTGGAAAGAAAGGGAGTGGCGAGTATATCTTTGAATGTTTTGTAATAAGCGGCCGTATAGCCGCCCTGGCCAGGACTTTTCCCCACTTTCATTTGTTTGATTTCTAGGGCTAGTTCCTCCTCAGAGATAGGGTTTTCTAGAGATTGCGCTATATCTTGAGGTATTGGTTTGGGTGTGTGTTGTTTTAGAAAGTCATGTATGTGTGTCTGTCTGGGTGTAGTGGGTTCTTGGTGTGAGTTTGTGTGGATCAGGTTGTATAAGTCAGTGTAATAGCGTTCAAAACATGCAGTTATATCTTTGTTGTTTGTGGCGAGAGTGCCATCAGGTTTTTGAATTTATCTTATCACATTAAGTGCTCTCTTGGCCCGTAAGGCTCTAGCTAGAAGTGCTCTGCTTTTATTGCCATGTTTGTAAAATAGTTTACGCATCAGGGTAAATTTACGGTTTGTTATTTCATGTAGCTCATCCAATAATAGTGACCTTATCCAGGTGAGTTCTTGTAAGTTTTGTGTGGCTTGGGTCTTTTTGTGAGCTGCTTCCAGTTTTTTAATTTGATTGGTTAGGTAATTGATGTGTGCTTGTTTCTGTCATTTCTGTTTGAAGGCGAGGGTTAGGAGTTCCCCTCTTATAGTGCATTTGTGTGCTTCCCAATGGGTTAGAGGATGTATACCAGGTGTGTTGTTTGTTTGGAAAAATTATTTGATGCATGAATGTATATAGTCTAGGTTCGCTTTGTCTGTCAGTAGTGAGGCATCTAGGCGCAACACTTTGGATCTTTCGACTGTCTCTGGGAAGGTCAGTGAGATGGAAATGGGATGATGGTCAGATAGGAACATGGGTTCAATCGTGGCTTTGGTTAGAAGAGATAAGTCCTGTTGGGTTAGGAAAAAATAATCGATTCTAGAATATCGATTGTGTGGGATTGAGAAATAAGTGTAATCTTTGTCTCCTGGATGAAGAGTGCGCCATGTGTCATGTAGTAGGAGGTCGTGTAGTTGACAATGTATTTGGCGTAGTGCTCGGAAAGTAAGAGAAGAAGCGCTTGTGGACGAATCTAAGGTGGGGTTGAGGGGGACATTGAAGTCACCTCCCAGGAACAGTATACCTGACTGGAAAAAGGAGAGGAGAGAGGTGATTTTGCAGAAGAAAGGGACTTGTTTCACATTCGGGGCTTAAATGTTGGCCAGGGTGATTGGTCTGTTCCATAGACGGCCTTTAAGACGTAGATAATGACCATCAGTGTCCGCAAACTAGTCGGTTATTTCTATGGGGCAATGTTTCGCTATTAGGATTGAGACTCCTTTTGACTTTGAGGTGGGATATGAGGTGTGGAGAGCAGTCGTATAGTGTGCATTGCCTAATTTAGGTTGGCAGTTTGTTTTGAAATGCGTTTCCTGTAAATAGACGATGTCTGCTTTATGGTTTTTCATTGAAGCAAGTACCTGTGACCGTTTTTCAGGGACATTGAGGCCTTTGGTATTTAGGGAGAGAAGTTTTAGCGTAAGGGGGGATGTTGAAGTCTTGTGGGGCATTTTCAGCATAGATTGAGGTGGTACTATCTAGTAGATAGAAGAGGAGTACTTGATAGAGCACCAGTTTTGTGAGAAGGTGAAGGGGAAGGTAGAGAAAAAAAAAAGAGGGAGGGGGATGGAAGAGAAGGGACACGGGCAGAAGGGGGAGAAGGTCAGAGGGGAGGTGGATTGCTTAGTGATGAGGGTGAGATTATGTCAGGTGGGAGTGTGGGCGTGAAACCGGAGGTGATGGTAAACCAGCTACCTTACCTATAAGGACAAATGGAGATTGGATATCGTTCGCAGAGATTCTAGGAATCTGCTGGTTGGGGAGATAGGAGGACTTATATGTTGTATCTTGAAGGAGAGAACAAGTCACCATGGGGAAGATGGGTGGAGACAGGGTGTCTCATATTCAGTACACTCAGTACAGGAATGCAGTTCAGAGCTGATTGTTTTAGTGCAACCATTATACATCTTCAATAAAGAAAACACTAGAGAAAACTCTCAACAGGTGTATGGTCATTATGTCTTCAAAATACTGTTCAGCGCACGTGAGGGTGAGTAGCTTCGAAAGGCGGAGACTCTTTGTAAAGGATAATGAAGTGTTTAGTGATTCCATAATGGTAGTGTGGGGGGAGGTGGACTAGTTGGGTAGTTGAGAATATGGATGTGCCGTTTGATTGGGAGAATGTAGAGTTAAGTATCGGGGGCATATTGAGCATAGGTGTTGGTGAGATGTTATAGGGTACTCTCTGATGGGAAGTTTGATGAGGCTGAATATGTTAGGTGAAGTATAATAAATAGAATAAGATGAGGTATGATAACACAAAGCAACATGAAAAAATATAAGGTGAACAGGATTAACAGGATACGAGGGAGTTATGTCCAGGCCTGCGGTTCTAGAAAAGTTGCAGGAGTTTGCAAACCTGGGTGTTGATTGGTGAGTTAGACATAATGATAGAGTTGGATGCACCCTCCCCCCCCTGTTAGGTTCTTGTATGGTTGTAAGTAGAATATAATTTCTGGGTCAGGGGTAGGGATGAGCTTCGAGTTTGAGTCGAACTCATGTTCGACTCGAACATTGGCTGTTCGCAAGTTCGCCGAACAGCGTACAATTTGGGGTGTTCGCAGCAAATTCGAATGCCGCGGAATACCCTTTAAAAGTCTATGGGAGAAATCAAAAGTGCTAATTTTAAAGGCTTATATGCAAGTTATTGTCATAAAAAGTGTTTGGGGACCTGGGTCCTGCCCCAGGGGACATGGATCAATGCAAAAAAAAGTTTTAAAAACGGCCGTTTTTTCAGGAGCAGTGATTTTAATAATGCTTAAAGTCAAACAATAAAAGTGTAATATCCCTTTAAATTTCATAGCTGGGGGGTGTCTATAGTATGCCTGTAAAGGGGCGCATGTTTCCCGTGTTTAGAACAGTCTGACAGCAAAATTACATTTCGAAGGAAAAAACCCATTTAAAACTACTCGCGGCTATTGCATTGCCGGTCCAACAATACACATAGAAGTTCATTGATAAAAACGGCATGGGAATTCCCCACAGGGGAACCCCCGAACGAAAATTTAAAAAAAAAATGACGTGGGGGTCCCCCTAAATTCCATACCAGGCTCTTCAGGTCTGATATGGATATTATGGGGAACCCCGGCCAAAATTTTTTAAAAAAATGACGTGGGGGTCCCCCTAAATTCCATACCAGACCCTTCAGGTCTGGTATGGATTTTAAGGGGAACCCCGCGCCAAAAAAAAAAACAAAAACGCGTGGGGTCCCCCCAAAAATCCATACCAGACCTTTATGCGAGCTCGCAACCTGGCAGGCCGCAGGAAAAGAGGGGGGACGAGAGTGCGGCCCCCCTCCTGAACTGTACCAGGCCACATGCCCTCAACAGAAGAAGATGAAGAAGATGAAGAGAAGAGCGGGAGCCTCCCCCCATGCCATGGGTGCGGAGCGGCCCGAGGAGAAGAAGATGCTGGATGAGAACGCCGGAGGAAGATCAGAAGAGCCAGAAGAACCAGAAGAAGAAGATGAAGGCAGATAGAAGAAAGAAGAAGCATTTAAATAAAGGAATTGTCAAAAACTGTCTCTTGTCATTTTTAACATTTTTGACAGTTTTTTAGTGAAATGGTAGGGGTAAGTACCCCCTTACCATTTCACACAGGGGGGAGGGCCGGGATCTGGGGGTCCCCTTGTTAAAGGGGGCTTCCAGATTCCAATAAGCCCCCTGCCCGCAGACCCCCACAACCACCGGCCAGGGTTGTGGGGATGAGGCCCTTGTCCTCATCAACATGGGGACAAGGTGTTTTGGGGGCTACCCCAAAGCACCCTCCCAATGTTGAGGGCATGTGGCCTGGTACGGTTCAGGAGGGGGGGGCGCAACCCCTCTGCCCCAGGCCTGTCACCAACCACTAGGCGGGAACCCCTTGGGCTCACCAGCTCACAGGAGACCTCGTCAGGATTCCTAATTCCCACACTTCAGACCAGCATCCTACAGAAGTCCTCTTTCTACCGTTTCTACCAAGGTTATGTGAGTTCTTTACACTTTATATACAGTTCTCAAATTTTCTGCCTTTATAGATACTGTTACTATATCATGTCTGACTAATCTGTTCTACCAGGAGGACATTCACCTCCTTTAATCTCTGGCGGGGATTCCAAGCGGAGCCCATAATATTCCCCCCCTCCCCATATTACGCCTTGGCAGTACTTACAGCGAGCCATATGGCAACATACCACCCTCTCATCGACCTGTTTGAAAACTCATCACCTATCACACCGGAATGATTACCAGAAAGACACATGCCAGGTACTTCATGTATCTTATGTCTTCCAACCTCCCTGCAGCTCTCCCACAGCTTCCTCTACACTCCCAGCTTACATCTGAGGTGTACCCAGAGAGCACAAGGAGCTACTCAAAGGCAGCGAGGAGGCAAAAGCAGCCATATCAGCAGCCTACCAGAATACCACACCACAGCATTCTGCCAGAAGCTATCCTCATCCTCTCCCCTGTCTAGAATCATCTGGTACAGATGCTGCATGGACACTATCCCTCCCCTCAGGTTGGATGTCATGACAATAAACCGGCCCCATATGAACATTGGGAGGGTGCTTTGGGGTAGCCTCCAAAACACCTTGTCCCCATGTTGATGAGGACAAGGACCTCATCCCCACAACCCTGGCCGGTGGTTGTGGGGGTCTGCGGGCAGGGGGCTTATCGGAATCTGGAAGCCCTCTTTAACAAGGGGGCCCCCAGATCCCGGCCCTCCCCCCTGTGTGAAATGGTAAGGGGGTACTTACCCCTACCATTTCACTAAAAAACTGTCAAAAATGTTAAAAATGACAAGAGACAGTTTTTGACAATTCCTTTATTTAAATGCTTCTTCTTTCTTCTATCTTCCTTCATCTTCTTCTTCTGGTTCTTCTGGCTCATCTGGTTCTTCCTCCGACGTTCTCGTCCAGCATCTCCTCCGCGGCCTCTTCTATCTTCTTCTCCTCGGGCCGCTCCGCACCCATGGCATGGGGGGAGGCTCCCGCTCTTCTCTTCATCTTCTTCATCAGGAGGAGATCTTTGTTGTCTGGGTCTTTGTGCATTCCATTCCATGGGATCTTTTCGGTGGTCTGGTACGGTGGCGCCGACTGTAGCGGGCAACGATGGTAGTGGGATATCCATGGCAGCACAGAACTGTGGGAGGTCTTCTGGAACTCGTAGCATAGCAGAGCGCCCCATTGTTGACGCTGGGAGACCGAAGGGAAATTTCCACCTGTAGGAGATGTTACGTGAGTGAAGGAGATCTCTTCTGTGTTGTAGTGTGATGGCGGGATAAATCTTGGAAAAGTTTGATTTCCGTTCCCTCATGGAGAACTTGATGTCTCTCTCTGGCACGCTTGAGGATATCTTCTTACAAGGGAAAGTTTACTAGGCAGCAGATGATGTTGCGTTGTAGATCAGAATCTCTTCCGCTGGGGCATAAAGCTCTATGTATACATTCCATGTCTATAGGGGAATCATGGGGTCTATCAAGCAGGCTATTGAATACAGACTGGACACATTGGTGGAGGTTACCAGGTTCCACAGCTTCAGTGAGCCCCTCATTCTTATGTTATGCCTGCGTCCCCTATTGTACAGATCTTCCAGGTGTCTGTGCATTTCTCTCAATTGGAGAGAGTGTGTGTCAGAGATCTGCTGGATTTGTGTAATGGCAGCTTCTTGCCTGTTCATAGCAGCTTCTACCCCCTCCAGCCGTGTAGCTACTGACTGAATGTCAAAGCGGAGGTTGGCTATAGCAGCTGACAGTGTGTTTTTAATGTCCAGTGCTATGACTTGCATGTCCCCTAAGCAGAGCCCTTGCACCTGGCTGGTTGCTGGAGCTTGTGTGGGAAGATTATACCTGTCACAGTCGCGGTCGGGGCTGTAACTAGCTGAGCGAGTGGTGCAGGCAGAGGCCCGTGATGAGGGCTGTGTGTCCCGCTGTTGGGATCTGAAGATTGCGGGGATATTGTGGCTTAGCTGGGTCTCGTTGTCCCGTGGTGAGCAGGACCTGGTCGCAGAGTTGTTTCTGTCTCCCTTACCCATCGTGGCCGGCTCTGTCTCCGCTTATCAAGGATGCTGTGTCCTCAATTAGCGGGAGCTGAGAGTTCAGGCAGCCATTCTCTTCCAGCGCCAAGCCAAGCGCCCTGAACACTGTTTTGATATGTCGGGCGCAACTTATGTATGTGTTCACTTCTGCACATGAGCACAGTGGGATGGGACACTTGAAATTTTTATTTTTCTTATTTATTTTACTTTTTATTTTTACACTGTCCCTTTTTTTATCACTTTTATTCCTATTACAAGGGATGTAAACATGCCTTGTAATAGAAATAAGAATGACAGGTCCTCTTTATTTAGAGATCTAAGGTTAAAAAAAACACTGATCTCTCATTTACCCTTAAAAGCAAAATAAATCTTTTTCTTGAGAACCGGAAGTGATGTCAGAGGTCGTCCTGGTCCTCCGAGGGTATGGAGCCAAGTGGGGGCTATCTTGCTCTCACTCAACTTCCTGCCTAGCAATCAGCCGCATCGGATTGGTTCCAGACTTACTGACGACTCCGGTAAGCTCAGAAACTACTGGGAACCGGCAGGAGGGGGGCATCTCTCCCACCGCCTCTAAAAGTGATCCCGTGGTGAATGCGTCACTGGGGTCACTTTTATCTGACCCCAAAACACCCAATGAAAAAAAAGATACCGGGGTTATGGCAGCTAGCTGCTGCCATAATAATGTCATTTAACATCAAAGTAATGACGCATATATATATATATATATATATATATATATATATATATATATATATATGTATATATATATATATATATATATATATATATATATATATATATATATATATATATATATGTATATATATATATATATATATATATATATATATATATATATATATATATATATTGTGGGTGGTTGGCAAGTGGTTAAACCCATTTCAACACTTCGATCACAATGTTTTAAATGTGTTTCTTTTGGAGCATGAGTATGAGTATGAGCATCTCCAGGTAAAACAACCGTACCTTCAATCCCTCCAAATCCTCATGGCCATATTTATTAACATATTTCTTTTAAATGTGATTTTTTTTTACTTGCCATTAGACATGTGCATGACAAAAAAAATAGTTTTATTTAGTTTAATTTAGATTTGTTAATCTAGTTAATTAGTTTTGTTAAATTCAGTTGATTCATTAAATTTTTATTCAGAATTCGTTTTATGTTTTTTTCTAATTTTCCTCGAATTTAACAATTTTATTATGAAAGTTTCAATCAAGAACTATAGAATCCAGAGAAAACCAAAAACACAGCTTTCTTTGCTCAGAAGTGATAGTCCAGAACCTCGCATTAACCCTTAATGTGAATCCTGTGTCATATTCTCCTCCATCTTCATGGTGACAGGGTCTTGCTCTGTCACACAGGGATGTTGTTCTTTCTATTAAAGGTTTTTTTCTACAGTGTAGGTTTTTTTATTATACTAATAATTACCATAAGTACTCCCCCAAAGACCCACCTCCTCTTTACAAGGCACCTTGTTTCCATGTTTTTTTTATAAATTCTTTATTTTTTCACAAAGATAGTTACGATCAACTCCTCCACCCCCCCAGATCCTCCGCTACAGAACGCATCAAAAAAACTATTTATTCCTTAAGGATATTGTTCTCTATATATAATATAGGGGGTCCAAATTTTCCGATATTTATCCTCTTGCTCTCTCATCATCATAATGAGATCTTCCATTTGTTGGATTTCTGTTATTCTAGCAAACCATTGTGATCTAGTTGGAGAAACAGTGCTTTTCCACAAAACCGGGATACAAGCTTTCGCTGCCCTAAGCAGGTGCCTTAACCTCCTTGGTGGTAATCCCGAGCGTGACTCGGGTCTGACTTTTACTGTCAGGAGCGGTAACCCAGAGTCACTCTCGGGGTAACATTGCAGAGCATCCAACGGAGCTCTTACCTTCTCCTGGGTTCCAGCGATGCCCTCCACTGTCCTCGGCTGTGCTCCGCTGTGATCGCCAGCATGATCACCGCATCTCACTTCCTAGTTCCGTTCCCTGCGAGCAGCAGTGGCGCACAGGAGCGGAACTAGGCGGGAAATTCAAAAAGTTCAATAGTTCAAACACAATAACACACATATAAAAAGAGGTGATACAGTGTAATCTGAGAGGATTACATTGTATCATCTCAGATCTCACTGATACAGTGCCCCTTGCCCCAGTGCCCCTTGCCTCCAATAAAATATTGAGAAGATGGAATCCAAAAAGCGCCATTTCACTACAAAATCATCTTTGGAGCAGTTGAATGACAGCGACAGCGACAGCGACACGGAGTTGCTCCCAGAACTCAGCGATAGTGAGTCGTTGGGAGATTTGTCGTCTGACACTGATCTGACAAGTGACAGTGGTGACAGCGGTGATGATCCTGCACCTGACATCAGCGATGTGCGCACTTGGTGCTCTATTGAGTGCGATACGGACCAGGTAGCGCCCCCAAGATTTCCCTTCACTGGATCACCTGGGATGAAGGTCGAAGTTGAGCGTGACAACCCTCTGGCATACCTGCAATTATTTCTCACAGAGGGGGTAATTGAAAAAATTGTCATAGAGACAAATCGCTACAAACAACAGCTCTCAGGAATGTCCAGTCTACCCTATCAAATGCTTTTTCTGCATCTGTGGATATGAGCACCAAGGGTTTTTGATGATACTGAGAAAAATTTATGGCACTTAGAACCCGTTGCGCGTTTTCCCTACCTTCTCTATCTGGGCTAAACCCCACTTGATTAGGATGTATTAAGGAGGGGATATAGGGCAATAATCTATTCATGAGTATTTTCTTAAAAATTATGGGATCAACGTTTAACATTGAGATTGGATGATAGCTCGAACATTGAGATGGGTCTTTCCCTTCCTTGGGGATTACTGTTATGTGGGCCATTAATGTCTCCACGGGCATCATTTGCCCTTCACATATCGAATTGAAGGCAGCCAGAAATCTCTGTTCCAATTTTTCAGAAAAAGTCTTATAATAGAGCAAGGTATACCCGTCAGGGCCTGGGGCCTCACCAATGATTTAAGGGCTTCTAAAAATTCTTCTTTTGTAATTGGACCATCTAGGCCCCCAGCTCCCTCATCGGGCAAAAATTGGTAACAACTACCTACTCGCCCATATGGAAAATTAAATAGATTAATTGGGGAGCAACAGTTATTATAATAATGAAAAAGCAAAAAATTATTAACAAGTTAATGACAAACCGCGCTCCTTTAAAGTGCAAGTGCAAAATCACTCTATTGTGGAAACAAAATCATGGAATGGTGAAATAATATCAGTGGTAACATCTACCAGCTAAGTGAAACATTAAATCATCATAGTGGAAAAATAATTTACTGAATAGTGAAAATAATCAAAGTGTATGAGGTGGAAAATAAAGTCCAAAAATGGTTTCCAAAATATCAGTGTGTTCAAAATATTTCAAACTGATATGAATCAATCATAAATCACAATGTTCAAATAAAACAGAACTTCTGGGTAAATTAAGCTTCTGGGCAAATCTTTCTTGGGTTCAGCAGAGCATCAAATAGTATTCAGTCACCATCACCAGCCACACAGCCTACTCACCAGATGGAAGTGACTCCCATGACAGGAGTCAAACACGCTTTGGAGACAACCAACGCAGCTTCTCACGGTCACTGCTAAGTGCAGATGCTGGAACTCAGGTGCTGGGACTCAACTTTAAAGGAGCGCGGTTTACGTTGGGACCTAGGTTCCAATGACGGTCTTGAAGACCCTGATTTGGATGCCCAATGGTATAATTTCTTTCATGACAGTGAACAAAAACTATTGGACACTATTATTGGCAGGAGACGAGCTAAATTACGATTATTAAAAACCAAAATTGTTGCATTGAAGGAGGCTATTTTACCTTTTAAAGATACTGTTGAATACAAAGAAAAAAATGTACAGGTACAGAAACATCTAGAGAAACTGGATAGGGATACTAAAACCAAGAAAATCAAAAAGTATCAACGTGATCTTAAAGATTATAGGGAAAACAAAGTTTATGGCAGGAAGAGTCGGTGGATTTGGCTCTAAACCAATCCATGGACTCTTCCCCGGAGAGATTGGAGCCCACTCAGCCTTCCATTGCTCCTCTTTGTTCTACCCCGGGTGTTGGTGACCAGGAGCGTAAGCCCGGTCCCCTTACCTGAGGTGCAACTTATAGAAGAGGGTGCATCGCTCCTAGGGGCACTGGCCACTCCAGTTACCCGACTTATCTCGCCCTCAATTCTAGCTATTATGATAATGGTCACATGTACAATAGGTTCCAGTCACTCTACCAAGAAGATGACCCACAGAGAGGGGGCTCTCCATATAGGGGTTTTTGCAGGAGAGGACATGGAGATCCACCACCCCGGAGGGCTGGAATCAGAACAGAGGCTACTCTGGACAGTGGGGAAACTGGAGAGGGCGGGGGAGGGGCGGACCACCCAACCCATCCTGGCACAATCCACCGCCAGAGACCCGGTATGGGGATCAGATGAATTCCCATTGGCAACAATGGGAACCACCTGTATGGCCCACCCAGGACCCCCAAAGAAACAATGCAGAGGAACGAGGGGAGGAAGGAAGAACAAAAAGAAAGAGAGAGTAGTCGGCCAAGGTATTTTCAACTTAAGCAATGAGTCCTTTACTCTTAACGAACTCAAAGTACTTGAGCTAGGTCTTAAATACGCCCCGGATAAAGGACTAAATAAATTTGAGGTGTTCATTGATACCGAAAAATGTGTACATAAACTTAACATTAAAAAACATTTTGCAGAATCAGAATACCAGCATAGCGGATTGAGGAATCAGTCTGTTTTTAACCCCAAGAAGTCATCTAACCATTTCCTTGAGACGTTCAAAAGTATGGTTGAGAAAGATATTAGACTCATCAAAATTAAAAGAGGGAAAAAGAAGGGTGATATACAAAAAGGTATAGAGGCACTTGAAAAAAAGAAAAATATCGCCATCCGGCAAGCGGATAAGGGGGGGGGGATAGTGGTCTTAAATAGAGATGATTATATGAAAGAACTCAATAGGCTGGTAAGTGACACCGATACATACAAGAAAATCAAAGGTGATCCCACAAAAAAACGTAAAATTTTAGTGAAGGATAGTATACGCAAAGCTAAAGAGTTAGGAATCCTCAAAAAGAAAGAAGCTAGATATCTAGTCCCTGATGCGCCCAGACTCCCTATAATATATCAATTGCCCAAAATACACAAAAATCACAAAAATCCCAATGCCCACCTGGTAGACCTATTATTAGAGGCATAGACTCTATTTTTTCAAGATTAGGAGAATACATTGATTATTTTTTGCAGCCCATTGTTTAATCGTACCCTTCATATTCACGAGATAGTAAACATCTTATGAACTTGCTTAAGGATATACCGGTTCAGGATGACACAATTGTTGTTACGATTGATGTTGAATCGCTATATACTAATTTAGTCCAGAAGGATGTTTTAAGAACCACAAGAAGTGCCCTTGATTCTAAGTCCAATCTCAGGGTTGAACAGAAAGATTTCTTGATCAAGATCTTGGAGTTGGCCATGTCTAACAATTATTTTTGTAATGAGGGGTCTTGTTACGGGCAGATCAAGGGAGTGGCTATGGGAGCCAAGTATGCTCTCAGTGTGGCCAACATACTCCTGAGCCTTTGGGAAGACCACGGCATATTTGGAACCCACGCCCCCGAGATCCGCCTGTATAAAAGGTACATAGATGACATTGTGATTCTGTGGAACGGTACAGTGGAGGCCCTGGAGGCTTTCCTCAGTAACATTAATCACAATTGCTATGGCCTTAGTTTCACAGGTAATTGGAGTACAAGTGAAATTAGCTTTCTTGACCTAATTTTATATAAGAACAATGGTAGAATCCAGACAAAAACCCACTTTAAGGGTACTGATAGAAATAGTTACATACCCACGGCCAGCTGTCATCATCCTAACTGGCTGAAAGGGATCCCTAAGGGTCAACTATTAAGGATCAGACGTAATTGTGACTCCACGTCAGATTACATGTCTCAATCGTACTTATTAGTTGATAGATTTAAAGAAAAAGGGCACCGCGAAAAAGACCTCAGGGCTACTCAATCATTAATTTTACAGATAGATAGGGACCAACTTTTGAAAGATAACATCAAAGAGAAATGCGAACTGGATTGTGTTCCTTTTCTAACTAGCTTTAATAGGGACTATAAAAGTGTTTAAAAAATCTTCTTAAAACACTGGCCGGTTCTGCTGGGGGACAGGACTTTGCCCAGCTTCTTACCAGAACGTCCTAGGTAGGGATGAGCTTCGAGTCGAACTCATGTTCGACTCGAACATTTTCTGTTCACAAGTTCGCCGAACAGTGAACAATTTGGGGTGTGTGGCAAATTTGAATGCCGCGGAACACCCTTTAACCACTTGACGACCACCTCACGCCAATGTACATCGGCAAGGTGGCACGGACAGGCAAAATCACGTACATGTACGTGATTTGCCTTCCGCGGGTGGGGGGTCCAATCGGACCCCCCCCGGTGCCCGAGGTGGTCGTCTTTTGTCCAGCGGCGATCAGAGGTGAGGGGGAGACCATCCGTTCGTGGCCCCCCCCTCGCGATCGCCGCCGGCCAATCGAATCATTCCTTTGCTGCTGTATGCTAAACAGTAGCAAAGGAAATTATGTCATCTCTCCTCGGCTCGGTAATTTCCGTTCCGGCCCGAGGACGGAAGACATGTGAGTGAGTGCACAACACTACACACACACAGTAGAACATGCCAGGCACACTACTCACCCCGATCCCCCCCCCGATCGCCCCCCCCCGATCGCCCCCCGATCCCCCCCGATCACCCCCCCCCCCGTCACAAACTGACACCAAGCAGTTTTTTTTTTTTCTGATTACTGCATAGTGTCAGTTTGTGACAGTTACAGTGTTGGGACAGTTAGTATCACCCCCCTTTAGGTCTAGGGTACCCCCCTAACCCCCCCTAATAAAGTTTTAACCCCTTGATCACCCCCTGTCACCAGTGTCACTAAGCGATCATTTTTCTGATCGCTGTATTAGTGTCGCTGGTGACGCTAGTTAGGGACGTAAATATTTAGGTTTGCCGTCAGCGTTTTATAGCGTCAGGGACCCCCATATACTACCGAATAAATGTTTTAACCCCTTGATGGCCCCCTAGTTAACCCTTTCACCACTGATCACTGTATAAGTGTTACGGGTGACGCTGGTTAGTTCGTTTATTTTTTATAGTGTCAGGGCACCCGCCGTTTATTACGTAATAAAGGTTTAGCCCCCTTATCGCCCGGCGGTGATATGCGTCGCCCCAGGCAGCGTCAGATTAGCGCCAGTACCGCTAACACCCACGCACGCAGCATACACCTCCCTTAGTGGTATAGTATCTGTACGGATCAATATCTGATCCGATCAGATCTATACTAGTGTCCCCAGCAGTTTAGGGTTCCCAAAAATGCAGTGTTAGCGGGATCAGCCAGATACCTGCTAGCACCTGCGTTTTGCCCCTCCGCCCAGCCCACCCAAGTGCAGTATCGATCGATCACTGTCACTTACAAAACACTAAACACATAACTGCAGCGTTCGCAGAGTCAGGCCTGATCCCTGCGATCGCTAACAGTTTTTTTGGTAGTATTTTGGTGAACTGGCAAGCACCAGCCCCAGGCAGCGTCAGGTTAGCGCCAGTAGCGCTAACACCCACGCATGCAGCATACGCCTCCCTTAGTGGTATAGTATCTGTGCGGATCAATATCTGATCCGATCAGATCTATACTAGCGTCCCTAGCAGTTTAGGGTTCCCAAAAACGCAGTGTTAGCCCACCCAAGTGCAGTATCGATCGATCACTGTCACTTACAAAACACTAAACGCATAACTGCAGCGTTCGCAGAGTCAGGCCTGATCCCTGTGATCGCTAACAGTTTTTTTGGTAGTATTTTGGTGAACTGGCAAGCACCAGCCCCAGGCAGCGTCAGATTAGCGCCAGTACCGCTAACACCCACGCACGCACCGTACACCACCCTTAGTGGTATAGTATCTGAACAGATCAATATCTGATCCGATCAGATCTATACTAGCGTCCAAAGCAGTTTAGGGTTCCCAAAAACGCAGTGTTAGCGGGATCAGCACAGATACCTGCTAGCACCTGCGTTTTGCCCCTCCGCCCGGCCCAGCCCAGCCCACCCAAGTGCAGTATCGATCGATCACTGTCACTTACAAAAGACTAAACGCATAACTGCAGCGTTCGCAGAGTCAGGCCTGATCCCTGCGATCGCTAACAGTTTTTTTGGTAGCGTTTTGGTGAACTGGCAAGCGCCAGCGGCCTAGTACACCCCGGTCGTAGTCAAACCAGCACTGCAGTAACACTTGGTGACGTGGCGAGTCCCATAAGTGCAGTACAAGCTGGTGAGGTGGCAAGCACAAGTAGTGTCCCGCTGCCACCAAAAAGACAAACACAGGCCCGTCGAGCCCATAATGCCCTTCCTGCTGCATTCGCCAATCCTAATTGGGAACCCACCGCTTCTGCAGCGCCCGTACTTCCCCCATTCACATCCCCAACCAAATGCAGTCGGTTGCATGAGAGGCATTTTCTTTATGTCCTCCCGAGTACCCCTACCCAACGAACCCCCCCAAAAAAGATGTCGTGTCTGCAGCAAGCGCGGATATAGGCGTGACACCCGCTATTATTGTCCCTCCTGTCCTGACAATCCTGGTCTTTGCATTGGTGAATGTTTTGAACGCTACTATGCACTAGTTGAGTATTAGCGTAGGATACAGCATTCCACAGACTAGGCACACTTTCACAGGGTCTCCCAAGATGCCATCGCATTTTGAGAGATCCGAACCTGGAACCGGTTACAGTTATAAAAGTTAGTTACAAAAAAAGTGTAAAAAAAAAATAAAAATATATATAAAATAAAAAAAAATAGTTGTCGTTTTATTGTTCTCTCTCTCTCTATTCTCTCTATTGTTCTGCTCTTTTTTACTGTATTCTATTCTGCAATGTTTTATTGTTATTATGTTTTATCATGTTTGCTTTTCAGGTATGCAATTTTTTATACTTTACCGTTTACTGTGCTGTATTGTTAACCATTTTTTTGTCTTCAGGTACGCCATTCACAACTTTGAGTGGTTATACCAGAATGATGCCTACAGGTTTAGGTATCATCTTGGTATCATTCTTTTCAGCCAGCGGTCGGCTTTCACGTAAAAGCAATCCTAGTGGCTAATTAGCCTCTAGACTGCTTTTACAAGCCGTGGGAGGGAATGCCCCCCCACCGTCTTTCGTGTTTTTCTCTGGCTCTCCTGTTTCAACAGGGAACCTGAAAATGCAGCCGGTGATTCAGCCAGCTGACCATAGAGCTGATCAGAGACCGGAGTGGCTCCAAACATCTCTATGGCCTAAGAAACCGGAAGCTACGAGCATTTTATGACTTAGATTTCGCTGGTTGTAAATAGCGCCATTGGGAAATTGGGGAAGCATTTTATCACACCGATCTTGGTGTGGTCAGATGCTTTGAGGGCAGAGGAGAGATCTAGGGTCTAATAGACCCCAATTTTTTCAAAAAAGAGTACCTGTCACTACCTATTGCTATCATAGGGGATATTTACATTCCCTGAGATAACAATAAAAATGATTAAAAAAAAAATAAAAATGAAAGGAAAAGTTTAAAAATAAGATAAAAAAGCAAAAAAATAATAAAGAAAAAAAAAAAAAAAAAAAAGCACCCCTGTCGCCCCCTGCTCTCGCGCTAAGGTGAACGCAAGCGGCGGTCTGTCGTCAAACGTAAACAGCAATTGCACCATGCATGTGATGTATCCCCGCGAAGGTTAGATCGAGGGCAGTAATTTTTGCAGTAGACCTCCTCTGTAAATCTAAAGTGGTAACCTGTAAAGGCTTTTAAAGGCTTTTAAAAATGTATTTATTTTGTTGCCACTGCACGTTTGTGCGCAATTGTAAAGCATGTCATGTTTGGTATCCATGTACTCGGCCTAAGATCATCTTTTTTATTTCATCAAACATTTGGGCAATATAGTGTGTTTTAGTGCATTAAAATTTAGAAAAGTGTGTTTTTTCCCCAAAAAATGCGTTTGAAAAATCGCTGCGCAAATACTGTGTGAAAAAAAAATGAAACACCCACCATTTTAATCTGTAGGGCATTTGCTTTAATAAAATATATAATGTTTGGGGGTTCAAAGTAATTTTCTTGCAAAAAAAAAAAACTTTTTCATGTAAACAATAAGTGTCAGAAAGGGCTTTGTCTTCAAGTGGTTAGAAGAGTGGGTGATGTGTGACATAAGCTTCTAAATGTTGTGCATAAAATGCCAGGACAGTTCAAAACCCCCCCAAATGACCCCATTTTGGAAAGTAGACACCCCAAGCTATTTGCTGAGAGGCATGTCGAGTCCAAGAAATATTTTATATTGCGACACGAGTTGCGGGAAAGATACAAATTTTTTTTTTTTTGCACAAAATTGTCACTAAATGATATATTGCTCAAACATGCCATGGGAATATGTGAAATTACACCCCAAAATACATTCTGCTGCTTCTCCTGAGTACGGGGATACCACATGTGTGAGACTTTTTGGGAGCCTAGCCGCGTACGGAACCCCGAAAACCAAGCACCGCCTTCAGGCTTTCTAAGGGCGTGAATTTTTGATTTCTCTCTTGACTGCCTATCACAGTTTCGGAGGCCATGGAATGCCCAGGTGGCACAAAACCCCCCCAAATGACCCCATTTTGGAAAGTAGACACCCAAAGCTATTTGCTGAGAGGTATAGTGAAGAGTGAAATCAAAAATTTTCACCCTTAGAAATCCTGAAGGCGGTGATTGGTTTCGGGGTCCCGTGCACGGCTAGGCTCCCAAAAAGTCCCACACATGTGGTATCCCCGTACTCAGGAGAAGTAGCTAAATGTATTTTGGGGTGCAATTCCACATAGGCCTGTGTGAGCAATACATCATTTAGTGACAACTTTGTGCAAAAAAAAATAAAAATAAAAAAAATGTGTCACTTTCCCGCAACTTGTGTCAAAATATAAAAAATTCCATGGACTCAATATGCCTCTCAGCAAATAGCTTGGGGTGTCTACTTTCCAAAATGGGGTCATTTGGGGGAGTTTTGTGCCACCTGGGCATTCCATGGCCTCCGAAACTGTGATAGGCAGTGAAGAGTGAAATCATAAATTTACACCCTTAGAAATCCTGAAGGCGGTGATTGGTTTTCGGGGCCCCGTACGCGGCTAGGCTCACAAAAAGTCCCACACATGTGGTATCCCCATACTCAGGAGAAGCAGCAGAATGTATTTTGGGGTGAAATTCCACATAGGCCCATGGCCTGTGTGAGCAATATATCATTTAGTGACAACTTTTTGTAAATATTTTTTTTTTTTTGTCATTATTCAATCACTTGGGACAAAAAAAATAATTCAAAATTCAATGGGTTCAACATGCCTCTCAGCAATTTCCTTGGGGTGCCTACTTTCCAAAATGGGGTCATTTGGGGGGGTTTTGTACTGCCCTGCCATTTTAGCACCTCAAGAAATGACATAGGCAGTCATAAACTAAAAGCTGTGTAAATTACAGAAAATGTACCCTAGTTTGTAGACGCTATAACTTTTGCGCAAACCAATAGATATACGCTTATTGACATTTTTTTTACCAAAGACATGTGGCCGAATACATTTTGGCCTAAATGTATGACAAAAATTGAGTTTATTGGATTTTTTTTAAAACAAAAAGTAGAAAATATCATTTTTTTCAAAATTTTCGGTCTTTTTCCGTTTATAGCGCAAAAAATAAAAACCGCAGAGGTGATCAAATACCATCAAAAGAAAGCTCTATTTGTGGGAAGAAAAGGACGCAAATTTCGTTTGGGTACAGCATTGCATGACCGCGCAATTAGCAGTTAAAGCGACGCAGTGCCAAATTGGAAAAAGACCTCTGGTCCTTAGGCAGCATAATGGTCCGGGGCTCAAGTGGTTAAAAGTCTATGGGAGAAATCAAAAGTGCTAATTTTAAAGGCTTATATGCAAGTTATTGTCATAAAAAGTGTTTTGGGACCCGGGTCCTGACCCAGGGGAAATGGATCAATGCAAAAAAAAGTTTTAAAAACGGCCCTTTTTTCAGGAGCAGTGATTTTAATAATGCTTAAAGTCAAACAATAAAAGTGTAATATCACTTTAAATTTCGTAGCTGGGGGGTGTTTATAGTATGCCTGTAAAGGGGCGCATGTTTTTTCTGTGTTTAGAACAGTCTGACAGAAAAATGACATTTCGAAGGAAAAAACCCATTTAAAACTACTCGCGGCTATTGCATTGCCGACAATACACATAGAAGTTCATTGATAAAAACGGCATGGGAATTCCCCACAGGGGAACCCCAAACCAAAATTTAAAAAAAAAAAGAAAAGAGGGGGGGACGAGAGTGCGGCCCCCCCTCCTGAACCATACCAGGCCACATGCCCTCAACATTGGGAGGGTGCTTTGGGGTAGCCCCCCAAAACACCTTGTTCCCATGTTGATGAGGACAAGGGCCTCATCCCCACAACCCTGGCCGGTGGTTGTGGGGGTCTGCGGGTGGGGGGCTTATCGGAATCTGGAAGCCCCCTTTAACAAGGGGAACCCCAGATCCCGCCCCCCCCTGTGTGAAATGGTAAGGGGGTACTTACCCCTACCATTTCACTAAAAAACTGTCAAAAATGTTAAAAATGACAAGAGACAGTTTTTGACAATTCCTTTATTTAAATGCTTCTTCTTTCTTCTATCTTCCTTCATCTTGTGGTTCTTCTGGTTATTCCTCCGGCGTTCTCGTTCAGCATCTTCTCCGCGGCGTCTTCTATCTTCTTCTCCTCGGGCCGCTCTGCACCCATGGCATGGGGGGAGGCTCCAGCTCTTCTCTTCATCTTCTTCTTCTCTTCTTCCTTCTTCTCTTCTTCTCTTCTTCATTTTCTTCTCTGGGCCACTCTGCATCCATGCTGGCATGGAGGGAGGCTCCCGCTGTGTGACGGCGTCTCCTCGTCTGACGGTTCTTAAATAACGGGGGCCGGGGCCACCCGGTGACCCCGCCCCCTCTGACGCACGGGACATGACAGGACTTCCCTGTGGCATTCCCCGTGACATCACAGGGAAGTCCCGTCAAGTCACTGTGCGTCAGAGGGGGCGGGGTCACCGGGTGGCCCCGCCCCCATTATTTAAGAACCATCAGACGAGGACACACTGTCACACAGCGGGAGCCTCCCTCCATGCCAGCATGGGTGCGGAGCGGCCCGGAGAAGAAAATGAAGAAGAGAAGAAGAAAAGAACTGGAGCCTCCCCCCATGCCATGGGTGCGGAGCGGCTCAAGGAGAAGAAGATAGAAGAAGCCGCGGAGGAGATGCTGGACGAGAACACCGGAGGAAGAACCAGAAGAACCAGAAGAAGAAGATGAAGGAAGATAGAAGAAGCATTTAAATAAAGGAATTGTCAAAAACTGTCTCTTGTCATTTTTAACATTTTTGACAGTTTTTTAGTGAAATGGTAGGGGTTGTACCCCCTTACCATTTCACACAGGGGGGGGCCAGGATCTGGGGGTCCCCTTGTTAAAGGGGGCTTCCAGATTCCGATAAGCCCCCCGCCCGCAGACCCCCACAACCACCGGGCAAGGGTTGTGGGGATGAGGCCCTTGTCCTCATCAACATGGGGACAAGGTGTTTTGGGGGGCTACCCCAAAGCACCCTCCCAATGTTGAGGGCATGTGGCCTGGTACGGTTCAGGAGGGGGGGCCGCACTCTCGTCCCCCCCTCTTTTCCTTCACCCTGCCAGGTTGCGTGCTCGGATAGGGGTCTGGTATGGATTTTTGGGGGGACCCCACGTCGTTTTTTATTTTTGGCACGGGGTTCCCCTTAAAATCCATACCAGACCTGAAGGGTCTGGTATGGAATTTAGGGGGAACCCCACGTCATTTTTTTTTCCATTTTGGCCGGGGTTCCCCTTAATATCCATACCAGACCTGAAGGGCCTGGTATGGAATTTAGGGGGACCCCCACGTCATTTTTTTTTTAAATTTTGGTTCGGGGTTCCCCTGTGGGGAATTCCCATGCCGTTTTTATCAATGAACTTCTATGTGTATTGTCGGCAACGCAATAGCCGCAAGTAATTTTAAATAGTTTTTTCCCTTCGAAATGTCATTTTGCTGACAGACTGTTCTAAACACGGGATGCATGCGCCCCTTTACAGGCATACTATAGACACCTCCCAGCTATGAAATTTAAAGGGATATTACACGTTTATTGTTTGACTTTAAGCATTATTAAAATCACTGCTCCTGAAAAACGGCCGTTTTTAAAACTTTTTTTTGTATTGATCCATGTTCCCTGGGGCAGGACCCAGGTCCCCAAACACTTTTTATGACAATAACTTGCATATAAGCCTTTAAAATTAGCACTTTTGATTATTCATGTTCGTGTCCCATAGACTTTAATGGTGTTTGCGTGTTCGAACAAACTTTTTTCCTGTTCGCATGTTCTGGTGCGAACCTAACAGGGGGGTGTTCGGCTCATCCCTAGTCCTAGGTTTATTTATCAGCGTGCACCGAATTTACAGAACAAACTAGCCCCGAATGTTTTAAATCCTCCCAAGAGGGCTCCCACTTTCTTGGATGTAAAAGGGTTCTTCTATTGTAGGAAGTGCAAAGCTTGCAAACTGACTAGAAATAATGTGAGGAAAATAGAAACACTTCACATCTTTTAGCACAGGTAAAGAATATAAAATAGACAAGTTTATTACTTTACTTTGTTTATTTATTTAGTCACGTACCTTATTGTTTGCCCATGTGGGTTACAGTACATTGGGCGTACTAAAAGAAATCTCTGCACACGAATTAATGAACACCTCACAAATATTAAAAATGGTTTTCCCAAACACAGTCTCTCTAACCATTTCAGAATCCACCACCAACAGGATCCTAGCTTGGCCAGATTTTTTGGGATTGACAAGCTGGATGCTGATTGGAGGGGAGGAATTATGGTTCAGAAAATATCAAAAAATGAAACGGAATGGATTTACCGATTGGACACACTTACACCGGCAGGTATCAATGTCGATATTGATTTAAACTGCTATTTGTCTAATTACTGATTGTTTGGTTTCTTGTCCTTTCATATTGTGAAGGGGCTGTCCATTTCAGTTTTATTTCTTTGTATTCCTTCTTATCAAATATTATTTTACTTAATTGATTATATGTAGTTATTCAATTGATTATATGTATTTTAATTTTAACTAATGACATCTGACTTAATTGCGCAATCTGGCATCTAACCACAAGATGGCAGTATGGATGTCGTTGTAATTTTTTTACTCACCAGATGGAGTCACTTCCATCTGGTGAGTAGGCTGTGTGGCTGGTGATGGTGACTGAATACTATTTTTTTTTTTTTAAATACTTTATTTATTTGAAATTTTTCACATACAAAAACCGAACCCCACATTGCACAAGTAAAAACACATTGCATCAGTAATTTCCACTTGCAACATACCCTCCCCCCCCCGCCCCAACCCCCCCCCCCCCCCCTGTTCCCGCAGAAGGGTCCCAAGGGGACCATCTAAGACTCCATGTGTATCTGACACTTTCCGTCCCATCCACTCATCATATGGTGTTAGTTAGCTCCTCCACAAAACTCCAAGTCGTCTTATATTTTTGCCAACCTCCCCATTTACCCTCCTGTACCACCCCCTCATCTGGTGAGATGCCCCTACTGTCCAGACTTTCTATATTGTATGTCTCATTTATGCTGAGGAGCCAGTCCCGTATACTTGGGCTGGCTGGATCTGTCCATTTTAAGGCTATTTGCTTCTTAGCTGACTCCAACAATATGGGGACGATAGAAGCGAGATAGCTCTTCTTCGTTTTTGCTGTACCGTGGAAGAGACACATCCATGGATCTACAACTATATCTTCTCCTGATATTTCTCTAGACAATAATATGACTTTTCCCCAAAAAGGTTTAATACCGGGGCACTCCCACCATATGTGGGCCATTGTGCCCACACTACCACATCCCCTCCAGCATAGATTAGATTTGGTATTGTCTATTTTGCTTAATTTGTCTGGGGTGGCGTACCATCTAGATAAGCATTTAAAGTGGCATTCAACTCTCCTGGTATCTAGTGCAACCGAGTGTACCAAATTCAATATCTTCTCCAACATGACCTTACTACACTGTGAACCAAATTCCCCTTCCCACTTTTTAACGTATGGGGGCACCTCCCGCTCCAGACTCTCCCCCAGGACCCTGTATATCTGAGATATAACACCTTTTGATTGTTCCTTCACACATAGCTGCTCGAAAGGTCTATATTCTTCCTCACTTCTAAGTGGTCTTGGTAGTTTGTCTATAAAGTGCGAGAGCTGGAGATACCTCCACTCATCTATATACCCTAACCCTGGTACTGACCTTAACTCTAATAAAGTGCGTAATCTCCCCTTGTGTAGAAAGTGTTTTAATTGAATTTCCTCCCCTTTTACCCAATTCCCTCCCACCTCCCTCCTCCCCGGCTCAAAGAACAAATTGTCTTTCATATAAATCAAAGGTGAATTGTGTGTCCACTTATTCTGAATGTGTATCATATCCCAGTGTTTTAAGGTGTTAAGTGTCAAAACTGCTGTGTTAGTGCTCAGTGCTCTATACTTGGTAGGATTCCAAATTGTCCTTCCCAACTCAGTATTACTCATATAGTGTTCTATGCTCACCCACCTCTTCTCCGAGTCCCTCCTAGACCATTCAATGGCCCTAGATAATATAACTGCTAAATAATACCTCCTAAAGTCGGATAATGCTAGCCCCCCTGTTTTCTTCCCCCTGCTCAGGACTGCATAGGAGATACGTGGTTTTTTGCCCCCCCAGACAAATTTTAATATCAGGTTCCTTAGAGCTCTGAGGTAGTATTGAGGGAGTGGTAAAGGTAGCATCTGAAATAAAAATAATATTTTTGGAGTCAATATCATCTTGACCGCGTTCACACGACCAAACCATGAGAGCGGTCTCGAAGCTAATCTTCTAGTTTCCTGCCTGATCTCGTCCAGCATCGGTACATAGTTCTTAAGGTACAAATCTTTATATGTATTGGTAAGTCTAATGCCCAAATATTTAATTTCGTTTCTCCAAGGGAATGGGAAGACCTGTGATAAATGTGTTACCTCATGTTTTCCTAGACTAATATTCAGGATCTCCGACTTCTTCAAGTTTATTTTGAAGTTAGATATTTCGCCATATGTTCTAAGAATTCGGAGAATATTCGGAAGGGTGATTCGGGGATTGGTAATAAAAAAAATTACATCATCAGCAAATGCTGCAAGCTTGTGTTCGTCTCTTCCTACCTTCACCCCCATGCAATCTGGGTTGTTGCGAATAGTGGCCAGCAGAGGTTCTAGGGACAGTACGAACAAAAGAGGGGATAGGGGGCACCCCTGCCTGGTGCCGTTTTCCATCTTAAAGGATTTTGATAAAACCCCGTTTACCCTCACTGAGGCCATGGGGTTACTATAGAGGGCCTTGACCCAAGAGATATACCTGGGGCCCAGCCCCATTACTTCTAATGTTTTCATCATGAACCCCCAGTCTACCCTGTCGAACGCTTTTTCGGCGTCTACCGACAGGAATAGAGCTGGGGGTCCCTCCCGTCTAATTAGTTCCAACAGAAGCGCTGCTCGTACCCCATTGTCTCTAGTTTGTCTCCCGGGTACAAACCCTGCCTGATCAGCATGTACAAGAGATGTCATTTTATCCTTTAACCTGCTCGCCAACACTTTTGAGTATAATTTGACATCTGCATTCAGCAGCGAGATGGGCCTATAACTGGAACATAGCTTGTTATTTTTCCCCTCTTTTAATATTAATGTAATTGACGCTGTCAACGC
This sequence comes from Lithobates clamitans, assembly GCA_037952925.1. Lineage (NCBI taxonomy): Eukaryota > Metazoa > Chordata > Amphibia > Anura > Ranidae > Lithobates > Lithobates clamitans. The sequence goes on from JBBGZY010000415.1 coordinate 626,845, forward strand.
TTCTTTGCCTATTTCACAGTTAGGGCCCAGCTCGTTCCAGAAATGACAGAGTCTAGGCACTAGGATATGTTTTAATTTATCCAGATAAAGCGTGGTAAACCCGTCAGGTCCGGGGCTCTTGCCCTTTGGGGTCGCCTTCAGGGCTGCCATAACCTCTTCCTCCCCTATCGGTCTATCGAGGACCGTTCTCTCTTCCTCTGTGAGGGCTGGGACCCCTGCCCCTCTTAGGAATTCCTCGACCAGATCTGCATGCGCTTTGTTGCCCCTTCCATTTTGCCCAATAGAGTACAGCGCCTCATAAAACTTCTTAAACTCGTTTGCTATACCTTTACTGGTCCCTATTACTTTCCCATTTTTGTTGTGAATTTTCTCGATGTAATTCCTATCTCTTTTCTTTCTTAAAATTCTAGCCAGGTGTTTACTTGACTTGTTTGCCCACAGGTAGTTATCCTTTGTTATCCTGTTTAAAGTACGCTTACAGTCCTGGTCCATAATGTCCTTTAACTCCTCTCTTTTTAATACCAGTTGATGGAAAACATCCTGACTTACCCCCCTCTGCTTTTTATGTGTCTGTTCCAGAACGAAAATTTCCTCGATCAACCTCTCCCTTACTTCCTTTCTCTTCTTTTTAATTCCCGCTCCTATTGAGATGAAAACCCCTCTAGTGTACGCCTTATGCGCTTCCCAGAGCGTGGAGGGGAGGACTTCTCCTGTGTCGTTGACCTTGAAGTAGAAGTCAACCTCCTCCTGGATCTTTTCCAATACTTTTGCGTCCCTCAGGAGGAATTCGTCCAACTTCCAGGAAAAAGTCCTCTCCACCCTGTCGGGGAGCCTCATCCTCATGGTAACCGGAGAGTGGTCTGAGAGAGTAGCAATTTCTATTCTAGTCTCCTCTACCCATTCCAGGAGACCATGGTCTACCAAAAAATGATCTAATCGCGAGTACGTCCCGTGCACCGGGGAGAAGAAGGTAAAATCTCTGTCCCTGCCATGTTGCAACCGCCATGCGTCAACCAGACGGCAGTTAAACAGTCGCCGCCCGATTGCGCCTGTAGAGACCCTCCCTGCCCCCCCCGCCCGGGACGTACTATCAAGTACAGGGTCGAAACAAAAATTAAGATCACCTGCCAACACCACCTCCCCCTCCTTGAATTTCGTCAGCTTACTCAGTACTTGCCCGAGAAAGCGTGTTGGATTTTTATTTGGGCAATAAACATTAGCAAGAGTAAAAGCTCTATTTCCAATATTACCCTTAAGAAACATGTACCGTCCCTCTGGATCTGACATTCTGTCTATCAGGGAGAAGTTTAGATTCTTAGAGAAGCCTATTGCCACACCCTTGGCTCTCCTAGTCGGGGAGTCAGCGTAGTACCAGTGCGGCATACCTGGGGAAAAAAGTCTGATCCTGGACTCCAACACCAGGTGGGTCTCCTGTAGGAAGACAATATCAACACCATAGTGTTGGAGCTCCTTCAATATTTTGTGTCTCTTGGTGGGTGAATTGAGACCTTTTACATTATATGTTAAAAACTTAAGGTCAGTCATTACTCCAGATCTAACCCTTCTCAGCTTCCCACTGCACTCCCCCGAGCCCCCCTGCAGGAACACCCTCCCCCCCACCCCCCTGCCCCCTCCCGCACCCCCCTACTCTCCCCCACCCCTCCCACCCCTCCTCCCCCCCTCTCCCCACCCATCCCCATGGCTGAGTCTTAGCCCATAGCCCGCATGTAGAGGATACTCCCGTTCCCATACTGCGCGCTACCATTCCAGGGGTGGAGCTCCAAAGGCAGCACCCGAGAACCCCCTCCGAGGGCAGAAGAGGAAGAAAAAAAAAAAAAAAAAAAAAAAAACCACCCCCCCCTCGGAGGAGATCTAAGAGGGCAAGATGCCGGCCGCTCGTCGGCCCAGGGAATCCCCCCGCCCCCCCGCATCTTCCAATTTATGTAATGCTCCCCATATCCAGCAGCTGGAAACTCACTTTACTATTAGCCCCATATAACCACTCGGGAGTGGAAGTAGTGAGGCAGAGGGAAAAAAAAAAAAAAAAAAAAAAAAAAGACATACCCCTCTCCCCCCCCTCCCCCCCCCGGTGACCAGGGTTCGCCTCCCGCTCAAGCGGGATATGATTTAGAGTTCCCTGCCGACCCCTTCTCTATGCTTCCGGCATAGGGATCCCCAGTCCGGCACAAAAGTCTCGCATCTCTTCTGGGAATCTCATCCTGTGAGATCTCCCCTCTTTAACAACTATCAGTGACGCTGGGAACCCCCAGCTGTACTTCAGGTTGGCCCCCCGAAGCTGGTCCAGCAGTGGTCTCAACCGTCTTCTCCTCGCCAGTGTACCCGCTGATATGTCTGCGAAAATCTGTAAGTTTTTATTTTCGTAACAGACTGGGGGTGCCCCCCTGAGATTCCTCCATATTTTTTCTTTGTCCGTGTATGAATGGAACTTCACGATTACATCTCTGGGAATATCTTGGTTTAAATTAGGGGGTTTCCTCCCCCTGTGGACCCGATCTATTCTCAGTTCCTCCTCCTCTCTTCTGCCTAGGATAGGATTGAAAATTTTTCTCATTGTATGCCCCAGGTCCTCATTTAGATGTTCCGGAATGGATCTGATGCGCAAGTTCTGTCGTCTATTCTGGTTCTCCTGCTCTTCTATTTTGAGTTCCATCATGCGATTTTCAATTTGCATCTTGCTTACTTGCTCTTTAAGATCCGATATCTCTTTGGCATGTTTTACTGTCGCTTCCTCCACCTCTTCAACTCTGTGCAGTAGCTGGGCCATATCTGTGCGCACATGCATGATTTCAGATTTTATGACATTTTCAAGTTTTGCGAACATTTCCAACATTTCCATTCTATTCAGGCCGGGTTCCATAGCTCTTTGCTCTTCCGGGGTGCCACACGTTCCAGCTCCTTCTAGGACTAATTCCTCATTGTTCCTGTCCCCTTGTCCCCCCTTCTGTTTCTGCTGATCTTTTTTTTTTTCTTTTGTTCCAGCTTGTTTCATTTCCAGATCAGGGCTTTTTAAATTTGCTTCTTTAAGGTACCTTTGAATGGAGCTGGAGTTAAGACTATCCCTTGAATTTTTAGTCTCTGTGGTTCTTTGTGGCCGCCCTCTCATAGTTCCGCTTCTACCCGCAGAACATGCACACTGGACTTTGCAGTTGTTTGCGCTTCGCCTCCACCGCTGACTATATTACATGCCCCCACACTCTGAAGCGTCGCATCTGTATGGATAATGCAAAACCGTCCGTGCGTGTAACCTCCTCACCCTCCTCGACACTTAATACCTTTGTTACGCTCCCCTATTTATGTAACAACTTTAAGTTTTAGGCTCTTGTGGATTGTTATTTTGTGCATATACAGCCCAGCCACTGATGTCCCGCTTATTTATCTTGCTAATCTTTCGCAGTCCATACGTCAGTGGAAGCGGACCAACCAATAGGGGGAAATAATTTCTTTCCCTTTTTTCCTTTACTTTTTTTTCCTTTTTCCTTGAGGCTATCCACCCGAGCACACTGTCAGTCCTTATACAGCTTTACATTTAGGGAAGGAAATTTTCATACCTTTGCTTCTGCTGGCTTTCCATACTGCATAGCTGCACTTTACAATACTGGAACGGAGAGAGGAGGGTAGAGGACAGGCTAGTGGAGCCGGTGGGAGAAGCGGCAGACCAGGGCTGTTCAGCAATCTCAAGGCTGCTAGGTGGAGCCTTTTCTCCGCTCTGGACTCCAGCTCCTCACTCCCCGCTGCTGCCGTTACTGCGGCTCCGCTCTTCTTAGTTTGTCGGCTTGACAACTCCAGGCTACAGGGATGATGCCGTTCTGGCTCTGGGCCGGCTAGGGCCGGTGACGTGCTTGTCCCCAGCTGCTGGCTGTAACTGCTTATGGCTGCGGGGTGCGGGGGGGAGAGTGCCGTCACACGGAGGATGTTGAGTCTAGGCTATGCATCCGACACTCTGCGGCCTCTCACACCGCTCCCTTCGTTCACCCTCTGATGGCGGCCCGCATCGCTCCCTCACCTCGGCGCTGCCCTTCGGCCCCTCCCCCTGCACGGACGTCCCACGTCACGTCCGCATCACCTGGAAGTGACCGGAATCTCCCGCCATTAAGGGTATCCTAACAGTGCTAGGGTGACTGAATACTATTTGATGCTCTGCTGAACCCAAGAAAGATTTGCCCAGAAGCTTAATTTACCCAAAAGTTCTGTTTTAATTGAACATTGTGATTTATGATTGATTCATATCAGTTTAAAATATTTTTGAACACACTGATATTTTGGAAACCATTTTTGGACTTTATTTTCCACCACACTTTAAATATTTTCACTATTCAGTAATTTATTTTTCCACTATGATGATTTAATGGTTCACTTATCTGGTAGATATTACCACTGATATTATTTCACCATTCCATGATTTTGTTTCCATAATAGAGTGATTTTGCACTTGCACTTTAAAGGAGCGTGGTTTGTAATTAACTTGTTAATTATTTTTTGCTCCCTCATCGGGCAGTCTGAGCATTCCTGGGGCCGTTATATATTCCTTAGCCACCTCCCCTCCATTGAGTAACTTTGGAGAAGATGGTTGACCCTCTATCTGATTATAGACTAGTTGTCAGACTTCCACTTACCAGACTGATGAGTCCGCTTGGGCAGAGGGTAGACTCCCTTATGTATTTTATGTATCTGACTCACGGCCCCTGGTAGAGCAGACAGGAGGCACGGGAGTTTGGAGTGGTATGAGAGCCTGCTGACGGGATTCAAGTACTAAATGAGAGATGATCTTCAAGCAGCAGGTCAGTAGTCAGGAACACAGGCCAACAGGTGCTGAGCAGGAGCAAGACAGGCAGGTCAGGGCACAAGCAGGGTTCGGCAACAGGCTGGCAGCAAAGGTACAGTAGGAGCAGACAGAAGTGGAGTCAAGAAAAATAATTAGCTATCTAATTACAAACCGCGCTCCTATTAAAGTGCAAGTACAAAATCACTCTATATGGAAACAACATGTTATAAAAAAATCATGAAAATTCTGAGATAATGTCTGCCAACTGAATGCTAAATCATCATAGTGAAAAAATTAATAAACAAAAATTAATCAAAATAATCAAAATGGGAAAGATCAAAGGGAAAAAGTCTGGAAATAATTTCCAAATACCAATGTGTACGAAAAATATAAATTAATCAAGAAATGTTCAAATAATGAAAAACAGAGCTTCTGGGTAGATTGAGCTTCTGGGCAAACCTTCCTTGGGCATCAAATAGCAGTATTCAGTCACCATCACCAGCCACACAGCCTACTCACCAGATGGAAGTGACTCCCATGACAGGAGTCAAACACGCTTTGGGGACAACCAACAGGGCTTCTCCCAGTCACAGCTAGGTAGCAGATGCTGGAACTCAGGTGCTGGAATTCGGGTGTCTTGATTAGTGCTAGGCTACTTGGATGCATGCGACCGGACTTCCCAAGGTGGGTCACAGAGACCGTAGATGTTTAAGAATGTGGAAAAATGAATAAAAAGCTCCCATGGTGAAGTAAGCCAAAATATTTAATAGGCTAAAAACGGCCAAAAACCAAAAGCAGGAAAACCAGATACAAGCGGAAATGGCGTGTCACGTTCGTTTATGCCCGACCAGTTTCGTCAGTACATTCTGACGTCATCAGGGATCATATGAACGGGCACACCACCTCCTTAAATACACATCACCATTAAAGGCATCCAATCCGGTGACATCTCATCTAACAGAGAATTAGACCAGAATTAAAAATTTAATTGACTGCCAACTTGTGGCCAAAAAGCAAAATACAACAAAAATGCAATAACAATCTTATAAATTTACAACGACATCCAAACTGCCATCTTGTGGAAAGATGCCAAATTGCACAATGAAGTCAAATGTCATTGATTGAAATTAAAATAAATCAAAAATGAGTTTAGAATTAAAATTGAAAATTGGATAAAAGAATTTGTAGTAAAAAAGAATACAAAGAGATAAAATCAAAATGTACAGCCCCTTCACAATCTGGAAGGACAGGAAACCAAATACTCAGTAGTTAGACAGATAGCAGTTTAAATCAATATCGACATTACTACCTGCCGGGGTAAGTGTGTCCAATCGGTAAATCCATTCCGTTTCATTTTTTGATATTCTCTGAACCATATTTCCTCCCCTCCAATCAGCATCCAGCTTGTCAATAACAAAAAATCTGGCCAAGCTGGGATCCTGTTGGTGGTGGATTCTGAAATGGCTAGAGAGGCTGTAACCCACATGGGCAAACAATAAGGTACGTGACAAAGGTGGACTTGCAGGTGATAAACTTGTATATTTTATATTCTTTACCTGTGCTAAAAGATGTGAAATGTTCCACTTTCCTTACATTATTTCTAGTCAGTTTACAGGCTTTGCACTTCCTACAGTAGAAAAACCCTTTTACATCCAAGAAAGTGGGAGCCCTCTTGGGAGGATTTAAAACATTCGGGGCTAGTTTGTTAAATTGATTCGGTGCACACCGATAAATAAACCTAGGACGTTCTGGTTGGAAGCTGGACAGGGTCCTGTCCCCCAGCAGAACCAGCCAATGTTTTAAAACATTTTTTTCAACACTTTTGTAATCCCTATTGAAGCTAGTTAAGAAAGGAACATAATCCAGTTCGCATTTCTCTTTGATGTTATCTTTCACAAGTTGGTCCCTATCCATCTGTAAGATTAGTAATTGAGTAGCCCTGAGGTCTTTTTCGCGATACCCTTTTTCTTTGAATCTATCAACTAGTAAGTTAGATTGAGACATGTAATCTGACGTAGAGTCACAATTACGTCTAATCCTTAGTAGTTGACCCTTGGGGATCCCTTTCAGCCAGTTGGGGTAGTGACAACTGGCCGTGGGTATATAGCTGTTTCTATCAGTACCCTTGAAATGGGTTTTTGTCTGGATTCTACCATTGTTCTTATATAAAATTAGGTCAAGAAAGCTAATCTCACTTTTGCTCCAATTACCTGTAAAACTAAGGCCATAACAATTTTGATTAATATTACTGAGTAACGACTCTAGGGCCTCCACTGTACCATTCCACAAAATCACAATGTCATCTATGTACCTTTTATACAGGCAGATCTCAGGGGCGTGGGTTCCAAATATGCTGTGGTCCTCCCAGAGGCTCAAGAGTATATTGGCCACACTGGGAGCATACTTGGCCCCCATAGCCACACCCTTGATCTGCCTGTAACAAGACCCCTCATGCCAAAAATAGTTGTTGGACATGGCCAACTCCAAGATCTCAATCAAGAAATCTTTCTGTTCAACCTTAAGATTGGACTTAGAATCAAGGGCCCTCCTTGTGGTTCTCAAAACATCCTTCTGGACCAGATTGGTATATAGCGATTCGACATCAATCGTAACAATGATTGTGTCATCTTGAACCGGTATATCCTTAACTGGTTCCCGACCAGCGCACGCCGATGTACGTCGGCAGAATGGCACGGCTGGGCAAATGGACGTACCTGTACGTCCATTTGAATTCCCCGCCATGCCATTGCGTGCACGCGCCAGCCGGGAGCTCCGTGAGTCGGGTCACGGGTCCCGCGGACTCGATCGCCGCAGGGATACCCGCGATCGCCTCATGGAGAGGACGAACGGGGAGATGCCGTTGTAAACAGCATCTCCCCGTTCTGCCTAGTGACAAGTGTCACTCGATCTCTGCTCCCTGTCATCGGAGCAGAGATCAGTGACGTCACACATACAGCCCATCCCCCTACAGATAGTAATCACTCCCTAGGACACACTTAACCCCTCCTCGCCCCCTAGTGGTTAACCCCTTCACTGCCAGTGCCATTTACACAGTAATCAGTGCATTTTTAATTGCACTGATCGCTGTATAAATGACAATGGTCCCAAAAATGTGTCAAAAATGTCCGACATGTCCGCCATAACGTCGCAGTCACAATAAAAATCTCTGATCGCCGCCATTACTAGTAAAAAAAAATTATTAATAAAAATGCAATAAAACTATCCCCTATTTAGTAAACGCTATAACGTTTGCGCAAACCAATTATTAAACGCTTATTGCGATTTTTTTTACCAAAAATATGTAGAAGAATACGATCAGCCTAAACTGACAAAAAAAAATGTTTTTTTTATATATTTTTGGGGGATATTTATTATAGCAAAATGTAAAAAATAATGCATTTTTGTTCAAAATTGTCGCTCTTATTTTGTTTATAGCGCAAAAAATAAAAATCGCAGAGGTGATCAAATACCACCAAAAGAAAGCTCTATTTGTGGAAAAAAAGGACGTCAATTTTGTTTGGGAGCCACGTCGCACGACCGTGCAATTGTCAGTTAAAGCGACGCAGTGCCGAATCAGGAAGGGGGTAAAATCTTCCGGGGCTGAAGTGGTTAAGCAGGTTCATAAGATGCTTACTGTCTCTCAAATATGAAGGGTACGATTGAACAATGGGCTGTAAAAAATAATTGACATATTCTCCCAATCTAGAAAAAATGGAGTCTATGCCGCTAATAATAGGTCTGCCAGGTGGGCATTGGGGATTTTTGTGTATTTTGGGCAATTGATAAATTATAGGGAGTTTAGGCACATCAGGGACTAAATATCTAGCTTCTTTCTTATTGAGGATTCCTATCTCTTTAGCTTTGCGTATACTATCCTTCACTGACATTTTGAGTTTTTTTGTAGGATCACCTTTAATTTTCTTGTAAGTTACGGTATCACTTACCAGCCTATTAAGTTCTTTCATATAATCATCTCTGTTTAAAACCACTTCCCCCCCCTTTATCCGCTTGCCGGATGGAGATATTTTTCTTTTTTTCTAACGCCTCTATACCTTTTTGTATGTTACCCTTCTTTTTCCCTCTTTTGGTTTTAATGAGTCTAATACCTTTCTCAACCATACTTTTGAATGTTTCAAGAAAATGGTTAGATGACTTTTTGGGGTTGAAAACAGACTGATTCCTCAATCCGCTATGCTGGTATTCTGATTCCATAGGTTGGGTATTAAGAACTCGTTTCTCTGCAAAATATTTTTTGATATTCAGTTTACGTACAAATTTCTCAATATCAATGAACACCTCAAATGTATTTAATCCTTTATCCGGGGCATATTTGAGACCCAACTCAAGTACTTTGAGTTCATTAAGAGTCAAGGACTCATTACTTAAAGTGGGGTTCCACCCAAAAAAACAAAAATACCTGAAAAATTGAAAAAAAACAAAACAAAAAAACATTTGAATATTTTTTTTTAACTTACCTCTAAATGCCTGTTGCTAGGTGGTCCCTCGTAGTCTGCCTATTCCTTTGCCTAGGCTGGTGACATCATTTCCCCCCAGGCACAGGAAGGGCTCGGCTCTGCTCCCTCCCTCCTGTCAATCATCTGGGACCCATTACAGGTCCCAGGTGATTGAGCGGCCAATCACGGCGCACGGCGCCACTCGCGCATGCACAGTGGGTGCCAGGCTGTGAAGCCACAGCCCGGCGCCCACAGTTGAAATGCCGGCGCCGACGAGCGGAGGGGGGAGCGAGCGGGGCTTCGTTCCCCCAGATCACTGGACCCAGGGACAGGTGAGTGTCCAATTAAAAGTCAGCAGCTGCAGTATTTGTAGCTGCTGACTTTTAATTTTTTTTTTTTTTTTAATGGAGCCCCTTGGTGGAACTCCTCTTTAAGTTGAAAATACCTTAGCCAACTACTCTCTCTTTCTTTTTATTCTTCCTTCCTCCCCTTGTTCCTCTACGTTGTTTCTTTGGGGGTCCTTGGTGGGCCACACAGGTGGTTCCCATTGTTGCCAATGGGAATTCATCTGATCCCCATACCAGATCTCTGGTGGTGGATTGTGCCAGGATGGGTTGGGTGGACTAGACATGTGCAGGATGAAAAAATTCATTTAGTTTAGTTTAGTTTTGATTCGTTATTTAACTAAATTTGTTTAGTTAAATTCGTTGCATTCTTTACATTCGTTTTTGGAATTCGTTTTGTATTCGAATTCGAAAAAATTCGACCGCATTCGAATTCGAAAAAATTCAGCCGCATTCGAAAAAATTCTACCACATTCGAAAAAAACTGTCAAATTCGAAAAAATTCTACCACATTCGAAAAAAACTATCAAATTCGAAAAAATTCTACCACATTCGAAAAAAACTATCAAATTCGAAAAAATTCTACCACATTTGAAAAAAACTGTCAAATTCGAAAACATTCTACCACATTCGAAAAAAACTGTGAAATTCGAAAAAATTCTACCACATTCGAAAAAAACTATCAAATTTGAAAAAATTCTACCGCATTCGAAAAAAACATTAACTGAATTTGAAAAAGTAAACTATATATAAAAGATTAGGATAGAATAGAAAATATAAAAGAATAGCATAGAAAAACAATAGAACAGAATAGAAAAAAATATCATATATTCTATTCTAATCTTTTCTATTCGAATTCAAATTCATTCCGTACCAAATTCCAATTTCGGAAGATGGTTATATATTATATTTTTTTTCTATTCTGTTCCATTATTTTTCTATGCTATTCTTTTCTATTCTATTCTAAACTTTTGTATTCGAATTTGAATTAATTCTATGCGAAATTCGAATTTCAGAAGATGGCTTCTAAAATTAGATTTTCGTATAGAATGAATTCAAATTTGAATAGAAAAGATTAGAATAGAAAATAATAGAAATAGAATAGACTAGAAAAACAACAGAACAGAAGAGAATATAATATAATATATATATTATATTTTTTTCTATTCTGTTTCATTGTTTTTCTAGACTATTCTTTTTTATTCTATTCTAAACTTTTCTATTCGAATTTGAATTCATTCTATACGAAATTCGAATTTCGGAAGATGGCTTCTGAAATTCAAATTTCGTATAGAATGAATTCGAATTTTAATAGAAAATAATAGGAAAGAATAGACTAGAAAAACAATAGAACAGAACAGAATAAAATATAATATATATATATATATATATTATATCTTATTCTATTCTGTTCTATTTTTTTTTCTATCTATTCTAATCTTTTCTATTCAAATTCATTTTATATGAAATTCGAATTTCGGAAGATGGTTATATATATATATATATATATATATATATATATATATATATATAATACTATTTTTTTTCTATTTTGTTCTATTGTTTTTCTATTACTTTCTATTATATTCTAATCTTTTCTATTTGACTTCAAATTCATTCTATACGAAATTCGAATTTCGGAAAATGGTTATATAGAAATAGAATAAAAACAAATTCTGGTAGAAAAGAATAGAATAGAAAAACAATAGAACAGTAGAACAGAATAGAAAGAAATATTTTATATATATATATATATATATATATATATATATATATATATATATAAATAAAACCATCTTCCGAAATTGGAATTTGGTACAGAATGAATTTGAATAGAAAAGATTAGAATAGAATATTTTTTTTTCTATTCTGTTCTATTGTTTTTCTATGCTATTCTTTTATATTATTTTCTGTTCTATTCTAATCTTTTCTATTTGAATTCATTCTGTACAAAATTCCAATTTCGGAAGATGGTTTTATATATTTTTTTATACATATATTTTTCTATTCTGTTCTATTGTTTTTCTGTTCTAGTCTTTTCTATTAGAATTCGATTTCATTCTGTTTCTGTATAACCATATATATATATATATATATATCAAACCATTATCCGAAATTTGAATTTCTTATAAAATGAATTTGAATTTGAATAGAAAATATTACAATAGAGTAGAAGAGAAAAGACTAGAAAAACAATAGAACAGAATAGAATAAAATATATATATTATATTTTATTCTGTTCTGTTCTATTGTTTGTCTAGTCTATTATTTTCTATTCTAATCTTTTCTATTCAAATACGAATTCATTCTATACGAAATTCCACTTTCAGAAGCCATCTTCCGAAATTCGAATTTCGTATAGAATGAATTCAATTTAGAATAGAAACGAATAGCATAGCAAAACAATAAAAACAGAATAGAAAAAAATTATATATATATATATATATATATATATATATATATATATATATATATAAAACATCTTCCAAAATTCGAATTTCATATAGACCGAAATCAAATTTGAATATAAAAGAAAAAGATTAGAATAGAATAGAAAATAATAGAAAAGAATAGACTAGAAAAACAATAGAACAGAATAGAAGAAAATATAATCTATATATTATATTTTCTTCTATTCTGTTCTATTGTTTTTCTAGTCTTCTTTTCTATTATTCAAATTCAAACTTCAGAAGCCATGTTCCGAAATTCGAATTTCGTATAGAATGAATTTGAATTTGAATTGAAAAGACTATTATAGAATATAAAATAATAGAAAAGAAAAACATAAAAAAATAGAAGAGAATAATAAAAAAAATTATATATATATATATATATATATATATATATATATATATATATATATATATATATATATATATATATTCATTCTATTGCTTTATTATTTTATATTCTATCTTATTGGTTTTTTTAGAAAAATGTTTTCTATTTTTTTTTTAATTCGATTCGAATTTGTCCTCGATTCGAATATGTTTTCGAATTCATTCGTTTTTTTTTCGGATTCGTTAAAATTCTTTACTTTTCTAATTCGGAAATTCGGATGCATCCGAATTTCCGTATAATGAAAAATTCGTCCGAATTTCGATTCGGAACGAAACGCAATGCACATGTCTAGGGTGGACCACCCCTCCCTCGCCCTCTCCAATTCCCCCTCTGGCCAGAGTAACCTCTGTTCTGATTCCAGCCCCCCCCGAAGTGGTGGATCTCCATGTCCTCTCTTGCGAAAACCCCTATAAGGGGAACCCCCTCTCTGTGGGTCAGCTTCTTGGTAGAGTGGCTGAAACCTATTATACATGGGGATATTATGGCCTCCGTAGTAACCATTATCATGATAACCAGAGTTAGAGTTGGGGGCGGGGTGAGTCGGGTAACTTGAGTAGCTGGAGCCCCTGGGAACAGTGCCTCCTCTTCTAAAAGATGCACCTCGGGTGGGGGGACCGGGCTTACGCCCCTGGTTACCAACACCCGGGGTGGAACAAGGAGGAGCAGTGGGAGGATGAGTGGGCTCCAGTCTCTCCGGGGAGGAGTTCATGGATTGGTTAGGAGCCAAATCCACCGACTCTTCCTGCCATTTGTACACTTTGTTTTCCCTATAGTCTTTAAGGTCACGTTGATACTTTTAAATTTTCTTGGTTTTAGTATCCCTATCTAGTTTCTCTAGATGTTTCTGTACCTGTAAATTTTTCTCTTTGTATTGTAACCTTTCTTTAAAAGGTAAAATAGCTTCCTTCAGTGCAAAAAAATTTGATTTTCTAAAAAACGTAATTTAGCTTGTCTCCTGCCAATAATAGTGTCCAATAGTTTAAGTTCACAATCATGAAAGAAGTTATACCATTGGGCATCCAGATCAGGGTATTCAAGACCATCGTTGGGGCCTATGTCCCAACGTAAACGCCTAGGAGTCATTTTATTTTTAACATACTGTTCTAGTGTGGCTACATCCCACCAAGTACGGATTTTCTTATCCAAAGCACTTTTTAAGGATTTGAAATGATGTTCCAAATCCTTGAGTGCCAGATTTTCAACAGAAGCAAAAATATCAGTGGTGTCAGTTGGTCTACTATATATATATTAAAAAATATCCATTGCTGCGGGTGTGCCTTAAAAAGTGAAAAAGTGAAAATTGGTAACAAATACCTACTCGTGCATATGGGAGAAGTGGAGTCAAACAGGCCGAGGTCAGGTACAGGCAGCAAGCAGGAGAATACAAAGGCAATCCGGGTCGTAGGGAGATCAGGTACACAGGAACACAAGACAGGCAACGGGAACTATGGCACAGGGAGCTGTTGATCAGGCAGCACCGAGCAGAGTGCATGGCAAACCTAAATAGGCCGGTTGGCTCACAGGCACACGCGCACACCCGCGCACGCACGCGCCCACACGCCAGTACTCAGACCAGCGCCTACAAGAGCGTGTACAGCAGCGCGCACAGGAACGTGCGCGCCAACGCGTACCGGTGCGCACCAGCGTGCCCCAGGGTGGCCAGCACTGCGTCCAGCAAGGTGAGCTCTCTGACAGTGCTCCCTCTATAAGGGCAGCCTCTGGATGCCCAGTTGGGCCAGCTTGGAGACATGGACGTTCTTGAAAGTCTGTAAAAGTTCCGGAGCATGCAAATTGCTCTCTGGCTCCCAGGAGTTGTCTTCAGGACCATACCCCTTCCACTTAATAAGGTACTGGATTCCATTTCTCCTTTTCCTACAGTCTAGGATTGCTTCCACTTCAAATTCTTCTTCATTGTCAATTATGACAGGTTTGGGTGGACCGGTAGTGCGGCCAGTAAAAGGATTAGAGGTAGCAGGCTGCAGTAGCATCACTTGGAAGACCAGGTGCACTTTTAGAGAGTCAGGCAGATCAAGTTCATAGGTGACATCATTTATTTCCCTCTTTACCGTGAAAGGACCCATAAATTTAGGGCCCAATTTCCTAGAGGGGCAGACCATTTTTAGGTTCATTGTGGACAACCACACTTGGTTGCCGGGCTCCAAGATCAGTTCTCCATGCCTCTTTTTATCAAACATCTTTTTGTTGTAATCCTGGGATTTGGCCATAGTTTCTTGTAGAAGTTTATTGTTGGTGGAAAAAAAAACTCATGGTTTCAGAGACAGCAGGGACGGTACATTCAGGTATTGAAGTTGGCAGGAAAGATGGATGAAAACCGTAGTTAGCAAAAAATGGTATTTGATTAATGGCAGAGTGCAAGGAATTGTTGTAGCAGAATTCTGCAACAGGTAATAAAGAGACCCAGTCATCCTGAGAAAAGGCAGAGAAGCACTGGAGGTATTGCTCCAAGGTCTGGTTGGTTCTCTCAGTTTGCCTGTTCGTCTGGGGATGATAGGCTGATGAGAATGCCAATTCTATTTCGAGGGAACCACAGAGGGCCTTCCAGAACCTTGAGGTAAATTGGACACCCCAATCGGACACAATGCTTGATGGGACCCCATGCAGCCTAACAACTTCTTTGACAAAAATCTTTGCTGTATCCATAGCCGAAGGTGTACCTTTCATGGGGAAAAAGTGTGCCATTTTGGACAGCCTGTCCACCACAACAAAGATAGTAGAAAATCCCTTGGAGGGAGGAAGTTCCACGATGAAGTCCATCGATATCATTTTCCACGGCCTCTCTGGAACGGGTAAAGGTTTTAATAATCCCCAAGCCTTAGTCCTGCTGTTCTTACTTCGAGCATGTTGCATGAGTCCACAAAACTTTTACAGTCATAGGACAATTGAGGCCACCAGTAGGTGCGCTGTACCAGCTCTGTGGTCTTCAGGAAACCAAAATGTCCGGCCAATTTATGGTCATGGCAGAGTTCCATTACAGCTACCCTTAACTCCTCAGGAACCACGATCTTATCTTTTCGCCAAAACAGACCCTCTCTTAAATTGGTTTCAGGATACGGAAGCATTCCCACAGAGGCCTGTCTTATGCGGGAGACAAGGTCCCCTTGGAGGAGCAAGAAGTTCCCAGAAGGAAGGATCGTATCAGGAGGTAGGGTCTTCTCAGAAAACATACAGGAAAGAGCATCCAGCATAATGTTCTTGGAACCGGGTCTGTAAGTTATGTGAAACTGGAATCGGGAAAAAAAAGTGGTCATCTGGCCTGCCGTGTTCTTAGTCTTTTGGCTGTTCTCAAGTATTCCAGATTCTTGTGGTCGGTGTAGACCAAGATGGGATGTGCAGCACCCTCCAGCAGGTAACGCCATTCCTCCAGAGCCGCCTTGATGGCAAGAAGTTCTCGATCCCCCACATCGTAGTTTCTTTCTGACATTGAGAGTTTGCGTGAAAAGAACGCTACTGGATAGAGGAGGGCTTTGGCGCCCTGTCATTGAGAGAGCACCGCTCCCACTGCAATCTCCGAAGCGTCGACCTCCAAGACAAATGGCAGAACAGGATTAGGATGTTTCAGAATGGTAGCCGATGTGAATAGTTCTTTAAGTTTTTTGAAAACCGACTGGGCCTTAGAGGTCCAAGAGAATTGGGTTCCCTGCCTGGTCAATTCAGTAATCAGAGCAATTATCGTAGAAAAACCTCTGATGAACTTCCAATAAAAATTAGCGAAGCCAATAAAGCGCTGCATGCCTTTTTTATCCATCGGAGCAGGCCAGTCCAGAATAGCAGATACCTTTTGGGGATCCATCTTGATGCCCTCCACCGAAATGACTAGGCCCAAGAATTTAATGCACTGGCGTTCAAACTCACATTTTTCGAGTTTTGCATAAAGCCCATGTTGCCTGAGCTGGGTTAGAACATTGTAGACGTGTCTACGGTGGTCGGTTATTGAAGAGTAGGGATGAGCTGAACACCCCCCTGTTCGGTTCGCACCAGAACATGCGAACAGGCAAAAAATTTGTTTGAACAGGCGAACACCGTTATAGTCTATGGGACACGAACATGAATAATCAAAAGTGCTAATTTTAAAGGCTTATATGCAAGTTATTGTCATAAAAAGTGTTTGGGGACCTGGGTCCTGCCCCAGGGGACATGGATCAATGCAAAAAAAAGTTTTAAAAACAGCCGTTTTTTCGGGAGCAGTGATTTTAATAATGCTTAAAGTGAAACAATAAAAGTGTAATATCCCTTTAAATTTCATAGCTGGGGGGTGTCTATAGTATGCCTGTAAAGGGGCGCATGTTTTCCGTGTTTAGAACAGTCTGACAGCAAAATTACATTTCAAAGGAAAAAAGTCATTTAAAACTACTCGCGGCTATTAATGCATTGCCGGTCCGACAATACACATAGAAGTTCATTGATAAAAACAGCATGGGATTTCCCCACAGGGGAACCCCAAACCAAAATTTAAAAAAAAAATGATGTGGGGGTCCCCCTAAATTCCATACCAGGCCCTTCAGGTCTGGTATGGATATTAAGGGGAACCCCTGCCAATTTTTTTTTTAAATGACGTGGGGGGTCCCCCTAAATTTCATACCAGGCCCTTCAGGTCTGGTATGGATATTAAGGGGAACCCCATGCCAAAATTAAAAAAAAAAACAGTGTGGGGTCCACCCGAAAATCCATACCAGACCCTTATCCGAGCACGCAACCTGGCAGGCCGCAGGAAAAGAGGGGGGGACGAGAGAGCGTCCCCCCCTCCTGAACCGTACCAGGCCCCATGCCCTCAACATTGGGAGGGTGCTTTGGGGTAGCCCCCCAAAACACCTTGTCCCCATGTTGATGAGGACAAGGGCCTCATCCCCACAACCCTGGCCAGTGGTTGTGGGGGTCTGCGGGTGGGGGGCTTATTGGAATCTGGAAGCCCCCTTTAACAAGGGGACCCCCAGATCCCGGCCCTCCCCCCTGTGTGAAATGGTAAGGGGGTACCTACCATTTCACTAAAAAACTGTCAAAAATGTTAAAAATGACAAGAGACAGTTTTTGACAATCCCTTTATTTAATTGCTTCTTCTTTCTTCTTTCTTCTATCTTCTATCCTCCTTCATCTTCTTCTGGTTCTTCTGGTTCTTCCTCCGGTTTTCTCGTCCAGCATCTCCTCCGCGGCGTTTTCTTCCCTTCTTCTCCTCGGGCCGCTCTGCATCCATGGCATGGATCTTCTTCTCTTCATCTTCTTCTCTTCATCTTCTTCTCTTCATCTTCCTCTCTTCATCTTCTTGTCTTCATCTTCTTTTCGGCCGCTCCGCATCCATGACGGCATGGAGGGAGGTTCCCACTGTGTGACGCTTCTCCTCTTCTGACGGTTCTTAAATAATGGGGGGTGGGGCAACCCGGTGACCCCGCCCCATTTGACGCACGGTGACTTGACGGGACTTCCCTGTGGCGTCACGGGGAATGCCACAGGGAAGTCCCGTTATGTCCCCGTGCATCAGAGGGGGTGGGGTAACCGGTGGCCCAAATCCCGTTATTTAAGAACCGTCAGAAGAGGAGAAGCGTCACACAGCGGGAGCCTCCCTCCATGCATGGATGCGGAGCGGCCCAAAAAGAAGATGAAGAGAAGAAGATGAAGAGAAGACGATAAAGAGAAGAGCGGAAGCCTCCCTCCATGCCATGGATGCGGAGCGGCCCGAGGAGAAGAAGGGAAGAAGACGTGGAGGAGATGCTGGACGAGAACACCAGAGGAAGAACCAGAAGAACCAGAAGAAGAAGAAGATGAAGGAAGACAGAAGATAGAAGAAAGAAGAAGCATTTAAATAAAGGAATTGTCAAAAACTGTCTCTTGTCATTTTTAACATTTTTGACAGTTTTTTAGTGAAATGGTAGGGGTAAGTACCCCCTTACCATTTCACACAGGGGGGCCGGGATCTGGGGGTCCCCTTGTTAAAGGGGGCTTCCAGATTCTGATAAGCCCCCCGCTCGCAGATCCCCACAACCAGGGTTGTGGGGATGAGGCCCTTGTCCTCATCAACATGGGGACAGGGTGTTTTGAAGGCTACCCCAAAGCACCCTCCCAATGTTGAGGGCATGTGGCCTGGTATGGTTCAGGAGGGGGGGCGCTCTCTCGTCCCCCCCTCTTTTCCTGCGGCCTGCCAGGTTGCATGCTCGGATAAAGGTCTGGTATGGATTTTTGGGGGGACCCCACGCCGTTTTTTTTTTTTGTGCGGGGTTCCCCTTAATATCCATACTAGACCTGAAGGGCCTGGTATGGAATTTAGGGGGACCCCCACGTCATTTTTTTTATTACATTTTGGCCGGTATTTCCCTTAATATCCATACCAAACCTGAAGGGCCTGGTATGGAATTTAGGGGGACCCCCCACGTCATTTTTAAAAACAATTTTGGTTTGGGGTTCCCCTGTGGGGAATTCCCATGCCGTTTTTATCAATGAACTTCTATGTGTATTGTCGGACCGGCAATGCATTAATAGCGAGTAGTGTGTAGAATGACTTTTTTTCCTTTGAAATGTCATTTTGCTGTCAGACTGTTCTAAACATGGGAAACATGCGCCCCTTTACAGGCATACTATAGACACCCCCAGCTACGAAATTTAAAGGGATATTACACTTTTATTGTTTCACTTTAAGCATTATTAAAATCACTGCTCCCGAAAAAACGGCCGTTTTTAAAACTTTTTTGCATTGATACATGTCCCCTGGGGCAGGACCCAGGTCCCCAAACACTTTTTATGACAATACCATGCATATAAGCTTTTAAAATTAGCACTTTTGATTTCTCCCATAGACTTTTAAAGGGTGTTCCGCGGCATTCGAATTTGCCACGAACACCCCAAATTGTTTGCTGTTCGGCAAACTTGCGAGCAGCCCATGTTCGAGTCGAACATGAGTTCGACTCGAACTCGAAGCTCATCCCTAATGAAGAGGAGATCAAAATATCGTCAAGGTACACTATTACATACAAGTCCAGATAGTCACGGAAAATGTTGTTGACAAAATGTTGGAAAGTTGCGGGGGCGTTGCATAGACCAAATGGCATGACAAGGTACTCGAAGTGCCCGAATCGAGTACGGAAGGCTGTCTTCCATTCGTCCCCTTTTCTGATACGGATTAAGTTGTAAGCTCCGCCGAGGTCTAACTTCGTTAATATGACTGTGGTTCCTAACCTTTGAAAAAGTTCAGGTACTAGAGGCAAGGGATAGCGATTTTTAATAGTTATTTTGTTCAAGTCCCGATAGTCGATGCAGGGATGTAGTGAGTGGTCTTTCTTTTCAACAAAGAAGATGCCAGCACCGGCTGGGGAGGTAGCAGGACGAATGAACCCCTTTTCCAAATTTTCATCTATGTATGCCTTTAGTGTGTCTAACTCCTGCGCAGTTAGTGGGAAGATCCTCCCAAAAGGAACCTCGGTACCGGGTAACAGTTCTGTTGGGCAGTCATAAGGCCTGTGAGGGAGCAGAGTTTCTGCTCCTTTTTTACTGAACATGTCCAGAAAGTCCAGATAGGGTTCGGGAATGGACTGACGTAGTTCAGGATCTGAGTCCAAGCAAAGGAGTTGGGAAGTCACTTCAGAAGACCAATGTAAACAGTGCTGTTGGCAATACTCCGAGAGGAATTTACATTCTCCTGTGGCCCAGTTAATACTGGGATTATGGGCTTGCAGCCAGGGCATTCCCAGGATGATAGGGAAGAGAGGAGAAGAGATGGCATCCAGATGAAGAAGTTCCTGATGATGGGTGCCCATGGTGGCCAGCAAAGGGATGGTCTCCTGTGTGACCGGGCCAGAACTAAAGGTGGAACCATCCACCAGATGAACAGCAAGCCCCTGAGCATTGGGTTGAAGCGGGATACAGTGGTTGGCAGTGAAGGTCAAGTCGACGAAGCAGCTGCATGCACCGGAATCAATAATGACTGACACTGGAATATTCCTTCCTGGAAGCTGCAGAGTGATGGAAAGAGCAAGATGAGAACCAGGTTTTGGCAAAACAGATGCACACATTGAGGAGGCAGGGAGGCACTTACGCATCTTGTTGGGGCAGGCCCTCACATCATGCCCGGATTCACTGCAGTATAGGCACAGGTTGTGGGTTCGTCTGCGCAGCTTTTCCTCAGGAGTAAGCGTGGGCTGGAGCAAACCGAGCTGCATGGGCTTGGGGGCTTCTGGAGCTGGAACAGAAGAAGTGGGGGGAAACTGGCCAACAGGACTGGGAACCTTTGGTAACATCCAGGTGGGGCGGAGGTGGCTGGTAGACCTCTCTGACCGACGCTCTCTTAAGCGACAGTCAATCTGGATGGAGAGATTGATGAGCTCTTCCATGGACTGAGGTATCCCAACTCGTGCCAACACATCCTTGAGTGGGTCGGATAGCCCCATTCTGAACTGGTGATGCAGAGCGGCGTCCTTCCAGTCCATTTCAGAGCTCCAACATCTGAATTCCACCGCATAGTCTTCAGCCGCTCTGCGACCTTGTTGAAGAGAGTGCAGTGCAGCTTCAGCAGTCGCTGTCAGTTGAGGATCTTCAAATAGTTGGGACATCAACACTATCTGTTTCTCATATTCCGGTTCTTTCAAAAGAGTCTCATTGATCTTCCAGTACCATTCCCGGGGACCTGGGTCTCCCCATTCTATGACACAATTGGTTGGTGCATGGTTCGATAATGTAAATGACCCTATAGAGGTCTCCACTATACATGACAGGGCATTTTGAGAAACAAAGACATAGTCAATTCTGGTATATGTCTTATGCTTTCCTGAAAAGAAGGTATAATCCCTATCATGTACATGGAGAGTTCTCCAACTGTCCAATAATTGCAGGTCTTGAAGAAATCTCTTCGCTTTGCGCAAGATATATGGGAGGCACCTTTTGAAACGGCAGGCGTACGATCTAATGCCATTTAGAGACAATCTCCTCTCTCAACTGTTACTGCTCACACAGCACTGGGGTTACTGGCTCCTCCTACGCGTTAGATAACAAAGATTACCGCGCTTCCCAAAATATATTGAGCTGCAGTTTTAATGGTAGGCATACACAAATAATAAATCAAAATAATCAAAAGGAACCGCGCTAAAATTGAATGAATATGCTAATGTGAGTGAAACCACAAAATACAAACTTCATAAAAATTAATCATTTAGAGTGACTAGAAAAAAATGATAATAAATAAATAAAACATTGTGTAATACTAAAAGTCCCAACAAATTTGTGGTTGTATAATGAAATCAAAAATCAATAGTGACTTGAAATTATAAAAATGGATGACGATGATTGAGGAAAAAGAAATCCCTGGAGCCAAATAAATGTTCAAATGGTGATTATAAAGAGTTCATCGACAAACACCCAGTGAAAAATCTACCACCTATAAAAATGCACGCTTACCAGAGGTAAGCTATAAATCAGCTTAAATGTAGATATCCACTCAGTGGGGACAGCACCTTCAATCTCCACACAAAGGAAGGACAGGCAGGAACTCTCCATCCAGTGATTCCAAGCGTTCAGCAGGGGGAACCCAGAGGGATAAATAAGGGATAATTGCACTTAGAGCAAAAAAGCACAGATAGAAGCGTATCAAAGATAGAAAAGCCGGCCGGCCTGCATACACCCGTTCGCATTGGGATGAAAACGATGATGTCAGCGCGTCTGCCTTCCGACGTACGTTTCGTCCTATTGGACGTCGTCATGGGAACAGGCGACGCACTGACTCATCGCATAATACCTGGAAACTGAAAAATACTGACAAACAAATATGATTAATTGAATCTAAAAATCAATAAAATTATAACATATACAAAAAAACATCCGGAAACATGTAAGAAAGTTCCGCTATGCCATCTAGTGGAGAAAATGAAAAAGACATAAAAAACATAAACTAGATGAAGGGCGACTATGAGGCAATAAACATATTCCATAAATACATGGATACATAAGGCACCATGAGCCTCCTCTCTATGCGGTGTTAAAAAACCTCTTGAGCCTCATACCATTAGAAAGCCTCTGAAAATTCATAATATACATTATAGAAATAATTCCACAATATAATTAGGGGAAAAAAATTGAGAAAAAATATTTTGAAAAAATATTTAAACGATATCCTCTCAAAAATCAGTTGACAACCACAAAATCATTTCACTAATTCTTATTTTAGATACTGCTGCAGTTAAGCCTCCAGAGATTCAGAGCGAGTTTACAGAAAGTGGTATAATCAAAAAAAATCAAAAAAAATTTCCAATGGTTAAAAATGCCTAAAACTTCCCCCTCCATACTTTTATAGGTTAGATGATATTATCGTATAACCCCCAAACCACAAAGCGGTATTTATGAGACCTATAAATGAAGTGTTTATGAATTGTCTAAAAAAGCATTAAGATCTACCTCAATGTTAAGCCCAAAAGGGGTATAGCACCTCAATCTGTATATCCAGGCCATCTCAAGTCTAGAGATCCCCCGTAACAAGGAACCCCCCTCCAATGTGGGGTGTATCTGTCGATCCCCAGAAAGATGGTCTTGCTGGGGTCCTGATTATGCACCTCGAGATAATGTCTGGAGACCGGGTGTTTAGGGAAACCTGTTAGGATGTTAGTTATATGCTCATTAAGCCTTACAGAGAGGGGACGTTTGGTCCTCCCCACATATTGCAGCCCACAAGGACATTGGAGAAGATAAACAACACGTTCAGTGGAACACGTAATGAAAGATCTAATTTCAAATTCTGCCAAGGTGCTGGTGGAGGCAAACTTATGTGTTCTTCTATGCGTACATCCACTAAGGGAGCACACCCTACACTTCCTACATTGATAGAAGCCAGTCATATATTCAAAACAAACCCTTTTAACAGGAGGGGGGTCAAGGACATTGGGGGCCACTCTGCCTCTGAGAGAGGGGGCACCCTTATAAACCACCTGTGGCTTCGCTGGAAGAATGGTACCCAATACCTGGTCATTCGTAAGAACATGTCAATGTTTTCTGACCAATTTAGCCACATTCCTATGCTGTAAAGAATAGGTGGTAATAAAGGGGATCGAAGGTACCCTATCATGATTTGTAAGTATATTAACAATTTGCATCTCTATTTGTCCATTTTCCCCATACTTTTGTTGCTATACTGACATATTGCTATTGTTTCAACGCAGTTACACTGCATCAGACTCCTGACGATTGGTTTCAAGACAAGAAACGCGTAGAGTTAACATCTATTGATGCACACACTTATTCATTGTACTATGTACCATGTATTGTATTATTGTACTATGTACTTTCTCTTGTAAATGTACAACCATTATTCAAACCATGTCTGTAAACATACCTATTTTAACATGCTTTATGGTGGCCTAAACGTGTTCCTTTTATTATGTATTTGGTTTTAGGATCTATGTTATTAAAATTTATACCATCTTCTTCTTGCAACATATTCTGTGGGTATTATTACTCGGTACAGGATCCACCTTAGACATCTTACCATAACATTTCTTGTAATGTGGACACATTCACCAACATGCCTCACACAAAGTCCCGCCTTCATCCTCCATATTTTTTCTGTATCCATTGGGATGGAGGCATGTTGGTGCATTCAGATAAAAGCAAGTGGACAGGTCACAACCCCATTTTTGTTACATGATTACCAGGGTGGTAGACACCTGTTCCCTGTGACCTGACAAATCCACTTATCAAGTTCATACAAACCAACCCCATTCACTTTTCAATTATTCCATGCCAACCTACTTCCTATCCTATCAACTCTTTACTCTCGCTCATTATCTATCCTTTATTTTTGTTTTGTCGTCTCCCCCTTTTTCTTTGGTATCTTTTATGTCATAGAGACCCATGGTCCCCCTCTCGCCCACTGACCTATTTCAGTGCAAGAGTCACATTAATACTCTATATAGATACTGATACCGTTAAAATATTTAAATATTCCTTTGGTTTCTTTGCCCCTTCGCTTCCTTTTAGCTAAATAAACACTGATTCAATTCAGGGCTAAAAATCTTTGTCGTAGTTGTTTTCTCTTTAGTCAGGCAAACACTGATTTAATTCAGGGCTAAAGTTGTTGTTTTTTGTTTTTTGTTCTCTGTTCTTTGTGTATTGGTTTCTGTTGTTTTCCCTTTAGTCAGATAATATACTGATTCAATTCAGGGCTAAAGTTGCTTTTTGTTTCTGTTTTTATCCTTTTTTTATTTTTATACTTCATTTTTATTTTTGCCTCCTTGCTTTTGCTTTCCCTTTAGTCAGACAATATACTGATTCAATTCAGGGCTAAAGCTAATTACCTCCACACTCTCTTGCGTAATGATTTTATTCATTGCAAGATTGTGTGTCTATTGTGTCACTTT
This sequence comes from Lithobates clamitans, assembly GCA_037952925.1. NCBI lineage: Eukaryota > Metazoa > Chordata > Amphibia > Anura > Ranidae > Lithobates > Lithobates clamitans. The sequence goes on from JBBGZY010000415.1 coordinate 651,608, forward strand.
CTCTGCCAATCATTGATCTTATTTAGGGCAGAGATTACTTGCCTTCATATTTCTCGCTTACTTTGTTTTTTCCTTTTCTTTTCCTTTCTTCATTTCCGTATTATCTACACTTTATTTCCCATGACTATCCACATGTTCCATTTACCATTCCTTTGATGCAGTTGGTGCCGGGACCTATCTGGTCTATTTCCCGGGGTTGCGATGCGCCCAGTCCATGACCCGTCACCCGTCCCATTATCGACGGGGGCGGGCCCTGACCTCGACGCATCGGCGTCATGACTCCCACGTCCCCCTTCTGGCGCCGCTGGCTGCCGTAGGCGGGGTCTTTGGTGAATTACCATCCAGGGCCTTGCCGCTGCGGGGCTGGGAGGTGGCCGCAAGATGTTCCTCGCTGCCCCTCCCCCGTCGCGTCATCATGTCCGCTCATGACGTTGGCATGAGCACGCCCCTGGCCTATGGCTTTTTAACGGCTGTCAATGGCCAGGCACCTCGAGCGTTCGCCATGCTTCCTTGGGGCATGTTACCTGGCCCGGCAGTCTCACCACAGGTAATCTCCTTACACACCACCACACTGCTCCACTGACACCTGCAGTGGCTTCCTTTGTTGCACACACACATTACGGCTTACACACGCCTCTCTTTTGTCTCGGGTCTTTTCACACACTCATACCCACGTACACTTTGGGTCCCATTCTTTGCCTTTTTCCTTCTATATTCACTTCACACCCCTCACCTTAGTTCACTCACATATACATCTCCTTTTCATTTTTTATTTTTCACAGCCTTCCTCCCATTCCCTGGGCCCCGTCATCTGTCCCCGCTTGGCGACCTCTGTAGGTGCTTTGGCCATCCTGTCGGCCGAGGCCGACGGTCTTTTGGGGCGTGCTCTCTGCCTCAACCCCGGGGGAGACTTTGTGGACCCAGACCAACACTGCACTATAATGTACGGGTCATTATTTACCTATGCATCATTTGTAAGTATATTAACAATTTGCATCTCTATTTGTCCATTTTCCCCATACTTTTGTTGCTATACTGACATATTGCTATTGTTTCAACGCAGTTACACTGCATCAGACTCCTGACGATTGGTTTCAAGACAAGAAACGCGTAGAGTTAACATCTATTGATGCACACACTTATTCATTGTACTATGTACCATGTATTGTAATATTGTACTATGTACTTTCTCTTGTAAATGTACAACCATTATTCGAACCATGTCTGTAAACATACCTATTTTAACATGCTTTATGGTGGCCTAAACGTGTTCCTTTTATTATGTATTTGGTTTTAGGATCTATGTTATTAAACTTTATACCATCTTCTTCTTGCAACATATTCTGTGGGTATTATTACTCGGTACAGGATCCACCTTAGACATGTTACCATAACATTTCTTGTAATGTGGACACATTCACCAACATGCCTCACACAAAGTCCCGCCTTCATCCTCCATATTTTTTCTGTATCCATTGGGATGGAGGCATGTTGGTGCATTCAGATAAAAGCAAGTGGACAGGTCACAACCCCATTTTTGTCTAAAATAATAATGCCCCCCCTTTGTCCGCTAGTCTGATTACTAGGTTCTTATTCTCACATAAAGAGTTTAGACCTGACTTTAGATTTTTGTTAAAATGTACTCTTTTAAGGGGTAATTGTTCTAAATCCCTAAGTATTAAATCTTTAAACACCCCCAGGGAGGGGGCCATAGCCCCAGGGGGGTTAAAAAAGGGAAGCATTTGACAACCCCAAATGGCGGTATTCATTATAACTAATCTCAGCATTCAATACAGGGTTAGATGCCATATACCTTTTGATGTTAACCTTACGTACAAATTTATGTATGTCTATATAAGTTTGGAATTTATCCAAACCTCGAGGGGGTGCAAATTTAAGACCCTTATTAAGTAAAGATTTCTCCGGGTCACTTAAGGTGACTGAACTTAAATTAAAAATCCCATCACTGGTTACGGTTTTTTCCTTTTTAGATCACAGTCGCCTCCCCCCTCTACATCCTCTCTTTGGTCTGCCGACCTTTTGGTGCCCTGATTTGGCCTGTGAAAACCCCATTGTTGGTGATTGGAACCCGAAGGACCCCGATTGTTCACATCGACAATAGATCCCCCCAATCCAGAGTGTGACTGTAAAGCAACCCCATTTTGGCCATCCCTATAGTTGTAATTAGATAAGGGGCCCTCAAGATCACTAAGGGGGTAAAACTGATTGGAGGTACTAATATTGTAGTCAGGATAACCTCTTCTATTATTCATAGGCCCAGGGTTCTGAAACTCACGTATCTGCCCATCATAATAGCCTTGTTTAGAGCCATGGTCAGGACCATAAACTTGATCAGGGTAAGGTCCGAACTCAAAGGCTCGAGGAGACGGTAAATACTCATCATAAGTATTGTAATGGTCCTGTGACCTGCCCCCAAAGGGTCGAGCCAACATAGATCCGGTGTTGTTATAACTACTAACTCTACCACGTCCCCCATGATTGGGGTCACCCATCCCACGGGAACGTCGTGGTAGTGCAGACGGGTGGTTAGATGAAGTACCTCTCCTCCCTCCACCACCCCGTCTGGAGGGGGACTGTTGTGGTCCTTGTCTCAATCTCCCCAAGGGGCCATTATGGCCATCTGGAAATTGCCTTAAGTTGCTATGCTGTGGCGGAGGGGGGGCATATGCCACGGAAGGAGGCAGTCCCCCTGTGTTAGATAAACCTACCTCCATAGCACTAGTATTAATGGAGGTTTGTTCTGCTAGTAATTTCTTTTGCCATTCGAAAACCACTGCCTCTTGATAGTCCAGTAAATCTTTATTATATTTCTTTTTCTTTTTAGTTCTCTGGTCCCTCTCCTCCTTCTCCAACAGAGTGAGGAGAGAGAGAGATCTTTCTTTGTCCTCATTACTCTCCCTGAGGGGATTCAATTTTTCCTTAATGATTTTAATCTCTTCATCCAGTCTTGTAAGTTTAGCCCTTTTACGGCCAATGAGGATTTTTAGGAAGTCAATCCCTGCTGTATTGAAGTAACTAAACCATTCCTCAAGTTGGACGTCACCCTTCTGTGGGCTGACCTCCCACCTGAGGCTCCTGGGGACCATACCACCCTTCACATATGTATCAAGGTAGGCTATATCCCACTGAGTGTGTAGCTCAGATATTGTCAGATTTTTAAGCCTCATGAACAGGCCGCTGAGGTCACCCTCATCATCTTTATATATTTCAAACACACCATCAGTGTTAACCACCCTAGCGGCTCTGTAATCAAAAACGTCCATGGTTGGTGATTAGCAGACCAGATGTGAGCACCAGTCTTTATTGTTAACCACAGTGTGGAAAAACTAAAATGGGTAGCTGCAGTAAAAAACCAAAATAGCAAATAAACCAGAAAGATAACAAAAATTACCGCGCTTCCCAAAATATATTGAGCTGCAGTTCTAATGGTAGGCATACACAAATAATAAATCAAGATAATCAAAAGGAACCGTGCTAAAATTGAATGAATATGCTAATGTGAGTGAAACCACAAAATACAAACTTCATAAAAATTAATCATTTAGAGTGACCAGAAAAAAACGATAATAAATAAAATAAACATTGTGTAATATTAAAAGTCCCAACAAAATCGTGGTTGTATAATGAAACCAAAAATCAATAGTGACTTGAAATTATAAAAATGGATGACGATGATTGAGGAAAAAGAAATCCCTGGAGCCAAATAAATGTTCAAATGGTGATTATAAAGAGTTCATCGACAAACACCCAGTGAAAAATCCACCACCTATAAAAATGCACGCTTACCAAAGGTAAGCTATAAATCAGCTTAAATGTAGATATCCACTCAGTGGGGACAGCACCTTCAATCTCCACACAAAGGAAGGACAGGCAGGAACTCTCCGTCCAGTGATTCCAAGCAGTCAGCAGGGGGAACCCAGAGGGATAAAAGATATATTCTCCATAGTGTGAATCAGTATAAAATATTTATTAAAATAAGGGATAATTGCACTTACAGCAAAAAAGCACAGATAGAAGCGTATCAAAGATAGAACAGCCAGCCAGCCTGCATACACCCGTTCGCATTGGGATGAAAACGATGACGTCAGCGCGTCTGCCTTCCGACGTACGTTTCGTCCTATTGAACGTCATCATGGGAACGGGCAACGCACTGACTCATCGCTATTTATAGTACTAATACAAAACCACGCCTCGCTCTGAGGCTCGGGTGGCAACACCATAACATCCTCCCAGGAAACAGGAAGTGTATATATACTAACAATTGTGATAAAAAATTGAATGACCTAAGACCTGAATAAATAAATGAGAATAATACCGGGAAACTGAAAAATACTGACAAACAAATATGATTAATTGAATCTAAAAATCAATAAAATTATAACATATACAAAAAAACGACCGGAAACATGTAAGAATGTTCCGCTATGCCATCTAGTGGAGAAAATGAAAAAGACATAAAAAACATAAACTATATGTAGGGCGACTATGAGGCAATAAACATATTCTATAAATACATGGATACATAAGGCACCATGAGCCTCCTCTCTATGCGGTGTTAAAAAACCTCATGAGCCTCATACCATTAGAAAGCCTCCGAACATTCATAATATACATTATAGAAATAATTCCACGATATAATTAGGGGACAAAAATTGAGAAAAAATATTTTGATACATATGTGAAGGGTGGTATGGTCCCCAGGAGCCTCAGGTGGGAGGTCAGCCCACAGAAGGGTGACGTCCAACTTGAGGAATGGTTTAGTTACTTCAATACAGCAGGGATTGACTTCCTAAAATTCCTCATTGGCCGTAAAAGGGCTAAACTTACAAGACTGGATGAAGAGATTAAAACCATTAAGGAAAAATTGAATCCCCTCAGGGAGAGTAATGAGTACAAAGAAAGATCTCTCTCTCTCCTCACTCTGTTGGAGAAGGAGGAGAGAGACCAGAGAACTAAAAAGAAAAAGAAATATAATAGAGATTTACTGGACTATCAAGAGGCAGTGGTTTTCGAATGGCAAAAGAAATTACTAGCAGAACAAACCTCCATTAATACTAGTGCCATGGAGGTAGGTTTATCTAACACAGGGGGACTGCCTCCTTCCGTGGCATATGCCCCCCCTCCGCCACAGCTTAGCAACTTAAGGCAATTTCCAGGTGGCCATAATGGCCCCTTGGGGAGATTGAGACAAGGACCACAACAGTCCCCCTCCAGACGGGGTGGTGGAGGGAGGAGAGGTACTTCATCTAACCACCCGTCTGCACTACCACGACGTTCCCATGGGATGGGTGGCCCCAATCATGGGGGACGTGGTAGAGTTAGTAGTTATAACAACACCGGATCTATGTTGGCTCGACCCTTTGGGGGCAGGTCACAGGACCATTACAATACTTATGATGAGTATTTACCGTCTCCTCGAGCCTTTGAGTTCGGACCTTACCCTGATCAAGTTTATGGTCCTGACCATGGCTCTAAACAAGGCTATTATGATGGGCAGATACGTGAGTTTCAGAACCCTGGGCCTATGAATAATAGAAGAGGTTATCCTGACTACAATATTAGTACCTCCAATCAGTTTTACCCCCTTAGTGATCTTGAGGGCCCCTTATCTAATTACAACTATAGGGATGGCCAAAATGGGGTTGCTTTACAGTCACACTCTGGATTGGGGGGATCTATTGTCGATGTGAACAATCGGGGTCCTTCGGGTTCCAATCACCAACAATGGGGTTTTCACAGGCCAAATCAGGGCACCAAAAGGTCGGCAGACCAAAGAGAGGATGTAGAGGGGGGAGGCGACTGTGATCTAAAAAGGAAAAAACCGTAACCAGTGATGGGATTTTTAATTTAAGTTCAGTCACCTTAAGTGACCCGGAGAAATCTTTACTTAATAAGGGTCTTAAATTTGCACCCCCTCGAGGTTTGGATAAATTCCAAACTTATATAGACATACATAAATTTGTACGTAAGGTTAACATCAAAAGGTATATGGCATCTAACCCTGTATTGAATGCTGAGATTAGTTATAATGAATACCGCCATTTGGGGTTGTCAAATGCTTCCCTTTTTTAACCCCCCTGGGGCTATGGCCCCCTCCCTGGGGGTGTTTAAAGATTTAATAAGTTTATGGTCCTGACCATGGCTCTAAACAAGGCTATTATGATGGGCAGATACGTGAGTTTCAGAACCCTGGGCCTATGAATAATAGAAGAGGTTATCCTGACTACAATATTAGTACCTCCAATCAGTTTTTTTTTTTTTTTCCATAAAAATTTTATTCAGTTTAAAGACATACATAAACAGAACAAGTCCGGTACATACTTTTTATAACAAAATGTATATATGACATCAAAATGGCACTCTTTAAAGATACTAAGGGAGACATTCTGATACATAATGAACAAGAACTGAACTTGTAATATACTAATAGTGTGTGGGGGCAGAGGATCTCTTTCTCATTTTTTCACCCCCCCTCCCCCTTTGGATACCAACCAAATAAGGGGACAGACAAATGGTTCATTCTTGACTAAGAAATAATGCTATGTGCATCACTATGAGGCTAATCAGGTATCAAAAGGAGGGTACATAACGTAGAGTAAAACATGTATGTTCGTTTAGCATCTTATGAAAGAATATGCCTAGCAACAGAAAGAAATAGAAGGAATAGAGAAAGAAAAGTACAAACAGAAGAGGGGACTAAGGGAAAAGGGATAAGGAGTGGAAGATAAGAGCGAGAGGGGAACCTGTAGGGGGGAAGAACAAAAAAAAAAGAAAAGAGGGGGGTATCGGAAGGAGATTAAAGTGGACCCACGTTTGCCCCCCCTCAACCCCATCCCCCAGTACCCCATCCAAAAAAAAACGTAAAGGTCATTTAACCACTCTGCGAGGTGTATTGACGGTATCTCTCGGTGGTAGTAAAGTGTGACCAGCAGGCCCAAAGTATAGAGAATTTATGAACTCTGTCTTGTGCAATATAAATCAGTTCCTCCATCTCTTTAATATTTGATATTTTTGCGAACCATTCCCTGATTGTTGGAGCATGAGTGGACTGCCACAATTTGGGCATACAAAGTTTGGCCGCGTTGACCATATGCATGGCAAGAGATTTAAAATAGTCCCTTCTGGGGAGAGAGGTATGATGTAGGAGAAATTGGGCTGGGGTATAGTACAAATTTAATCTCGTGACGTGTGTGATGATACTGTGAACCTCCCTCCAAAAAGGTTGAAGGATCTCACAACCCCACCACACGTGCAGCATAGTGCCTATCTCCATGCCACACCTCCAACAGGTGTTAGGGATGGCAGGCGAGAACATGTGTAGACGTGAAGGGGTTCTGTACCATCTAGTGATCACTTTATAGCAGTTTTCTTGGATAGCCACATTTAGCGACCCTTTATGTGTGTAGTCATGAATAGCGTTCCAGTCTTCCGTAGTCAGTGGAGTGTTTAGGTCTCTGGTCCAAGACAATTGTGAGGGAGTCGGGGTCTCGGTAGGTGTTTCCGATATCAGGGTGTGTAGGAGAGAAATTAAGTGTCTCTGCGGTATTTTGCGATGGCATAAGGTCTCGAAAGGTGTGAGGTGTCTTGTCCATTTTGTTAGCGGGGCCTGAGTCTCCAGAAAATGTCTAATCTGTCTGTAGGTCCAGAAGGAAAAGGAGGAAGTTCTAGAAAGCGCCCTCAGTGTTTCTAAGGAGATTGGTTTTCCACTGGAGAAAAACTGCTGAGCCAACACATCCTCAAAGGGCCATTCCTGTTTGAGAAAGCTGCTGGATATCCCAGGTGGGAATTCTGGGTTTCCTCTAAGGGTCGTTAGAGGGCTTGGGGAAGAAGTGGAGTTGTCACTTAGCAAGGACTTCTTGTGAGCTAAAAGAGATGGATAAATTAGCGGGTGAGACAAGACGGGGTGTAACCAGTTTTTGGAGGGGAGCCAAGGAAGGAGATGGAGCGGCCCAGAAACAAAGGCACCTTCAAGGAATACCCATGACTTGAGAGGGGCATGGATATTCCAATCCGCGATTCTTGTAAGATGGCAAGCCATGTAGTACTTATATAAATCAGGCAATCCTATCCCTCCCTTCGATTTGGCTAGCATGAGGCGTGCGTATTTAATGCGAGGAGGAGAATTTCTCCAAAGGAAGACAGAACAAGCCTTCCGATAGGTCGCAAAAAAAGATGCCGATAACGAGATCGGGACTGCTTGCATTAAGTAAAGTATACGAGGTAAAATTATCATTTTGATCATGGCAGAGCGACCAAACCATGAAACATTTAAGCCTGACCACTCCTTTAAAAGTTTTTGGATCTTCATAATTGCCGGATGATGGTTAACAAGATAGAGATCAGATAGCCGGGTAGGAATTTGGATGCCCAGATATGTGATCACATTCCTATCCCATCTAAAGGGGAACATATCTTGGCAGTGGGTCATTTCCTGGGAAGGGAGCGTGATATTTAGAGCTTGGGACTTGGAATAATTAATTTTCAGGTTAGAAATTTTCCCAAATGACTGTAAGTCTTTGAGGAGGTTCGGTAGGGAGATGCGGGGCGTTTTTAGTGATAGGAGAATGTCGTCAGCAAAAGCTGCTACCTTAAACTCCCTCTCCTTCACTGTTATCCCTTGTATGTTTGGATTATCTCTCAATCTGTTGAGGAGGGGTTCTAAAGTCAAAATATAAATTAAAGGGGAAAGGGGGCATCCCTGGCGCGTGCCGTTGCTGATAGGGAAGGCGTTCAACCGGTGGCCAATAATCCTCACAGCTGCAGAGGGATCGGAGTATAGAGCCATTACATGTGACAGCATGCGGCATCCCAGCCCGATAGCTAGTAGGACCTCCCGCATGTAGTCCCAAGCCACCCTGTCGAACGCCTTCTCAGCGTCTAATGAAAGGAGAAATCCCTGGGTCTTAGATGTTGTGAGCCAGTGATGTAAATTCAGCGTGCGGATGGTATTATCTCTGGCTTCTCTGCCAGGGACGAAACCCACTTGGTAAAGAGAGATGAGGTTGGGAATGAGGGGCGATAATCTGTTGGCCAGGATTTTTCCGTATAATTTGACATCAACATTTAAAAGTGATATCGGTCTGTAATTTGCGACCAATTCTGGGTCCTTACCTTCCTTAGGTATTACTGTTATGTGAGCCGTCAGCATGCCCTTTGGTCTAGTCTGGGGGTCTGAAAAAGTATTGAAGGTCTCTATAAGGTTACGCGTAAGGGTATCAGCGAAGGCTCGATAATACTGGAGAGTAAAGCCATCTGGGCCTGGACTTTTGCCCACTTTCATTTGTTTCAAGGCCGTCTCTAGTTCTGTCGTCGAGATACAATTCTCAAGGTCAAGAGTCTGTTGGGAGGTAATTGGTTTTGGACTGTACTGCGAGAGAAAATCTTTAATAAGTTTAGAGCGTGTTTCAGGAGTGGTTTGAGTCAAGTGGTTGGTCTGCAGATTATAAAGGCCAAAATAGAATTTCTCAAATTCCTTGGCTATTTCTTCATTCTTGGTCCGGAGAGTTCCCCCAGGGTCCCGAATGTGGTGAATTATAGATGAGCTTTTAGAATTTTGTATCGACCGAGCCAAGAGTCGGCCACACTTGTTGCCCTGCTCATAGAAAACTCTCTGGCCAAGAATGTATCTTCTCTTGACGCCTCTGTCTAACTCCTCCAACAACTGAGTGCGTGCGTGTGTTAAGCTTTGAAGAGTGGATTGTGCTTGTGTCAGTTTGTGTGTTTTCTCTAAGGATTTAATTGTATTTAAAAGGGAATTAATAGTTTCTTGTTGTTGTCGTTTAGCTTTTGCAGCCAGTGAAATCAGTTCCCCTCTTATAACACATTTGTGGGCTTCCCAGATAGAGATTGGTGAGATTTCTGGGTTCAGGTTTTCAGCGAAATATTGTCGGAGTCTTGTGTGAATGTGCTCTAAAACAACTTCATCCTTAAGTAAAGAAGGATTCAATCTCCAAATCTTAGTTCTGAAATCTGTATCAGGGAAGGACAGAGTAAGTGTTACCGAGTGGTGGTCAGAAAGGAACATGGGCTCTATAGTGGACTGGTGAAGGATGGGCAAGTCAGTCTGGGAAATAAAGAAATAATCGATCCTAGAATACTTCTGATGTGGGGCTGAGTAAAATGTGTAGTCCTTGACCGAGGGATGCAAGGTACGCCAAGCATCATGGAGGGCTAATTTATGGAGCTGCGTTTTAATTTGTCCTAGTGCTCTGTATGTTAGGGTAGATGTACCCGAGGAGGAGTCTAGTATCGGGTGCAGGGGGACATTAAAATCCCCTCCCAACACAACCAATCCTCTCCGAAAAGAGGTTAGGAGATCGCATATCTTCCTAAAGAATGCCACTTGATGGTTATTAGGGCAATAAATGTTGGCTAGGGTGATTGGTTTGGAAGCGTAGGTCCCCTTAAGAAAAATAAATCTTCCTTCTGGGTCTATGAACGAGTCTGTTAGGTGAAAGTTAGCATTTTTGGCGATAAGTATTGAGACTACTTTGGTTTTAGCCTCAGGATTCGTAGCGTGGACTGCAGTGCGGTATATGTGGTTGGAGAGTTTAGGGGTTGCATCAGAGCGAAAATGAGTCTCTTGTAAAAAAATAAAATGTGCTTTGTGTTTAGTGAGAGACGTTAGTACTTGCGACCTTTTTTCCGTTTGATTTAGGCCCTTAACATTAAGGGAGATACATTTCAACGTCAGGGAGCATGCTGCTGCTATTTTTGAATTCATAGTTAATTTGAATCAGGTCAATTACTCTACCACCGTTATCTTGGGGTTTAAAAAACTTCCGGGGGATGGGTCCGGGGAGCTCGCGTGGGCCCAAGAAGATAGAGGGTAATGTGGAATCGTCCACTGAAGAGAATTAAAGTTAGACACCAGGGGTAAGGGACAGAGCAGGCAATCGGTCGAGCAGGGGACAGGAAGGGAGGAAGAGAAAAAAAAAAGAAGGGGGGGGGGTACAGATAGGAAAGTAAGTTAGACCAGAGGTGGAAATAGGGTATCTATTCCACCTGGAAGAGAAAAATCAGGGGTGTCAGCTTACGTCCACAATTGGACTGCTGTGTGGGGGTGAAAGGATGAACGGAAACCACAGGTCGTCTACGACCCAGGAATCTGGTATGTTGGTCTTAAGGGTATGTATAGAGAGCCTACTACATAGCAGGAGTGATATCATAAGTGAGCCAAGATTCAACATGTTGTATATCTATGTTATTAACTCATAACGATAACAATAAAGGATCCAGTATAACAAATAAAACAATAATACCGGTCAGAACAAGCAATCTGTGTTGAGCATGAGCATGACTGCCAGGGATCGCCATAGTGGTATCCAATGCCAAAGTTGGAGTACATCTTAAATTTTACATTGATATTAATATTAATGTTAATAATAGTAATATTGATATTATCTAAGAAAAGGAAAAGACACTAGAGAGGGAGGAAGGAATTGCTGCTCACCCCTTAGGTATTAGAACAAAAGAGAGAAAGGTTTCCCCACAGGCGGGGTTTTTAGGCAGCACAGTAATAGGTGTAGTCAGTATTGTATGAAAAAATACAATTTTATTGAAAAATATACCATAAGTTAAAAACAATGAGCTCCAGTGGAGGAGTGCTTAAAAGCTAAGTAGCTGGACATACAATGGCAGACATATATTCATAACAAATCCTATCATGAACATAAGACCTGACGCGTTTCAACCCTTAATAGTTGGGGTCTTCTTCAGAGGTTCGGTCTGCTAGAAAGAACATATAAATAGCATTGGTATATACATACATCGCTTACATTGTATAACAGTAACCACATTCATCATGTAATGCACCAATACAGTATAGTTACCAAGTGGTGTATGTCCAACAGAGGAGAGAAAACTTCCCACATGGAGGTCCCTTAGAAAGATATGCTGTGTTTCCCTCACAGTCTGAGGGAGAATTCCGGATGCCTCCACCACCACCTCAACCCAGACCGGGGTAGCGAGAGGCGAAAGTGACTTGCGAGAGGCCACACACTGGGGCACCGCCCGCCAGAGCAAACAGCCGGCCGACGAGCACAAAACCTAGGATGAGAGCTTTATGAGACAGGCCAAATGCACACCCAAGAGATAATAATCAGATTCTTCAGATTTTTTGTGGACAGAAACAACCACCAAGGGACCGAGGTCACCCATATATAATATATAATATCTATGGTACATGTGGTTCAAATCAAACCAGAGAGAGTTTCCAACCATATTTATATGGTATATCTTTGGAGGCTAGTAAATAGTATCTAACTATGGAAAAATTGGCAGAAGTGCTCTTTCCATATACAAATGAAATAGGTAGTGAAGGGTGTGATAGGATGTGAAAAAGATAAAAGCATACAATCAGCATGGAAGAGAGAGTGAGGTATAGGGGAGGAAAAGTGCAGTGAAGTGTGCATTACATGATGAATGTGGTTACTGTTATACAATGTAAGCGATGTATGTATATACCAATGCTATTTATATGTTCTTTCTAGCAGACCGAACCTCTGAAGAAGACCCCAACTATTAAGGGTTGAAACGCGTCAGGTCTTATGTTCATGATAGGATTTGTTATGAATATATGTCTGCCATTGTATGTCCAGCTACTTAGCTTTTAAGCACTCCTCCACTGGAGCTCATTGTTTTTAACTTATGGTATATTTTTCAATAAAATTGTATTTTTTCATACAATACTGACTACACCTATTACTGTGCTGCCTAAAAACCCCGCCTGTGGGGAAACCTTTCTCTCTTTTATTGATATTATCTTACCCTCCTAGTCCCTATCAGTAATTTAAACTAAATACCTGGGGGGAATAGGTTTTGGAAAGGGATGAGGGGAGGGACGGGGGGGTGAGAGCAAGGGGGAGGGAGGGGGAGGGCAAGGGGGAAAGGAGTGGGAAGGTATGGGGAAGGTGAGGGAGAGTGGGGGGGAAAGGAGGGAAGGGTAGATGGTGGGCTGGGGGGGTAGGGAGGCACTTAATATTATTAAAAGGTTGCGTTTTTAATTTTCGTTCAGCCCTATGATCCCATTTAGACTCACAGGGGGATCGAAAACTTGTCGCCCTAGGTTGATACGCTTCACGAAGTTTCTCTAGACCTAATAACAAAATTCCAGGGTCACTTCTTGCCCCAATATTTTCCAAGGTTGAGGAACAGCTATCTGCATAGGTACATATTTGTGAATACTATAACATCAGGTAAGTATACGTGACAGAGCTGATATCATCTCTAGAAATCCCTTTATGTTCGGTGTTAAAGGTAGAGATACGGAAACAGGATTATGTTTGTACTTATCTCCCTGGTTCTTGAGTCTTGCTCGAACAGCAATTAAAGGTTTTGAGGCGGGTACAAGGATCGATGTCATCTGTCACGATCGTAGTAGAACCTAGGGGATAAGACAAAGGCTAAAGTTGCTCCTTGAGTGGAGCCTGTGTTGGATAAGGAAGGGCCATAAGTTTGCTTTCCGCGGAACCCAACAACGTGTGATGGGGTAGGTAAGACGTCCGTGAAGCAAATGTTTCTTCTTCTCTCCCGCTAGGTGGATCATGGTCCAAGGTGTGTGCTATGTGCATCAAAAAAACCAAAAAAAACAAAACAAAACACATTGCTATATCTATGGCAGCGTCGCGTCTATAATACCCAATGAGTGGGGGATACATGTTGGGGGTCCTAAGAGCGCATCCGTTCGATGTAACGTTAGGAGTATATGGAATATATCCGGGGATCAAAAATTTAAGCTTCCCTTAGAAGGTGGTGATGCAGGTAAGATGTCTCTGGAATTGAAGTCATACTCACGGCGGCAATCCATTGCAGTGTCGTGATGTGCGGTTCATGCTTCCTGCAGAGCCCTTCTCCCTGGAGGTGAGGCGGGGGAACTTGGACTTCGCTGGTACAAATCCCGACGAGACGATCTTGGGGTTGGAGAAGATCTATCTGTTCGGTGTCTGCGCGATCGCTGTCTTTGTGCTTTAGGGGAGGGGTTGAGCGATACCGGGAGCCACGGTTCAGCTGGAAAATAGAAAGAGCCCCACTCCGGCAGTTTAATACGCTTAAGAGGGGAACCTAAGCCTCTAACGTTCCATGAAATTATTGGCAGTTCAGCCATTGGGCAAACCGGTGTATGGCCTTAAGGAGCAAGGCAGTACAGGATTCATAACCACAAAGTTCCTGAACTCATCTACTTCTGCCGGGCAAAGTGGTATTGGGGGATCCTCTCCCCAAAGATGTGGTGTGTCTTTGGACAGCGCATTCTGCTTCCGGTCAGAGAGAACAAACCTAGATCACCAGTCAGTGACATCGGTAATAAATAGTGGTATTATGCAGCACTTCCAGCAAAGGATTCTTCGGTAGTGTATTCCTTGGTATAAGTAAAAAAACATAGAAAAAAAAACACAAAACCAGGCTGTCAACAGGACACGCCCATACAAATGAAGTTGAAACCAAAGCCAACGTGGCTTGCTCACTTTATCTCTCACGTAGAAAGAACGCATTTTCTCTTGCATACTTCACAAGATAGCTCACTGTTCGTGTAACGATATCAAGGTTCCCAGCAGCATAAAGCAAAAACATTCCCCAAAGTAAAAAAGTGTGGGTAATAACAAACTGCAGGATCCAAAGGGGAGAATCAGCACCATCCTAAAGGGGGATAAGTGAGCTATCGACAGTTCTACTGTAATGCAGTATGGTGGGGTTCCAGAAGATATCAATATTATGGGTGTCAGGCAGGTCTGTCCTCATCTTCTCTGTCTCGTTGTCTTAAGGCCTGTTCATTACAGTCAAGCCACATAGCTGCATCTTGGGCTGATTCGAAGAAATGAGCTTGTTTGTCAGCGGTGACTCTCAGCTTAGCCGGGTACAGCATGGCATATGGAAGCTGCAGAGCCCGTAGGCACCTTTTCACATCTGAGAACTTGGCCCTGTGTTTTTGTTCCTCCGTGGAGAAGTCAGGGTAGAACGACACTCTGACCCCGTTCACCTGGACATTAGCCTTTTCTCGTGCATTCCTCAGAACTGCTTCTCTGTCTCTGTAATGCAAAAGCCGGGCAAGGATGGGTCTGGGGGGGCTCTCGGTTGTGGCGGGCGACCTGGAGTTCGGTGCGCCCTCTCCACTGTGAAGAAGGGGGAAAAGGCTTCTCTTCCAAATATCTCAACCAGCCAGGTCTCAACAAACGTGGTGGCATCCCTTCCCTCCGTTTTCTCTGGCAGGCCTACAATGCGTATATTGTTACGTCTTAAGCCTTTTTCCATATCATCCGCTCTGTTATTGGTATCTTTAGCAAGTTGATAGGCCGCATGTGCCTCACTAGCCACTGGCGGGAGTTCGTCTTCAATATCGCTTACTCTGCTTTCCACTGTGGTCGTACGCTCTCTATTTTTCTGCAAGTCCTGTCTCAACAAGGATACATCCTCTCTCAGCCCCCCAAATTGCTCTTTGATAGTGTTCACAGAAGCTGTGCAGACATGCACAGCTTTAAGTATGTCAGCTAGAGTTGGCTGCTCAGTCTCTTCACTGTCTGTGTCTGTGTAGAGAGGAGGGGGCCGCTCTGCTGTATCATCCACCTCTCCCTGCATGTCATTGTATAATGTGTCCATCTCTCCCATCTCATGTGCCTCTGCCTGGGACAGTGTAGCAGACCCCCCTGCTTCTTGTGCCCCAGCTTTTGGGCATAATACACCATGTGCCTCAGGTATTCCTTACCCTGTAACTTCTGTGCCTTCTTGCTAGCCGCATCCTTGTACTTTTCATTGCCCCTCGGTGTGCGCTGTGCCAGAGCCGCGGCGGTGCCATCTTGGATTTCGGAGGTCATGTTTTCCTCCTTTTTCTTTGCTTTCCCTCTTGTGCACAGGGCCAGTGGATGGTCCGGGAGGGTGAGCGGGTCGGTAGCCAGCTGGAACGCCGTTTTTTGTCACCGGATCGATGCTGGGAAAGGATCGATTCAATGTGCTGAAGTGGAGCTGTGAGAAACACTTCCTCTCACATGCCGGTCCTGGCCACACCCCAGTCATATATATTTTAATAGAAAGGAGCTCTCATTTATATTTGCATAGTCCTTACTGATTTACATCAGCAGAACAAATGCAGGAAGTGATGTGCGCAAATGGGCCAGAAGCAAATGTTTGATGTCAAACAAATCAATGAAACCCACCCACACCAAATCTAACTACCACATCCTACCCCACATTGAGTAATCACAAGTACATATCCTACACTTACCCAGCAAATGAACAGCACCTTCTCTTTGCTAAAGAGGGACCTCACCATGTCCACCTAGATGGAGATCCTAAACAGCACAGGAACTGCCGGGTGATTACAATGACTCATTTCTGGGTCAGAAGGTGAAACCACGTTCTTTTGATCGCAGCTGCAAATATTTGATCGCAACCACGATTAGAATTTTTTTCTTTTCATTTATTTGCAGATATGCAAATTTGTATTTCTACATATGATATTTGAACGTAAACTTAAGGGTGTTCAAAAAGAAATGGTGTCCCTGGGATAGCAGCAGGTGAATTACAAAGACAAAGGCCCAGTTTGTGCCCTGGTTCACACTGACAGCGGGAGGAAATCGTGCAAGTTCAGCTGAACTCACCCGATTTCATTCACGCATGTCAGTCCCGACTGCGCGGGGGGGGGATGTCAGAGACTTCTGTACAGATTTCTGCACTGTCAATAAAAATCTCACTCAAGTCGCCAAAAAGTAGTACAGAAACTAATCTTGGAAATTGCAGCACCGCACAAATTAGAATGGTGCAATTGCTGCCAATTTGACATGTCAAATCACCCTAATGTGAACCAGGGCTGACACATACAACACTGCCTATCCACTAGCTGAATTCATTACCTGCAATTCTCCACAGCTGTTATATGTAAAAATTCCATCTTTACCATTTACTTGCAGGTGTGCTGAAGAGATTATTTTTTTTGTCGCACAAATACATATAGAAATGATAAGGTATACAAGAAAGATATTACCGTTCCCCAAAACGACCACCCCCAAAACTAATTAAAAAGAAGAAAAAAAAAACACAACAAACAAGCTCAATAATGTTCCTTTATTATGCCAGCAGAAACATAATTATGTACATTCATTTACTAGCTTCAGAAAAAAGTTCTACAAGATACATGGTGCTACATTAAGCAAAACAGTTAGCAATTGGGTTTTAAGGGCCCTGCTCATAGGAGCTTACGATCTAAAATTTGTCAAAACCTTAGAGTGGACACAGCTTCACTTTCAGTGTATAACGGGTAACATTTCATACTACAACTCACCCACCAGCCCACATCATTTTTATCTGCAAGATTATAGAAACATACTTAACAGTCATTCTTAAAAAGCGTTCGAACATAATATTAAAAAAGGCATATATTCAAAATATAACACCCACCACCAGCCCACAATCCACACACATACATAGGTGACCATGTTCTGCTGGAAGCTGCATTTCTGTGTACATGATTAAGCAATGAGATCAAAGATTAGAAGGTCAGCACATGCTCCCAAACCATGTTTGCATGGTCAGACAGGAACAATACACACACCAACATTGACAGCATGGCCACATAAATCCACTTTTGATGCAACGAAATGCACAAGAATTTCAGCAAACAGCCCTAGTTATGCGTTTGTCAATATGCACAATATCATTCCTTCTCCCAACGCTGTATCCTGACCTAGGCTGAAAAGGCCCAAGCCTAGGGCAGCATGGAAAGAGTCCCAGCCAGCTTGCGCTACACTGTTATGCTCGTACACACGATCGGACATTCCAACAACAAACTCCATGGATTTTTTCTGATGGATGTTGGCTCAAACTTGTCTTGCATACACACCGTCACACAAATCTTGTCGGAAATTCCGAACATCAAGAACGTGGTGATGTATAACACGTACGACGAGATGAGAAAAATTGAGTTCACAAGCCAGTGTGGCTCCTCTGCTTGATTCCGAGCATGTGTGTAACTTTGTGCATCAGAATTGTGTACACATGATCGGAATTTACGACAATGGAGTTTGTTGTTGGAAAATTTGAGATCCAGATTTCAAATTTTGTGTGACAGAAATTCTGATGGAAAATGTCTGATGAAGCCTACACACGGTTGGAATTTCCGACAACAAGCTCCCATTGAACATTTTCAGTCAGAAAACCGACCGTGTGTACAGGGCATTAAGTGTAACACCAGACTTATGGGGCAGACTGGGCTGCGAGGCAAATTAGTCTAGCGCCCCCATAAAGCGGCCGCACTAATTCCGGTATGTGGGCGGCTGGCAATCCGCAACTGTGGGGGGGCACCACTTCTAATTTTGACTGTCCTCTCATCCTGGACCACAAACCTTCCTCACTATGCTATGTTTTCTGCTGCACCATTGGCATGGTTATATCTTCTTAGTCCTCTCTATAAAATTTTTAGAAATTTGTGCTTAAAGTAGAACTATAGGCAACACTTTTTTTTCATTTTGGATAGAGTAAGGGAGGTTTATAACCCCTGTAAGTTTATTTTTTACCATCCCTGCCCCATTTCAGAGATTTCCCTTCACATCCCATAGCCAAACAGGACATGAGAGGAAATCTATTCAAATTAAGGGAATCCAATGCCCCCCCAGGCCCTCAGAACTAGTGTCCCCACTTGAGAGGAAGGGGTGGGTCATTTTTAAATTAGGGGGAGCACGGGTTTAGTCAGGCCTAGGGAAGCACAAAACCTAAATACACTACTGCCTTCTCCCCCACAAATCACAGCAAAAAAACATGGCCTTCTCAGACCAAACGAACCCCCCCTACTGCAGCCCTTTATATAAGATAGGTTGTATTGTTAGCACACTGACACGCGCCCAATAGAAGTATATGCCCACCAGTATCTTTCAATCTACTCTTCATGTATGTCAAAAGTGATTGCATCTGATGAGCAGGAACACATAATACTATTTGCAACTGTGTTAGCCCTTGGCTATGTGCATCAAATCTCCAACTACAGGCCAAAGAACGAAGTCCATTTACATGCACATAAACAAAGCAACAGTTTTCTAAGCATATGTACCTGTGTAGTGTAAACCCTACAATTTTAAATGTCCAAGTCCCTGGGCATGATTAGTGCTAACAAACATAAACATCAGTCTCTGGATGCAATGAGCTTCCAATCTAAAGTCCAAAACTAACTTTCTTACATTAGAGACTATTTCGACGGTAGACAAATAAAATGCCAGCATGTCTTTGGATTGTGGTGAGAAACACACACAGTGAGAACATATAAACTTCAACACAAGGATTAGGATGTTGGGGAATTGAACCAGCAACTCCCAGGGCTGCTAGATGGAATTGCTACCCATTTAGCCAGCGAGCAGCCTCACACATGTTGTCTGCATCTCTGTGGTGTGAACCACCCCTAATTCCATAGCCATGCTCAGTGTCACAAGCAATATACAATATATTGTCCGAAGTATTGGGACACATGCCTTTATACGCACTTGAACTGTAATGACCTCCCAGTCTTAGTCTGTAGGGTTCAAAATTCATTTGGTCCACCCTTTGCAGCTATAACAGCTTCAGCTCTTCTGGGAATGCTGTCCACAAGGTTTAGGAGTGTGTCTATGGGAATGTTTGACCATTCTTTCATAAGTGCATTTGTGACATTTTCTGCCTGTCTTATTCCTGTCCCTGATCTTCCAGTACTGCAGTGGTTAACAGATTCTGGTCTTCAAGAAGAACAGCAGTACAATGAGTCCAATGGGGAAAAACACCCTCCTTCTTTGTCCTCCATTGAGAAAAGCTCTTTACTTGATTATACTACTTGTAACAAGATCTGTGAATGGGTTAGATAATCCTTTGAATGAAGAAACCCTCCCCTACTCACTGATCATGTTACAAGCAATTGATGAGTAAACTTTTCTCAATGAAGTAGAAGGAAGGAGAGAGCATGTTCCTGTGGGACTATATGTACTGCTGTTCTGCCTGAAGATGAAAAGCTGTTAACCATTGCAGTGCTGTAAGTTCAAAGCCACTTTACATGGAGGCATGCCTATGGGCTCTCTCCCAAACCCTGCTGTCTGTGTCTAACACAGACAGCAAGACATGCCCCCTGCTCTCCTTCTCCCGCTGCCTCAGCAAAGGCCAAAAGACCAGGAAGTGAGGGGCTTAGGTAAGTGAAAGGAGGACCTGTTCTGCAGCTGATCCGGTCCAGGCTCCAGCAGCAGATGCTGTGTGGAGGAGAGAACTGACAATGGCTGGGAAGTGATATCACCCATAGAGTTACTATGGGGCTTCTGTTGTCGGCTGCCTCTCCTACACGCCTACACATGGAAGCCACTGCTGACAGCTTAGCGTGGGACTGGAGTGGCTGCAGAACAGATAAATACAGTGTTTTTGCTTTACAGGGTTAGATAGATTAGTCTTATGCCCCGTACACACGATCGGAAATGCCGCCAGCAAAACTCCGATGAGAGCCTTTGGTCGAAAAAATGGGACCGTGTATGCTCCATCGGACCTTTGCTGGCCTAACTCCAGCCTGCAAAAGATTGAGAGCATGGTCTCTATTTTTCGGTCGGAAAAAGTTCCAATCCGAAAATGCGATCATATGTATGCAATTTGGACGCACAAAAAAATCACGCATGCTCAGAATCAAGTACGAGACGGAAGCGCTCAGTCTGGTAAAACTAGCATTCGTAATTGAGATAGCACATTCGTCACGCTGTAAATTTTTGGATCTTTTAATGCAGCGCATTCTTTTGTTCTTTATAATGCTAGAAGAATGAATTTGTTTTGCTGCTGATATTCACACAGAGTCCTGACAAACTTATTTCTTTATTATTTATCGTGATCTCCTGAATAATCTTTTTTGTTTTTAAGCCAGGTCTCCATAATAATGTTTAGAATAATTTTTTATAGTAATTTTTTTAATCAAGATCTCCTGTTTTTTTGATTATTTTTAAATTATTTTCTAGTGATCTCCAAAAATTTTTTTTTTAGTGTGTCAAGTTTCCACAACATTATTATCTTGTATTTTTAAAGCTCAAGGAGGTTGGTTGTTGTCCCTTGTTAATTTGACATTGTATTTTTGAAATGTACCTGCCTACTTACAAACAAACTGTCCTTTTTGAAGAAAAACACATAGGCAAGTGTTTTCATATTAAAAAAATCTCCATTTATTCTGGCTCATAACATAATAAAGAGGAAGGCAACGCTGGAGAAACTGCTTGAATTTGCGAAGCCTTTGTATCCCAGGGCACACATCAACTCTTTGTAACTAAAAATTGGTAGCCTGAGAAATCCATATAATAGGGAGCACAATCAGGTTCAGGACTCCCAGAGATAAGGAAAGGCAGCAGATGACATATATGTCCCCAGGCTGTGGTACTACAACAGCCTGCGTCTTCTGTCAGACCAGACTGAACCCAGGCCATCACTTTCATGTCTTCCTTGCAGCCATCCCTTCACACTTCCCTGCAGCCTTCCTTGGAGGCTGTGGCTCTGGAGGTGGACTTGTGGCAGGAGAAGGAGGAGGAGGATGGGCGAGCGCACATAAGTACATGTTCTCACTAATTTGGCCCCTCAACTACTTCTGAAGGGCCTGAAAAATAAAATTCTCACACATGAGGTGTTGGCCCTCCTCAATTTGCTGCAATTTTGCAGCTATATAGCAGCCATAGGCCTCTTCAGCGTCGGGGGTTGTTTTCAGGGCTGCATTAGCGTCCTTAATGAGGCCCAGTGCTGCCTCCTCCATGTTACTCCCCCTCCTGGCCCTTTTTGTTGTAAGGTGGAGGGGAGGCACCTGGGATTGGGTGAGCCTCCTCCTGTCTGCCACATTCCAGAGCCTCGTCCTGGCTAAGGTCTTCCTGTGTATGAAAAAGGGACATAGTTTTAGTTTTTGGTTCTTCAATCACAGACAATTTTCAGCTCATGACTGTTGCAAATTGAATGTTAATAAATAGAAAAGATTATCATTCTGAGCCCAGCATTTTTCATTCTTGTCCCAATCATTTTTGGCCCCTACTGTCTATTAATATGTCAAACACTTTTTGTTCAATCATTCATTTGTTATCAATAATAACATTTAGTTAACAACAAAAATTTTTGGACAATAAATATTTTTAAAAATACTATACCTGGCTCCAGCTGGACTCCTCAACTTCTTCCAGGATGGAAGGCCCAGGTTGGTCCTTGGAACCCTCATCTGGGGTTGAGGGAAGGGTGGATGGAAGGGGGGCCGGAAGTGTTGAAAGTGATTCCCTGGCTTCAATCAGGTCTTCCAGAAACCGCATCCTGTTGTAGTACAACAGACTGGGTACATACACATCCTTTGCTGCTGCTCCTGATTTCATGGAAGCCTGGACCTTATTAAACTCCTTCCTATACGTGCTTATCAAGCTACCAATTTTGTTCTCCACAAACTTGATGTCTGTGTTGGGGACCTGCGTCTTCACAAATTGCAGCAGTTTCTCCAGCGATGCTTTCCTAGCTGGTTTATTTTGATATAAGGGGTTTTTAATCTCCCACAAATTTCTCATATCCCTGTATCTGTCTATGAACTGGCCCATGCATTCCGGGTCTTTGAATAGTTTCATATTTGCTGCAAGACAAAACACAAGACAAAAACACTAATATCAAGCTAAACTCTCCTAATCTTATCCCAATATAGGCCTCAATCTCAAATCAGTAGAGGCCACTGATGTCCCAAGTTAAAATGTTACCTTCATTCTCATGATCGGCACTTCCTCCACTCACAGATCGTATGTACGACACACGCGTGTTAGCTTTATATACACTGCGCATGCGTGAAACTCCGCCTGCGTCGCCCGCCCTTGACGTTCTTTCTAGAATATTCCCCGCCCCTTCTCTTTCGTCGCAGTGGGAAAGGAACATGGCGGAGACACAGCAGGTGCGTAATAGCAGTAACGAGGAGAAAAGCCCAGAAGCGTCACGATCCCGCAGGAGATTTAAGGCCTCAAATATGGCCTTTGTAGAGATGGTGGAGATGGTGGACATCTTGAGGAGGGCTGACTATGACGGGAAGTATGGACCTTACCTAAACCCAAATGTGAGAAAGGCCAAGATCATGTCTAAAGTTATGAAGATATGGAGGGTGAAAATGCTGCGCTAAACCCAAAATGTAAAAAACAGAAAACAAAAGCAGCTGACACATAAACAAACCAAGTCAAATGAGAAATAACAACAAAAAGTGCAGCGCTAAAAGTATCTAACATGTGATAATAAGCATATAAATATAAAATGAACACCTTTGCAGATGTGAAAAAATTGTGAACATCAAATTATAATCAAGTGTCCTGTGTGAAATATGGAACAGCAAATGAAAAAAAGTCCATATGAAAAAATGTTAGAGGGATATCTCTTCAAGTTGGAAGGTAACAGTGAACATCAGAAGACGTATGGATCTTCAATAAAGAATGGGAGGGTACCCTTACCGGATCTGAAAGGAAGCACTTACCCTATAGCAGTGCGTCAGAAAGTCATAGGGAGGATCTCCCGTGGTATCCAGACCAAGTGATGACTTGTAGGCCGCGACCCCATGATGGATGATGATAGACACAAGCGAGAATTGAATGACTGTCCCTCAAATTCCCAGTTTCCAAGGAGGGATGATACAGGGGTGATGGTTCAGCGTGAAAAAGAAAAAGGGGGGCTCCACATGGTGTAGGTCAAACAAATGGGATTTATTATAGTAAAACACCATACATAGATAAAAAGTGATCACTTTGAGATAAAATGTGGGAAGCTGAAAATGCTAGACCTAAAGGGAATTTGAGGGACAGTCGTTCAATTCCCACTTGTGTCTATCATCATCCATCATGGGGTCGCGGCCTACAAGACATCACTTGGTCTGGATACCATGGGAGATCCTCCCTATGCCTTTCTGACGCACTGCTATAGGGTATGTGCGTCCTACGGACCCGGTAAGGGTACCCTCCCATTCTTTATTGAATATCCATACGTCTTCTGCTGTTCACCGTTATCTTCCAACTTGTAGAGATATCCCTCTAACTTTTTTTTATATGGACTTTTTTTCATTTGCTGTTCCATATTTCACACAGGGCACTTGATTATAATTTGATGTTCACAATTTTTTCACATCTGCAAGGCTGTTCATTTTATATTTATATGCTTATTATCACGTTAGATACTTTTAGCGCGGCACTTTTTGTTGTTATTTCTTAAAGTTATGAAGAGTCTGCACAGGAATTTTGGGGTACGACGATCCAAGGAGCAATTGAGGAAACACTGGTCAGACCTGAAATTGAGGGAGCAGGATCAGTACAGAAGGATCAAGAAAGTGCTTCTAAAAAGTAAGTACTTGTCGTGTGTTCCTATTATTATTATTATTACTTGCATGCTGCTCCATGTGCTTTTCTTTACTGTTGTACAGTTTAAAATGGCTACTTTCATGTCAATGGGCACAGTAATCGGTCGTAGAAAACATTGTTCCTTTGCCAACTAAATACAATGTTTTGGGCAGATACAGGGTTAACTACATTTGGTCACGCTAATTTGTATTAAAAGACGTTTAGGACATTGTTGTATGGATGTGTTTGAAACTAGAAAAAATTGCAAATTTGATTCAGTGTAATGTAAGGAGAAGACACTCAGCAGCTGTTTACACATGTGGACTCAGGAGCACTAGTGTGGGACACAAGAACAAACTTTTTAGGGTGTCCCACACAGATGCTCCAGTGGATACTTGGGGTGTCTCCATGTGTGAAACTTGTCCAAAAAAGGGAAGTATTCCAGCTTTGGTAAGGGAAAAAATCATGTCTTCAGCTTGGAACTCTGCCAAAACAGACAATTGTACCCTACTTCCAAGCAATGTTTCATATTCCTATTTCTGGCCTCAAATATCGGTGTGCTAAGTATACCTTTTGTTTCATTCTCATAGGGGAGAAAAGACTCCGGACGTCTGAGGACACCAGGAACACCCCGCCTCCTGAAGAAGGGGAACAGAGGACACCACAACAAGAGGATGTGGAGGAAGGAGAGGTGGTTGAAATTGTCACCACAACAGGTGAGTGTCTGAGACCACAGATTCAGGTAATAGATGTATGCCTGCATATTTATAATACATGGTGTGTATTTTTTCTTTTAGGTGATGTGCATGTTGTGGAAGAACAATCTCCTCATTTCACGAGTGACAGTGCACAAAAGCTAATCCAGGACATAATGTTTTGTAGTCAGGATTTAGACATCATAAAGCAAAAAACACATGACATAGAACAAAAACTGAATAACATGATTGATGTACTAGGAAGAATCTAACAACAAAATGACACCATTTTCTATTTTTGGGGACCATTTTTTTTCAAATTTTTTACGCATTTTAAAAGCCAAATTTTGAAGATGCACACCGTGTATCAACATGTGCTATCTGCCATGAGGGGATATCAATGTACGCGTTTTGTGGGTGCAACCCCTTCCTCGTAACTCAAGTAGGTGAGAGGAAGTGGTTGCACCCCCAAACATGTCTATTGATCCCCCATGGTGGGAGATAGCACATGTTGACATTAGGCATGGGATCAGGAGGGAAATTCCCAGTTTGACTCCCAATTTGTGTGCATCTTCAAAATTTGGCTTTTACAGGGGTGACATCAACCCATCTGATGAAGGCAATAGTAACACATTTTTGACACTATAATGTCTGATATTGTCTTCAGTTTTTCAATGTTAAACTTTGTAAGTTCCTGAGTTGTGTATGTTATGTTTTGAAACATGCCTGTTTATGTACTAAAAAAAATATTTTCAAGGTAAAACTTTATAAAAACAAGATGTTTTAAAAAAAAATAACTTTTACAACGCACATGTGAATGTGCAAGGAGTAAAAGGTTTTATACTCAACAATGTGTGGCTTCTTCTTTCAATTCTCAATACTAGGGATGAGCTTCGAGTTCGAGTCGAACTCATGTTCGACTCGAACATTGACTGTTTGCAAGTTCGCCGAACACCGAACAATTTGGGGTGTTCGCGGCAAATTCGAATGCCGCGGAACACCCTTTAAAAGTCTATGGGAGAAATCAAAAGTGCTAATTTTAAAGGCTTATATGCAAGTTATTGTCATAAAAAGTGTTTGGGGACCCGGGTCCTGCCCCAGGGGACATGTATCAATGCAAAAAAAAGTTTTAAAAACGGACGTTTTTTCAGGAGCAGTGATTTTAATAATGCTTAAAGTCAAACAATAAAAGTGTAATATCCCTTTAAATTTCGTAGCTGGGGGGTGTCTATAGTATGCCTGTAAAGGGGCGCATGTTTCCCGTGTTTAGAACAGTCTGACAGCAAAATGACATTTCAAAGGAAAAAACTCATTTAAAACTACCGCGGCTATTAATGAATTGCCGGTCCGACAATACACATAAAAGTTCATTGATAAAAACGGCATGGGAATTCCCCACAAGGAAACCCCGAACCAAAAAAAAAAAAAAAAAAAAATGACGTGGGGGGGGGTCCCCCTAAATTAGGGGGAACCCCACGTCATTTTTTTTTTTACATTTTGGCCGGGGTTCCCCTTAATATCCATACCAGACCTGAAGGGCCTGGTATGGAATTTAGGGGGACCCCCCCACGTCATTTTTTTTTTTTTTTAATTTTGGTTCGGGGTTTCCCTGTGGGGAATTCCCATGCCGTTTTTATCAATGAACTTTTATGTGTATTGTCGGACCGGCAATTCATTAATAGCCGCGGTAGTTTTAAATGAGTTTTTTCCTTCGAAATGTCATTTTTCTGTCAGACTGTTCTAAACACAGGAAACATGCGCCCCTTTACAGGCATACTATAGACACCCCCCAGGTACGAAATTTAAAGGGATATTACACTTTTATTGTTTGACTTTAAGCATTATTAAAATCACTGCTCCTGAAAAAACGGCCATTTTTAAAACTTTTTTTTGCATTGATCCATGTCCCCTGGGGCAGGACCCAGGTCCCCAAACACTTTTTATGACAATAACTTGCATATAAGCCTTTAAAATTAGCACTTTTGATTATTCATGTTCGTGTCCCATAGACTTTAACGGTGTTCGCGTGTTCGAGCGAACTTTTTTCCTGTTCGCATGTTCTGGTGCGAACCGAACAGGGGGGTGTTCGGCTCATCCCTACTCAATACCAGTTTTTGTACTAAGTTAGTGTTTACAGTGACAATGGGTAATAATGGAAAAAACACTTGGCACTACAAGTGCACTAGGAGAACCTAGGAGACAGCTAAAAGAAACACAAGCAGTAAATCAAAATTAAGATTTTATCAGATAATTTTTTTTTTTAATATCGAAAATATTAAAACATTTGCTGGCATAGCAATGGCCCCCCTACCCATAAAATAATCTACATGTTTTTGACACACTTCACAAGCGCTTTGGGGGGGCAAGCCAGGACGGCCAGCTTCCAGGGCCGTCATTGTAATTTCTGGAAGTCCCAACTGAGGCAACATAGTTCGGAGCATTTTCCTTTAAAAAGTTGTGAAGTATGCAGCATGCTAGAACTATGTGGTTCAGTTTGTACTCCGCCATATTTATAGCCCTAACAAATAGGTGGAACTGGCTGGCCATTATCCCAAAAGCATTCTCCACGACTCTTCTGGCTCTGGCCAGCTGGTAATTAAAAACCCTCTTCCCTGGGGTGAGGGTCCTCTGGGGGAATGGCCTCATCAGGTGATCACCCAGACCAAATGCTTCATCAGCGATAAAAACAAATGGGAGTCCTTCAACATTCTCTTCTGCAGGTGGCAATCCCAAGCCACCACTCTAGAGACGTGGGTAGAATTTGGTGTGGGCAAAGACTTCACCATCCGTCATCCGGCTTTTCTTCCCCACATCCACATAGAGAAACTCGTATGTCGCTAACACCACCGCCATCAACACAATACTATTGAAACCCTTATAATTCAAATAGTATGACCCAGAGTGGGGTGGTGGGACGATGTGCACATGTTTCCCATAGATTGCCCCTCCGCAGTTAGGAAAGTCCCAACGCAGTGCAAATTGGGAAGCCACAGTCTGCCATTCCTGTGGCGTTGAAGGAAACTGTGGAGTCAATAAATAAAAAAAAATATTAGTACTTTTGCACATAACATTGCAAGCGGGTTAGACACAAACAATCTTGGCCAACATCAGTATAACATTTATTTTAAGGAGTATTTAAAGACAAAAATATAAGGTCCACTTATCAGATTCCTCACCCCCTCTGATGGCCCATTGGAAACATTTTAGGGGGGGTTATAAATGAGTTTTGAACCCCAAAAAAAGCCTCTGGCACTCTGCCTGAATTTAAGGACAGCAATAACATTTGGACACATTTTAGGGGGTGTTTAGGGTAAAGCACTTCAATGGAGCTGACAAAATACATTGTTAAGTGACTAGGCTAGGTGTATATGGGCCCAGGATAGCATACTGGGGAGGTTAGTGAAGGCAAATATGCATGATGGACAAAAAAGGAGCATTAAAAGCTTACAGCATGCATGGGCACAAAGGGGACATTCACAGCATATTACAATCATGGTAATTAGGGAATGATGAAAGAAATACAAAACATTAGCATATATAAAATACTAGACATGTGCACACTGAAATATTTTGTTTGGAATTTCATTTTCGTCCAAAAAATACATTTATTTAGTTACTCCCGAAATTCGTTTTTATTTATTTCGTTTTGTTAAAAAAAAATGCATTCGTCCGAAAATCCGATATAATTAAGGTCGAATCTGCCATTGAAGGCTTATGGTGTCTGTCGAATGTTCTAAGAAGATTCGACGGAGCAGCTAAACTGTTTGACGCCGCAATCGTACATTTCCGGTCGAATGTTCCACCTACAAGCTATAGTAGAATTCTAATGTTGTATGACACTAGTAATAATTATATTTATTAATTATTATTACTAGTCAACCAACATTAGAATTCTTCTATAGCCTATGGGCAGAGCATTTACCATAAATGTCCGCTCGCGGCGACTGCTTCATCGAATCTTTATGTCGAATCTTTTCTCTCTATGTCGAATAATCTTGGACTAATAGAGTTAGGTTAGGCACATTCGATCTTTTTTGCTATATTCTCTATAATGTTGAATCTTTTCTCTCTATGTCGAATCTTTTCTCTCTATGTCAAATAATCTTGGACTAAGAGAGTTAGGTTAGGCACATTCAACCTTTTTTGCTATTGTCTCTATAATGTTGAATCTTTTCTCTCTATGTCAAATCTTTTCTTTCTGTAGAATAATCTTGGACTAATAGAGCTAAGGTTAGGCACATTCGACCACAGGTTTGATTTACACAGATCGTTATTGTCAGCGTCATGTTGAATCTCCTATCTATATCGAACTGTTGTCGCAACGAAAACGAAAATAAAGCATTTGTTTATGTCGGATTTTTCGGTTTTCGGATTCTGCACGTTCTTTTTCGTTTGTAAAAAAGATAACAAAAATACCCGAAATTCTTACGAAAATGTATTCGGATGAAAACGAATGCACATGTCTAATAAATACAAAGAATGTGATGTTAGAGGAGAAAACTTACCCTAATATAGTCCTTCTGCAGGACCTGTATGGTGGCAGAACAGGTCTCTGGAATAATGATCCCCAGAGCCTGGGGGGAGATGCCTGTAGAGGACTTGAGTCCCTGTAGACTTCTCCCCGTTGCCAAGTACTGCAACATGGCAACTAGCCTCTGCTCCGGAGTGATGGCTTGCAGCATGCAGGTGTCCTGATTCGTAATATAAGGGGACAGCAAAGCCAACAGATGGTGAAAAACGGGGTCTGTCATCCAGAGAAAATCCCTGAAATCATCAGGGTTTTTCTCCTGGATTTCACGCAGCAAAGGCGTATGAGAGAATTGGTAACTCCTCCCCACCCTGTTCATGGGCTTGGGTCAAAGCAAGAACCCCAACACCAAGCCCCCGCATAGCACAAACTCTACGATGAGTACATACCTGCAACATGGCTTCAAAACGGTCGGCTGGTCAGAACGAACTAACAGAACGCACTGAAGAACACGAAGGCCTGTAAAGAGCGAGCTGAAAATCAGAAACGAGTGGACAAGAACGCACTGAAAAACCGATACAAACTGACTACATGCACTGAAAACCAGATACAAACCCACAAGTACAAACTGAAGAGCAGTAATGGACTGAAAAGCACGAGTTTGAAAAGCGCAAATCGTCTCTCACCAAACTTCTACTAACACGAGATAAACAAGAGATAAGTTTAGGAGCCCATAGAGAGGCGCACTGGCTATTGAACTTCCGTTTTCTAGTCCCGTCGTACGTGTTGTACGTCACCGCGTTCTTGAGGGTCGGAATTTGGTGTATCGTGTGTATGCAAGACAAGCTTGAGAGGAATTCCGTTGGAAAAACCATCCAAGATTTTTCCAACGGAAATTCAGCTCGTGTGTACACGGCATTAGAATGTGGCATAGAGTAGGATTATAGTTGGGATTAGAGTTAGTTAGTTTTTGCCTAAACTTCCACTTTAAGGTAAAAAATGTTTAGGCTTTACAACCAGTTTAAAACAAGAACCCCAGACCACTTAGCCCACACTGGATGACATGCAAAAACTTCATGGTCCATCCAATTAATGAATTTAGCTCAAGATGAACTAGCTGATTTATTTTGTCCCTTTTCAACAACAAAAATTTCACATCATGCAAATTCTACCCTCACATAAGTCGCCATGAATAATTGGCTTACCATATGATTATTATTATAAATCATACTCTTCACTAATACCTTCCCAGCTAACAACATTTTAAGTAGTGCTATGCAGAAGGGCTCTTCCCTAAAGGAATTGTTACAAGCAGTGGTAATTATCTAGGCCAGGCAAAGACACAACTAATTAAAAAAACAATATTCCCTGTGTTCAGTGCACAACTCACAAATGTACAACATGTCACATCAGGAACACTAAAATATCTGTTGTTATGTACAGATGTACAGCACCTTAAAGTGACAGTGCACCTATTTTGTAGAAATGCACAACTAACATAGGAAGCTATAGACTGATCACATTATTGAACTCAGATATTAAAATAAATGCAAAATATATGCAACATGTATGCTCATTTACTCCTAAATGTTCTTCCTGTTTTTATGGATCCTGCTTATAGATCTTGACCATGTTGGTTTTGTAGTGGTGACAGGCCCCAGATGGAATCAGATGCCTAATAGATTTGATTTGCTGTGCTAGATAGGGGTAGATGCCTTCTCTGATCCTATCCCTAACTGGACCCTCATCCACATGAAACCTACCAGTAGAGTATAAATAAATGGAAAGGTGTCTGAGGAATTTAATATAACTAATGGCAAAAGATAGGGGTGCCCAACATTCCCAAGTATTCTCAAAGAGCGCACACTAGAGCAGAAACCTAAAGCAGACAAGCTGGAAAAAGGAAATGGGGGGCAGTGTGGCAAGATGGTAAGCACTGTATAGTCTTCTAAGTCAAGAAGTCACATAATAGGTAGTATATCTCTAATAAGTCTCAAAGAGGAGGGTGCCCCTCATTGCATGTATTAAAAATGAAATTCCATTAGCAGTCACAACCCTGTCCTTTGAGCTGCAGCCAAGACAGAGCCTGCCACTAGCCTACGCAAGGGGGCAGGTGCAAGGAAATGATGGCGGTGATGGGGGGTTACACTTCAATTCACAATCACCCTGTGCATTTCCAATGTATTCCTCCATACCTGCCTATGCTCATCCCTCTCTAATATCATGGTGGAGTTAGGGAGATGGCACTTTATACTGGAGGAGCAAATGGGGCAACACACAGGTCTGTCATATGCCAGGTAGAGGACAATTAGTATGCATAATTGACAGGTTTCACATTTGTCCTCATAACTAGGGATGAGCTTCGTGTTCGAGTCGAACCCATGTTCGACTCGAACATCGGCTGTTCGGTCGTTCGCCGAATTGCGAACGATATGGGCCGTTCGCGCCAAATTCGTGTGGTGCGTCACGGCCCATAATTCACTGCGGCATCGCAGTGCATTGCTTGCTGATGATTGGCCAAGCATGCACTATGACCCGCATGCTTGGCCAATCACTGCGCCGCCTGAACAGAGAGCCGTAATTGGCCAAAGCCAAGGAGGCTTTGGCCAATTATGGCTCAGGGGATTTAGTACACGCCCCACACTATATAAGGCCGCCTGCACGGCGGCCCTGTGCAGTGTGTTCCGGTGTGCTTAGAGAGAGAGAGAGAGAGACAGTGTCATTTTATTTGAGTTAGCTAGATTAGACAGGACAGTCAGTCAGTTAGCTGCACTTAAAGTGTATTGTGTATATATATATGCATCCCAGGTGTTGCATATATATATATATATACACTGTATTCAGTTTAGCTAGATCCGTTCCTGTTATCTTCTAGACTATTTACATTTAGTGCAGTGCGTCCTGCTCACAGTGTTCAGCTAGATCCGTTCCTGTTATCTTCCTACTGACAGGCAGGCTTGTCTTGTTACAGTATTTACAGCTACCTAAAGAAAATTACTGGTGTTCTTTTGATCCTATTAGTACCACGGTCAGGCAGCTAGACTATTTACATTTAGTGCAGTGCGTCCTGCTCACAGTGTTCAGCTAAACCTACCTGTAGAAGGTTGGTGGTGTTCTCATACTACAGGCAGGCAGTTGATTATATATATATATATCCCAGCTTAGTGCAGCTACAGGCCATTAGTATGTCTGGAAGTCCAAGAAGGAGAGGCAGACAGTCACAAGCCAATAAGAGAGGGCAAGCAGGCTCTGTGTCTAGTGCTGGTCGTGGAGACGGTGCATCCTCATCAGCACGTGGCCATGGGACACGCTTGGCCTTTTTTTCGGCAGCTGGCCATGTTGAGCCGCAACATGCGGAAGACTTGGTCAAGTGGATGACCAAGCCGTCCTCATCCTCCTCATCCTCTCTCACCCATGCCCAGGGTGCTTTGTCTGGCAAAGCAGCAGCCTCTTCCCTCGGCTCAATGTCATCAGTGACTCCTTCCCTAGCCCCACCATGTCCTCCTGAGGAGTCCCTCGAACTGTTTGACCACAGTGTTGGGTACATGCTCCAGGAGGATGCCCAGCGTTTGGAAGGCTCTGATGATGATACTGAGCTCGATGAAGGCAGTAACATGAGCACGGACAGAGGGGGTGCCCAAGAAGGACAGCAATCTGGCAGTCATGCTCCCCCTGCTGCAGCATACTGCCAGGTTTGCTCCAGTGATGAGGAGGGAGGGGATGATGAGGTCACTGACTCAACGTGGGTGCCTGATAGGAGAGAGGAGGAGGAGGAGGCGGCACATCACCAACGAGGCAGGATGCCCTCCAGGGGCCAGCCTAAGGGCAGCACATTGACTGCATCACATGTGCAGGACGCTGCAGTCTCTGCGCGTTATTCAAAAAGTTCTTTGGTGTGGGCCTTTTTTGAGACAAGTGCATCAGATCGCACCACTGCTATTTGCAACATATGTCTCAAGCGTATCTCACGTGGCCAAAACATCTCCCGCTTGGGTACCACATGCTTGACCAGACATATGTTGACCTGCCATGCAGTTCGTTGGCAAGCGCATCTAAAAGACCCACACCAAAGAACAAAGAGGACCTCTCCTTGCTCCTCATCAGCTGAGATTTCCAACCCCACTAGACCTTCAGTCCTCTCTGAGACCTGCACTGAGAGGAATGAAGATGTAGAATTAGGTGTGTCACAGCCAAGTACTTGTGGGCAATCTGCTTTTGGTACACCGACGTCAGATTGTACCAGGCAAATTTCCCTGCCCCAGCTGCTGCACCGCTGAAAGAAGTTTGCTCCCAGCCATCCACATGCCCAGCGGTTGAATGCTAGCTTGGCAAAATTGCTAGCACTTCAACTGCTGCCTTTTCAGTTGGTAGACTCTGCCCCCTTCCGTGAGTTTGTGGAATGTGCGGTTCCTCAGTGGCAGGTACCCAAATGCCACTTTTTCTCACGGAAGGCGATTCCGGCTCTCTACCGGCATGTGGAAGGCAATGTCCATGCCTCGCTGGACAGGGCGGTCAGCGGTAAGGTGCATATTACCACTGACTCATGGTCCAGCAGGCATGGACAGGGACGTTACCTAAGTTTCACGGCGCATTGGGTGACTCTGCTGGCAGCTGGGAAGGATGCAGGACAAGGTGCAGTAGTGTTGGAGGTTGTTCCGCCACCACGCCTCCAAAATGCTAATGATTGTGACACACCTCTCTCCTCCAACCCCTCCTCTTCTTCTTCCTCCATGGCCTCTTCCTCGGAACCAGCGGTGCTCCATAGTCATTCAAGGGGCTACGCAAGTACGCAGGCCAAAAGATGCCATGCGGTGCTTGAGCTGGTGTGCTTGGGGGACAGGAGCCACACTGGGGCAGAGGTTCTGTCAGCTCTGCAGGGGCAGGTTCAGAGGTGGTTGACACCACGCCAACTTAAGGCAGGAATGGTGGTTTGAGACAATGGCACCAACCTCCTCTCTGCCCTCTGACAGGGACAAATGACCCATATGCCCTGTTTGGCTCACGTCCTTAACTTGGCGGTGCAGCGGTTCTTGGGCAGGTACCCGGGCTTACAGGATGTCCTGAGGCAGGCCAGGAAAGTCTGTGTGCATTTCCGCCAGTCATATAATGCCAGTGCTCGGCTGACGGACCTCCAAAAGGAGTTTAACCTGCCCAAGAACCGCCTAACCTGTGACATGCCCACCAGGTGGAACTCAACGTTGGCCATGCTGCAACGGCTGCACAGGCAGCAGAGGGCCATCAATGAGTACCTGTGCGACTATGGCACCAGGACAGGGTCAGGGGAGCTTGGTTTTTTTTCCCCACGCCAGTGGGCCATGATCAGGGATGCATGCACTGTCCTGTCACCATTTGAGGAGGCCACGAGGATGGTGAGCAGTGACAGTGCATGCATCAGTGACACTGTCCCCCTTGTCCACCTGTTGGAGCACACGCTGCGTGGAATAATGGACAGGGCACTTGAGGCAGAACAGAGGCAGGAAGAGGAAGACTTCCTTAGCTCTCAAGGCCCCCTTTATCCAGACAGTGTTCCTGCGTGCCCGCCGATCACACAGGAAGAGGACGAGGAGGAGGAGGAGGAGGAGGAGGAAGATTGTGTCAGTATGGAGGTGGAGCCTGGCACTCAGCATCAGCAGCAGTCTTTAAGGGATCAGTCCCAAGAAACACATGGACTTGTACGTGGCTGGGAGGAGGTGGCTGCGGACCATGTCGTCCTTAGTGACCCAGAGGACTCCGGACCGAATGCCTCAGCAAACCTACGCTGCATGGCCTCCCTGATCCTGCAAAGCCTGCGTAAGGATCCTCGTATTCGTGGTATCAAGGAGAAGGACCAATACTGGCTGGCAACCCTCCTTGATCCACGTTACAAGGGTAAGGTTGCGGACCTTATCTTGCCATCGCAGAGGGAGCAGAGGATGAAACATCTTCGGGAGGCCTTGCAGAAAGGTCTGTGCAATGCGTTCCCAGAGACTGGGAGGTTACAAACTCCTGTTTCTGGACAACGTGTTGCTGAGGCTTCGGTCAGTCAAAGAAGGAGCGGTGGAGAAGGTGGCCGTCTGACCGATGCGTTCAGACAATTTTTTTGGTCCGCAGCCCCAAGATATGATCAGTTCCAGCAACCATCGCCAGCGTCTGTTTTACATGGTGCAGGAATACCTAGGGGCAAGATCAGACTTGGACACCTTTCCCACCGAAAATCCTCTGGGTTACTGGGTCTTGAGGATGGATCACTGGCCAGAGCTTGCACAGTATGCAATTGAGCTACTGGCCTGTCCTGCATCCAGCGTTCTTTCGGAACGCACATTCAGTGCTGCTGGAGGCGTGGTAACCGATCACAGGGTGCGTCTGTCCACCGACTCGGTCGATCGACTGACCTTCATAAAAATGAATCAGTCTTGGATCACCACCAGCTACCAAGCACCTGATGCTGATGTAACCGAATAATTTTTTTTGAAATCTCAGATCCCTTCAAAGACTGCCTATGCTGATGCTGAGTGACTATCCCTGAGTAATTATCCTCTTCCTCCTCAATCATCACGCTGATAGCTTGTAAGAACATTTTTGGTTCTGGGCGCCACCACCAGTGCCTAAGGCACAATTTTTCAGCCCCTGTTTAACAGGGGCGTGTAATTACAATTTTTGATGTAATACTTTGCAGCAGGGCTCGTTCCTGCATTCCAACTAGAGTGTCTGTGAGGGGTTGCAGTGTTGTGGCACCAGCACCAGTGCCCAAGGCCCAATTTTTCTGCTCCTGTCTAACAGGGGCGTGTAATTACAATTTTTGATGCAATACTTTGCAGCAGGGCTCGTTCCTGCGTTCCAACTAGAGTGTCTGTGAGGGGTTGCTGTGTTGTGGCACCAGCACCAGTGCCTAAGGCCCAATTTTTCTGCCCCTGTCTAACAGGGGCGTGTAATTACAATTTTTGATGCAATACTTTGCAGCAGGGCTCGTTCCTGCGTTCCAACTAGAGTGTCTGTAAGGGGTTGCAGTGTTGTGGCACCAGCACCAGTGCCTAAGGCCTAATTTTTCAGCTCCTGTTCAACAGGGGCATGTAATTACAATTCTTGATCTAATATTTCACAGCAGGGCCCTGTGAGAGCTTACAGTGTTGTGGCCACAGCAACACCTAAGGCCCAAATTTCTGCTGAGTATATAGGGCAGGACCCTACTTTCAAACATCTAACTTAC
Source organism: Lithobates clamitans (assembly GCA_037952925.1). Classification (NCBI taxonomy): domain Eukaryota; kingdom Metazoa; phylum Chordata; class Amphibia; order Anura; family Ranidae; genus Lithobates; species Lithobates clamitans. The sequence goes on from JBBGZY010000415.1 coordinate 688,262, forward strand.
AAACGACTCCTACTTGCAAACGGAAGGAGACAACAGGAAGTGAGATGAAATCTACCCCTAGGAAGGGAAATTCTCTCCTGTAAGAGTTAATATGGGAAAAAAAAATTCCGTTCCACTGATGCTTTCCAATCCTTGTTCCACAAAAAAACCCAAATTTTCAAAAAACATTTTTCATTGGGACAAAAAGTGAGGTGAAATCTTCTGAAGAGGAGGAAAGACAGCAAAACAAATGTCACAGGGGTGATAACCCTTCCCTATGTTTTCCAAAAAGCTTAAAAAAGATTTTTTGGCTGGAGCTAAACACGTTAAAAATGTACCCGTTCAAAATTACAAACAGATTCTACTTAACAACAAACCTACAGTCCCTATCTTGTTTGCACCGCCTGTATACTGCTGTTCAGAGTATATAGGGCCTGGTGGCCCCACACCTTTCCTTATTTTAATTTGGGTGCGGGGTTCCCCTTAATATCCATACAAGACCCAAAGGGCCTGGTAAGTGACTGGGGGGTACCCATGCCGTTTGTCTCACTGATTTTCATCCATATTGCTATGACCCGACATTACATTAAACCCGCAAGCAGTTTTAAATGAGATTTTTTCCTTTAAAAATGACATTTGGTGCAGGGACTGTTCTAAACACGGGAAACACGCGTCACTTTACAGGCATACTATAGACACCCCCCAGGTACGATATTTAAAGGAATATTTCACTCTTTTTTTTTTTACTTTAAGCATCATTAAAATCACTGCTCCCGAAAAAACGGCCGTTTTTAAAAGTTTTTTTTGCATTGATACATGTCCCCTGGGGTAGGACCCGGGTCCCCAAACCCTTTTTAGGACAATACCATGCAAATTAGCCTTTAAAATGAGCACTTTTGATTTTGAACGTTCGAGTCCCATAGACGTCAATGGGGTTCTAACGTTCGTGCGAACTTTCGGTCCGTTCGCAGGTTCTGGTGTGAACCGAACCGGGGGGTGTTCGGCTCATCCCTACTCATAAACAGCAGAAATCATGATATTTCTATCTTATCACATAGAGAGGATGCTGAAATCACAGTTTGTGGCAGTGCCTCTCCTCCTGACACTATTACAGAAACTGACACTGCATGCCAGCATTAGCAGAAGTGCTGTTGCTATTGCTGCTGGATATGTGCAATTCATTTCGTTCCAAATTAGTTTTTCAATGAAATTCGACAAATTTGTTAATTTGGAAATATTCAAATTAACAAAAACCCATTTCACAAATTATTCCGAAATTCGAAAATTCGAAATTTCTAAGATGGAAAATTTAAAAAATCGAAGATTCAAAAATTCGAAAAAAAGAACGAAAAACTTGAAAATTCAAAAGAACGAAAATCCAAAAATAAGAACGAAAATCCAAAGATGAGAAAACCCGAAAATTAGAAAATCTGAAATAATAACTAACTAACTAATAATAACTATTACTAACTATTAAATTATGGGTATTGGAATTTCCTTTCAATTTTGGCTGTTAGTGAACGTAATGAATACAAATTTATCCGAAGTTACGAATTATCCAAAATAAACAATGCCGCATCTAAGCAAAAGGAACGTAACAAATGACTAATAATACATAATAATAATAATAATAATAATAATAATAATAAAAACATTTTATTAGTATTATTTATTATTATTAATTAATTACAATTCATTTGTTTATTCGGGTAATTCGTAACTTTGTATAAATTTGTATTCGTTATGTTCACTAACAGCCAAATTTGAAAGGAAATTCCAATACCTATAATTTAATAGTTAGTTATTATTAGTCAGTTAGTTATTATTTCAAATTTTTGAATTTTCGGATTTGTGAATTTCCAAATTTTCAAATTTTTTGAATTTACTTATTTCTAACTAATTTCAATCATAATGAATGACCTGAAAAATGAAAAAATAAAATAAAAAAATGAATGAAACAAAAACAAACACATTTTTTGGCAGTGCACATGTCTACTTCCCACAGATTTTGATTTTAACAGAAAGGGTGGACTGTTCTGAGGGCTGGAATCACAAGTTCTAGCAGCTCTCAAGGATTAAAATTAACCCAAAAATGGTAGGGATGAGCCAAACTGCCTTGTTTTTGGTTTGGGTAGTATTTACTGAGCTTCAAAGAAGTTCAAATTCTGAACTAGATCCCCTTTGAAATCAATGAGAGCCAAAGCTGTCAAATCAAAAATGAATATTTTCTGAGCTAATAGACAAAGGGCTATCAAAAAGTATCAATGTGTGTATGCACTTCCCTTGGAAACGTGTCAGTGCAAAAAAAAAATTTGGCCTGGGGAGCAGTGATTTTTTTTTTAGCACTGACATGGTTTTAGATTGCTAACAAATCACATTACTCTTCTGATTGCTATTTAAAAAAGGCACACAGACCCCTCAAAATATTTGGGTGATCTTGGGAGTGTTCTGTGTAGTTTTTTTGTGAAGAAGCTGGCAATAAAATGTAATTTGCTGGCAATTTAAACAGTATCATTCTTTCTCTTTGTAAATTTTACTTTTTCTGTAGAACATCCAAAAGTTTGGAAATTCGTCTAAATGCCTGAATAGCCAAAGCCTGGGTTCGGACTAAACTATCAGTTCATCCCTACTCACAAGCAGATATATTGTCAGGTTGGCTCATCCCTATTAAGGAGTATTTATAGGAATTTTTTTAAGTATTGAATAAAGTGGAAAGCGTTAGATGCTCTCTGAGGGTTTTTTTTTCTTTTTGCTGTCTATGTCCCTGCGGGGTGGATTGAAAGTGGAAGGTGGGGCAAAATGTCCCCACCATCCACATATGGGACAGTGGCAGACAAAACCGGTTTTAAATAAAAAAAAAATCAATTTATTTAGATGACAGTTGTACTTACCTGTGATTGGTTAAAAGTGGTTTCCAATGGTCCTGGCATGAGTCAGTACCTATAAAAGAAAGAAAATGCGTCATTAATTGAAGCAGCCGGCAGGGATTGAGGAAGAAAGCACATCCTGCCCTCTATCACATGTCGCGGCTCGTGTTATGAGGTTTTGTCCATTTTTTGTGAAATGGAACTTTGAGTTGTAATGTTTATTAGCTTAAGCTTGTAATAGCTGAGCTAAATATGCTGTTGGTATAATTTTTAAAAATCAGTATTACATTTTATGCTTTTAGTAAAATTTTAATACCTATAAGGTCTCATGCACACTGGATGTTTTTAGATGTTTTTACAGCAGCTGTTTTTGGCTTCAGATGTTTTTTTCTACAGTCAATAAACTCCCCATCATGTTATTCTATGTGTCTATAGGCGGTTATCAGCCGTTTTTGGCTGGGGCTTGTGTGTTCTGAGAGGAGTTTTTCAGCTGTAAAAATGCTCTAACTTAAAAAAACGCTGATAAACGCGACTCCCCAGAGTTTATGGACGATTTTGATCCATTGAAAAAACTTTAAAAAAAAAAAAAACACAAAAACGCTAACGAGGAAAAACGCTAAAAAAATGCCAAAAAACACTATTGCAAATATGTTGAGAAACTCACTGCAAAGCTACTAGCGTTTTTATAACATTATTTTAATGTCCAGTGTGCATGAGGCCTAATAAAGGGCCATGGCCAATTGAATCCACAATAAAAAACTGTGTCCAGTGTTACATCTTTTATATAAGTTAATTTGATTATATATGTTCCGCCTCCGTTTCATCACCTTCCCTGTTTGTTCTTGTGACCATTGTCACAGGACAGAAAATTATAATGCCCCGTACACACGATCGGACATTGATCGGACATTCCGACAACAAAATCCATGGATTTTTTCCGACAGGTGTTGGCTCAAACTTGTCTTGCATACACACGGTCACACAAATCTTGTAGGAAATTCCGAATATTAAGAACATGGTGATGTACAACACTTACGATGAGAAAAATGAAGTTCAATAGCCAGTGCAGCTCTTCTGCTTGATTCTGAGCATGCGTGGCACTTTGTGCGTCAGAATTGTGTACACACGATCGGAATTTACGCGAACGGATTTTGTTGTCGGAAAATTTGAGAACCAGATCTTAAACTTTGTGCGACGGAAATTCCGATGGAAACCATCTGATGGAGCCTACACACATTGTCGGAATTTCCGACAACAAGTTCCGATTGCACATTTTACGTCGGAAAGTCTGACTGTGTGTACGCGGCATTAGAGTTTAAAATTGTAACAGTTGCCAAGCAGGAACTGAGCTGAGGGGAATTACAAAATGGGAACAAGGGATTTCACCGAACAATTAAAAGACTTTATTTTAATTCATGTTGTATCTCCAAAAGAAAAAGTGACTACTTTAGCCAAAACTAACAGGAAAGTTTTTGTCTTAAGATTGTCAGAAAATGGGCGCATGCACGGCAGCTTCCAAGATGGCCACCAGCATCTGAAGCTCCGCGCCACCACAGCCTTCTCTGTTCCCCGTGAGCTGACAGAACGCTCATCTGACAGTTTTAACGGCACTGCAGGGCAGGGAAAACCCCCGAGAAGCCTCCTATGTCCTCGGGCACTGCAAGAAGGAACCTCACTGGCCAGATGACGGTCGCGAACGGACCCCTCAGCTATGCCAAGATGGCCGCCGCACATCCGCACCGCAGCACGGCTGTTACTGCTGAAGATTCTATAGCAGACCAGGACCTCCTCTCCCCACATACACCAGGTACTGTGCACGGCCCGCAGCCCCAGGACCATTCACCAGCCTCCACCGAATCACTCTTTCTAAGCCTGCAAACCGGGTTACCATCTACCTCCATGATGGATCCACAGACAGACCTCCTGTTGTTGGTCAGCGAAGCACAGGAGGCGGCCCCCACCCCCTTCATGATGGAAGCTTTTGCTCTCATGCTTTCAAAAAGCCTAGCTCAGAATGCAGCTCAAATTACATCCTCCATTCATGCTGACATGCAGCAGTTTGGCCTCAGATTAGACTATATTGAACAAAAAGCAGACCAAGCTGGGGCTCGCATTAACCAGAATACAGCGCGAATTCAAGAAATGCAGGATCAACTCGAGACGGCCTTTGTGAAGATAGACGATCTCGAAAACAGATCGAGACGTTACAACTTCTGGGTACGGAAGCCAAACAAGAGGTTCAGTCTGCGGTCAAAGACCTTATCAAAGATCTCATCCCAGGGATCCCTGAATACCTCCTGGAGCTGGATAGGGCTCATAGAGTGCTACAACCCCCACGCAAATATGGCCTCCCAAGAGACATAATTGTTAATCCTCATTTTTATGCCGTGAAGGAGGAGGTTATGTGGAAAGCCAGAAACATGAAGGAATTATCTATTCACGGACATAAAATACAGATTTTTAAACCATTGCTACTATTGCTGCAAGAGAAAGATATTCCCTACAGGTGTCATTTCCTCTGAGACTAAACTTCACATATAAAAGCAGAAATTTCGGCTTTTCCACCTTTGCTGAGGGCGAACATCTATTTCTGCAATTGGGCCTAATCAATCAGAATCCTTTCTCGTCCCATACAAGCAAAGGGACCCCTTCCTCCACCAAGAGACCCCCTCCGGCAAGCCCTCTTCAACCTTCCTGGATGAAACAAGGCTCCAAGAGATCAAAAGAAAATCTCCCGACGTGAATCATAACTATTTGATGGTGGTTTGAGATCCAACAGTGGTTGGTTGATGGCGAATCCTAGCCTTTAGGATCCCGGGGAAAATTCACCCCGGTTCTTTTTTGTTCTTTTTCACTGGTCCTCTCCAGGGACTCTTTTGGATGCTTTAGAGGATAGTTAGCATTGTTACCACCTGATGGGGCCAGAAACTTTTCTCTTTTGTATCTGAATGTTTTTACCGGCCAGGGATCCCAGGGCAAAGTTTATGGTTTTTTCTTTTTTTAATAGTTTTTTTGTTTTTTGTTTGGCTCAGGGGCTTTGGGGGGAGAAAAAGGGGCTCCCCGGGAGGGAATACCCACGATCGGGCCCGGTTGGGCTTGAGGGGACCTAGGCTCCCATCACTTGTGAGGGGGATCCCGGGTCGCCACAATTCTCAGTGTCTAATCGCATTTTTGTTATCACCCTTCAGTTTTTCAAGGTTATCTATACATTTTGATCGCTCTGTCGTATGTTTTTGATGCACTCATTTGATGTCTTCAATCAATAGGGTTAGAGGGGCTGGGGCTGTGGTGGACCCAGTGTGCTGCTCCTAGTTCCCAAGAGAACTTCTGAGTCCCTTGGGGTCTAAGTGGCACCCCTATTTCAGGGCTGCTCCAGTCCAACTGGATGCAAGAGAGGGACCGACCTCTCGCTCCCTCCCTTAGAGTCGTTTGGGGTATGAGACCCCATCTCATTTTTGCACAATCTACGGTGATAGTTTTGATTTCTTGGTTGTTTATATTGCAATGTTCACCATTTTTTCATCTTTTTCTCTTCCATTTCATCTCTTTTTCCCTTTCCCTCTCCCTCTACTTGTCTATACTTCATTGTAGGCTCTTCAGGACTCAAAGGGGATCTCTGGCTCAGCTTCCCAGGTTGGAGTACTCCGGGTGTCTCAGCAGCTGGTCCTCGCATTACTCTTGATTCTTCAGGAGACGGTAAGGCTCAGATATTCCAAATAGTTCTCTCCCCTCTGGATTATGGCTAACACCTCAGAGCAACACCATCCCCTTAGAATTTTCTCACACAACACGCAAGGCCTCAACTCTTCGGTTAAACATAGAAAGGTCTTCCAGTCATATAAATCCATGCATGCTGATGTCCTTCTGCTTCAAGAAACCCATTTCCCGGCTAGCTATAAACCCTCATTCATACACCAACATTACCCCCAATTTTTCCTGGCTTCAACGGAAAACAAAACCAAGGGAGTAGCGATCTGCTTTGCCAAACATATAAATGTTTCTCAACCAGAGACGGTTGTCGATCCTCAGGGTCGCTTCCTGCTAGTTTCGGGCAACATAGATGGTGAACTCTACACCTTTGTTTCCTATTATGCACCCAATAAGGGTCAAAGACAGTTCTTTGACTCAATGCTCAAAAAACTTCATATCCCCCTGAAAGGCACTGTGTTTATGGGAGGCGACTCAAATATAGCCTTTGACTCCGGACTTGACAGACTTGCAAACAGACATTCTAGACCCAAACGCCCAACTAAACAAAGTACTAAGATTGCAGCTCTCCTGTTCGAGGAGGGACTGATTGATATATGGAGGGAAGCTAATCCACACAAAAAGATTATACTCATTTTTCCGCCCCCCACAACTCATACACCAGGATAGACCACATCTTCTCAGGCTCTCGCACTATCCCACTTATCCTAAACTCAAAAATCTTGGATTCCCCTTTGTCAGACCACGCGATAGTCTTGGTGGTAGCCCAGAAAGCGGGTCCCACAAAGGGACCTCCTCGATGGAGATTACAGGAATCACTCCTCAGTGATCCGATACATTTCACGGATATTGAAAGAACCATTAAAGACTATTTCAGTATCAACCAAACGCCGGATGTCTCCCCGACAAGCATATGGGCAGCACACAAAGCGGTTCTCCGTGGACACATCATTAGTTTATCTTCCCAAATCAAAGCAGCACACAAAGCGGAAGTCCTTAAACTAACAGCTGACTATTGTGCTGCGGCGAGGGCGCACAAGAGCCTTCTTACCGCTGAGTCACTGAACAAACTTGACAAATCCTGTATCCTCCTCAATCTTGCTCTGACCTCGGCGGCAGAAAAACACCTAAGATGGACTGGAGCCACATTCTACCACCAATCCGATCGAATAGGCTCTAGATTAGCAACCAAACTTACCCCTAAACCACGCACTTTAGCTTTCCCCAAAATTAAAATGCTTGCAGGTGACTTGACCCAAAACCTGACGAAGATTATGGAGGCCTTTTCACAATTTTACTCTAAGCTGTACAGAGCCATTGACCATCCCCCACATCACCAGCTTCTTAGACAATCTTCCACTACCTAAACTGTCCAAAGAGCATAGAGAGCTTATGGAAGACCCTTTTTCAGTGGAGGAAGTATTAGCTACGATCCGATTCTTAAAGAAGGGTTCAGCCCCGGGACCGGATGGTTTTTCTACGGGCTTTTACAAAAAGTTTGCCCTATGCCTGGCCCCTCATCTAACTAAATTTTTCAACTCCCTCAGTGTTGGAGCCCCCCTGGAAGATGAGCTCAATACAGCATTCATAACTGTAATCCTGAAGCCTGGGAAAGATCCTAGTGAAATAGTTAACTACATACCTATCACGCTTATTAATAATGATATTAAAATATTTACGAAGATCTTAGCGAATAGGGTAGCGAGCTTTATTCCAAACTATATTCATAAGGACCAGGTGGGCTTCATCCCGGGGAGACAGGGGCCAGACCAAATCCGTAGAACAATAGACGTTATATTCCTGCTCAAGTCTGTGTGGGACGGTGGCCCCCATCAAAAGGGTTTCCTCCTTTCCATCGATCTACATAAAGCATTTGACTCCGTACACTGGGCCTACATAACTGATTTACTTTAAAGATGGGGGTTTGGCCCCTACTTCCTGAACACATTTAAGTCCCTGTACTCTACCCCTTAGGCCCAGGTCCGGCTCTTAGGGAGATACTCAGAGAAATTTGCAATTGGCAAGGGGACCAGACAGGGATGTCCACTATCTCCTCTCCTGTTTGCGATCGCCATCGAGACCTTGGCGATCGCGGTCAGGATGAACCCAGATGTTAGAGGCGTGCGCTGTGGAGATCAGGAGCATAAGTTTGCGCTTTACGCGGACGACCTCCTCCTCTATATCACTTCCCCCCTCACATCCACCCCTGTGATCTACAAAATATTACAGAATTTTAGCACGGTCTCTGGCCTAAAGGTCAATTTATCTAAATCGATAGCCATAAACATTTCGGTTCCGCAAGATATTATTACACAACTATCCACCAACTTTACTTTTTCTTGGGCTCAAACAGAGATTCCATACCTAGGTATTAAAATAACACCAGGTTTACTCAACCTCTACAGCGCGAATTACCCCCCTTTGTTTTGAAAGTGCAGAGGGGACCTGGAGAGATGGGCTAGATGTGGTCTGACCTGGCTGGGTAGGATTCATGCGGTAAAGATGACACTTCTCCCGCGCCTCCTATATCTGTTTCGCTCCCCCCCTATCCTGATTAGGAAAAAAACCCTCCTCAAATTTCAATCGGAAATTCTCCGCTTTGTTTGGGGGCATAAAGGTTTTAGATGTCCATCCAGCATTCTCTACCGTCTGAAGAGTCAAGGGGGGCTTGAACTGCCGGATCTATGGGGCTACTTTCAAGCTGCTCAATTATCACAAATCTCAGTAGTCTTCACAAAAGGCCCAAAACCTAGCTGGGTGTCTATGAAACGTCAGGCCACCCCGCTAAACACTATAGATTACCTTCTTTGGTGCGACCCTAAAGTTAGACCAGCCATCATGTCTCGGACCCTCTCACATTCTATCGCCCTTGGCACAGGCCTTTTTAAACATCACAACCTGATCTCCCCTATGAGACCGCTATCACATCTTTTTCACAATGCAGACTTTCCACCAGGGATGGTCATTAAGGCGTTCAAATGTTGGACAGATAAAGGCCTCTATAGAATAGGACACTTTCTTTCTCATAAGGGCCCGATCACACTGTCCCAATGTAGAAAAGACTTAGAAATGCCAGAATCGGAGAGGTTCAGATTCTCTCAAATTTCCCACTTTCTACACTCAATTTGGTCACGTAACCTTGAAAGCACCTCCTTAACTCCTTTTGAACAATGGTGCTCCAACACAGTAATCAAGAGGAGAGGAATATCACTAATCTACACAGCTTTAAAAACTAATGCGGACAAACCTGCCTATGCTCGAGCTTGGGAAGAGGACACAGACAGCACCTGAACTTTACAGGACTGGTCTATCAGGTTCCTCAGATCTTTTTAAGGTATACTAAACATCTCCCTGATAGAAGCTAGTGTCAAAGTTATAACTCGTTGGTATTATGTCCCAGCTCGCCTGGCAGTCATTTTTCCGGGGACCTCCCCTCTATGCTTCAGGGGATGCGAGCTTCAGGGCACAATGCTTCATATATGGTGGTCCTGTCCGCGAATTAGATCATACTGGCAGAAAGTGTTCTGCATTATTAGCACCATATCACAGAAAGTAATTACCCCAGAACCCAATATCGCTTTGCTTAATGGGAGGATTAGGGATATCTCTAAATTAACACAGAAGCTGATATTCTTCATTCTCCTAGGGGCTAAAGTAACTATTGCAAAAGGTTGGAAAAAATCTAGAGTATCGATCCTCGGTTTTAAGAGGAAGGTCTCTTGGATTATGGCGCAGAAACAAATTGTGGCCAAACTGAAGGACAAAAGTAGTAGTTTCTTTGATATATGGGAACCTTGGGCCAGATACTGCAGAAACCTTCTGTTCCCAGGCATGCCTTTGGAGCCTGAGTCTGGAGGGTCTACACAGTGACGCTGCTTCCCACCCTCCCCCTCTCTTTCTCTTTTCACACGTTTCTCTCTTTCTCTGATAGAGACTCTCTTGTCTCCTATGTTGGTTTTTTATTAACCAGTTCGTACCATGTTGTCTACTGAAGAAGAACTTGATCAGGTAGGCAATTCTCAGATTTGGTTTTGACTACCTCTTCAAACTTCAAAATCTGTCTACCGGAACCTCGGATTTAGGGTTCTGCAGGTCTATGGAGGGGTGTTTTTTTTTTTTTTTATATGTGAGGCTTCAGGGTCTCAACGGGAGGGCATACCAATCGGGACTGATAGGCGCTTCCACAGTATGCTCCCACAGGGGTGGAGAGCCATCGGTCGGTTTGATTTACTAGGCCTCCCCATATTGGGTATTGGGTGATTAGCCTCCTGTCCAATTGGAGTAGGAGGAAACATTTCAAGATTACCCCTAGAGTTGCACAGTAGTTTAATTTGTAGATCTTATCTGACCTCTAGTCAGTTCGCTCTTTCTTGTCATTTTGCATACAGTTGATGTATAATGCATTGGTCTTATTTGTTTATTTCGTCCTTTTGTTTTTATTTATATACTGTGCCTGTATACCTTCTTTTTCAAAAATAAAAAAAAATTATTAAAATGCAAAAAAAAAAAAAAAAGATTGTCAGAAAACTATGCAAGGTAAAGAAGAGGTCACATACTGTGTAGTGGTGATGTCTCTCAGATACCAAGCGACAAGCTAGAGAAGTGTGCCAGAGACCATTCAGTAGTAGACAGTGAGAGCTGGGAAGGCTGCAGGCAGCTGACAGTGAAGCCTGAGTAACAAAAAGAAGCTGGAAGCAGGCAGTACCATGATCCAGACAGTATTGTTATACATTAACAGGCAAGGGTTGCAGACAGTATCCTTATCCAGAAACAGGGAAGGGTCAGTGCAGACGGCAGATAGTAAAGTAATCCTTGTGCTCGCTAAGGTCTGAACACACAGGCTGGAGGTTAGTCACCGTATGGAGGTTCTTCGGTCATAGTCAAGCCCTATTGCCAAGCAATTAATGTGCACCCAGGAGGTGTGTCACAGCCAGGTTCCTCTTGCTGCGGCGGAAGGCTACAAAGGTATGAGGTCACTTTGAAGTCACTGATGCTGCCAACGCTCCTTACTAAGATTTTCGTATAACACATGTATATAAAATACTTTTTTTTTTTCTTAAACAGTAATTAACTTGCTTTAATATTGTTTGGTAAGCATTTTCCGTACAAACTATAATGAGCTAAGTTATAGTGAGATAAGATAAACGTAAAGAGGGAAAAAAGGGAAGGGGATAAATTCCAACAGATACTTATAACAACATTATCCATAGTAAACCCCTGTCTAGTAGTGCTCTTCTAGGTAAGAGGTGATGGTCGCAGTAACCCCAGCACCCCTAATGGGTAGCTAACTGTTCTGGGGCTTGGGCCATCAGTCCCACCAAGAATATTATTCTATAAAGTTTCATTGGGGCTATGGGAGGTGTGAATCCTGAACAACATAGGTGCGAGCACAGCCACTTAGAGCTGAATAAGTTGGTTTGAAATTGAGGTTAATATAAATATTTGGGTAATTCTGATGTTTGGAGGATGATTTCTGGTTGTGAATTCAGGAATTATGTAGTTCATGCATCTTAATTTTCTGGATTCATGATCTGATTTTCTGGATTCATGAATTGATTGATTCTATTAATTTGCCAGGTTTGCATAATGCAGGGATTGACCTGTGTTCCTATATTTCTAATCATAGTAGATTCATGTTTTTATAGCAAAATTATATTAATGCTGATAGTAAATCCTTAATAATACCCTTTAGGGTTTGTCCCTAAAGACAGCAATTATCATGAGTCAAGGCTTGCAATCCATAAAAATGAACCGTTACCTTCTGGTGACTGTACAGCAGTTTCACCTTCTCTTCCACCAAGATTTATATAGCATACATTTTAAATTAAGTATTTTCCCTTTGCAAGATCAAATAGCTCCTGTTTTAACAAACATTTTAACATTCTTTCTACTGTGGTTTCATCAAAAAACAAAAAAGACATGCCTTTGTTTAATGATTCAAAAGTAACAGAATTTTTGCTAGTTGGATTTTCAGTCATCCACAAACTTCAAATATTCACATTTCTTTTCTTTCTAATTATATATCTAGCAACAGTATTGGGAAATGTTGTTATTATCACATTGGTATGGACATACCCACAGCTGAAAACACCAATGTATTTTTTTCTGTGCAACTTATCCTTCCTGGAAATCTGGTATACATCCGTCACACTTCCCAAGATGCTAAATGACTTTCTTTTTACAAGACAAAGAATATCAGTTATTGGTTGTATTGCCCAGTGTTACTTTTTTTTCTTGCTTGGAGGTATTGAAAATTACTTTCTTGCAGTCATGGCATATGATAGGTATTTAGCCATTTGTAACCCATTAAGATATTCAACAATCATGAATCCCACATTTTGTTGTCAGCTAGCTGTAGGATGTTGGTTATGCAGTGTTTTCGGCTCACTTTTGCCTCTTTATTGGTTATGCAATTTATCGTTTTGTGGCCTAAACCTGATTGATCATTTCTTTTGTGATGTGGTTCCCTTACTGAACAGGTCCTGTACAGACACTTCCATGTTAAAGATCTATTTCTTCATTATTGTTTGGATTATTATTTTTAGTTGCTTGCTGTTTACTATTCTATCATATGTGCAAATTATATTGACTGTTTTAAGCATAGCATCTTCATCTGGAAAGAGTAAAGCCTTTTCTACTTGTGTGTCTCATCTTACAGTAGTGGTTATTTATTATGGCTCTGTTATATTGATATATGTGAGATCACCAAAAGGCCAAGTATTTGAATTTGACAAATATATATCAGTGTTCTATGCAGTGGTAACTCCCCTTCTCAACCCAATAATTTACAGCTTGAGAAACAAAGAAGTAAGAAATACCTTATTTACAATACAAACCAAGTAAACAGGAAACATAAGAGGTGGTAATAAATATAAGAAGGAGGAAAGGAGGGAGGCGCATCCTCATGTAGTATTAAAACATGGTTTAATGCACAAAGGTAACTAAACTTAAAAGATAGAATATATTGTTATCATATCTGTGATAAAAGTGTCCTCCTTGAGGGGTGCCTGTTAGCGGGTATTTCTCCGGCATCCAGATGGTGTAAGAAGGCTGAGTTGGAGCGCTGAAACCAAACACGAAGTGCAGAGGATCGAAGCTGCCTGGAGTGGACTGCACGGAAGGAAATGACATCACCACATGGGTGGGCCTCGAAAGGAAAGGAGGACTGGAACTAGGCTACGCGCTCAGAGCACACAGCTCCTTCTACTGGCCTAACACATTACAAACAATGGCAGTTTAAAGAGATGCTCAATGCCTGACCACGACCATAGAACTATAAGGACCAGCACACAAGGAAGAAGATAAAAACATGTTAAAACATCATTTTAACAATAAATTATTGCAGATGAATGGACATAAATGAATGCAGACATATGTATAATAATGATGGATAAAAATATGACTAAAAAAACTATTAAACAAATTGCTAAGAAATTTAGTTAAAAAATATATACACATATAGGTATATATGTGTGGGTCATACTAACCATATAAGGATATCTGGCACTAAAGGAAAATAGGGAGAAAGGGAGGGGGAGAAGGGGGAAGAGGGGAGGGAAGAAAGGGGGGAAGGAAAGAGGGGCAGACAAATTATATGGGATTTAAAGAAATTATAGAAATTGAGAACATATATATATACTGTATATATATATATACACATATGTGAAACAATATCTGAACTTTGCACATAGAGAATAACAAAAAGATATACAGTACATAATGAAGAATACACCTTATATGTGAATGTACTCTAGGTGATTGATTACTTACTTACTATCTCAGAACCACCATCACCATGAAAAAAAAATGAACTATGTGATGTACAGGATATATGTGACCATAAGGGTCCGCTGTAAGGAATGACGAAGGATATGATGAGAAATGAAACACTGACAAATAGTTAAACATTGCTAATACAGTTACACTATAGATATTATTATGTGGTGTGAATTTCAATCTCCTCATTTAACCCCTCCGAGGGTGAGAGTATTGAGGGAATATATCCAGAAAGCTTTGTGTTGGCATAGGCGTTTGAAGCGTTCTGCTGCAGGTAAACTATTAGGAATTGCCTCAATCACCCACACTTTAAGGTCAGCTGTGGATTGTAGGTGTTTGACCAAAAAATGTTTAGTAACACTATGTATATCACTGCCATCTTCAATAAAGCGTCTATGCTCGCCAAAATATTTACAGAGGGTACAAATAGTCCCCCCTATGTATAATAAACCACATGGGCAGGTAAATAGTAAACCACATATTTGCTAGAGAAATTATGGAATTCTTAGATTGCATACGTCTTGCCTTTAGCTGTGAAGCACGTTTGACTGTGCTCCACAAACCGACAGATCAGGGATAGTTTTTTGCGGCCCTGAAACATGCCCACCAGCGGGATCAAGGAAATATAGTTACTGTGAGTGGGTTGGGATTATTTTATCTTGCTCAGTGCAATTTTCCCTTTGATATTTTTGGCCTTACAGTATGATACTTTAGGTTTATGTGTAATGACATCCCTTAGAAAGGGGTCCTCAAGTAATATTGACCGATGTTTGGACAAGATGCTCTCCATATTTTTGTATTTCGCATCAAACTGTGCTGTAAAACGCATGGGTTGGGATTGATTATTGCTGGCCCTATCCAGGGAAGGGTGATTTTCGTATTGTTCAAAGGCAATGGGCACTAAGGAGGATGGGTATCCTTTCTGAAGAAATTTTGTGCTGAGGAGCTCGCCCTGTATATCAAAGTCAATATCCCTAGTACAGTTGTTTCAAATTCTCTGGAATTGACTTTTAGTGATATTATTGATTCAATTTAGATGGTGACAACTTTTATAATGGAGAAAAGAGTTGCCAGCCATTGGTTTCACATAATTTAGAGCATGTATAGTTTCACCATCATAATAGATCTCTAAGTCCAAAAGGGCTAGTTTTTCTGGATAGGTGACATGGGTGAAAGAGATCCCTAATGAGTTGGTATTGCAATGTAAAAGAGACCCTTCTACACTATCTATGGAACCATCCCAAATGATTATTATAGCGTCAATGTAATGACCATAATATATGATTTGGAAGGCAAAGGGGTTGTTGTCAGTGACATGGTGTAGCTCCCAGAGGCCCATGGCTAAATTGGCATAGCTGGGGCAAAATTTGCCCCCATAGCTGTGCCATTAGATTGTAAATAAAATTCCCCCGTCAAACTCAAAGTAATTGTGTTTCAAATAGAAAGTAGTAGCCTCTAGTATAAACAGAGCCTGTTTGTGATTTACCAAAGGGTCTGTGGCTAGAAAGAATTCTACAGCCCCAAGTCCTACTTCATGAAGTATTGAAGTATACAGGGATGAGATGCCTAACAAAAAGCCACCTGTATGTGGGTTCCCATACATATGGTTGCAACATGTCCAGGAGGTGTGTACCATCTTTAATATACAAGAGTAAGTTTTGAGCTAAAGGTTGAATGAATTTGTCACTGTACAAAGAAAACCCACTCATGACACTCTCTATGGAGGCCACTATGGGACTTCCTGGTGGATTTTCTTTATCTTTATGGACTATGGGCAGGTGATAAAAATATAGTGTTTTAAAAAAACTCCTTTTCAGAAAGGATAATTCAGTTTTAGAGATAATGCCCTCCGAAAATACTGCGTTTGATAAAGACGCAACCTCCAGAGAAAAGGTGGGGAGGGGGTCTTTGGAAAGTTTCATTAAGGTGTTGGAATCTGATAAAAGTCTTGTAGCCTCTGAAATGTATGTTTGTTTATCCTGAATCACTATTCCTCCTCCTTTGTCCATAGATTTTATGATAATGTTTTTATTGTTGACTAAATCATGTAATGCCTTTTGCTCAGAATGTTGTTTGGGACTGAGATTGACACATTTTTTTTTAAATCTGAATATACCACTTGGTAAAATATTTGTATGTATGGTCCTTTTTTATGGACAGGATTGAAATTTGACTTGGGCCTCAGATTGGTGTGCTGTACGGGTGGAGAAGTGGGGCACTGTTGAGACAACCATTCTAGATCATCAAAATGGCTTTCCAGGTAAAGTTCTTCTAGGTCAGTGAGGATGGAAAGGTCACTGTCCTCCAAAGATAATTCTGGGGGGGGGGGAGAACTAATGGGTACCTCAGGTAAAGATTTGATGTTTAGGGATTTATTGTGGTAGAATCTTTTGACAGTAAGGTCACCAATTAATTTATTAAGATCTTTATAGAGCAAATAGGAATTGGGATAAATGGTAGGAGCAAACGTCAAACGTTTATTTAGTAGGGAGATTTCATACGGAGACAGAGCAGATTGAATATTTGTGCATTAAACCATGTTTTAATACTACACTCAGGTGCACCTCCCTCCTTTCCTCCTTCTTCCAATTTCTCACAGAGTTTCAGGATACGCTCTGGGGATGGCTGGCACCTGAACATTTACCTGCATCATAGTTGTCATTACTACATATACCTTCACCAAGGACTATTATAACAATTCTTGATTACCTTTACAGGTTTATCATTGTTATGCACTGGGTTGTTTTTTATCATTTGGTAATAAATATAAACGTGTCTTATTTCAATAAAAAAAAAAAACATTCCTTTGTAATTTGCTTGTATTTTTCATTAATTTTATGTGGCCTAGCGATTCCTCACATGTTAAGAAGGATGTCCTATTCCTCCCCAAGTCTAGAGGACTAGAGGAGACATACCTCTACTGGGTTCACTCTTCTATTATGCAATCACTAACTTAACCTGGATCACTGATTGGTACTGACACCAGGACACTAAACTCTGGGTTGTCACTGAACATAACTCGGCAAGTTTCCCCATGTGATTCTCCCTGGACTGGAGAATTAGCATTTACAGATATTTGTAGTCATCATAGGCACCACACTTTGTACCTTCCTTTACATCACTCACAAGTGGACTACCTCACCTTCTCCCCTCCCCAATATTTCCTATCATCAATCACCTACATTTTCCCCCAAACAGGTTTTCAAATTGCGATTAAAATGCAAACGATTTAGAGCATGTCACTTTATTTCTTCTACCAGCTGGTCGATACCCGACCCCCCCAATTTCTGAATGGGGCCTTGCTTTCTAGAAACATAGTCAGCTTACCCATATCCTTCAATCGCTTCAGCAATCAGTAACTTTCATGCAGTCCCTCACCCCTTTTCAGGCGATCTATATACACACAGGCCCTTTACGGGGAACTCTTTCCATGTCCTAACAATTATTTCTGGCAGCTTATTAATGAACACTGGACTTTTTCTTAAAGATATGGGAAAGTGTCATAAAGACTACCTTTTTCTTTGCTCACTGAGCCTCCATTGCCAACAGATACCATGAAATTAATTATAAATTCCAGTGGTACAGAATGCCCTCTTTCCTTTCCCATTGCTTTCCTGGCACTTCAGACAGGTGTTGGACATATGGTATAGCCAGAGAAATCTTCCTGAATATGTTTTGGAATTGTTCACAAACATCACAAGTTATCAAAATAACAATAGGTATGGGTCGAACACCTCCCTGTTCGGTTCACAGCAGAACTCCAGAACGGAGGACATGTTCTAACCTGAACGGCGAACCCCATTAAGTTCTATTGGAGCCGAACTGGAAAAATCGAAAGTGCCCATTTTGAAGGCAAGTAATTGGCTATAAAAGGGGTATGGGGGTTTGGGTACTGCCCTGGGTGACATGTATCAATAATAAAAAAAAATGTTAACAATTGTTTTTTTCAGGACCAGTGATTTTATTTTATTTTTTATTTTTTTGCCATGAACGTTAGAGTGAGAGCAATAATTCTAGTCCTAGACCTCCTCTGTAACTCAAAACATGTAACCAGTAAAAAATGTTAAAGCATCGCCTATGGGGATTTTTAGGTCCCGAAGTTTGGCGTCATTCCACAAGCGTGTGCAATTTTGATGCATGACATGTTAGGTATCCATTTACTCGGCGTAACTTCATCTTTCACATTTTGGAAAAAAAATTACAATTACCGGCACCCAGCTATTGAAAAAAAAAACTACGTAGGGTCCCCCCCCCGGTCCATAGTCCATACCAGGCCCTTTGGACTGGGGCATGGGGTCCCCCCAAAATCCATACCAAACTCTTAACCGAGCATGCAGTCCAGCAGGTCAGGAAAGGGTAGGGGATGAACGAGTGCCTCCCCCTCTTGAACCATACCAGGCCACATGCCCTCAACATGGGGGGTGGGTGCTTTGGGCAGGGGGGCTCTGCCCCCCGCACCTAAGCACCTTGTTGTGGTTGTCAGGGTCTGGTTGTCAGTTGGCAGGGTTTATGGGAATCAGGAAGCCCCCTTTGACAAGGGGGCCCCAGATCCTGCCCCCTATGTGAATAGGTATCGAGTACATCGTACCACCCACCCCTTCACCAAAAAAGTGTCAAAAAGTAATAACCACAAGAAACATTTTTAAACAAGTCCTTTATTAAAAAATTGAAAAAAACAGTGTCCTTCAATGTAAATCAATCATCAATCATGACGTCCGCCAAGCCTGAAAAATAGAAAAAATAAAAACGCTTGGTCTTCTGGGAGGCCTCCCATTGTATGTCCGCTCTGCGTTTTGACATTTCTTATATAGGCGGTACCATGGTGAGTATTTTTCAGATCTCATTTGTAGCCACGATTTTTTGAAAAATGAAGAAAGAAAAGGAAAATTTATTTTTCTTTTCTTTTTTCAATTTTCAAAACTTTGTGACAAAAGAGATCTGCAAAATACTCACCGTGCCTCTTTGCAAATACCTTGGGCTATCTACTTTCCAAAAAGGGATCATTTTGGGAGGTTTCGTGCTAGCTTGAAATTTCAGGGCCTCCAAAACTGTGATAGGTAGTAGACATGTGCACTCTGAAATATTTTGTTTCGGAATTTCGGTTTCGTCCGAAAAATGTATTTATTTAATTACTCCCGAAATTAATTTTTACTTATTTCATGTCATTAAAAATGCAAAAATCCAAATTAAGGTTGAATCTGTCAATTGAAGGCTGATGATGTCTCTTGGATGTTCTAAGAAGATTCGACGAAGCAGCTAAACTGTATGACGATGCTGCGATCGTACATTTATGGTCGAATGCTCCGCCCACAAGCTTTAGTAGAATTCAAATGTTGTTTGACTAGTAATAATAATAATTATTGCCTCTCAGCAAATTCCTTGGAGTGTCTACTTTCCAAAAAAGGGTAATTTGGGGGGTTTGTACTGCCCTGCCATTTTAGCACCTCAAGAAATGAGAAATGAGGCAGTCATAAACTTAAAGCTTCCTAAATTCCAGTAAATATACCATAGTTTGCAGACGCTATAAATTTTCCGCAAACCAATAAATATACGCTTATTGAATTTTTTTTTACCCAAGACATGTGGCTGAATACATTTTGGCCTAAATGTATGACAAAAAATGTTTATTGGATTGTTTTATAATAAAAAGTAGAAAATATCTTTTTTAGTTCAAATTTTTTGGTCTTTTTTTGTTTACATCCCAAAAAATAAAAATCCCAGTGGTAATCAAATACCACCAAAAGAAAGCTCTATTTGTGAAAAAAAAAAAGGATGCAAATTTTCGTTTGGGTACAGCATTGCATGACCTCGCAATTACCAGTTAAAGCAGCGCAGTGCCAAATTGCAAAGAGTGCTCTGGTCAGGAATAGGGATGAGCCGAACACCCCCCCGGTTTGCTTCGCAGCAGAACATGCAAACAGGAAAAAAATTTGTTTGAACACGCGAACACCATTAAAGTCTATGGGACACGAACGTGAAAAATCAAAAGTGCTAATTTTAAGAGTTAATATGCAAGTTATTGTCATAAAAAGTGTTTGGGGACTTGTGTCCTGTCCCAGGGGACATATATCAATGCAAAAAAAAGTTTTTAAAAACAGACGTTCTTTCGGGAGCAGTGATTTAATTAATGCTTAAAGTGAAACAATAAAAGTGAAATATTCCTTTAAATTTTGTACCTGGAGGGTGACTATAGTATGCCTGTAAAGTGGTGCATGTTTCCCGTGTTTAGAACAATCCCTGCACAAAATGACATTTCTAAAGGAAAAAAAGTAATTTAAAAGTACCCGCGGCTATAATGAATTGTCGGGTCCGGCAATACAGATAAAAGTAATTGAAAAAAACAGCATGGGAACCCTGAACCAAATTTAAAAAAAAAATTGCATGGGGGTCCCCCCAAATTCCATACCAGGCCCTTCAGGTCTGGTATAGATATTATGGGGAACCCTGCACCAATTTTTTTTAAAAGGCCGCAGGAAAAGAGGGGGGAATGAGAGAACGCTCCCCCCATCCTGAACCATACCAGGCCACATGCCCTCAACATGGGGCGTTGGGTAGCCCCCCAAAGCACCTTGTCCCCATGTTGATGAGGACAAGGGCCTCATCCCCACAACCCTTGCCCGGTGGTTGTGGGGGTCTGCGGGCGGGGGCTTATCAGAATCTGGAAGCCCCTTTAACAAGGGGACCCCCAGATCCCGGCCTCCCCCCGTGTGAAATGGTAACGGGGTACAAATTTGTACCCCTACTATTTCACAAAAAATGTGTCAAAATGGTACAAAAGACAAGACACAACTTGGGACAAGTCCTTTATTAAAAAATAAAAATATAAAAATGCCCCCACGAAGTCTTCTTCTCTCGCTCCGCCTGCAGACTGAAAAAGAAAAAAAAAACAAAGCCGCGACCGACCCGCCTCCATGGGAGGCACCCGCCGTATGATGCGTCCTCGCAGGTGACAGTTCTTTTATAACTGAGGGCGGGGCCACACAGTGATGTACCCGGTTGACCCCACCCCCCTCTGACGCACGGGGACTTCCCAATGGCTTCAGAGGGGGGCGGGGCCAGCCGTTTACGTAATCGGGTGGCCCCGCCCCCTCTGATGCCCCGGGAAAGCCATAGGGAAGTCCACGTGTGACCCGACATTATAGCAGCGAGTACTTTTAAATGACTTTTTTTCCTTTAGAAATGTCATTTTGTGCAGGGACTGTTCTAAACACGGGAAACATGTGTCACTTTACAGGCATACTATAGACACCCCCCCAGGTACGAAATTTAAAGGAATATTTCACTTTTATTGTTTCACTTTAAGCATTATTAAAACCACTGCTCCCGAAAAAACAGCTACCCCAAAGCACCCTCCCAATGTTGAGGGCATGTGGCCTGGTATGGTTCAGGAGGGGGGGCACACTCTCGTCCCCCCCTCTTTTCCTGCGGCCTGCCAGGTTGCGTGCTCATATAAGGGTCTGGTATGGATTTTTGGGGGACCCCACGCCGTTTTTTTTTTTTTTGGCGTGGGGTTCCCCTTAAAATCCATACCAGACCTGAAGGGCCTGGTATGGAATTTAGGAGGACTCCCACGTCATTTTTTTTTAAAATTTTGGTTCGGGGTTTCCCTGTGGGGAATTCCCATGCTGTTTTTATCAATGAACTTCTATGTGTATTGTCGGCAATGCAATAGCCGCGGGTAGTTTTAAATGGGTTTTTTCCTTCCAAATGTCATTTTGCTGTCAGACTGTTCTAAACACAGGAAACATGCGCCCCTTTACAGGCATACTATAGACACCCCCCAGGTATGAAATTTAAAGGGATATTACACTTTTATTGTTTGACTTTAAGCATTATTAAAATCACTGCTCCTGAAAAAACGGCCGTTTTTAAAACTTTTTTTTGCATTGATCCATGTCCCCTGGGGCAGGACCCAGGTCCCCAAACACTTTTTATGACAATAACTTGCATATAAGCCTTTAAAATTAGCACTTTTGATTATTCATGTTCGTGTCCCATAGACTTTAACGGTGTTCGCGTGTTTGAGCGAACTTTCTTCCTGTTCGCATGTTCTGGTGCGAACCGAACAGGGGGGTGTTCGGCTCATCCCTACTCCATATCACTAGGTTCTGGAAATCTGCCTTAGCACCCTCAATTACCAAACGATCTCTGATCTAAACTATCAATGCAAGTTACATAGATACATAGTTACATAGTAGGTGAGGTTGAAAAAGACACAAGTCCATCAAGTCCAACCTATGTGTGTGATTATATGTCAGTATTTCATTGTGTATCCCTATATGTTGCGGTCATTCAGGTGCTTATCTAATAGTTTTTTGAAACTATCGATGCTCCCCGCTGAGACCACCACCTGTGGAAGGGAATTCCACATCCTTGCCGCACTTACAGTAAAGAACCCTCTACGTAGTTTAAGGTTAAACCTGTTTTCTTCTAATTTTAATGAGTGGCCACATGTCTTGTTAAACTCCCTTCCGTGATAAAGTTTTATCCCTATTGTGGGGTCACCAGTACGGTATTTATAAATTGAAATCATATCCCCTCTCAAGCATCTCTTCTCCAGAGAGAATAAGTTCAGTGCTCGCAACCTTTCCTCATAACTAATATCCTCCAGACCCTTTATTAGCTTAGTTGCCCTTCTTTGTACTCTCTCCATTTCCAGTACATCCTTCCTGAGGACTGGTGCCCAGAACTGGACAGCATACTCTAGGTGCGGCCGGAGTCTTGTAGAGCGGGAGAATTATCGTTTTATCTCTGGAGTTGATCCCCTTTTTAATGCATGCCAATATTCTGTTTGCTTTGTTAGCAGCAGCTTGGCATTACATGCCATTGCTGAGTCTATCATCTACTAGGACCCCAAGGTCCTTTTCCATCCTAGATTCCGCCAGAGGTTCTCCCTCCAGCGTATAGATTGTATTCATATTTTTGCCATCCAAATGCATTATTTTACATTTTTCTACATTAAACCTCAGTTGCCATGTAGTTGCCCACCCCATTAATTTGTTCAGATCATTTTGCAAGGTTTCCACATCCTGTGGAGAAGTTATTGCCCTGCTTAGCTTAGTATGGTCCGCAAATACAGAGATTAAACTGTTTACCCCATCTTCCAGGTCATTTATGAACAAAATAAAAAGGATTGGTCCCAGAACAGAACCCTGGGGGACCCCACTACCAACCTCTGACCATTCTGAGTACTCCCCATTTATCACCACCCTTTGAACTCGCCCTTGTAGACAGTTTTCAATCCATGAACTCACCCTATTATTTTGTACAGTAAACGTTTATGGTGAACTGTGTCAAATGCTTTTGCAAAATCCAGATACACCACGTCTATGGCCCTTCCTTTATCTAGATAGCAACTCACCTCCTCATAGAAGGTTAATAGATTGGTTTGGCAAGAACGATTCTTCATGAATCCCTGCTGATTACTGATAATGATACTGTTCTCGTTACTAAAATCTTGTATATAGTCCCTTATCATCCCCTCCAAGAGCTTACATACTATGGATGTTAGGCTAACTGGTCTGTAATTCCCAGGGATGTATTTTGGGCCCTTTTTAAATATTGGTGCTACATTGGCTTTTCTCCAATCACCTGGTACTATTCCAGTCAGTAGACTGTCAGTAAAAATTAGGAACAATGGTCTGGCAATTACTTGACTGAGTTCCCTAAGTACCCTCGGATGCAAGCCATCTGGTCCTGGCGATTTATTAATGTTAAGTTTCCCACGTCTAATTTTAATTCTGTCCTCTGTTAACCATTGAGGTGCTTCCTGTGATGTGTCATAAGGATAAACACTGCAGTTTTGGTTACTGAAGCCCCCCCGATTCCCTCGTGATGAATGAGGAGAAGAATATATTCAATATCTTTGCCATCTCCCCATCCTTTGTAACCAGATGTCCTTCCTCATTCTTTAGGGGGCCAATATGGTTTGTCCTCTCGTTTTTACTGTTTACATACTTAACTGCTTTCTGACCAGCCGCCGCAGTGGTACTGCGGCAACATGGCACGGCTGCACGAATCATGTTACGTCGCTTCCTATTGCAGCCACTGGGTGCGCACGTGCGCTACTCACACCCGGAGCAGATGCGAGTGCCCGGCGGTCACGATGACCGCCAGGCTCCCGCGATCACTCGTGACACGGCAAAAACCGGGATCTCTGTGTGTAAACACAGAGATCCCGGTTAAACACAGAGTTCACCGGTTCTCTGAGGGAGAAGAGACTGATTGTGTGTTCATACAAAGTATGAACACCAATATATATCTCTTCCCCTAGCAAGTCCCATCCCTCCTTCAGTTAGAACACGTAGCAGGGAACACATTTAACCCCTTGATCGCCCCCTAGTGTTAACCCCTTCACTGCCAGTGACATTTTTACAGTAACCAATGCATTTTTATCGCACTGATCACTGTATAAATGCCAATGGTCCCAAAAATGTCAAAATTGTCCGATGTGCCCGCCATAATGTCGCAGTCATGATAAAAATTGCAGATCACCGCCATTACTAGTAAAAAAATAATAATAATGCTATAAATCTATCCACTATTTTGTAGACGCTATAACTTTTCCACAAACCAATAAATATACGCTTATTGTGATTTTTATCACCAAAAATATGTAGGAGAATACATATCGGCCAAAACTGAGAAAAAAATAGCTTTTTAAAGAAAAAAAATTGGGATATTTATTATAGCAAAAAGTACAAAATATTGTGTTTTTGTCAAATTTTTTGCTCTTTTTTTGAGTATAGCGCAAAAAATAAAAATCACAGAGATGATCAAATACAACCCAAAAGAAAGCTCTATTTGTGGGAAAAAAAGGACGTCAATCTTGTTTGGGTACAGCGTTGCATGACCGCGCAATTGTCAGTTAAAACGACACAGTGCCAAATCGCAAAAAATGGTCTGGTCATTCATCAGCCAAATCTTCCGGGGCTGAAGTGGTTAAAAACTTTCTTGGGATTTTTTTTGTTCTCTGCTATGTGTATTAGGTGTTCTATCTTAGCCGCCCTAATTGCACCCTTACATTTCTTGCTGCATTCTTTATAAAGTCTGAATGCTGATGATGATCCCTCAACCTTGTATTTTTTGAAGGCTTTCAACTTTGCTTTTATATGCATTTTTACATTGCAGTTAAGCTATCCAGAACTTTTGTTGCTCTTTTAAATGTATTACCTAATGGGATGCATTGGATAATGCCCTTATTTATTATGCTCTTAAAGCAAACTGTCCTTTGTTCCTAAGATTTTATCCCAATTCATGCCTTCTAACAAGGTTCGTAGTTTAGGGAAGTTGGCTCTTTTGAAATGCAGTGTCTTTGTATTCCCCTTATGTTTCCTATTTTTTGTGATTTTTACTGAAGCCAGTTGATCTGTGATCGCTGTTTCCTAAATTGCCCCATATTTCCACATCCGTGATCAGGTCTGTATTCTTGGTAATCAGTAGATCCAGTAACGCTTTATTTCTAGTTGGTGTGCCTACCATCTGAACCATGAAATTGTCCTGCAAGATATTTAGGAACTCCCTCTTTTTTACCCTCTCTATCCCTGCGATAAAGGGTATATCCTTGAATGGTTGCCAGCCAATCATGAGAGCTGTTGAACCAGGTATCTGAAATTCCCACAAAATCCAAATCCAACAGTAACTCTAGTTCACCCATCTTGTCCGCCAGGCTCCTGGCATTGGTAAACATGCCACATAGTTTAGACCTGTCACATACTATCCTCTTATTGGGTGTTCCAAGACTGCAACTAGAACTTGTTACTATACTTACCTTGGGTTTATGTGCTTTAGTCAACCTACCACTAATGCCCCCAATACTACCCTCTGGAATATGTTCCACGTTGACTATCTTTACCTCTAGGCCCTCCCCACCATTGCCTAGTTTAAAAATTCCTCTACCTTTTTGGCCATCTTTACTCCCAGCTGATCTGCACCCTCCTCATTTAGGTGCAGTCCGCCACTTTTATAGTACTGTTGATCGACTGAGAAATCGGCCCAATCCTCCAGGATCCCAAACCTCTCCTTACTACACCAGCTCTTCAGCCACTTGTTTACTTCCCTAATCTCCCTCTGCCGTTCTGGAGTGGCTCGATGTACCGTAATATTCCTGAGAATACTACCTTGGAGCTCCTTTTCATCAATTTAGCTCCCAAGTCCCTAAAATAGTTCTTTAGGACACTCCATCTGCCTCTGACTTTGTCATTGGTGCCAAGATTACAGATTGCCCTTTCTGTCCTTCTAAGAATTGAGTCCCCTACCACCAGAATCTGTTTTTCCTTTCCCTTTGCTTCCCCCCACTCTCACTGGAGGAGTTCTTCCCCTGGCAGCTAGGAGAGTCCCTCAGCTCCAGCAGTGCTAGTCCCTGACTGGTTTCACCAATGTCACTCAATGGAGCGTACTTATTGGGATGCTCCAGTCCTGGATCGGCCTCCCAGGCACTTCCCCCTCTACCCATCCTGGCTGTCACCCATCTGCTCTTTCCTAGTGCCTGCACCCCTTTCTCTCCACCCGTCTCTGTGCTGGCCCCTGCCGACACCTGCCATGTACGCTCCTGGCTCTCATTTAGTATGGAGGGACTTCTCAGTGCTGACAGTTGCTTCCCCAGATTCAGAACCTGGGCTTTCAGGGAAACAATGTGCTTACATTTTGCACAGCAGTATTTGCCCTTGATCGGATGATGTCTAAATTACCTAACAACTAGCTTCTTGACACTAATACTCAACAAGACAATACACAGGTACTCAACAAGACAATACACAGGTACTCACCGACCAACGTGCACACACACACAATACACAAATACTAACGATCCACACACACTACTCAGAAAACACTCACGTACTTACAATACACAGGTACTTAACCCCTTGTTTTCAGCTCTGGTTTTTTAACTCACCACTTAGTCCAGATCCACTTGGTCTAAGTTCCAGCAAGCTCAAAGATGAATTAGAACAAAGGTACCTTTCTCTTGTCAAATTTGCTAAAATGTGTTTTTTATGGTTCCAAAACCCTAACTGTACGGTTTCAGTATGATAGTCTAACTGATAGTAGAGTAATAATGATACTTGTTACTTGGACTGGTATTTGTTTACTTGTCATGGTGTTCTATTGTTGTTCAACTTCCCTCTCTTCCTCTTCCTCCTTACCAATCCCCCCCCCCCCCACACCCTTCTTGAGTTCAAAATGTTGACTGGTACTCATAACTTGTGTGTAAGTATCTGTATTTCTTATAAGCTGTCTCAGCATGACATTGGGTTGCAACCCTCCATTCCTCTATGATGTGTAATTGTGAATTTGTTTGTTTGTTTATTTAGTTTGCCTTGTTTAAACTTCAATAGAAAATTTATGAATTTAAAAACCAAGGGGTTTAGTTTGCACACATTTGCAAATAGATGTGTAAGTTGCAGTGACCACTTCATGGCACCACAGTGTACTGAAGTCCTAACTCCTAAGTTGAAGCACATATATAAAAATAGGTAGATTAAGGGCAGGTATGCCTGGATGGAGCTTACCCCTTCTTAAGGTACAGGGACACACTGGACACCCAGCAATAGCACAATGGCAGCAAAGTTGTCCAGTGCGCTCACTCAACAATTACCAGCAGTACAAACAAATGGCAACCACCCCAACCTATAACTAGCCTTTGCAGCAAGGAGCACTTGGAAGGGTGATGCATGTCAAAAAAAAAAAAAATTTCTAGCTCACTTACCAGCCAGCCTACAACAAACCAAATTGACCTTGTCTAACAGTTCATGTTAAAACCAAGGAGTTTAGTTTGCACACATTTGAAAATACATGTGTAAGCTACAGCAATCATATCATGCCCCCCAGTGTACTGCAGTCGTAACTCCAGTCTAGTCTCCTGAGGGCCGTCTTTAATATTGATTGGACCCTGGGCAAAAAATGTCTCCCCCCCCCCCCCGCAGTTTCACTCTTCCCCTGCTCTGAGACATACAATAAAAAGCAGATAGACTCAAAATTAGTTTACTGAATCAGATGAGGCAGCAATTGTGATTGGTTGCCAGAGGTTACAGTGTATCATTACCACATCATTGGTATCATTGTATCATTGGTTGCCAGAGGTTACAGTGTATCATTACCGCTCACTGACATTTTTCTAGAGGTTACAGCACACATTACGGCTCACTGATTAGTTGCTAGAGGTTACAGCACATTATCTATGCTTGTTGATTGGTTGCTAGAGATTACTGTACATCATTACTGCTTACTGATTGGTTGCCAGATGTTACAGCACATCATCTCCTCACTGCCTGCACACCATGAACTGGGGAGGTGAGGGGATTCATTAGTAGACGAAAAACACCTAGGGATCCTAGGACTCCTGGGATCAGTGGCAGTGCTGGGGGGAGGGGAGGGTATGATCAATGGCGAAGCTGATTTTTTTTTTTTTTTTTACTGACTACCAATATAAAGAGGAGTTTCAACACTGGCCACCAATGTAATAGGGGTTTACACTGAACACTAATGTAATAGAAGCATTCACAGTGACCACCAATGTAAGGAAGGATTTACACTGACCACCAATGTAAGGGGGACTTTCACACTGGTCACTAGTGGGAATGAAAGGATTCTACACCAAGCATCAATGTAATGAAAAGATTTACACAGTCCACCAATGTAACTGAGACATTTAGCCTGCGTTCACATTTGTGTGTGTTGGGAACGCATGCAAAATCGCTTTCCTGACACCACAGAAATGTGCTGCCCCTTAGCAGATACACAGCAGTGCCATTAACTGTTAATGACACCTTCACGCGTCTGTTGACATGTGCCTTGGCACCGTGTGTTTTTGAAAAAGGGTTTGGGACTTTCTTCTGCATTTGTAGCGCATAGAGCAGCCCATTGAAATGAATGGGCTGCTCTACACATGACCTACATCTTTATCCACCCTGTCAGGACACCTTTGCATCCTAAAACCCATACTAACCTCTGCACCCCAAACCTCCCCCACCCTCTCCACTCTAATCCCCCTTCCCTTTAACTCTACCTGCCTCCTCTGCTCATCTTTGCACCTACCTTGCTTAACTCCATACATCCCCTCCTTGCTCACCTGTGCACCCAAAACTGTAATTCCTTCTCTGCCTACCTCTGCACACCCCACACTACCCCCCCCCCCCCCCATTTGCTTACCTTTGCAAAACAGGCTGATGGCAGGCTTAATAACCACAGTTGTAGGCAGGACTTTCAAGCATACCCCTTTATCTCCCCAGTGGGCAGCATTCAGTATAGGTGATGGTGGATGACCTCAGGGGGGCTTGATATACATATGAATACTGCCTCTATTTGCAAATGAATGCTGCAGTTCCTCGGCTATTTACATATAAATGCAGCTGCTATTTACAAATCAATGCCAGTATTTACATGTAAACACAGGGTCTGTAGGTGAGTCATCTGTAGACAACAATAGGGCAGAGCTGGGCAACATTAGTAACAGAACTTCACACTAAGATATCAGGACACAGCACAGGACTGAAACCTCAAGGGATGAGGGAATTTAAACTGGGATAGTTTGCAAGTATGAGGCAGCTGCTTTGGGCACCACAATAATGACAGGGCCCAGGGCAGCTGGCCCTTTTGCCCTGCCTTAAAGACTGTCCTGGTTGGAGCACATATACAATAAAGGACACAGTAAGGGCAGGTATGCCTAGAGGGAGTCCCCCCCTCCCTAAGACTCCATTCACACAAGGGCAACTTTGGATCTGACCTCAAGTCGCCCCAAGTCATCTCAAGTCGCGCTACATGAAAAAAATCAATGTAAGTGAATGGATCCGTCTTAACGCACACTACTGCAGTCGCTCCGACTTCAGAAAAGGTTCCTGTACTACTTCAATCTGACTTCTAGCCGACTTGTACCCATTGATTTCAATGGAAGTTGCCTCCAAGTCGGATCCCTGTTTTCCCGTAAAGGCAACTTTACAGGAAAAAGAAAAGAATTTACCCATGAAGACCACGATATTCCAGCACCGAGCTGGCTTGCTCATCGGGAAAGGAAAAATGTGTTTTTTCCTTTCCCAATGAGCGACATGCAATACTGACATGTGTTTGGTATGAATCACGAGGGGCAACTCCACGCCAAATTTAAAAAAAAAAACGGCATGGGTTCCCCTCCAAGAGCATACCAGGCCCTTAGGTCTGGTATGGATTATAAGGAAAACCCCCTACGCTGAAAAAACGGCATGGGGGTCCCCCCAAAATCCATACCAGACCCTTATCCGAGCACGCAGCCTGGCCGGTCAGGAAAGGGGGTGGGGACGAGCGAGCCCCCCCTCCTGAACCGTACCAGCCCGGGGGGTGGGCGCTTTGGTGCAGGGGGGTGCCCTGCTGGCCCCCCCACCCCAAAGCACCTTGTCCCCATGGCCATGGTTGTCGGGGTCTGCGGCCGGGGGGCTTATCGGAATCCGGGAGCCCCCTTTAATAAGGGGGCCCCCAGATCCCGGCCCCCCACCCTATGTGAATGAGTATGGAGTACATCATGCCCCGGGACTGTGACGTCATAAGGGGTGGGATTTTATGGATTTTGGGGGGACCCTCACGCTGCTTTTTTGGCATAGGGGGTTCCCCTAAAATCCATAGCAGACCTAAGGGCCTGGTATGCTCTTGGAGGGGAACCCATTTTTTATTTAAAATTTGGTGTGGATTTCCCCCTCAAGTTTCATACCAAATACATGTCAGCAATGCTTGTCGCTCATCGGGAAAGGAAAAAACACATTTTTCCTTTCCCAATGAGCGAGCCAGCTCGGCACTGGCTCCCGCGATGGGGCTCGCAGGTGTCAAATCTCGCCGATAACAGCGGCGAGATTGACACAATATTGCGGTCACCTACTGTATGTCACAAGAGCTGATTGGCCACTTGTAAAGTTCCCTGTCCCGGAGGCGACTTCAAGTCGTGTTGTAAGTCACCCCAAATCGCGCTGAAGTCGCCCCAAGTCGTGCTGTGATTCATACTCAAGTCGTGTCCAAGTTGCCTCCCAAAGTCACGCTGGAAGTCGTGTTGCCCCTGTGTGAATGGGCTCTTACATCACTTCTAAACATTAGAGGGAGAGAAATAATTCTAGTGCCAGTCCTCCTTTTTAACTCTAAACTGGTAATCTGTAAAGGATTTAAAGTGTCTCCTATGGGTAATTTAATGTACTGTAGGTTGTCTTCATATCCAAGGTGTGCTCAACTTTAACTTGTGACATGTGAGGTATCTATTTACATGGAGTAACATCATCTTTTACAACGTTGTATATTTTACCATAACATGGGTATTATATTGTGTTTGTGTGCACAAAATTTCATGAAAGTGTATTTTTTTCTGCAAATTTAAGTTTGATATACCACTGTGCAAATATTGTGTGACATAACAAAATAAAACAATGACCATTTTATTCTCGTGGGCCTTTTCTTTCAGAAAATATACTGTATAATCTTTGGGGGTTCTAAGTAATTTTCAAGCAAAAAATTGTGATTTTTACATGTATGTGAGAAATGTCAGAATTTGCCCAGTCTTGAAGTTAAACAAAACATACATCCACACACAACTTATGTATAATTGGGATTTAGGTATTTAAAGTGGTAGAAAAGTCCACTTTGTGATTTTTACCTACAGGTACAGTAAGTCTATAATAAGGTTTACCTGTAGGTAAAATGAATATCTCCTAAACGTGCACCATTTAGGAGATATTCACCCTGGATGCAGCCGATGATGTCACTGGTGCATGCACTGTGAAGGTTCGGCATACCGTGCCAGACCTCCAGTGCTTCGTGCTGTAACCGAGGGCTCCCACGCACAATGTCATTGCGGCTCCGGCCACTCACGCTGCCGCCGAACCCGGAAGAAAGTAAAAATGTCAGCAGTGACACCACGCCACTTCTAAGGAAGGACTTTGTTCTAAGGATGCATGCTAGCACATTATACAATTGCCTTACAGGAGCTTCTTTTTTTTTTTTTTGAACTGCCGCGGTTTACTACTGCTTTAAGCAAATGTTTAATACTTTGCACACATGAGGCATTACCAAGCACATAAAAATAATTCTGAAACCTTAATTTTATTTTAACTCTAAAATATGGGGTATTAAAGATTTTGTTTCATCTATTTGCAATTATGGCTATCAGTGATTTTTATCGATGCTGCCCATTTCTGCCAATCCCTTCACTGGTTTCCCCTACCCCACCAGATAAAATTCAAAATTCTAACAACAACATACAAGGCCATCCACAACATCGCCTCCAGCTACATCACCAACCTCATCTCCAGATTTTGCCCAAATCGTCCCCTCCACTTCTCCCAGGACCTCCTACTCTCTAGCTCTGTTGTTGCCTCCTCTCATGCTCACCTTCAGGACTTCTCCAGAGTCTCTCCCATCCTCTGGAACTCCCTGCCCCGGTATATCCAATCAGCCCCTAACCTGTCCACCTTTAGGAAATCCCTGAAAACTCACTTATTCAGGGAAGCCTATCCCACACCCACCTAACAACTGTCCCTGAGCCAACCGCATCAAATCATCCCTGCATCTATTGCCTTTTGTACCACCACTACCTCCCTTTAGAATGTAAGCTCTACGAGCAAGGCCCACCTGTCCCTTCTGTATTGAACTGTACTGTAATTGTGCTCTCCCCCCTCTACATTGTAAAGCGCTGCGTAAACTGTTGGTGCTATATAAATCATGTATAATAATAATAATAATTTTTACTGTTTTGCAAGTCTGTGCATATTATAGCTTATATCCTGTACTATATCACATAATACTGATTTTGTATAGAACCTATAACTTTCAGTAAAAAGTGCTTTCCCATTACTTCCAGTTTAACCCTTTTCCTGCCATCACTACCTCTAGTGCCATCTTCCTTCTTCTCCTGGGAGAACAGGAACTGCAATTCACGATTCTCTCCTATAGGGGCTGGCTACTCTCCAAGTGGCTTATTTCCATCTGCTCTTCACATTCACCTTACTCTAATGAGATCTCAGTAGCAGATTATTTCACCAATGTCCTCTGCAGAGAATGATACACAAATGCATGGCCTGAGCACTTCTTCTCAGTAAACCTAAACCAAAGTGCTGCACTATAAGAAGGTATTTATCACAAATAGATTATATAAACATACACAGTTTACATGATTTAATACAGTGCATTTTTAGGATTTTACACCCACTTTTAACTGGGGATTCCTGACAGGTAGGGAGGGAGATGGGGAGAGAAGACAGCACATGACAAGCCCTACCCCGAAAATAAGCCCTACTGGGTCTTTTGATGCCAAAATTAATATAAGACCCGGGCTTATTTTTAGGGAAACGCGGCATATAGTAAATTTTAGGGTCCACACCCAAAATTGCTGAGGAAGCAAATTTTCTATTGCTTTCTCTACCCTAATCAGATTCTCTTAATTCAGGAAATTTCATCTGCATC
Source organism: Lithobates clamitans (assembly GCA_037952925.1). Classification (NCBI taxonomy): domain Eukaryota; kingdom Metazoa; phylum Chordata; class Amphibia; order Anura; family Ranidae; genus Lithobates; species Lithobates clamitans. The sequence goes on from JBBGZY010000415.1 coordinate 722,002, forward strand.
TTTGACACATGCGTTATTTATTATGGTTAAATCAATGTACAACACAATTTTATTAATAGCATCAGTAAATTGCAACCACCGCCTGACTATGTGCATCCCTAATGACAGCTATTGTCAAGGGTCTGCATTGGTAAGGTTATAAATGTGAACCATTTCCTCTAAACAACTGTAAAGAAGTTTTCACCACTCCTTTGACAAGTCTCACAAATCTGAATGCTAGTGTTTTCACCTTGCTAGACAAAACACAACACACTCATAATTGAACAAATATTTTAGTAATCTTTCTATGGTTATTTAAGATATAAAACCCAGACAACAACTGACATGTTAAGATTTAATGAATCAAGAATAACAGAATTTTTACTTATTGGGTTTCCAGTTTTTCGTGGGTGTTGGCTATTCATGTTTATTTTCTTTCTAATTGTGTATCTAGTGACAATATTAGGAAATGTTATGATTATCACACTGGTCTGGACACACCCAGGGTTGAAAAAACCAATGTACTTTTTTTTGTGCAACTTATCTTTCCTAGAAATCTGGTATATATCAGTCACACTTCCAAAGATGTTAGAGGATTTTCTTTATTCAACACAAAGAATATCAGTTATTGGTTGTATTGTCCAGTGCTACTTCTTTTTTGTGCTTGGAGCTATCGAAAATTACTTTCTTGCAGTCATGGCATACGATAGATATCTAGCCATTTGCAATCCATTAAGATATTCAACAATCATGAACCCTGTACTCTGTTGTCAGTTAGCTGTGGGGTGTTGGTTATGCAGTCTTTTAGGCTCAGTTTTACCCATTTATTGGTTTTACGGTTTACCATTTTGTGGCTCAGACCAGATTGATAATTTCTTTTGTGATGTGATTCCCTTACTGAGCAGGTCCTGCACAGACACTTCTAAACTAAAGACCTATTTCTTTATTATGGTTTGGCTCATTGTTTTTGGTTGCTTGCTGTTTACTATTCTTTCATATGTGCAGATTATATTGACTGTTTTAGGCATAGCATCTTCATCTGGGAAGAGTAAAGCCTTTTCTACTTGTGTGGCTCATCTTACAGTGGTAGTTATTTATTATGGATCTGTTATATTGATATATGTGAGATCACCAAAAGGCCAGGTATTTGAATTTGACAAATATATATCAGTGTTCTATGCAGTGGTAACTCCCCTTCTCAACCCAATAATTTACAGCTTGAGAAACAAAGAAGTAAGAAATGCATTATACTCAATTAAGAAAAGTGTAAGTGAAATATAATTAATTATTGACGCTTTGTAAGATGGCATTAGCTTTCATTGCCATCACATCCATTGTATGTATCATTATTGTGTATTGTTCTTTTATTTCTGCTTTTGTTGAACTAAACTAAACTAAAAAAAAAAAAAAAAAAAACCCTCAATTGCCAGTATTTTGCATGTAGGCATGATATACAAAAAACACTGTTTCTAATTATTGATGGACCCTCCTCATTCCAAAGGAAAGCTACTGTGCAATGTTGCTCTATTTATCTCTTTTTAAATATGTTTTATTTGAATAAATTGACTCATTTTTGTAGGTACCATAAAAGTGCACCTTTTAATTAGTTTTTGTTTTTTTGTTTTTTTTAAAGTCAAATGTAATGAATTTTTCCAAGCATACAGCATACAGCCATGATGATAAGGCACAATGGTGTATATCAATTAATATTTTAACAATACACATCTCAATACAATAATACAAGTAGGTACAGCACATGAACAACCCCTGGCAAAAAAGTATGGAATCACCACTTTTGGTTCATTCAATTGTTTAATTGTGTAAAAAAAAAAATGAATTACAGACATGCTTCAAAGCTATTTTCTTTCTTTTTTTTTCTTGTCAAAAAGGTTTATTGATTGCACAATAAAATGAAAGTCCATTGGTTACATGTACAAGGATGTATAAACATAAGGTCTTTGTTAAACAGTAAAACAAATTACCGTATTTGAAAATATCCTAGGATAGACTTCTGCGCTACTAATATAACCGTGTAGAAATGAACATAAACGTGCTGCTGCAAAATCAAAAAATAGTGAACACTGCTCACTAATATCATAACTAAAAAGATGCACAATGGTGATAAATTGTGTATGTGATTCCGCGCAACAACTTGTAGGTAAATAATGCTAGTAAATAAGACTGCACTACTAATAAAATATCTCCAAGTATAGAACCACAGTAAATAAAAGTGTGAATATAAGTGAGTGTCCTTCAATAACATGAAGAACGTAGAAAACGTGAATCAAGGTGACTTCAGTGCTGTTCAATCACATAATAAAATAACATATATAAACTGTGACTCATTAAGTGAACATGTGTTGATAGGTGATCAGGTGACTTTTCGTGGCAATAGATGCCCGCTGGGGGCTCCCAGAACTCTCACCTCAATGACACAATAAAAGTGTCTGTGTATAATCTTTGGGTCTGTGTTTTTTCTGGTCCGGTCTCGTGCTGGCGTCCTGTTCCATCTCAGGGGAGAAGGCACTTCCTCCAATGGATGGACTCCACATACGGATAATTAAAAGCAAGGGACTCCAATAGGGTAATATTGTTAAGCCAAGGGTTTTATTAAAAAATATATCTGCTTACATGAAAGCAAACAGCAATGCGCCAAACAACAGTGAAAACAGCGTGATTGCGATCCTCGCTGCGTCACTTCCGGTCCACGCTATGTGTTTCTGGTTACGTCCTGCACGTTACGTCATATCACGTGACTTCCTCAGGGCAGCGGATTGGCTGTAGCCATAATCATTTTATATGGTGAGGACAGGAAGTGGAGAAAACTCCATTTTGTTGTAGACCAAGTGTATGACTATACCGCGGCCATCATTGAGAGGATGATGGCGCTGGATGTTTGTTAATAAAGTTAAATTCAAACAACAAAGTAAAAAAAAGTAAAAAAAGGTTAAAAAAGATTCAAACAAACTACTTATTGTTTGGATGATATCTATGTTGGTACTGTAATTGTTGATCAGAACTTCAACCGCTAGACATGCGATCATACTGATCATACATGTGTATATTTTACATTTTAAAAATATTAAATTTATTAACCCCTTAATAAAATCGAGAATAAAAACTAGAATAAAAAATATTAAAAATGGCTGGAAAAATATTGTATTAAAATAGATTAAAAAATGTGGATATAAATAAAATCAAAAGTCCATAATCATAAAGGTACTGTATATAAAAAGTATATGTGTTGTTTTTTCCCCCAGACTTGCAAGGTTAAGCACACCGGAAATGAAGTTCTGAGTTTACATAACTAGGAATATACAAAATCTAAAAATCACTTATAAAGCAATTAAGGTCAAATTCTATATTTAACCCTTCAGGTGCTAATGTTCTAATTTTATGTATCCACTTCGACTCCTTCTGACTGAGGGTTCTAATTTTGTGGTCACCTCTCCAAGATCTATTATATTTCTCTATACCCCAAAATAATAGTCCCGTGGGCTCTTTATTATGTACTAACGCAAAGTGTTTGGATACATTATGTTTCGGACAACCTTTTATAATGTTTTCAATATGTTCTTTGATTCTGATTTTCAATGCTCTCTTAGTTCTCCCTATATACTGTAAGTTACAGGAGCATTGTAAAATGTACACTACCCCCTCTGTATAGCAATTAATAAAATCCTTTATTGGGTAAGTATTTCCCGTACTTGTTGCCTTAAACTCATGTTTCTTGCTTTGAAATTTTTTTGCATGTGTACATGCATAACAATATTTGCAGGGATAGAACCCTTTGCCATTAAAAAAGGAAAATTTATTTTTAGGGGGTGGTTCAACCACTATTGGAGTCCCTTGCTTTTAATTATCCGTATGTGGAGTCCATCCATTGGAGGAAGTGCCTTCTCCCCTGAGACGGAACAGGACGCCAGCACGAGACCGGACCAGAAAAAGCACAGACCAAAAGATTATACACAGGCACTTTTATTGTGTCATTGAGGTGAGAGTTCTAGGAGCCCCCAGCGGGCATCTATTGCCATGAAAAGTCACCTGATCACCTATCAACACATGTTCACTTAATGAGTCACAGTTTATATATGTTATTTTATTATGTGATTTATGTGATTGAACAGCACTGAAGTCACCTTGATTCACGTTTTCTACGTTCTTCATGTTATTGAAGGACACTCACTTATATTCACACTTTTATTTACTGTGGTTCTATACTTGGAGATATTTTATTAGTAGTGCAGTCTTATTTACTAGCATTATTTACCTACAAGTTGTTGCGCGGAATCAAATTACCGTATTTATCGGCGTATAACACGCAGTTTTTTCCCCTTAATCTTGACTGGGCTCCGCCCAGTCATTGTGATCTCGGCGGCGCTCGTTCAGCTCTGCCTATTCCCTTGCGAACTCCACGGCGCCATATTTAAATCTATACGCTATGTGTATGTCGGCGCCGATCTGTTCAAGCCTGTCATGGATACTGGGGGTAAGGCTGAAATGACCAGGCTGCACTGACCACTGGGGCAAGGCTGCACTGGGGCAAAGCTGCACTGACAAGGCTGCACTGGGGCAAAGCTGCACTGACAAGGCTGCACTGGGGCAAAGCTGCACTGACAAGGCTGCACTGACAAGGCTACAATGGACACTGGGGCAAGGCCACTCGACACTGAAAAGGTATGGGCATTTTAATGTAAGTTTTTTTTTGCCTTAAACTTCCCTCCTAAAAGTTTTTTTCCTTAAAATTCCCTCCTAAATTTGGGGTGTGTGTTATACGCCGGCGCGTGTTATACGCCGATAAATACAATATATATATATATATATATATATATATGTATATATATGTATATATATATATATATATACATATATATATATATATATATATATATATATATATATATATATATATATATATATATATATATATATATATATGTAACATAGTATGTTATTGTTTGCATTAAACTTCATCACATACATTTAATTAATTCATTAATTAACTGCTCTATGTTACTTGACAACAAGTGGAGAGGCGCCTCTGGGTGCAGTCGTTTTTATGAATAAAAATGCTTTTAATAAAACAAAGGTAAACTCACATTTTAGCAGTTAAAACAAGCATGATAGTATATGTCAAGGATGGCGCTTCCGGTCCTGTGCCTGTAGACAGTCTCTGCCATGGTAGTGTAGACAGCTCTTCCGGGTATAATAAGCCGGCTTCATACACAGAGGAGCAGCCTCAGAATGAGGCTTGGAGCACACGAGACTGCTGGCTGCAGGGGGATGATGTCATCAGCAGTGGACGCGTTTCCTGGGCATGCGCACTTGAATGGTTAGCAAGCCGCGCTCCTTTTTCAACAGACAAGTTTACTGGCCATGCTGAGAGGTTTACATAGGGAGAGGGGGAGGAGACTGGGCGGGGACAAGAGCTGAGGGACGGAGAACCAGGGATGCGTAAACACCCCAATGCTGTGGGGGATGACCGTGACTTAAGTGGGCGGTGCGGGAACGGAAGAAACGAAGGGGGACCGGAGGTGTCACCAGGGGAACTATGTGACCTGGAGATAAAGGGACGATGTAGGGGAGAAAGAAGAAAAGGTTGAAAGAGAAAGAAGAAAGGGGAAAAGAAGTGAAAAGTCCCTAGAAAAGGGAAGAAAATAGAACAGCAGGAGGAAGGGGGAGGAGGGGGAAGAGAGAGGGGAGGGGACGGAGGAAGGGAAAATGGGTGAAGACTGTGAAACGTCTATCCCACATGTCTGGAGATCAGTAACTATATAAAAATCTAAAAAATGAATGAAATATATCCTAAAGGATCCTAAAAAATATATGTACACACTAAATGTGTACATATGTGACATGCATATAAAATACACTATAATATATAGATGAAACAAATAGTTAAAAATACCTTACATGACACAATATGAAAGCTGAACACAATGATCAAATAAAAAGAATACATGTATACAAAAAATTCATGTATACAAAAAATTGCACTAATGTAGACAATATGAAGATTATAATGTATGACGAGTAATGAAAGTAAAAGGAAGGACCGTAATTCAAGGAACCCATGGATAATGGATGTCAAAATTATTGGAAGTCCATGGTAATAGAAAAATGGAAAAATTTACATGTATACATAAAAATAGAAATAACATTAATACGGAAAATATGGAAATAACAGTGTATGATTAATAAGTGGATATCAGATAATATGAGTGCCTGAATAGGAATTAAAACAATATTGGGAAAAAAAGGGAAGGACCATAAATTACGGAACCCGTGGATAATGGATACCTGTGTAGTTGGAAGTCCATATACTATATTCTCAACAGTGATGAGACTGGGAGAGGAAAGAGTACCAAGTGTTACAGTATGGTGGAAATTTCTATTCCTTCGTTCATACCCCCAGGTGAAAGAACATCTAACTGGTAAATCCAGAACGTTTCACGGGCACATCGTTTCTTGAAACGTTCTTCAGCTGGTAGAGAGTTAGGAATTTGTTCAATAACCCACACTTTGAGCCCTATGGTGGATTTTTGGTGGGCATGGAAGAAATGTTTGGGCACGCCATGTGCAACCTTTGGGGGATCAATCCCACCCTCAATAGATCTCCGATATTCACCAAACCTAGTCCTAAGTGCTCTTATTGTGCGGCCTACATACAGTAGGCCACAGGGGCAAGATAATCCATAGATCACAAAGTCGGAGGAGCAGTTGTAAAAATCTTTCAACGCGTAGGTGATCCCTTTAGTGGTGAATGATTTCTGACCATGGTGAACAAACCTACAGGTTTTGCACAAAGGTTTACGGCACTGAAACATCCCAACTAATGGGATAAGTACAGGTTTGTTGGGAGAACAGTGTCTGGACCGAGTTTTACTGGGGGCTATTTTCATCTTGAGGTTGGGAGCTCTACGATATGTGACCTTGGGTTTTTCAGAAAGGTATGGTTTTAACAGTGGATCTTGTAATAAGATATTCCAATGATCCGCTAGGATTTTTTCCATTTTTCTAAATTGATAATGGAAAGTGGTGGTGAACCGTACTGTGTGATGATCAGGGTCCCGGGATGGTTTCGGAAGTTTGCCTTTTAAATAGTGCTTGAAAGCCTGATCGGTAAGGGCCGGAGGGTTGTCTTTGTCTTTGAACTTGTTTTTTATCAGAATACTCTGGTCAACATAGTCACATTCCCTGGTACAGTTCTGTCTTAATCGGCAGAACTGTCCCTTTGGAATGTTGTTGATCCACTGCGGGAGGTGAAAACTTTTATAGTGTAGAAATGAATTTCCCGCGGTCGGTTTGACATAATTTTTGGAAACAATAGTGGATGTGATCACATCAGCACTAAGCTCCAAATCAAGGAAGGGCAGCATGTCAGGACTGGCAACGGAGGTGAAAGAAAGGCCATATTGATTGTCGTTGCAGTATTTTACAAAATCATCAATCACGTCGACATCATCATCCCAAATGATGATGATGTTGTCGATATAGCGACCAAAAAACACTATATGACATGCATATGGGTTATTGTGGAGAATGTGTAGATTCTCCCAATAGCCCATAGCCAAGTTGGGATAGGAGGGCGCAAAATTAGCCCCCATGGCTGTTCCCTGTATCTGGACATAAAATTCTTCATCAAATTGGAAGTAATTGTGTGTTAGACAATACGAAGTAGCTTCCAAAAGGAATGCCGCCTGGTGGGGATTAATGAGGGGGTCTTCTGCTAAGAAGTGCTCAAGTGCCATTAGGCCAAAGGCATGGGGGATCGATGGGTACAGTGAGTTCACATCAAGTGAGAGCCAAGAGTAAGATGGCTCCCACTTGTATGCGAAAGAAGTTCCATCAAGTGAGTCCCATCTTGGATATAGGATTGTAGTGTTTGAACAATAGGCTGGAGGAAATGGTCAATGTATAAGCTAAGACCCGTAGTGACGCTGTCCATTGGTCTCCGAGGCCTTTCAGAATGATATCCTCAACAAAGTTGAGAAGTCCTTTCTTCTCAAAGATTTTTACCAAATCCCTTATTTTTATCACCTCCCCAAAGTCCACAAAAGCTTAGACAACCCTCCCGGTGGCAGCTATGGACATCGTCACTACGGGTCTTAGCTTATACATTGACCATTTCCTCCAGCCTATTGTTCAAACACTACAATCCTATATCCGGATCATTGAAATATCTTAATACAAGATCCACTGTTAAAAACAATACCGTTCTGAAAAACCCAAGGTCACATATTGTAGAGCTCCCAACCTCAAGATGAAAATAGCCCCCAGTAAAACTCGGTCTAGACACTGTTCTCCCAACAAACCTGTACTTATCCCATTAGTTGGGATGTTTCAGTGTCGTAAACCTTTGTGCAAAACCTGTAGGTTTATTCACCATGGTCAGAAATCATTCACCACTAAAGGGGTCACCTACGCGTTAAAAGATTTTTACAACTGCTCCTCCGACTTTGTGATCTATGGATTATCTTGCCCCTGTGGCCTACTGTATGTAGGCCACACAATAAGAGCACTTAGGACTAGGTTTGGTGAACATCGGAGATCCATTGAGGGTGGGATTGATCCCCAAAGGTTGCACATGGCGTGCCCAAACATTTCTTCCATGCCCACCAAAAATCCACCATAGGGCTCAAAGTGTGGGTTATTGAACAAATTTCTAACTCTCTATCAGCTGCAGAACATTTCAGAGGCCGCTCCTCTGTGTATGAAGCCGGCTTATTATACCCGGAAGATCTGTCTACACTACCACGGCAGAGACTGTCTACAGGCACAGGACCGGAAGCGCCATCCTTGACATATACTATGATGTGTGTTTTAACTACTAAAATGTGAGTTTACCTTTGTTTTATTAAAAGCATTTTTATTCATAAAAACGACTGCACCCAGAGGCGCCTCTCCACTTGTTGTCTTTCAGCCTCAAGAATATGGTTTCTTTCTCATCATGATGGCAGCCCTGCTTGCTCCTTCTGGACGTTTTTTTACCCTTCCACTCCATTTTTTAGTAATTATAAAATTATAAATATCTAACAAAAGATATCTTAAAAAACATACATAGTACGTATATATTATATATAGTACATATATCATTCCACAACATTCCAACCTTCTGGCTTTAAGGAACAGTTAACTAAAGAAAAAAAAATGTTTTTGCAGATCAAGCAGAGGAAAAAACATGGAATCACTCAATTCTGAGGAAAATATTATGGAATCACCATGTACTTTGCAGTTCTAAAACAAACATCTGCATCAGATTACCGTATCTATCGGCGTATAACACGCACCGGCGTATAACTTGCACCCCAAGTTTAGGAGGCAATTTTAAGGAAAAAAACTTGTAGGAGTAAAGTTTAAGGAAGAAAAACTTACATTAAAATGCCCATCAATGCAGCGTTATCAGTGTCCATCTGCAGCCTTGTCAGTGCAGCTTTGCCCCAGTGCAACCATGTCAGTGCAGCCATGTCAGTGCAGCTTTGTCCCAGTGCAGCCTTGTCAGTGCAGCTTTGCCCCAGTGCAGCTTTGCCCCAGTGCAGTCTTGCCCCAGTGCAGCTTTGCCCCAGTGCAGCCTTGCCCCAGTGCAGCCTTGCCCCAGTGCAGCCTTGTGTGATTGCCGCGATCACCGCCGACATACACAGCCATGTGTAAATTCAAATATGGCGCCGAGACTGCAGGGACTCGTCGGAGCCAAGATACACATACCTGAGTATCCTCGGCTTTTCTCTGCGCTGCTCACAGTCACGCCCAGTCCCGCCCTATGATGGACATAACACAGGTTCAATGGCGGGACTGGGTGGGAGTGTGAGCAGCGCCGAGAAAAGCCGAAGATACTCGGGTATGTGTATCTCGGCTCCGACGAGTCCCTGCAGTCTCGGCGCCATATTTGAATTTACACACGGCTGTGTATGTCGGCGGCGATCGCGGCAATAGCCGCGATGGCTCCGATCAGAACAAAATTGGCGGGGATCGGCCTATAACACGCACCCACGATTTTCCCCTGATTTTAAGGGGACAAAAGTGTGTGTTATATGCCAATAAATACGGTATATGTGTATATATATATATATATATATATATATATATATATACATATATATACAGTTGTGTGAAAAAGTATTTGCTCCCTTTCTTATTTTTAATTTTTTTGCATATTTGTCACACATACAGATCATCAAACAAATTTTATTATTACACAAAGATAACCCGAGCAAATACAAAATGCAGTTTTTAAATGAGGGTTTCATTTATTAAGGCAAAAAAGCTGTCCAAACCTGCCTGGCTTTATGTGAAAACGTAATTGCCCCCTAAACCTAATAACCGGTTGTGCCACCATTGGCGGCAACAACTGCAATCAAGCATTTGCGATAACTGGCAATGAGTCTTTTACATTGCTGTGGAGCAATTTTGGCCCACTCTTCATTGCAGAATTGTTTTAATTCAGCCACATTGGAGAGTTTTCCAGCATGAACGGTCTGTGTAAGGTCATGATACAGCAACTCAATTGGATTTAAGTCCTGACTTTGACTAGGCCACTCCAGAACCTAAATTTTGCTTTGTTTGAACCATTTGGAGGTGGACTTGCTGTTGTGTTTCGGATCATTGTCCTGCTGCATAACCCAAGTGCACTTGAGCTTGAGGTCACAAACTGATGGCCGGACATTCTCCTTTAGGATTTTCTGGTAGAGCTCAGAATTCATGGTTCCATCAATTAAGTTAAGTCATCCAGGTCCTGAAGCTGCAAAGCAGCCCCAGACCATCATGCTACCACCACCATGTCTGACTGTTGGTATGATGTTCTTGTTATGAAATGTTGTATTTGTTTTATGCCAGATGTAATGGGAGGCACACCTTCCAAAAAGTAAAATTTTTGTCTCATCAGTCCACAGAATATTTTCCTAAAATATTACAAGCGCGCATCCACAAGTGATATTGATAGAAACCTTATTTGTAGGTAATTTCTAAATGTGCAACCAAGTAACCAAATTGTGCTAAAACAAATCTTTCTTTGAATAATATTTACCACAATCTGTGATTATTTATAATGTGAGACAAAATGGATACAGATCGCAAGATCTATTTATAATGTGAGACAAAATAGATACAGATCACAAGATCCGTATTGAGAAAATCTTAAACAAAATTATTTAGTGAATAATTAAAACAATAGTTCCATTATATAGTGAAAACATAGGTATCAGCCGTATTTCTTCTGTGCTTGAATGAATATCAATGCTTTTTCATCCAAAAATGATTAAATTGGCCACTTACCAGATATGTCGGATCTCAGATTATAGAGATCAAGTACGCCAGGTGCATTAGCCTGCCGGCACCGAGGGTCTCCACCTCCGCTTCACTTAAGAGAGAAAGATATCCTTGTCTGGTTGTAATAGCTGGTATTCAAGGTATTTCACAGCTAGGATCCACAGGTGAAGAGAGCAATGGTATCCTTAATAGGGTTTTCCCTCCAGACACCGTCCTGACATTCAGTCCCTCAGCAGAGATAAAACAAAGGGAGATCTCATAGTGTAGATGTATTCAAAAAGGGAGTTTTATTAAAAATTGTCACTCATATTCACAGCAGTCTGTCACGGCAATAGTTCACAGCAAACAGAAAAAACTTCAAAGACACGGCAATCCACAGGAACAAAGAGAACGGATAACAGCTATTTTCAGTTCAGCATAAAGGCAGCAGAGGATCAAACCAAACTAACTGCAAAGGAAAAAAGAACGTGATCGGACGCCAGCACATCACGTTTTAAATATCCTAGAGGAAGGACAATGGAAGCAGCATATCAATACTTTCCTCCCGTTGTCACTCACTCAAGCAGTTCCTTATGTCAGTTAAATTGTTCCAAATACAACCGAAAACATATATAAATATTCTCTCCACCTCTCTACATTGAAATAGAAAGAAAAGATATATATGAAATACCTGAATTCTACTTTTTTGTAAAACATAAAAAATAAAAATATAAAAATAGAGATGAAAATATCTTTATATAAAATTCCCATATATTATGAACATTATTGATTTCAATTCTTATTAATCAAAAAATTGGCTGTAAAAAACTTTTTTTCCTTAAAAAATATCATAAAAGATATCATAAAAAATATATATATCAAAAATCTCATAAAAAATATATATATATCTATATATGCGCACAGGTGTTAGGGTCATGTCTTTAAGCCGTGCAGCAGTACAGCCAAAAGGTTCATGTATACACCCATTTAACAGATCATTCATGTATACACCCATTTAACAGATCATTCTCCACAAAAATTAATTCTTCGTAATAATTAATAATTAATTGACCAACTTTTACATACAAAGCGAATTAGCATAAAAGATAGAGTATCACTATATACATATACAATGTTTTATCACACTATTCTTCCCCATATGAAAATTTATTGGAATATTTGCTTAAAAGTCTTGGGGATAATCAAGATGTTTTTGGTAAATGTGAGATGAGCCTTTGTACTCTTTTTGGTCAGCATTGACTTTGGCCTTGGAACTCTCCCATGGATGACATTTTTGCCCAGTCTCTTTCTTATTGTTGAATCATGAACACTGATCTTACCTGAGGCAAGTGAGGCCTACAGTTCTTTAAATGTTGTTCTAGGTTCTTTTATGACCTCCTGGATGAGTCGTCGTCGTGCTCTTGGAGTAATTTTTGTAGGCCAGCCTATCCTAGGAAGGTTCATCACTGTTCCAAGTTATCTCCATTTGTGGATAATGGCTCTCCCCATGGTTCATTGTAGTTCCAAAGCCTTAGAAATGGCTTTGAAACCCTTCATAGACCGATACATGTACATTACTTTGTTTCTAATCTGTTCTTGAATTTTTTTTAGATTGTGGCAAAATGTGTGGATTTTTGTGATCTGTTAGCATGCTTCACTTTGTCAGTCAGCTTCTATTTATGTGATTTCTTAATTCAACAGGTCTGGCAGTAATCAGGCCTGGGTGTGGCAAGTGAAATTTAACTCATCTTTCCAAAAAATTTTGGTTAATCACAGTTCATTCATGATTCAGCATGGGAGGGGGCAATTACTTTTTCACATAGGGTCAGGCAGGTTTGAACAGCTTTTTTCCCTTATCCACTTCAGCCCCGGAAGGATTTACCCCCTTCCTGACCAGAGCACTTTTTACAATTTGGCACTGTGTCGCTTTAACTGCTAATTGCGTGGTCATGCAATGCTGTACCCAAATGAAATTTGTGTCCTTTTGTTTCCACAAATAGAGCTTTCTTTTGATGGTATTTGATCACCTCTGCAGTTTTTATTTTTTGCGCTATAAACGGAAAAAGACCTAAAATTTTGAAAAAACCCCGATATTTTCTACTTTTTGTAATAAAAAAAATCCAATAAACTCAATTTTAGTCATACATTTAGTCCAAAATGTATTCAGCCACATGTCTTTGATAAAAAAAATGTCAATAAGCGTATATTTATTGGTTTGCGCAAAAGTTATAGCATCTACAAACTAGGGTACATTTTCTGGAATATACACAGCTTTTTGTTTATGACTGCTTATCTCATTTTTTGAGGTGCTAAAATGGCAGGGCAGTACAAAACCCCCCCAAATGACCTCATTTTGGAAAGTAGACACCCCAAGGAAATTGCTGAGAGGCATGTTGAGCCCATTGAATATTAATTTTTTTTGTCCCATTGAATAATGACAAAAAAAAATTTACAAAAAGTTGTCACTAAATGATATATTGCTCACTCAGGCCATGGGCATATGTGAAATTGCACCCCAAAATACATTTAGCTACTTCTCCTGAGTATGGGGATACCACATGTGTGGGACTTTTTGGGAGCCTAGCCGCATACGGGGCCCCGAAAACCAAGCACTGCCTTCAGGATTTCTAAGGGCGTAAATTTTTGATTTCACTCCTCATTACCTATCACAGTTTTGAAGGTGTCACGTACCTGGTGGCGGAGCCCAGAATGCAGGGAGTGGCCTCTCGTGTGCCTCTGGCTCGAGAACCCCTGATAGAGGGAACAGGGACTCAAGAGCGCAGGGAGCCACAAGTGCCTGGCAAGTGGCAGATGTCTCTGAAGTTCAACTGGAACACCGGAACAGCAGACTGTAAGAAGAGGCCCCGGATAACTGGAACACTGGAATTTCCGAGGCATCCACCTCCAAAATGTATGGTAATGTGGGATCCGGGTGCTTTAAAACTGAAGCTGAAACAAACAGATCCTTTAGCGTTGTGAAGGTGTGAAGGCGACCTGAGCTTCAATAGACCAATGAAACTTAAGGCCCTGCTTAGTTAACTTCGTGATAGGAGAAATGATAGTTGAGAATCCTTTGATGAATTTCCTGTAGAAATTTGCAAATCCTACAAAACGTTGGATTCCCTTCTTGTCGGAGGGAGCGGGCCAGTCCAGAATAGCAGAGACCTTCTGAGGGTCCATCTTAATACCCTTTACAGAGATGATTAGACCAAGGAACTGGATAGTTTCTTGTTCAAAGACACACTTTTCAGGTTTGGCGTAGAGGCCATGTAGCCGTAGACGGGTCAAGACATTTCTGACATGTTCACGATGCTCAGCTAAAGAAGAAGAAAAAATCAGGATATCATCTAAATAGATAATAACAAACAGGTCAAGATAGTCTCTGAAGATGTTATTCACAAAGTGTTGAAATGTAGCAGGAGCATTGCACAGTCCAAAAGCCATGACTAAATACTCAAAGTGCCCAAATCGGGTACGGAAAGCCGTCTTCCATTCGTCTCCTCTACGAATGTGGAAAAGGTTGTAGGCACCACGAAGATCCAGCTTGGAAAACACTACTGCAGACCCTAGTCTTTGAAAAAGTTCTGGCACCAAGGGCAAAGGATATCGTTTTTTAATTGTGATTTTATTAAGTGCCCGATAATCCACACAAGGGCGTAGAGAATGGTCTTTCTTCTCCACAAAAAAGATTCCTGCTCCTGCCGGGGATGTGGAGGGTCGGATGAACCCTTTCTCCAGATTGTCATCAATATAAGTCTTTAATGCCCCTAGTTCTAGTTCTGACAAAGGGAAAATCCTCCCAAAAGGAATCTCTGCTCCTGGGAGAAGTTCAATTGGGCAATCGTATGGCCGATGGGGAGGAAGAATCTTAGCCCCTTTTTGACTGAAAACGTCCAAGAAGCTGTGGTAGGCTTCCGGTACAATTCGACAGTTTTCGGTGTCAGTTTCCATGCAGAGTTGGGAAGAAGGGGCATCAGTGACTTCTGGTAGACAGCGTTGCTGGCAGTAAGAGGACACAAACTCAATCTTCCCTGAGGTCCAATCAATTTGCGGATTATGTGCCTTTAGCCACGGCATGCCTAGTATGATGGGTAATAGAGGAGACTCGATGACATCTAGACTGAGTAACTCTTGATGAGTGTCGGCAATGGTGGTATGCAAAGGTAAAGTCTCCTGAGTTACTGGCCCTGATTTGAGGTTAGAGTCATCGGCCAAATATACAGAAAGTCCTTTCACTCTGGGCCGAAGGGGAATGTGATGTCTGGAGGCAAAGGACAAGTCTATGAAACCGCTGCAGGCCCCGGAATCAATGATAGCGCTGGTTGGTAAATTCCCTCCTGGGAGCTGTAAGAGAATCGGAACAGCCAGATGAGAAACGTCATTCAGTACAGCAGGGGTAAAAGCGGGAGAAATAGAAAAGCACTTACGAAGCTTCGCCGGGCATGTCCATACAAAATGTCCAGATTCCCCGCAGTACATGCACAGGTTACCAGCCCGACGGCGTTGACGCTCTTCAGGCGTAAGTGAAGGGCGTAAGAGGCCCAACTGCATTGGTTCTGGAATGTCTGAGGTAACGGTGGTTGAAGCTGGTGAAGCAGATTGGGAAGAACTAGGCACACAGGGCAACATCCAGACAGGACGAGGAGGACCAGAGGATCGCTCTGTATGCCGTTCCCTCAGGCGTCTGTATATCTGGATAGAGAGATCTATGAGCCCCTCTAGAGTCTCTGGGATGCCCACTCGGGCCAGTTCATCTTTTAGAGATTCTGAAAGGCCCATACGGAACTGGTACCGTAAGGCAGCATTATTCCAGTTCGTGTCGGAACTCCAACGTCTGAATTCTGACACGTAATCCTCCACAGGCCTGCGGCCTTGTTGTAGAGCATGCAGGGCTGCCTCTGCAGTGGCTGTTAATTGAGGATCCTCATATAGCAAAGACATGGCCTGAAAGAAGTCATTTAAGGTGTCAAGTGAAACATCCTTCTTCTTCTAGAAGACGATGGGCCCAGGATTGAGGCTCGCCTGACAACAGCGAGATCACGAACCCCACTTTAGTTGCCTCCAGAGAGAAGGTCCTTGGCTGAAGAGCAAAAAAGAGTTCACATGAATTACGAAAAGTCCTGAATTTACTCCGGTTGCCCGAAAATCTTTCAGGCGTGGGGACCCTGGGTTCAGGCGGCATCATCACCACTGAGGGTGCAGCAGAAGCCACGGAAGCAGGTGAAGAAGCTGCTAAAGCTTGGACTCGGCCTTCCATTTGGGTATAGCCCTCTTGTAGGCTTCTTACTGCTTGGGTAAGTCCAGCAAGGTGGCGGCAGAGCTCATCCATGGGAGAGGCTCCCTGCGTGGGCTCAGACATGGCTGTCCGGTACTGTCACGTACCTGGTGGTGGAGCCCAGAATGCAGGGAGTGGCCTCTCGTGTGCCTCTGGCTCGAGAACCCCTGATAGAGGGAACAGGGACTCAAGAGCACAGGGAGCCACAAGTGCCTGGCAAGTGGCAGATGTCTCTGAAGTTCAACTGGAACACCAGAACAGCAGACTGTAAGAAGAGGCCCCGGATAACTGTCTGGAACACTGGAACCACTGGCCGTGAGGAGAAGCACTGTAGCAGACAGGAACTCTGGAACAGCAGACGGCAGGGAGGTGTTCTGTAGTTTGGCTGGAGAACTGGAACAGCAAGCTGTAGGAGGGTGCACTGGAACTCTGGCAGGAACACTGGAACCACTGGCTGTAGGAGGTGCACTGTAGCAGGCAGGAACTCTGGAACAGCAGGCAACAGGGAGGTGTTCTATAGTCCAACTGGAGCATAAGCAGAATCAGACAGGCCGGGTCAACACTGGCAGGCAAGCAGGTACCAAACGGAGGCAGGAGAATAATCAAGATACAGTCCGGGTTGGCAACAGGCAGGTAACGGATAACCGAAGGAGGAGGCAGGACAGTAGTCAAACGAGCCGGGGTCAAGGACTGGCAGCAAACAGGAATAGTCAGGAACAGGCCGGGTAACAGGAAGCAGGTAGGCAGGTATTCAGGTAGCTTAGGGTCACAGGGAACGCTGTAGACCGGACAGCAAGAAAGCGTGCTGACAGGCTCCTTTAAATAGGCCTAATGGCGTCAAACGCTGTCACACTACACGTCCGCGCGCATCCGCGTGCACTCGTGCACGCCCGTGTACCGATCGTACATGCCCGTTCGTACCATCGTGCACCCGCGTACCCCCGTTCATACGAACGCACCTCCGAACGCGTCCTCTGGCTCTAACAACAGTGGTTCTGCTAACCGATCTTCCGCCGACGGTTGTGCTAACAGGACGCCTTTCATGACAGAAGGCCATAAAATGCCAGGACAGTTCAAACCCCCCCAAAATGACCCCATTTTGGAAAGTAGACACCCCAAGCTATTTGCTGAGAGGCATGTTGAGTCCATGGAATATTTTATATTTTGCCACAAGTTGCGGGAAAATGACAAACTTTTTTTTTTTTTTTTTTTGCACAAAGTTGTCGCTAAATGATATATTGCTCAAACATGCCATGGGCATATGTGGAATTACACCCCAAAATACATTCTGCTGCTTCTCCTGAGTATGAGGACACCACATGTGTGGGACTTTTGGAGCCTAGCTGCGTACGGGGCCCCGAAATCCATGCACTGCCTTCAGGATTTCTAAGGGTGTAAATTTTTGATTTTACTCCTCACTACCTATCACAGTTTTGAAGGCCATAAAATGCCAAGATGGCACAACCCCCCCCCCCATGACCCCATTTTGGAAAGTAGACATCCCAAGCTATTTGCTGAGAGGCATGGTGAGTATTTTGCAGCTCTTATTTGTTTTTGAAAATGAAGAAAGAAAAGAAAAATGTATTTTTTTTTCTTTTTTCAATTTTCAAAACTTTGTGACAAAAAGCGAGGTCTGCAAAATACTCACCATACCTCTCAGCAAATAGCTTGGGGTGTCTACTTTCCAAAATAGGGTCATTTGGGGGGGGGGTTGTGCCATCTGGGCATTCCATAGCCTCCGAAACTGTGATAGGCAGTGAGGAGTGAAATCAAAAATTTACACCCTTAGAAACCCTGAAGGCGGTGCTTGGTTTTTAGGGTCCCGTATGCGGCTAGGCTCCCAAAATGTCTCACACATGTGGTATCCCTGTACTCAGGAGAAGCAACAGAATGTATTTTGGGGTGTAATTTCACATATTCCCATGGCATGTTTGAGCTATATATCATTTAGTGACAACTTTGTGCAAAAAAAAAAAAAATGTGTCTTTTTCCCGCAACTTGTGTCACAATATAAAATATTCCATGGACTCGACATGCCTCTCAGCAAATAGCTTGGGGTGTCTACTTTACAAAATGGGGTCATTTTGGAGGGGGTTGAACTGTCCTGGCATTTTATGCACAACATTTACAAGCTTATGTCACACATCACCACTCTTCTAACCACTTGAAGACAAAGCCCTTTCTGACACTATTTGTTTACATGAAAAAATATTTTTTTTGCAGGAAAATTACTTTGAACCCCCAAACATTATATTTCCTGATGCCTCCATGGCAGCACACACTGGGTTGTGACTCCGCCCCCACAACCTGACAGGATTGGTTAGCTATAAATTTGAACGGGAGACACCCCGCTGCATTCTCTTTTTTATCCTCACCTGACAGATTGGGAAGCAAGCTGGCTCCTGTTGTCAAGATTAAGAAAAAGCCTCTTACCGCACTCGCCCCAGCAGGTTCAAGCCTCTCCTGTTTGGAAGTCCCTCCTGTACAGTCTCTAAAGGAGCTTCTATGGAGGGAACCCCCGGTCTGGTGGTCTCAGGGGGCGTCTGGACATCTGGCACAGTAAGCTTTAAAGAAGCTTCATATTTGCAGTGGTCTCCTTTCTTTTCGTTTTGCCTGTACCTTTCTTTCTGTATGTAGATTTGTTTCTCCTGCTCAGGGGGCCTGCTGGCACTTGCTGTCCACCGCTGTGGAACCGTCATGGCCGCCGACGCTTCTCCTCTGCTCTGCAATTGGCCTCAGTGCTAGGTGCTGCCTTGGGAGGGCTATGCCCTTCTCCAAGATGGCGCCGAGGTGTTCGGGACGCTCTGCGCATGCGCGGGAGCGTCATTTTGCCGCGACGGCGGCGCCAAATTTAAAAACACAGGAAATTCTGTGTTTTTTGCTGAGGATTTTTACAAAACAAGCTGGATTTCGCCATACGTTCCACTGCTTTGCAGAAAACAACTCAGCAAGCCCAGGTAAGTTGAATCATCTGATTTAGACTGTTTACAGACTTTAAAAAAAAAAAAGTAATGGAATTTAAAAAAAAAAAAAAAAAATTTTTTCTTATTACCCTTCAGTCTTACTGTCACTTTTACTATGGAGACCACTGCCCGCGCAGACCACCATCAGCAAACGAGGTAAGAGGCCATCCGTCATTGGTAAGTATTGAAGAAGGGGAGAGAAAAAGAGAGCCAACCACTAACGCTGCGTTTTTGGCAGCCCTACCAGGTCAAGAGCCGCAAGTTCCAGGCGTGAAGGGAGATCAAGTCACACGTCAAGCAAGAAGTCTCGCAGAAGCCGTTCAAGGTCTTCTTCCCGCCACCGAAGACATAGCCGCTCACGTCACAGCCGCTCAAGACGCAGCCGCTCCCGTCATAGTCGGTCACACCGCAGACGGTCACCTTCATCACACCGCCAGAGCCGCCACACCCGTCCTGCAGCAAACGCTTGCTGGGTATGCGGCGCACCGGCCTTGCCAGAGAAATTAGTCTGCAGATCCTGCTTCAATGAAGCAGCAAAGGACAAGGAATTAGACGCAAGAGTCGCTACGGAGCTCATAAGAGAATCTGTGCGGGAATCCATAAGGGAGACAACGACACCACTAATGGATAGGCCTACGCCCAGCACATCGGTAACGGACGACCATCAACCCCAGGCATCAGAACCCTCCTCAGGAGATGAGGATCAGGACATGTCAGCAGGTTTTGATTTCTCCCTTGTACAGCCTTTCGCAAAGTCAGTTAAAGAGGCGATAGGCTGGGAAGAAGATAAAGCGGAACCGCAGAAAGTCCGGAAATATTTCCCAAATTTAAGGAAAGAACCAGAGAATTTTCCTTTATAGGTGAACTGGAGGATCTAATTAAAGATGAGTGGGAGAGATCTGATAAGCGGACCAGTCTCACCAACAGACTGACAAAGATGTATCCTCTGAAGGAGTCAAAAGTCAATTCGTTGATGAACGCCCCAGTAGTTGACTCCTCCTTGATGCGTCTTGCACGGCATGTCACTCTGCCTATTGAAGACGCGGTTTCCTTTCGGGATGTTCTGGATCAGAAATTGGATCTGGAATTAAAAAAAGCATACTCCACTGCTGGGGGTGCGTGCAGACCAGCAATTACCACAGCAGCAGTGGCTAAAGCCATATCAGGTTGGGCAACCAAGGTGGAGAAAGATCTGCAAGACGGTACGGAAGTAGACAAGATAATATCTTCTCTTCAGGAGATCAAGTTGGCAGGTGACTTTGTGGCAGAAGCTTCAGTGGATATTATAAGATCCTCGGCGAGATCAATGCTAGCCTCAGTCACGGCAAGAAGGGCCCTGTGGCTGAAACCATGGATGGCCGATACTGCATCGAAAACAAACTGGTGCAGAATTCCATATGATGGCTCAAACCTGTTTGGGTCTAAATTGGACACCGCTATCTCGAAGGTGACAGGAGGGAAGTCGGGATTAATTCCCTCAGACAGGAGACCCAAGGCCCAAAAGGGTCCGTCCTTCAGGCGCAACCTTCCTGAGAAATATAGGGAAGCTAGATCCTACCGTCCCGGTAGGGAGTTTAGAAGAGACTGGAAAAACACAAGACCTTCCTTCCTTAGGATGCAAAAGTCCAAGACTACCCCGGCAGGGGAGCAGCAAAAGTCTTTTTGAAAGTTCGCCTGCCCACCCAGTACAGGTGGGCGCCAGGCTCAAGGACTTCGTACAGATTTGGTCAAGCCATATAAAGGACCCGTGGACTCTTTCCACAATCAAATTTGGACACAAGTGGAAGTTTATGGGCAAACTTCCGAAAAATCACTTCCAATCAACAAGACTTCTCCAATCAAGAGAAAGTTACTATTAAAATATATAGTGGAATTGAAGGAAAAAGGGGCAATCCTGGAGGTTCCATCAGATCAAAAGGGGAGGGGGTTCTATTCCTCACTATTTTTGGTAAAGAAGAAGACCGGAGACTTACGCCCTGTATTGGATTTAAAAAATCTCAACAAGAACATAAAAATAGAGGCCTTCAAAATGGAGAGTCTACAGTCCATACTTCTGGCTGTGAACCTGGGCGACTGGATGCTCTCTGTAAATTTATCGGACGCTTATCTACATATTCCAATTCATCTCGCTTTTCAAAAATTCCTCCGATTTGCCATCAACAAAATCCACTTCCAATTCCAGTGCCTTCCTTTAGGAATTTCGTTGGCTCCTAGGACATTCACCAAGGTCCTCCTACCCGTGGTTGCATTCCTCAGGGAAAAGGGTCTGCGAGTCCACCATTATCTGGACGACATCCTGCTCTTGGCAGAAGATCAAAGAACCTTGCTATGTCATCAGAGAATCTTACTCACGACTCTCCAGGACTTCCGTTGGCACTTGAAAAAGAGCAGTCTACGACCCACACAAAACATGGTATTTCTGGGAGCGGATCTGAACACCAAATTGAACAGGGTACAACTCCCTCAGGAGAAGATTCAGCCTCTAGTACAGAAGATGCGGAGATTACTATCAGCAAGGCATCTTCCAGCCAGAATCTGCTTGAGTGTGCTAGGGTCCATGGCTGCAACCCTGCCCATGGTGCAGTGGTCACAATGGCACATGAGAGTCCTGCAAAACTCCTTTCTGAGGCAGTGGGATGGAGTATCCATGCGTCAGACCATTACCATCTCCAGACCAATGAAGCAATCAGTGTGGTGGTGGACACACTTGACCAACCTCAGGAAATACAAGCTGATAGTTCCCCTAGATCCGATAATAGTCACTTCGGATGCCTGTCAGAGCAGCTGGGGAGCCCACTGTCAAGATCGAGCAGCACAGGGCCGATGGCAGTTCCGGGCCCAGGGGATAGTATCGAATATACTGGAACTCAGGGCAGCCTTCCAGGCCCTCATAGCATTTGCACCAGTCCTCAGAGGGAAGAACGTGCTTATCCGGATGGACAACAAGGTGGCAGTGTCCTACATCCAGAAGCAAGGGGGTACCAAGAGTCTCACACTGTTGGAGGAAGTCCGTCCTATCTTGGAATGGGCACAGGCACACCTAGCAGACTTAAAAGCAATATATGTTCCTGCGGCACAGAACATGTTAGCCGATTACTTGAGTCGAGAGACTCTTTCCAACAACGAATGGTCCCTGAGTCTCCAGGCCTTTTCTCTTCTTACGGAGACATGGGGAGTGCCAGAGATCGACTTAGCAGCCACTCCTGCGAATACGAATTGTCGGAGGTTTCTGTCCAGAGCATCTTTCCCTTCAGCCGAAGGGATAGATTGTCTAATTCACCCATGGAACTTCAAGTTGGGGTACATATTCCCGCCAACTCCGTTAATTGCAAGATTCCTATCCAGGCTTCGGAGATCTTCAGCCACGGTAATCGCGGTAATCCCTCTTTGGCCGAGAAGACCATGGTTCACGACCCTATTGCAGCTCAGCCTTCAACCTCCAATTCTTCTTCCGGTAACTCCGGATTTACTATTTCAAGGCCAATTTCTACATCCAGCTCCAGAGAAGCTGCATCTGATAGCATGGAAGTTGAGAGGGTTAGGTTAAGGGAACAAGGCTGCTCACAGGAAGTAATATCAACCCTGATGCAAGCCAGGAAAAGTACCACTAACACCACCTATACAAGAATTTGGAACAAATTCTTTACAATGGCGCAGCAGAAGGGATGGGATCCTATTGCTCCAGAACCTTCTCAAATCCTAGAGTTCCTCCAGTCAGGAGTCAACAAAGGTCTAAGTTCAAGTACCCTTAAGGTACAAGTATCCGCCTTGTCGGCCAAAACAGGCACCAGATGGGCATTACATCCGCTGGTTATCCAATTCCTGAGAGCCTGTCTGAAAATCAAACCCCCTAAGAAACCAGTTTTTCCATCATGGGATCTCTCAGTAGTTCTCGATGCCTTCACCAATCCTCCTTTTACTACATCCGAATCAATATCTCTGTGGGATCTGACCCTAAAACTGTCTTTTCTCATTGCAATTACATCAGCAAGGAGGGTATCTGAAATCCAAGCACTGATGGCATCAGAACCTTACTTAGTATTCTTCCCTGATAAGGTAGTACTAAGACCTTCAGACCACTTCATCCCGAAGGTAGCAACTTCCTTCCACTACAACCAAGATATTGTCTTACCATCCTTCACTAATGATCAGGGTGAACCTCATCCTCTGGATGTTAAAACTACCATCATTAGTTACCTGGCGGCTACAAATTCTTTTAAAAAGACGGATACCCTCATGGTCATTCCACATGGAAACAGACGAGGTCAAGCGGCTACTTCACGTACTATCGCCTCCTGGTTAGTCCATCAAGAAGGCATACTCCATGCGGCATATGGCAATTCCTGAAGGCATCAGGGCTCACTCAACCAGGGCAGTGGCTACCTCCTGGGCAGCGTATTGCAGGGTTTCACCGGAGACTATTTGCAAAGCAGCAACTTGGTCCTCCAGACATACCTTCATTTCTCACTATAGAGTAGATTCTGCTCACTTGGCTATGGCAGACTTCGGTAGATCCGTTGTTAGAGCCAATTCTTCCGCATTATAAGGAATAAATATTATTTTCTTGCACCCACCCGACTGGCGAGTTATTTCCCAGTGTGTGCTGCCATGGAGGCGTCAGGAAAACGGAAAATTGTATACTCACCTTTCCGTAATTTTCCTTTCCTGACGCCTCTCCATGGCAGCACACAGATTCCCACCCCGTTTTATGGTGATATATTTACAGAGAATGCAGCGGGGTGTCTCCCCTTCAAATTTATAGCTAACCAATCCTGTCAGGTTGTGGGGGCGGAGTCACAACCCAGTGTGTGCTGCCATGGAGAGGCGTCAGGAAAGGAAAATTACGGAAAGGTGAGTATACAATTTTCCGTTATTTTTTTAAAGCAAAGGCCCTACAGATTAAAATGGTGGGTGATTAATTTTTTTTTTCACACAGTATTTGCGTAGCGATTTTTAAAACGCATTTTTTGGGGAAAAAACACACTTTTTAAAATTTTAATGCACTAAAACACACTATATTGCCCAAATGTTTGATGATATTAAAATTATGAACTTAGGCTGAGTACATGGATACCAAACATGACATGCTTTAAAATTGCGCACAAACGTGCAGTGGCGACAAACTACATACGTTTTTAAAAGCCTTTAAAAGCCTTTACAGGTTACCACTTTAGATTTACATAGGAGGTCTACTGCTAAAACTACTGCCCTCAATCGGACCCTCGCGGTGATACCTCACATGCATGGTGCAATTGCTGTTTACATTTGACGCCAGACCAACACTTGCATTCACCTTTGTGCGAGAGCAGGGGGGGACAGGGGTGTTTTTTTGTTTTTTTTTTCTTTATTTTTTGTTTGCTTTTTTTTTTTTATTCTTATTTTTAAACTGTTTTAATTTTTTTTTTTTTAATCATTTTTATTGTTATGTCAGCGAATGTAAATATCCCCTATGATAGCAATAGGTAGTGACAGGTACTCTTTAAAAAAAAAAAGGGGGTCTATTAGACCCTAGATCTCTCCTCTGCTCTTAGAGCATCTGACCACACCAAGATCAGTGTGTTAAAATGCTTTCCCAATTTCCCAATGGCGCTGTTTACATCCGGCGAAATCTAAGTCATGAAATGCTTGTAGCTTCCGGTTTCTTAGGCCATAGAGATGATTGGAGCCATTCTGATCTCTGATCAGCTCTATGGTCAGCTGGCGGAATTACCGGCTGCATTCTCAGGTTCCCTGTTGGGACAGGAGAGCCAGAGAAAAACATGCAAGACGGTGGGAGGGGGGACATTCCCTCCCACTGCTTGTTAAAGCAGTCTGGAGGCTAATTAGCTGCTAGAATTGCTTTTACATGAAAGCCGACCTCTGGCTGAAAAGAATGATACCAAGATGATACCTAAACCTGCAGGCATCATTCTGGTATACCCACTCAAAGTCCAGCAACATACCAGTACGTGCTGGTCCTTGTTGGGCATATATTGTAATCTTTTTTTTTCATGCAGCCTGTGGGCTGAACGAAAAAAAGAGATTGATTGGTGGGTATGCCCACCATTAGAATACCTCCCTTCATCCACCCACTTCTAATGATGGGCATACATGCACCATTTATATATGCCGAAGCATGGGGGCATCCGCCCCAAAAGTTAGGAGCAAATCGGTCCTCCGCCCCTACTGCACCCATGCTTCGGCATATATCACCTCCGCTGGAGTCACGGCTTTATATATCATGGGAGAAAACGCTGTTGCTGTCAAGATAAATAAATCTGCACTGCAACTGAATGGCGTACCTGAAGACAAAAAATGGTTAACAATAAAACACAGTAAACAGTAAAGTATAAAAAATTGCATACCTGAAAAGCAAACATGACAAAACATAATAACAATAAAACATTGCAGAATAGAATACAGTAAAAAATAGCAGAACAATAGAGAGAATAGAGAGAGAGAGAACAATAAAACGACAACTATTTTTGTTTTTTTTATTATATATATATTTTTGTGTTTTTTTTTTTTTTTTACACTTTTTTTGTAACTGTAACGTTTATAACTGTAACCGGTTCCAGGTTCGGGTCTCTCAAAATGCAATGGGAGACCCTGTGAAAGTGTGCCTAGTCTGTGCAATGCTGTACCCTATGCTAATACTCAACTAGTGTATGGTAGCGTTTAAAGCATTCACCAATGCAAAGACCAGGATTGTCAGGACAGGAGGGACAATAATAGCGGGTGTCACGCCTATATCCGCGCTTGCTGCAGACACAACATCTTTTTTGAGGGGTTCGTTGGGTAGGGGTACTCGGGAGGACATAAAGAAAATGCCTCTCATGCAGCCGACTGCATTTGATTGGGGATTTGAATGGGAGAAGTAAGGGTGCTGCAGAAGTGGTGGGTTCCCAATTAGGATTGGCGAATGCAGCAGAAAGGGCATTATGGGCACGACGGGCCTGTGTTTGTCTTCTTGGTGGCAGCGCGACACTACTTGTGCTTGCCACCTCACCAGCTTGGAGTGCACTTATGGGACTCGCCACGTCACCAAGTGTTACTGCAGTGCTGGTTTGACTACAACCGGGGTGTACTCGGCTGCTTGTGCTTGCCAGTTCACCAAAACACTACCAAAAAAACTGTTAGCGATCGCAGGGATCAGGCCTGACTCTGCGAACGCTGCAGCTATGTGTTTAGTGTTTTGTAAGTGACAATGATCGATCGATACTGCACTTGGGTGGGCTGGGCTGGGCGGAGGGGCAAAACGCAGGTGCTAGCAGGTATCTGGGCTGATCCCGCTAACACTGCGTTTTTGGGAACCCTAAACTGCTGGGGACGCTAGTATAGATCTGATCGGATCAGATATTGATCCGTTTAGATACTATACCACTAAGGGAGGTGTACGGTGCGTGGGTTTAGCACTACTGGCACTAACCTGACGCTGACTGGGGCTGGTGCTTGCCAGTTCACCAAAACGCTACCAAAAAAAACTGTTAGCGATCGCAGGGATCAGGCCTGACTCTGCGAACGCTGCACTTATGCGTTTAGTGTTTTGTAAGTGACAGTAATCGATTGATACTGCACTTGGGTGGGCTGGGCTGGCCGGGTGAATACTATACCACTAAGGGAGGTGTATGCTGCATGCGCGGGTGTTAGCGGTACTGGCGCTAACCTGACGCTGCCTGGGGCGACGCAGACCCTATCTGACCCTAAAACCCAAGTTATATCACCGCTGGGTGATCAGGGGGCTAAACCTTTATTAGGTAATAAACGGCGGGTGCCCTGACACTATAAAAAATAAACTAACTAACCAGCGTCACCCTTAACAGTTATACGGTGATCACTGGTGAAAGGGTTAACTAGGGAGCAATCAAGGGGTTGAAACCTTTATTAGATAGTATATGGGGGTCCCTGATGCTATAAAACACTGACGGCGAACCTATCTATTTACATCCCTAACTAGCGTCACCAGTGACACTAATACAGTGATCAGAAAAACGATCGCTTAGTGACACTGGCGACGGGGGGTGATCAGGGGGGCTAACACTAACTGCCCTACCACTTCTAACTGTCACAAACTGACACCAATGCAGTAATCAGAAAAAAAACTGCTATTGGTGTCACTGTGACAGGGGGGGTGATTAGGGGGTGATCAGGGGGTGATTGGGGGGTGATGGGGGGGTGTAAAGAGTGCCTAGTGTGTTTTACTGTAAATGTGTGTGTTGTGCACTTACTCAGATGTCTTCTCTCCTCGGCGCCGGAACGGAAAATACCAAGCCGATGAGAGATGACATCACTTCCTCTGCCACTGTGTACTATACAGCAGCAGAGGAAGATTCTCATTCGTTGGGAGTGATCGCGAGGGGGTGGCCATGAATGAGTGGTCTCCCCCTCAGCCTGGATCGCTCCCCTAACGATGCTGACCGCCTCGGGCACTGGGGGGGCGCGATGCCCGTCCGCGGGAAGCAGATCACGTACTAGGTACGTGATTTAGCCTGCCCGTGCCATTCTGCCGCAGTATATCTGCGTTAGGTGGTCGGCAAGTGGTTAATAAATGAAATAATAATTTAAAAACTGCATCTTGGATTTACTCGTGTTATCTTTGTGTAATATTAAAATCTGTTTGATGATCTGAATCATTTAAGTGTGAGAAATATGCAAAAAAATAAAAAATCAGGAAGGAGGCAAATACTTTTTCACACAACTGTGTATATATATATATATAACTGTCTATATATATATATATATATATATATACTGCATATGTCGGCTAATGTGTAGTTGCACATATGTATCTATATTTTATAATACCTTTCTACTTATCGGGATAATATGTTTATGATAATTACCTACGGGTTAATACTATCCTTTAAGCCAGTGTTTCTCAACTCCAGTCCTCAAGGCGCACCAACAGGTCATGTTTTCAGGATTTCCCTCAGATGAAATGGCTGTGGTAATTACTAAGGCAGTGATACTGATTAAATCACCTGTGCAAAATAATGGTAAGCCTGAAAACATGACCTGTTGGGGCGCCTTGAGGACTGGAGTTGAGAAACACTGCTTTAAGCTATATGTACAGTTTTGTGAAAAAGTGTTTGCCCCTTCCTGATTTATTTGTTTTTTGCATATTTCTACTTAAATAATTCAGATCATCAAGCAAATTTTAATATTATACAAAGATAACACGAGTAAATCCAAGATGCAGTTTTTAAATTATTATTTCATTTATTAAGTGAAAAAAGCTGTTCAAACCTGCCTGGCCCTCTGTGAAAAAGTAATTGCCCCCTCCCATGCTGAATCATGAATGAACTGTGATTAACCACAACTTTTTGGAAAGCAGAGTTAAATTTCACTTGCCACACCCAGGCCTGATTACTGCCAGACCACTTGAATCAAGAAATAACATAAATAGAAGTGAAGCAGGCTAACAGATCACAAAAGCCACATATCATGCCACAAACTAAAAAAAATCAAGAACAGATTAGAAACAAAGTAATGTACATGTATCGGTCTAGGAAGGGTTTCAAAGCCATTTCTAAGGCTTTGGAATGCCACTGAACTACTGGGAGAGCCATTATCCACAAATGGAGATAACTTGGAACAGAGGTAAACCTTCCCAGGAGTGGCCGGCCTACAAAAAATACTCTAAGAGCATGACGACGACTCATCCAGGCGGTCAAAAAAGAACCCAGAACAACATCTAAAGAACTGCAGGCATCACTTGCATCAGGTAAGATTAGTGTTCATGATTCAACAATAAGAAAGAGACTGGGCAAAGATGGCATCCATGGGAGAGTTCCAAGGCCAAAGTCACTGCTGACCAAAAAGAACACAAAGGCTCATCTCACATTTACCAAAAAACATCTTGATTATCCCCAAGACTTTTAGGCAAATATTCTATGGACTGATGAGACAAAAATTTTACTTTTTGGAAGCTGTGCGTCCTGTTACATATGGCATAAACTAATACAGCATTTCATAAAAAGAACATCATACCAACAGTCAGACATGGTGGTGGTAGCGTGATGGTCTGGGGCTGCTTTGCAGCTCCAGGACCTGGACGACTTACCATAATTGATGGAACCATGAATTCTGAGCGCTACCAGAAAATCCTAAAGGAGAATGTCCGGCCATCAGTTCATGACCTGAAACTCACGTGCACTTGGGCTATGCAGCAGGACAATGATCCGAAAACACAGCAGCAAGTCCACCTCCAAATGGTTCAAACAAAGCTAAATTTAGGTTTTTTAGTGGCCTAGTCAAAGCCCGGACTTAAATCCAATTGAGATGCTGTATCATCACCTTACACAGGCCGCTCATGCTGGAAAACCCTCCAATTTAGCTAAATTAAAACAATTCTGCAAAGAAGAGTGGCCCAAAATTGCTCCACAGCTATGTGAAAGACCCATTGCCAGTTATCTCAAATGCCTGATTGCAGTTGTTGCCGCCATAGGTGGCAAAACCAGTTATTAGGTTTAGGGGCAATTACTCTTTCACATAAAGCCAGGCAGGTTTGGACAGCTTTTTTGTCTTATTAAATGAAACCACCATTTAAAAACTGCATTTTGTATTTACTGGGGTTATCTTTGTGTAATGATAAAAAAATGTTTGATCTGAGTACCGTATATACTCGAGTATAAGTCGTTCCGAGTATAAGTCGAGGCCCTAATTTACCACAAAAAAATGGGAAAAACTTATTGACCCGAGTATAAGACGAGGGTGAGAAATGCACAGCTACTGTAAGTGGAAAAGAGGGTCAACAATGCCCATTTGCAGCCTCACTGTGCCCATTTGCAGCCTCACTGTGCCCATTTGCAGCCATAGGTCCCCTGAACTTCAAACTCGGTAGTTAAGGGTTCCTTGATGCCCCCTAGCTGCAGCCAAAATTTGGGGTCTCTGAACCCAAAGGGTCCCGAAATGACATTGCAGCAGATGGACACAGTTGACCGAATTTGGGGCCCTGTATCTCAGGGCCACTTAGTGCTAAGAACCCCAAATTTGGTGTGCAAACCCAGTGGAACTAGCACCATAAAATTTCCAAAGCTGGGGTTTCTAGCACCAAGTGGCCCCGAGATACAGGGCCCCAAAAATCAGTTCAGAAAATGTCAAGCACTGTTCTACAGCAGAGAATGACATTTTCCGAACCAGTTTGGGGGCCCCGTATCTCAGGGCCACTTAGTGCTAGGAACTTCAGCTTTGGTTATGTTGTGGTACCAGTTCCACTGGGTTTGCACACCAAATTTGGGGTTCCTAGCACCAAGTGGCCCTGAGATATGGGGCCCCAAAGTCGGTTCAGAAAATGTCAAGCACTTTTCTGCAGCAGAGAATGGCATTTTCCGAACCGATTTTGGGGCCCCGTATCTCGGGGCCACTTAGTGCTAGGAACTTCAGCTTTGGATATGTTATGGTACCAGGTCCACTGGGTGTGCACACCAAATTTGGAGTTCCTAGTACCAAGTGGCCCTGAGATACGGGGCCCCAAAATCGGTTCGGAAAATGAATTTTTTTGTTGCAGAAAAGTGCTTGACTCGAGTATAAGTCGAGGGGGGCACTTTCAGCACTAAAAAATGTGCTGAAAAATTCGACTTATACTCGAGTATATACGGTAATTTAAGTGTGACAAATATGCAAAAAAAAAAAAAAATCAGAAAGGGGGCAAGTACTTTTTCACACAACTGTAGATGTTTATGTAGTGGGTATGGATATATGATGCCAGCTGTCATTTGGTTGACAACCTGTCCATTTATAGCCATAAGAACTAATACATTTTTGGACTAGGACATTCATCATGATTTTTATACAGCTTCCTTATATGTATATGTTTTCTTTTTTCTAAAAGCCTGTAAGAGTTATGCACATACTCTTTGTTATCAGGGACTAAATATATTATATATTTTTTATTAATCATTTAGTGTGTGGTTACACGCTTTTCTGCGTTGCCTTTACCGTTTTGCTGGTTGAGCTTATTTGAGTGCTTATTGATTTTTTATATATCAATGGGTGAGCCCCTGATAGCAAGCAGTTTTTTAGATGTTTATGTAACAATGTTTATAGATCAATCTTTGAATGAATATATCCACATATACGCCATGAACTTGTTTATGTTATGTTTTGATTAAATGTTTCATTTTATCTATGGATAAAGAGCCAATTGGCTCTAAATTGATTGTTTTATTTTTTGGCAACATCTGAACGGACACACATGATAGTCTTTAATCAACTGAGTGACTAATTGGTCATTGTCAACGCCCTATTGATTTACTTGTATGTATACAGTATATATACTTGCATGTGTGTCCAACATTTCAATCTATGATTAAGCACCAGATGTAGGTGTGAAACACGTCAGTTTATTCTTGTAGTTCACTTCTGTTTGCTGTATCTTTTATGGTTATTTTACCAATAAAAGAGATTGCATTGCAGTGCGGCCATTCAGCCTTTTTTCCTCTTTCTATGAGTTGCTCACCGCTCCCCACATATCTTGATCCTACATCACGGGACACAGAGTATTCATTACATAGTGGGTTAGATAGGCACCGTCGGTGATTGGACACTGGTTAACCCCAATTAAGGAGAATTCCTCCCCTATATAACACCTCCCATATGGGGAGGACCTCAGTTTTTTCACCAGTGTCTAAGGTGGTTGGTCACGTAAAACATGTGCTGTGAAGAAAGCTCCAGTTTGGTCCCTGCGGGGGCTTAAAGGGCTATGCTGACCGGATCCATATCCCGGGCGGATATTTTGACTCCCAAGATGGTATGGTACCTGGGCCTCATCATCCGAAGAAGCAAGGTTTTGCCTGTAAGTCTCTCTTCGGAGGACTGGGCTCTGAGAAAACCAGGCTTGGTGTACTATTAAAAGAGTGGCATGAAAGTTTCTGGCAGAGTCTTTTACAGGTCCAGGTAAAGAGGTTTCTCTGAGTAGGAACCCAAAAAACCCTGAAGGTTGGCACAACGCTACCCACCGTGATGGGTGAAGGCTGGAAACTGTCTGTTCTCAGCAGTTCCTGAGGCGGGGACAGGTAAGAGAAGTTAATCCTATATATATATTTATATTACAAGTGGATTTTCTTCATTGAGTAGTTCATGTCTTACCTGATTTCCACCACTAGAGGCAGTAAAAAGCAAACTTACGTGCTTTTCAGACACACTCACTGAAGCTGGTGTCCAATCGTTCCCTTCCTCCACTGCAGGTGTGCAGACGCCAGGTGGCTAATTTAAAAGCCCAGAGCGTTCAGAGCTCTGTAAACAGATGGACACAGAGTCTGGGCAGTGAGCATCTTAAAGTGGTCGGATCCAGGCTAACCTAAGACACCTACTTGGCATCAGGTTGTGCAGTATTAAGCATATATGTATATTGTGAGACTTTTAGCACAACAGTGATTGCATATGTACTAGTACCTCTGCTTTGTAGCTTGGGACTATGTCTCCTCATAAGAGGGTCTCGGGGGGAGGTAACAAGGCACAAGAAAGTCACCGCCTGTGTCTAGGGGTTCTAAAGATGCCTGCAGATTACCATCCCCCCCGCAAGACTGAAGCCAGCCTCACAGGATGAGTCAGTGCCCCTGTCAGGTTTTGCAGCCTATCCTAATGTTACAGCCCCAGCGTATGTCACAGAGGATTCCCTTAGGCTACATTGGAGGGTTTTGAGGGAAGAATTATGAATTTTTCTTTCAGCTTCCTTAAAAGATAGCAGAAAAAGGGGTAGATCCCCTCCCTCTGCTGCACTTTCTCTTTCAGATGATTCTTCTGACAATGAGGAGAGATCCCTATCCAGAGATATGGATCAAGAGCAGTCTGAGGATTCAGAGGAAGAGGAGAGAGCTTCTTCCTCTCAGGCACTCAAGAAGCAGGTCCAGTATTATACTGAACTAGTGCGTTCCAGATGCCCTCTGCTAAGGCCACTACATCTTCTGTTTCTTCCCTGGGGGTCAGAAGGAACCCACAGACTGCGTTTTCCTTTCCAATTCATCCTTTAATGGATAAATTGTTGTATGAGGACTGGGGACATCCCAATAAACTGTTTACTCCTCCTAAAAGGTTTTCTATGCTTTATCCTCTGGAGGAAAGCTTCACCAAGAAGTGGGAGGTCCCATCCGTGGATGCAGCTGTCTCTTGTGTGACTAAAAACCTGACCTGTCTCTTGGACAATGCTCAGGTGTTTAAAGATCCAACTGATAAAAAGCTTGAAACTTTATTAAAAGCCTCCTTCTCCATGGCTGGCGCTGTGGTCCAACCTACAGTCACAACTGTGGGTTTGTGTCAATTCCTCAAGGAACAGGTTAAGCAGATGCTTGGCCTCCTTCCCAGTGAGGAAGTGGAGAACTATGCAGACCTTCCACAGGTGCTGTGTTTTATGATTGATGCCATTCTGGATCCTGCAAGCATCTCATTTGTCTTTCCTGTTGGTACACATGCGCAGGTCCCTTTGGCTTAAAAATTGGGCAGCAGAGCTTTCATGCAAAAGATATTTAGCTGGCTTCCCATTCAAAGGGGAATGCTTATTTGGGGATGACCTAGATAATTTTATCCAAAAAATTACAGGTGGTAAATCTACACTCCTACCAGTTAAGAGGAGTAAACGTCCACCATTCAAACGGTCTCTTTCCCCTTCCCCTAGAACATCAGGCTCTGAGCAGTGGCGATGGCCTTCCCAATCTACTTTCAGAGGAATGGCCCAGGGTCACATCCAAGGGCAGAAAAAGGCTTGGGGTCGAAAGCCTGCCAAGCAGAGCCCCAAAACATCCCTGTGAATGGGCGCCCCCACTCGGCCGAGTGGGGGAAGGCTCCTACAGTTTTCAGGAACCTGACGGGAAGAGGTTTAAGACAAGTGGGTGGTCTCTTCAGTATCTCTAGGTTACAAAATAGAGTTCCTAGAGCTTCCACCAGCTCGTTTCTTAAGGTCAAGAGTTCCCAAAGATCCAGTAAAGCGAGAACCGCTACTACTGGCCTTAGATCGCTTACTATAACAGGGAGTGATAGTAGAAATTAACCCAAAAGATCAGGGTTCAGGGTTCTACTCGAATCTCTTCACCGTTCCAAAGTCAAATGGAGATGTCAGACCCATCCTAGATCTAAAGGATCTAAATCAGTTTCTACACATTCGATCCTTCCGAATGCAGTCAATTCGTTCGGTGGTCTCCACCCTGCAGGGGGGAGAATTTATGGCATCAATAGGTATCAAGGATGCATATCTTCATGTGCCGATTTTTCCCTCTCACCAAAGATATCTAAGGTTCGCGGTAGACCAGACCGCCATTTCCAGTTTGTGGCCCTTCCTTTCGGTCTCACTACAGCTCCTCGAATTTTTACAAAAATTCTACACTCTCTCTTAGCAAATCTAAATGCAGAACCGAACAATCGCCCGTGGGACTTTGAGTGAGGTGTCCATGGTGGTCATGAGGTCAACAAAAATGCGTAAAAAAGATAGCAATTTTATTAGTATACACATCATCCAATATAAAACATGATCATAAATATCAATTCATGAAACAAGCAACATATCATAATAGTCCTCTAAAACATAGCCATACAAAGTATACATAGTACAGATATACATGATACATCTCTAACCCGACGCGTTTCGCGAGCTCTACTCGCATCATCAGGGGCTGATGTGTACATCTGGTGTCTGTAAAGAACAAATTACATATGTGTTGAAGTATAGGTTATGATTGGGACAAGAGTATGAGCTCGAAAAATGGTAATCCCATACTTACTGGTTGGTCAATTGGCTTCAGAGTCTGATCCCAAGCGAGGGTCAGCGGGAAAACATCTCCCCCGGGAGCTGAAGGGACGGAGACCACAGCTAGGAGGACCAAGGCAAGACGCTGGGCAGGCATGGCAAAGAGATGAAAGGAGGATGTGAACCAAGGTGTCACCCATGAATCTTGCAAGACATATTGGCTGTAGGGGAATATATGAAATGGAATGAGTATATGAGTATACATGTGGATCTATATCAGAAACGATAACATGGGTAAAGATCCTAGGAGTATAATGTTGTGTGCTAGAGTACCAAGAACACAAAAGAAGGAATACAGAAGATGAGGAAGTCTTCAGAAGTATGCTCACTGTAATGAAATAAATGTATGTCGAACGATACTGGGTCTAAAATTGTCATTACAGACTGAAATTGTGTAGATGAGTACAAACATTATCAGATATGGGGATTCCTTGCAAGATATGGGAAAAGAAAGTAGGGTGGATTTGTACGGAAAGAGTAAAGGAAAATGTGGGGGGAGGTAAAAGAAAAATGGAAGTAATGATAAATGGGAGAAAAGAGAGAGCTGGTGTGGCAGAATATAGAAGTGGTGAAGTGATAAGGAAAAGTTAGACTGTAGTGAAAAAGGAGAGGAGATGTAAACAAATGGAATGATGTATAACAGAATTGTATAGGGATTGCTATGCCGCAGTGTGCATATAAAATGGACTGGAAAGTGCTGAAGGATCACATATATAAGTATAGGGTGTATAAATTGTAACTTACCAGTGTGGAGAGATCTCTGACCAATGTGTGAAGAAACCAGGAAGAAAGAGTATGCCATGCCAGAACCCCCGCCTAAATACCCGGACATCCGCCGCGGCCTCCGCCCCTAACGTCATGCAAAACGGGCGGTGAAGGGGAGGTACCGCAATGCGCCCGCCGAAGGACGGCAGGACGCAATCGCGATCCCCGCCCCCAGCCTGTGATGATATGCATTGCCAAGGAGATGGGGACGCCGCTGAGAAGCGGAAGTCTCCCATCGGGCAAAGAAGCATGACGCCGATGCACATGGTGGCTTCGCCCCGCCCCCTTTGTCCCGAAGGGAAGGGAGGGGGGAGAGACAGCAGGGAAGAGGAATTCCCATTCGTGCATCGCAGCTCCCGGGGATAAATGAGCCGCCATGCCCATAACAAGGGAGTAGTGCAGGGTAGCCAAGGTCCACCAGCGAGCAAAAGGAAAACAGCATGTATATTATGGATGGTGAAAAAGTATTGGCCAAAAGATCTGGGGGCAGCAATAGACCAGGGCATTTAGGTGTCTTCCACCTGGGTAAAGTCAGAAAAAAGGGGAAGTCTACAAGCTGCTCCCTAACATGGAACACCTCCATCCCTAAACTATATGCAGAACCGAACAATCGCCCGTGGGACTTTGAGTGAGGTGTCCATGGTGGTCATGAGGTCAACAAAAATGCGTAAAAAAGATAGCAATTTTATTAGTATACACATCATCCAATATAAAACATGATCATAAATATCAATTCATGAAACAAGCAACATATCATAATAGTCCTCTAAAACATAGCCATACAAAGTATACATAGTACAGATATACATGATACATCTCTAACCCGACGCGTTTCGCGAGCTCTACTCGCATCATCAGGGGCTGATGTGTACATCTGGTGTCTGTAAAGAACAAATTACATATGTGTTGAAGTATAGGTTATGATTGGGACAAGAGTATGAGCTCGAAAAATGGTAATCCCATACTTACTGGTTGGTCAATTGGCTTCAGAGTCTGATCCCAAGCGAGGGTCAGCGGGAAAACATCTCCCCCGGGAGCTGAAGGGACGGAGACCACAGCTAGGAGGACCAAGGCAAGACGCTGGGCAGGCATGGCAAAGAGATGAAAGGAGGATGTGAACCAAGGTGTCACCCATGAATCTTGCAAGACATATTGGCTGTAGGGGAATATATGAAATGGAATGAGTATATGAGTATACATGTGGATCTATATCAGAAACGATAACATGGGTAAAGATCCTAGGAGTATAATGTTGTGTGCTAGAGTACCAAGAACACAAAAGAAGGAATACAGAAGATGAGGAAGTCTTCAGAAGTATGCTCACTGTAATGAAATAAATGTATGTCGAACGATACTGGGTCTAAAATTGTCATTACAGACTGAAATTGTGTAGATGAGTACAAACATTATCAGATATGGGGATTCCTTGCAAGATATGGGAAAAGAAAGTAGGGTGGATTTGTACGGAAAGAGTAAAGGAAAATGTGGGGGGAGGTAAAAGAAAAATGGAAGTAATGATAAATGGGAGAAAAGAGAGAGCTGGTGTGGCAGAATATAGAAGTGGTGAAGTGATAAGGAAAAGTTGGACTGTAGTGAAAAAGGAGAGGAGATGTAAACAAATGGAATGATGTATAACAGAATTGTATAGGGATTGCTATGCCGCAGTGTGCATATAAAATGGACTGGAAAGTGCTGAAGGATCACATATATAAGTATAGGGTGTATAAATTGTAACTTACCAGTGTGGAGAGATCTCTGACCAATGTGTGAAGAAACCAGGAAGAAAGAGTATGCCATGCCAGAACCCCCGCCTAAATACCCGGACATCCGCCGCGGCCTCCGCCCCTAACGTCATGCAAAACGGGCGGTGAAGGGGAGGTACCGCAATGCGCCCGCCGAAGGACGGCAGGACGCAATCGCGATCCCCGCCCCCAGCCTGTGATGATATGCATTGCCAAGGAGATGGGGACGCCGCTGAGAAGCGGAAGTCTCCCATCGGGCAAAGAAGCATGACGCCGATGCACATGGTGGCTTCGCCCCGCCCCCTTTGTCCCGAAGGGAAGGGAGGGGGGAGAGACAGCAGGGAAGAGGAATTCCCATTCGTGCATCGCAGCTCCCGGGGATAAATGAGCCGCCATGCCCATAACAAGGGAGTAGTGCAGGGTAGCCAAGGTCCACCAGCGAGCAAAAGGAAAACAGCATGTATATTATGGATGGTGAAAAAGTATTGGCCAAAAGATCTGGGGGCAGCAATAGACCAGGGCATTTAGGTGTCTTCCACCTGGGTAAAGTCAGAAAAAAGGGGAAGTCTACAAGCTGCTCCCTAACATGGAACACCTCCATCCCTAAACTATATGCAGAACCGAACAATCGCCCGTGGGACTTTGAGTGAGGTGTCCATGGTGGTCATGAGGTCAACAAAAATGCGTAAAAAAGATAGCAATTTTATTAGTATACACATCATCCAATATAAAACATGATCATAAATATCAATTCATGAAACAAGCAACATATCATAATAGTCCTCTAAAACATAGCCATACAAGGTATGGAGCTGCGATGCACGAATGGGAATTCCTCTTCCCTGCTGTCTCTCCCCCCTCCCTTCCCTTCGGGACAAAGGGGGCGGGGCGAAGCCACCATGTGCATCGGCGTCATGCTTCTTTGCCCGATGGGAGACTTCCGCTTCTCAGCGGCGTCCCCATCTCCTTGGCAATGCATATCATCACAGGCTGGGGGCGGGGATCGCGATTGCGTCCTGCCGTCCTTCGGCGGGCGCATTGCGGTACCTCCCCTTCACCGCCCGTTTTGCATGACGTTAGGGGCGGAGGCCGCGGCGGATGTCCGGGTATTTAGGCGGGGGTTCTGGCATGGCATACTCTTTCTTCCTGGTTTCTTCACACATTGGTCAGAGATCTCTCCACACTGGTAAGTTACAATTTATACACCCTATACTTATATATGTGATCCTTCAGCACTTTCCAGTCCATTTTATATACACACTGCGGCATAGCAATCCCTATACAATTCTGTTATACATCATTCCATTTGTTTACATCTCCTCTCCTTTTTCACTACAGTCTAACTTTTCCTTATCACTTCACCACTTCTATATTCTGCCACACCAGCTCTCTCTTTTCTCCCATTTATCATTACTTCCATTTTTCTTTTACCTCCCCCCACATTTTCCTTTACTCTTTCCGTACAAATCCACCCTACTTTCTTTTCCCATATCTTGCAAGGAATCCCCATATCTGATAATGTTTGTACTCATCTACACAATTTCAGTCTGTAATGACAATTTTAGACCCAGTATCGTTCGACATACATTTATTTCATTACAGTGAGCATACTTCTGAAGACTTCCTCATCTTCTGTATTCCTTCTTTTGTGTTCTTGGTACTCTAGCACACAACATTATACTCCTAGGATCTTTACCCATGTTATCGTTTCTGATATAGATCCACATGTATACTCATATACTCATTCCATTTCATATATTCCCCTACAGCCAATATGTCTTGCAAGATTCATGGGTGACACCTTGGTTCACATCCTCCTTTCATCTCTTTGCCATGCCTGCCCAGCGTCTTGCCTTGGTCCTCCTAGCTGTGGTCTCCGTCCCTTCAGCTCCCGGGGGAGATGTTTTCCCGCTGACCCTCGCTTGGGATCAGACTCTGAAGCCAATTGACCAACCAGTAAGTATGGGATTACCATTTTTCGAGCTCATACTCTTGTCCCAATCATAACCTATACTTCAACACATATGTAATTTGTTCTTTACAGACACCAGATGTACACATCAGCCCCTGATGATGTGAGTAGAGCTCGCGAAACGCGTCGGGTTAGAGATGTATCATGTATATCTGTACTATGTATACTTTGTATGGCTATGTTTTAGAGGACTATTATGATATGTTGCTTGTTTCATGAATTGATATTTATGATCATGTTTTATATTGGATGATGTGTATACTAATAAAATTGCTATCTT
This sequence comes from Lithobates clamitans, assembly GCA_037952925.1. Classification (NCBI taxonomy): domain Eukaryota; kingdom Metazoa; phylum Chordata; class Amphibia; order Anura; family Ranidae; genus Lithobates; species Lithobates clamitans. Next base: position 761,940 of record JBBGZY010000415.1, read on the forward strand.
TTTTACGCATTTTTGTTGACCTCATGACCACCATGGACACCTCACTCAAAGTCCCACGGGCGATTGTTCGGTTCTGCATATAGTTTAGGGATGGAGGTGTTCCATGTTAGGGAGCAGCTTGTAGACTTCCCCTTTTTTCTTAGCAAATCTAAGAGCGTTATAAGGGGAAAGTCTCAGAACTTATCTCATCCCCACAGAGAGTGCAAAAGATGAAATCTCTTGCGGATACCCTAAAGAGGAGTTTATTGAATACTTTTTCTGACTTCTGACTTTACAGTGTCATGGAAAACTTAGTTTTGAGGCTTCTGTTGGTCAAGAGAGGAGCGGTGGAGAAGGCAGCCGCCTAAGTGATGCATTTCTGAATATTTTTAGTCCTCGTCAGCCAGGGCTGTCGGCTTCCACATCGCATCGGCAGCGTCTGTATCACATGGTGGACTATTTTGTAGGGGGCACAAACAGAGATGTGAAGCTTTCCAGTTGATGATCCACTGGCTGACTGGGTCATGAGAATAGACCACTGGCCAGAACTTGTCCAGTATGCTTTTGAGCTGCTGGCCTGCCCTGCATCCAGCTTGCTTTCCAACCGGACATTCAGTGCTGCTGGAGGTTTTGTTACTGATCAAAGAACGCGTCTGTCCACAGACTCCGTGGACCTTCTGACTTTTATCAAAATGAATCAGTCCTGGATTACCAGCAGATCCAAGAATAGTAATGCTGCTCAAGGTGATAGGAATAAAGTTGGATTGATTAGGCTGGGTGCTAGCTCCGGCACGCTACCGTGGATACAGAGAAAAGAAAGATGTAGCCGCACACCCCCATAAATCCAATGCTGATTTATTGCATAACTTGTTCAAAGACTGCCACCAGGACACAGAGCACAGCCAGGAGGTGACACATTTAACACTTAACCTCAGGTTTTGAAGACTAAGGTGAAGGCAGAGCTCCTCTGGACTGGAAGGCTTAAGTAGGCAGGACTGACGAGCAGGTTATCAACAACAGCTGAGCAACTGTGGAAAGATAGGAGCTGCCAATTAGCCGACAGCTGAGCGGCCAGCTCAGATAAGGAAGGGCTGGGCCCAGCCCTGACAGTCTATGACTAAGCCCTGGTGGGCGGGGCAAAATGCACCAGGGCACATGGCCAGAAGAGCGGCACTGGCTGAGATGATTACCTACACTTATATGCACCAGGCTGGGTGAGCGGCGTCCCGCATTTTCTACATACTTTTCAACAAATATACTTATCTTTACAAAATGATGTGTATAAATAATTCAAAGAGTTCAACGATTAGGAAATAAAAAAAGCAACTTCCTTCAAATAAATGTTTATAAAAATTTAAGAAAATACAGAACTTGGGTCACAATACTGTATTAACTGGAAAAAAGATCCTTAGAGCACCATACAACAATTTGAAAAACAAAACCCAGCTCCCGCCAAAACAGCGTGGGAGAGGTTAGAGTTGGGAAAGGTTGGAATCCCTTTCTGGTCTTTATTAAAGTTTGTTCCCTTTCAATTTCACTTCACTACCTGTCTCTGTCTATCTAGCACAGGAATTGAGAAAAAAAACTCAATGAGAGTGGAGTGGGACTTTTTGTTGAGTTGCTGTCTGTATCTTCTTTGGGATACACTAGCAGTAATTAGTAATATTCAGCTGTACTTGTTTTGTAAGACATCAGTTCCTCTCACTTCCTGTCCAAGTCATGTCCATCTTGTATGCCAGGGCAATAATACAATGAATCAGTTCCTCTCACTTCCTGTCAAAGTCATGTCCATCGTGTATACCAGGGTCTGTACAGGCATCACCAGGACAGGAAGTGGGGGGAACTCCCCCATGAGGATACAGCTAGTATACAAATGGCAATCAATATAACCACTTGTATAGTAAATTTTAACTTCAGTCCAACAGTATGTTGCAGTATGAAGGTTTATCTGAAATCTCCATTAACATATATAAATAATATTGTAATTAGGAATATACTTTAGCTAGATGGGAATATATTTAAACCATTGAGTGTGTTTCTCTATTATACCACTCCTATCTTCACTAATTGGTGTTACTGTAAATAATGTTCTACATCAAAGGCATGACCATTATTGGAAAGTAGACAGTCCAAAGTATTTAGGCATGGGTTTTTTGAAGTTTTTTGAAGTTTTAATTCTTTTTGGAAAACAAAGAAATTAAATAAAATGTGTTTGCTTTTTTCACAAAGTTGTCATTTTAAGTTATTTTTCAAACATTGCATAGGCATACTTACAATTACACCCCAAAACACATTCTGTTACTTATCCCTGGGCACACCACATTTGTGAGACTTTTTTTACAGCCTGTATGCAAAGAGGGGCTCAAAATCCAAGGAGCAGCTTTGGAGTCAGATTTCCTGACGACCTATCAAAATTTTGGAGGCCCTGGAGAATCAGGACAGTGTAAACACCCACAAAATGACCACATTTTGGAAAGTAAACACTCCAAGGTATTTTCTGAAAGGAATAGTAAGTGTTTTAAAAAATTCACTTTTTGTACAAGCCTTTGGAAAATGCAGGAATGAATTTTTAAATTTATTTTTTATACAAAGATATCAATTTGTATGATATTTCTTACACACATCACAGACATACAATTATACTCCAAAACTCATTCTTCTACTACTTCCAAATGTTGTAATGACACATGCGTGAAACTTTTCTCACAACCTACCCACATATTGAGGCCCAGAATCTAAGTAGCAGCTTTAGGTTTTCTAGGAGTATAAATTACACATCTAATTTTCTGACTGCCTATCACATTTTTGGAGGGCCTGGAGCTAAGGACAGTGGAAATACCCGCAAACACACCAAGGTATTTTTAAGAAGCATGGTGAGTCTTTTGAAGACTTTCTTTTTTTTTGCCACAAGTTTTTGGAAAATCCAGAATAAAAAGGAATTTTTTTTGTCATAAAGTTGTCAATTAATAAGATATTTCTAACACACATCATAAGCACAATTTACACACCAAAACACATTTTTATATTCTTTCCAAGAGTGATGTTACCACATGTGTGAGACTTTCACAGCCTAACTACATAGAGAAGCCCAAAATTTCAGGAGAACCTTCAGATTTTCTAGCGGCATAAATTATGCATTTAATTTCCTGACTACCTATCATGTTTTTTTGGAGACCCTGGAGCACCAGGACAGTGAAAACACCCACAAAATGACCACATTTTGGAAAACAAACAACCCAAGTTATTTTAAAGAGGCATAAGGAAACTTTTAAAGACTTAATTTTTTTGCCACAAGTTTTTGAAAAATACAGCATGAAAATTCAAATAATTTATTTTACGCAGTTTTCAATTTATTAAGATATTTTTCACACACAGCATGGATATACTTAAAATAACAACCCAAAATACATTCTACTTCTCCTAAGTATGGGAATATTTAAGACTTGTTCAGTGTCTGAACTAATTATGCGCGAGACATTGTATCTTGAGTATCACACAGTCAACTAATTGTGTGAATACCAATGTATTATGGTCACCTCTGTACAAGTGGTTAGGGAATATAGCTTAGTGTATCTTTACCTATAGCATTTCCCGTTCCTATATGTCAAGCAAGCCAAGCCCAGTGGTACATGACTGCTTTCAGGAATGCCATGCTCAGTGGTCAGAAAGTACAGGGGGCTGAAGAAAGTAAGAACAAAAGCATTCCAGTGGCTTCAGGAGTGCAGTTGTCTGCAGGGGATGGCTGCGACTAGTGTCTTGGAGGAAAATAGTCAGTCGGATGTGCAGATGGGGCAGTTCAGGTGACAGGCAGAGGCATGGTTAGTAAACGGGCAAAGAATTGGTCCAGGCAGCAGACATAAATGTAATCAATAAACAGGCCAGAGTCAGTACAGTTGGCAAGCAGATGCAACACTGCTTTGGTGTGATCATGGTCAGCATCACTACTGGCTTACACTATTCTGGTGACACTGAAAACTAGTGTGGCAGCCATTAGGAACACTGCTGCTGACTTAAGTCAGATTAAAATTCAACCCGTTCTGCAGGGATTCCCTAAATTTCAATCCATGTATAGGCACTGTGGTTGTATAGAAGTCAATATACTGATATAGGTATAGGCTGGACTTGATGGACTTGTGTCTTTTTTCAACCTCACCTACTATGTAACTATATATGATATACTGATCAACTTCTGTACAAATGTCCTGTATGATTTTTCCCACTTGATCTGCATTGCAGGCTCAATATATTCTGATGGCAGAAAAGTCTGGTGCACCACTGTGACTAGTGCAATAACGATTAAGGACGCTGACTGGCAGCACTGGTCTGGTGACATTATACTACTGTGTGGCAGTGATCAGAGACAATAGCTGGCTGTACTGATATACAATGATATCAGCGCAGCCATCCATGTACATGATCACTACAATTTGACACTGAACTTGCCCTGTTGACAGTATGTAAATATATATATATATATATATATATATATATATATATATATATGTAATAAACAATAAGTCTGAAAATCATAAAAAGTGCGTGTCCAATCCTTGACTTGTTAAACTTATTGAGGCAGCGCTAAGTGTCCGATGTTATAAAGCACTGTATATAGAACCAATGTTTAAAAAGACAGGAAAGTTCATAATTAAAGATGCAGACTGTGGATGTGAAGGTAAACGTAGAAATCCTTTCACCAATAGCGATCACCGCGTGAGGGGGTCACCCCCCGTGAGATTGCACTCACCACAATATCTATAACCACAGGCCTTTGAATAATGATCTTTAAATCTTTGCCGTCTCCTTAATTCAACCACCAGGTGGTGCAAGACCCTCTCGGTATGTATAACATGGGGAGAGAATGAAATGCCATATAGCGTGATATTGCTTAAGACCGTTTATTAAACAACACACAAAATCACATTCCCCATTTAAAATATGCGTACCAGATAAATATAAAAAACGAGCATTGAAAGGTGCACTGTGCCTGTATTAGCGTCCCCCGGGAGGAATTCCTGGATGCGAGCTGTACACGGCTAAACCGTTCGCTTCCTGGTTACCTTCCGTGGAGCGCAAACGTCACTTCCAGTTGATTACGACCCTGACGCATTTCGTCACTTCCGGACGTCATCTGAGGGCGTAATCAACCACTCATAAGGCCGGCTTTATATAACGATGATAGTTTTTAACAGCGAATGAGGGAGGCAGAGGAACTAGCCACTCCCACTGCTCTAACGAAGCTCACAGAGCTGTCAGCAGAGGAGGGCTCTGGCTCATAATACACTGACGCTGTTTTAAACTGAACCAGCCGACAGCATTTAGAAAAATAGTGACTTTTACATCTTATTTCACATCCACATAGGATACTTATATCCTAAGTGGCATTCCAATACATTTTCTACATATGAATCAAATACACGAATGTATAACAAATGTACCAGGTATATATACACTCTTAATGGTGGGAAAAATCAAGAAAAATAAAACAAAACTAGGAATAAGAATGGAAATGACACAGAACCAGGGAAAGTAAAATACAAACTGCCGAATAACCCACATCCTCCTTTTTTATTTATTTCCCCTCTAACATTACCATTCTCTAACCCCTATCCAGGGTGTAAGCCCTCATAGCGGATATGAATGGATAAATGTAATTTATTGAAATGGATAAATGAATTATTAAACAGATCCTATTGTATTGATCTAATCTTTAAAGACTTTCAATAAAAGTATATACGGTATGTTAATTAAAACCATATATATTATATTATTTATTAAACCGGGAGGATGTGTTCAAAATGGCTTTGTATTTCTTTATGGGATCAGGATTCTGGTCATTGCAACAGCTGTTCAAATTTAACTACACTCTAGTAGATAGATAAATATAATACATTAAATGATAATAGATGTCCAAATATAAAATTATGTTAATTCTACGGCATATGAAATATATTTAAAATACCATCTTGATGTGATGTTTAAAATTTATATGATTAAATTTAAAATAAAATTAAAAATGATGAATTATTAAATATATCAACAGGGAATATATGTACTTATACTGAATGGTAAAAAAATGTTTTGTATTATGTATCACTAATAAAACAATTAATATCTAGCTCTATGTTTAAGCCACGGGGGGAGAGCACATCTACGGAATAGATCCACTGGGTTTCGTGTTTCGACAGTTCACGGATACGGTTAAGACCTCTCCAGTGGGTTTGGAGTTGTTCTATCCCCCAAAATTCCAACCCCTTGGGGTCCCTGTTATGTTTCAACCTGAAGTGCAGAGACACATTATGGTCTTTATAACCGTTTTTTATATTGTTGATGTGCTCTGCAATCCTAACGCGTAGCAGCCTTTTGGTCCGGCCTATATATAACAGGCCACAGGGACACCTTAGTGCATACACTACATAGGAACTGTTACACGTGATAAATTGCTTTATATCAAAAGAGCGTTCATTTGCTGGAGAAATAAAGCTTTTAATGTCCCTCAGAGGTCTGGTGACTTCCCTGCATGCTTTACACTTTCTGCACGCAAAGAATCCATTGCGGTCCCAGAACGTCTGTGGTTTTGAGGGGGGATCTAAAACTTTTTTAACAATTCTATCTCCAAAGTTCACTGATTTTCTGTAAATGAACTGCGGTACAGGTGGAAGTACATTTGTCAACTTTTTATCCATTAGGAGGATATGCCAGTGTGCTTTGAAGATGTTTTCAACTTCTTTGTATTGGGAATGAAATTGTGAGATGAATCCCCATTCATTCTTTCGTGCACTTTCTTTCTTTAACCACTTGCCGACCGCCTACCGCATATATACTGCGGCAGAGCGGCACGGGCAGGCAAAATCACGTACCCATACGTGATCTGCCTCCCGCGGGCGGGGGGTCCGATCGGACCCCCCCCCAGTGCCATCGGCGGTCGGCATCTGACTGGGAGCGTCGGGAGGCGAGGGGGAGACCATCCGATCGTGGCCCCCCCCTCGCGATCGCTCCCAGCCAATGGGAATGCTCCTCTGCCTGTGTGTCGTTTCACAGAGGATGTGATGTCATCTCTCCTCGGTCTGGCAGTTTCCGTTCCAGCGCCGAGGGGAGATGACATGTAAGTGCACACAACACTCACACACACAGTAGAACATGCCAGGCATACTTTACACCCCCGATCCCCCCCCGATCGCCCCCCGATCCCCCCCCAATCACCCCCCCCCCCTGTCACAAACTGACATTAGCAGTATTTTTTTTTTTTTTTTTTTCTGATTACTGCATAGTGTCAGTTTGTGACAGTTAGTGTTAGGGCAGTGAGTATTACCCCCCTTTAGGTCTAGGATACCCCCCTAACCCCCCCTAATAAAGTTTTAACCCCTTGATCACCCCCCCTCACCAGTGTCGCTAAGCGATCATTTTTCTGATCGCTGTATTAGTGTCGCTGGTGACGCTAGTTAGGAACGTAAATATTTAGGTTCGCCGTCAGCATTTTATAGCGACAGGGACCCCCATATACTACCTAATAAATGTTTTAACCCCTTGATTGCCCCCTAGTTAACCCTTTCACCACTGATCACCGTATAACTGTTACGGGTGACGCTGGTTAGTTTGTTTATTTTTTATAGTGTCAGGGCACCCGCCGTTTATTACCGAATAAAGGTTTAGCCCCCCGATCGCCCGGCGGTGATATGCGTCGCCCCAGGCAGCGTCAGATTAGCGCCAGTACCGCTAACACCCACGCACGCAGCATACGCCTCCCTTAGTGGTATAGTATCTGAACGGATCAATATCTGATCCGATCAGATCTATACTAGCGTCCCCAGCAGTTTAGGGTTCCCAAAAACACAGTGTTAGCGGGATCAGCCCAGATACCCGCTAGCACCTGCGTTTTGCCCCTCCGCCCAGCCCACCCAAGTGCAGTATCGATCGATCACTGTCACTTACAAAACACTAAACGCATAACTGCAGCGTTCGCAGAGTCAGGCCTGATCCCTGCGATCGCTAACAGTTTTTTTGGTAGCGTTTTGGTGAACTGGCAAGCACCAGCCCCAGGCAGCGTCAGATTAGCGCCAGTACCGCTAACACCCACGCACGCACCGTACGCCTCCCTTAGTGGTATAGTATCTGATCGGATCAATATCTGATCCGATTAGATCTATACTAGTGTCCCCAGCAGTTTAGGGTTCCCAAAAACGCAGTGTTAGCGGGATCAGCCCAGATACCTGCTAGCACCTGCGTTTTGCCCCTCCGCCCAGCCCGGCCCAGCCCACCCAAGTGCAGTATCGATCGATCACTGTCACTTACAAAATACTAAACGCATAACTGCAGCGTTCGCAGAGTCAGGCCTGATCCCTGCGATCGCTAACAGTTTTTTTGGTAGCGTTTTGGTGAACTGGCAAGCGCCAGCGGCATAGTACACCCCGGTCGTAGTCAAACCAGCACTGCAGTAACACGTGGTGACGTGGCGAGTCCCATAAGTGCAGTTCAAGCTGGTGAGGTGGCAAGCACAAGTAGTGTCCCGCTGCCACCAAAAAGACAAACACAGGCCCGTCGTGCCCATAGTGCCCTTCCTGCTGCATTCGCCAATCCTAATTGGGAACCCACCGCTTCTGCAGCGCCCGTACTTCCCCCATTCACATCCCCAACCAAATGCAGTCGGCTGCATGAGAGGCATTTTTATGTCCTCCCGAGTACCCCTACCCAACGAACCCCCCCAAAAAAGATGTCGTGTCTGCAGCAAGCGCGGATATAGGCGTGACACCCACTATTATTGTCCCTCCTGTCCTGACAATCCTGGTCTTTGCATTGGTGAATGTTTTGAACGCTACCATGCACTAGTTGACTATTAGCGTAGGGTACAGCATTGCACAGACTAGGCACACTTTCACAGGGTCTCCCAAGATGCCATCGCATTTTGAGAGACCCGAACCTGGAACCGGTTACCGTTATAAAAGTTAGTTACAAAAAAAGTGTAAAAAAAAAAAAAATATATGAAATAAAAAAAATAGTTGTTGTTTTATTGTTCTCTCTCTCTCTATTCTCTCTCTCTATTGTTCTGCTCTTTTTTACTGTATTCTATTCTGCAATGTTTTATTGTTATTGTTATTGTTATTGTTATTATGTTTTATCATGTTTGTTTTTCAGGTGTGTAATTATTTACACTTTACTGTGCTTTATTGTTAACCATTGTTAACCATTTTTTTGTCTTCAGGTACGCCATTCACGACTTTGAGTGGTTATACCAGAATGATGCCTGCAGCTTTAGGTATCATCTTGGTATCATTCTTTTCAGCCAGCGGTCGGCTTTCATGTAAAAGCAATCCTAGTGGCTAATTAGCCTCTAGACTGTTTTTACAAGCAGTGGGAGGGAATGCCCCCCCCCCCCCCAACATCTTCCGTGTTTTTCTCTGGCTCTCCTGTCTCAACAGGGAACCTGAAAATGCAGCCGGTGATTCAGCCAGCTGACCATAGAGCTGATCAGAGACCAGAGTGGCTCCAAACATCTCTATGACCTAAGAAACCGGAAGCTACGAGCATTTTATGACGTAGATTTCGCCGGATGTAAACAGCGCCATTGGGAAATTGGGAAAGCATTTTATCACACCGATCTTGGTGTGATCAGATGCTTTGAGGGCAGAGGAGAAATCTAGGGTCTAATAGACCCCAATTTTTGCAAAAAAGAGTACCTGTCACTACCTATTGCTATCATAGGGGATATTTATATTCCCTGAGATAACAATAAAAATGATTTAAAAAAAAAAAAATGAAAGGAACAGTTTAAAAATAAGATAAAAAAATAATAATAATAAAGAAAAAAAAAAAAAAAAAAAAAAAAGCACCCCTGTCCCCCCTGCTCTCGCGCTAAGGTGAACGCAAGCGTTGGTCTGGCGTCAAATGTAAACAGCAATTGCACCATGCATGTGAGGTATCGCCGCGAAGGTCAGATCGAGGGCAGTAAGTTTAGCAGTAGACCTCCTCTGTAAATCTAAAGTGGTAACCTGTAAAGGCTTTTAAAGGCTTTTAAAAATGTATTTAGTTTGTCGCCACTGCACGTTTGTGCGCAATTTTAAAGCATGTCATGTTTGGTATCCATGTACTCGGCCTAAGATCATCTTTTTTATCTCATCAAACATTTTGGCAATATAGTGTGTTTTAGTGCATTAAAATGTAAAAAAGTGTGTTTTTTCCCCAAAAAATGCGTTTGAAAAATCGCTGCGCAAATACTGTGTGAAAAAAAAAAATGAAACACCCACCATTTTAATCTGTAGGGCATTTGCTTTAAAAAAAATATATAATGTTTGGGGGTTCAAAGTAATTTTCTTGCAAAAAAAAATTATTTTTTTATGTAAACAATAAGTGTCAGAAAGGGCTTTGTCTTCAAGTGGTTAGAAGAGTGGGTGATGTGTGACATAAGCTTCTAGATGTTGTGCATAAAATGCCAGGACAGTTCAAACCCCCCCCAAATGACCCCATTTTGGAAAGTAGACACCCCAAGCTATTTGCTGAGAGTCATGTTGAGTCCATGGAATAATTTATATTGTGACACAAGTTGCGGGAAAGAGACAATTTTTTATTTTTTTTATTTTTTTTTGCGCAAAGTTGTCACTAAATGATATATTGCTCAAACATGCCATGGGAATATGTGAAATTACACCCCAAAATACATTCTGTTGCTTCTCCTGAGTACGGGGATACCACATGTGTGGGACTTTTTGGGAGCCTAGCCACGTACGGGACCCCGAAAACCAAGCACCGCCTTCAGGCTTTCTAAGGCCGTAAATTTTTGATTTCACTCTTCACTGCCTATCACAGTTTCGGAGGCCATGGAATGCCCAGGTGGCACAAAACCCCCCCAAATGACCCCATTTTGGAAAGTAGACACCCCAAGCTTTTTGATGAGAGGTATAGTGAGTATTTTGCAGACCTCACTTTTTGTCACAAAGTTTTGAAAATTGAAAAAAGAAAAAAAAAAAAATTTTTTCTCGTCTTTCTTTATTTTCAAAAACAAATGAGAGCTGCAAAATACTCACCATGCCTCTCAGCAAATAGCTTGTGGTGTCTACTTTCCAAAATGGGGTCATTTGGGGGGGGTTTGTGCCACCTGGGCATTCCATGGCCTCCGAAACTGTGATAGGCAGTGAGGAGTAAAATCAAAAATGTACGCCCTTAGAAATCCTGAAGGCGGTGCTTGGTTTTCGGGGTCCCGTACGCGGCTAGGCTCCTAAAAAGTCCCACACATGTGGTATCCCCGTACTCAGGAGAAGCAGCTAAATGTATTTTGGGGTGCAATTCCACATATGCCCATGGCCTGTGTGAGCAATATATCATTTAGTGACAACTTTGTGCAAAAAAAAAAAAAAAAAATTTGTCACTTTCCCGCAACTTGTGTCAAAATATAAAACATTCCATGGACTCAACATGCCTCAAAGCAAATAGCTTGGGGTGTCTACTTTCCAAAATGGGGTCATTTGGGGGGGTTTTATGTCATCTGGGCATTTTATGGCCTTCAAAACTGTGATAGGTAGTGAGGAGTAAAATCAAAAATGTACGCCCTTAGAAATCCTGAAGGCGGTGCTTGGTTTTCGGGGCCCCGTACGCGGCTAGGCTCCCAAAAAGTCCCACACATGTGGTATCCCCGTACTCAGGAGAAGCAGCTAAATGTATTTTGGGGTGCAATTCCACATATGCCCATGGCCTGTGTGAGCAATATATCATTTAGTGACAACTTTTTGTAATTTTTTATTTTTTTTTTTTTTTTTGTCATTATTCAATCACTTGGGACAAAAAAAATGAATATTCAATGGGCTCAACATGCCTCTCAGCAAATTCCTTGGGGTGTCTACTTTCCAAAATGGGGTCATTTGTGGGGGTTTTGTACTGCCCTGCCATTTTAGCACCTCAAGAAACGACATAGGCAGTCATAAATTAAAGGCTGTGTAAATTCCAGAAAATGTACCCTAGTTTGTAGACGCTATAACTTTTGCGCAAACCAATAAATATACACTTATTGACATTTTTTTTACCAAAGACATGTGGCCGAATACATTTTGGCCTAAATGTATGACTAAAATTGAGTTTATTGGATTTTTTTTAGAACAAAAAGTAGAAAATATCATTTTTTTTCAAAATTTTCGGTCTTTTTCCGCGTATAGCGCAAAAAATAAAAACGGCAGAGGTGATCAAATACCATCAAAAGAAAGCTCTATTTGTGGGAAGAAAAGGACGCAAATTTCGTTTGGGTACAGCATTGCATGACCGCGCAATTAGCAGTTAAAGCGACGCAGTGCCGAATTGTAAAAAGTGCTCTGGTCAGGAAGGGGGTAAAACCTTCCGGGGCTGAAGTGGTTAAAAGTTTCTCCTGAGTTAATTCTTGTAGGCATTCAGATCTGGGTAAAGTTGCCACTTCCTCTACCACTTTTTGTAATATTTCTGTTTTATATCCTTTAGCCTCAAACCTTTCTACGAGGATCCTAGATTGTAGATGGAATTGCGTATCCTCAGAACAATTTCTTCTCACCCTCATGAGCTGTCCTTTCGGAATGTTTTTAAGCCACAGAGGGTGGTGTCCACTGGTAATAGGCAGATAGCTATTCCTGTCAGTTTTTTTAAAAAATACCTTGGTCTCCAATTTGTCATTCTTTCTGTATACAGTAACATCTAGAAAATTGATTGTTTCATTGTGCCAGTTCGAACTCAATCTAATATTATTGTCATTACAATTTAAAATTTGTAAAAACTGTTCAAGTGACTCAGTTGATCCTGCCCAAATAAAAAACAAATCGTCTATAAAACGTTTATAAAAAATCAGTTCCGGACGTTGGTCTTTAAAAATGGTCTTGTCTTCCCACTCTGCCATAAATAAGTTTGCAATGCTCGGCGCAAACTTTGCGCCCATTGCTACGCCTCTCTGTTGTGTATAGAATTTATTGCCATACCAGAAATAATTATGGCCGAGGCAAAAATCAAGAGCGTTCCTTAAAAACACTTTTTGATTAAAAGGTAGATCATCTCTTTGGCAGAGGGCCCAATTTAATGCCAATAAAGCATCGTCGTGTTGTATTATAGAATACAACGACGCTACATCGGCTGTTACCAACAAAACTTGAGGTTTGTCCGTCAAATCCACCGCCTGCAAAAAATTCAAAAAACTTTTGGTGTCCCTCAGATACGACCGAGTGTTGACCACACTTTTTTGCAAGAAACAATCCAGATACTGCCCCATTCTGGCAGAGACTGACTCTATACTGTTTACTATGGGTCTTGCAGGGGGGTTCATGGCGTCTTTATGGATCTTGGGCAAAGTGTATAAAGTGGGTATGCGATTACTTAATGGTACCAAGTATCGTCTCTCTTTCTCATTCAATACCCCACTTTTGGATCCCATCTCCACGAGGGTTTTTAATTGATTTTTATACTCTTTAGTTGGATCTTTCTCCAGAGGCCTGTACGTCACTTGATCAGACAACATTTCCATGATTTGACCATGATACAACTCCTTCGGGAGTATAACCACTCCTCCTCCCTTATCGGCAGGCCTTATAATGATGTCTTTCCTTTTTTCCAGGCTGGCGATGCCTTCACTGATGTGCCTCATGTTTATATCTTTCTTTGGTTTCAGATGTTCTAAATCACGTAAGATCAGTCCTTTAAAGACCTCCACTTGATGATTTGGATTGTTTAAGGGATTGAACAGAGATTTATTTTTCAAGCCACTGTTAATTACTTCGTTGGGTTTACGTACAACAGTGGTACTGGGGGGAGGTCTACTACCCAAGAAGTATTTTTTGATGTTCAATCTTCTAATGTATTTGTGAACATCAATAAAGACGTTAAACTTATTAATGGGCTTTTTCAGGCCACATTTGAGACCAAGGTTTAAAATGTTAGTTTCTTTCTGTGTTAATTGAACTTTGGATAGGTTGAAAATACCCCCTACTCGGACCCCCTTCTTCTTTTTTTGGATTCTAGATCCTGCCCTACAGCCTCTGTGTTGTTTTTGTCCATGGCTGATTGCTGCGGGTGGTTCTTTTGTAGTTGCTGTTCCTTCCAATAAGGCATTTTTTGATGGGCCCAGGGTTGTGGTCCTCTGTACTGAGTTAGAGGTTGAGGGCCTCTGTACTGAGGTAATGGTTGTGGATCCCTGTACTGATTTGGGATCTGAGGGTGTGAGGGGGGTCTCCCTCTGTGTGGAGGTCCCCCCCGTCCCCTCCATTGGAAGCCCCTCCCTCTTCCTAAAAAAGGACGGGTTTGAGGTTGATGATCATGATACTCTGGGTTTGTTTGGTACCCTTGCAATGGCTGAAATCTATTGTGTACCGGTACATTAGTCAACCCAGGTGCCTGATAACCCTTTTGAACATCACCCCTCTGTTTACCCTGTTTCTTCCAACCACCTCTTTTTCCTCCCCTTCTTTGTATAGGGGTAGAAAATTTAGGGGTGGAGGTTTTCGGAGAATATGTAATGTCTTCTATATAATCATTTTCATAAACATGATAATTATTAGACAAGGGATTGGGGATAACAACTGTTTGTGTGGGGACCTGTAATCCCTGAGTGGGTGCGGATGTCCCTTCTTTATTACTGGGAACTGACTGCCAAGAGTACATATGATTGGTTTTAAAATCTTCTAAATCCCTGTGGTATTTTTTAATTTTCTTTTTTTGTGTTTCTCTATCTACTTTTTCTAATCTTTTTTGGACTCTATTATTAAAATCGATGATTAACTGGCTATCTTTAATGGGCTCTAATTGTTGTTGTAAATCAGTAATTTTTAATTCAATATTAATCATTTTGCGTTTCTTCCTTTGGAGCACTAGTTCCTGTAATTTGAAACCCACTCCATTGAAGAAATCTAACCACTCCTGAGATGAGCCTACATCATCCAGCCCATCCTGTGGGGCAATATCCCACCGTAGGCTCCTTATGATGATTTTATCTTTAATGTATTGCTCAAGAGTGCAAATATCCCACCAGGTGCGTACCTGTTTCTCTAGAATGTGGCTTAATGCAGACAAAGCTCCATTGTAATTCACCTCTATGGTGGTGGGTTCATTGCAAGTGAATAAAGCATTTACGTCTATATGTCTGTTGCTCAGATAACGGAAAACATCCATGGCAGCAGAGGAAATAATTTTATACCAAACTGTGAAATGTGTGGACAATGAAAAAAATCCGCCTCTGCCTCACATCAATCCGCGCCTCAGAATCACTCCGCAATCAGATGCAGTAGACCCAAGCAGCTGCCTTAAAATTGAAACATGTAATAAACAATAAGTCTGAAAATCATAAAAAGTGCGTGTCCAATCCTTGACTTGTTAAACTTATTGAGGCAGCGCTAAGTGTCCGATGTTATAAAGCACTGTATATAGAACCAATGTTTAAAAAGACCAGTTAGCCTAACATCAATAATATACAAGCTCTTGGAAGGGATGATAAGGGACTATATACATGATTTTAGCAATGAAAACGGTATCATTAGCAGTAATCAGCATGGTTTCATGAAGAATCATTCTTGACAAACCAATCTATTAACCTTCTATGAGGAGGTGAGCTGCCATCTAGATGAAGGAAGGCCCATAGATGTAGTGTATCTGGATTTTGCAAAGGCATTTGATACATTTGATACAGTTCCCCACAAACGTTTACTGTACAAGCTAAGGTCTGTCGGCATGGACCAAAGGGTGAGTACCTGGATTTAAAATTGGCTACAAGGGTGAGTTCAGAGGTTAGTGATAAATGGGGAGTACTCATTATGGTTCAATGTGGAAAGTGGGGTCCCTCAGGGTTCTGTCCTGGGACCAATCCTATTTACTTTATTCATAAATGATCTGGAGGATGGGATAAACATCTCAATCTCAGTATTTTCACGATACTAGAGCTAAGCAGGGCAATAGCTTCTCTGCAGGATGTGGAAACCTTGCAAGAAGATCTGAACAAATTAATAGGGTGGGCAACTACATGACAAATGAGGTTTAATGTAGAAAAATGTAAAATAATGCATTTAGGTGGCAAAAACATGAATGCAATCTACTCACTAAGGGGAGAACTTCTGGGGTAATCTAGGATGGAAAAGGACCTGGGGGTCCTAGTAGATGACAGGCTGCTGCAAGCAAAGCCAATAGAATATGTACATGCATTAAAAAGGGAATCAACTCCAGAGATAAAATGATAATTCTCCCACTCTACAAGACTCTGGTCTGGCCACACCTGGATTATGTCGTCCAGTTCTGGGCTCCTGTCCTCAAGAAGGATGTGCTGGAAATGGAGAGAGTACAGAGAAGGGCAACAAAGCTAATAAAGGGACTGGAGGACCTTAGTTACAGTATGAGGAAAGATTACAAGCACTGAACTTATTCTCTCTGGAGAAGAGACGCTTGAGAGGGGATATGATTTCAATGTACAAATACTGTACTGGTGACTAGGGATGGGCCGAACAGACCCCTGTTCGGTTCGGACCAGAACTTCTGAACACCGCGAACGCTCGGATCCGAATAAGGAACCCCATTAAAGTCAATGGGACCCGAACGTCAAATATCAAAAGTGCCCATTTTGAAGGCTTAAATCAAGTAATTAGGCATACAATGGTTATAGGTGTCATGAACAGGTGTGACCAGAACCGTGTGATCTGCGACAGAGGACACCAAAACGTATAGGAGTGAATATATAATAATTTATTAAAGTAAGTGAATAATATAGTACAACCACCTTCAATATGACACAGGGCAATAACCAACCTCAGAGACCCACAAATAACAACAGACAGATAAGTACACTAAATGGGAAATACCAAGATTATAAATAATAACCAGGCCAGGGTCATACACAGCAGATCAGCAGATGGACAGGGGATGTTCCAGAGACATAAACGTAAGCCAGGCCAAGGTCATACACAGGGAGATCAGCAGATGGGGTAAGCTAACACAGGACAGGGAGAGGATGGATGGATCAGACTGCAGGCAGGGATGCAAGGTAACAGGTGGGACAGGATAGGGATCGGGACAGGGAGACAGCATCAGAAATACGGGTCACAGGTTCAGGGCACAAGAACAGGTTCAGAATCAGTATCAGGTCACAAGCTAGCAGGCAGGGCGCAAGGAAGAAACCAAGGCAAACATGTGAGTGCTTTGGCCTCAAGTGACACCTGATTGTAGGAGGTACTGTCTGCTCCACACTGCCAGGATCCATCCGCTGATGGATGACATAACATCAGCAGGGAAAATCTCTCCTGACAGTTCCAAACTACCAGGAGACACCTGCTGGTGAAACTCAGTACTGCATGTCTAATGACAGATATTACCAGCGGATGGAACATTTCCTGACAGTGCCCCCCCTCAAAGGAGCGGCCTCCGGACGCTCCAACTGGTTGTAATTGTCCACAGTCTATGGCATCAAGCAGAACAACAGATGGAGGTCCATCAGGCTGGGCAACAGGCACTTCAGGCTGGGCATCGGGCACATCAGGGCAGACAGCGGGCACATCAGGGCAGACAGAGGGCTCCGGGTCTTCGAGCTTGGCAGCAGGCTCCGGGTCGTCGAGCTGGGCAGCAGGCTCCGGGTCATCGAGCTGGGCAGCGGGCTCCGGGTCGTCGAGCTAGGCAGCAGGCTCCAGGTCATCGAGCTGGGTAGCAGGCTCCGGGTCGTCGAGCTGGGCAGCAGGCTCCGGGTCATCGAGCTGGACAGCAGGCTGCGGGTCATCAAGCTGGGCAGCAGGCTTCGGGTCGTCGAGCTGGGCAGCAGGCTCTGGAACATTAGGCTGAACAGCAAACACCATAAGGGCAGGCTGGATCACAGGCACTGGCTCAGCCGGCTGGGTAACGGGCCCCGGCCCAGTGGGCTGGGTAACGGGCCCCGTCTCAGCAAGCTGGACACCGGGCACTGGTCCGGCAAGCCGAATAACGGGTACTGGCTTAACAGGCCGAGTGACGGACTCCTGTTTAGCAGACTGGGTAACAGGCACCGGTTCAGCAGACTGGGTAATGGGTACCGGTTCAGCAGACTGGGTAACAGGCACTGGTTCAGCAGACTGGGTAACGGGCACTGGTTCAGCAGACTGAGACATGGGCACCGGTTCAGCAGACTGAGACACGGGCACCAAAACTTCAGGCTGAGACGCGGGCACCGAAACTTCAGGCCGAGACATGGGCACCAAAACTTCAGGCTGAGACACGGCACCGAAACTTCAGGCTGAGATACTAATTTCAAGACATCAGGCTGGAAGGCAGACAACGAGACACCAGGCTGGAAAGCAAGCACCAAGACATCAGGCTGGAAGGTGGGCACATTAGACCGGGAAGCGGGCACATCAGGCTGGGAAGCGGGCACATCAGGCTGGAAGGCAGGCTGGTCGGACTGGACAGCGGGTACCGAGACATCAGACCAGGCAGTAGGTACTGGAACTTCAGACTGGGCAGCAGACACAGGCGCTGGCACATCAGGCAGAACAGCAGGTGCTTGCACAACAGGCTGCACAACAGGTGCATCGGACTCTATAGCAGGAGAGCTGACCGAGGCTGGAAATAATAAGTCTGACCATGCCTGTAGTACAGGTTGAACAAACGTGGGTTCACATACTGCCTGTCTAACCAGGGACTGCACCGAATCTATACAATCCAGTAGCACCTGTTTAGGACAAGCTGAATAATGCTCCAGAAAGTATACAGCATCATCCTCCAACAGCCATACCAGAGACTCCACCTGATCACTATTGAAGGGGGGAGAGAAATCGTCACTTCCTTTAGGACTGCTAGACAAGGCTAGCTCAGCACACACCTGTATCAGCGGCTGAACATTTTTAAACAATAATCTACCCTGATCAACCAGAGTATGGGCCAGATGGATACACTCCAGGAGCTGATCCCTGGCCCACTCTTTCTATACTAGACGACAGTAATTGTTATCCTCCAACACCAGTGAGGCGAGGAGAACAACTATTTTTGCTTACATTTTAGTAGCAGTAACAGCACTACAATGGTTCCTCTGCGCAGTCACTTCTGGTCAGAGATGGCCTTGGTTTACTGTCATGAACAGGTGTGACCAGAACCGTGTGATCTGCGACAGAGGACACCAAAACGTATATGAGTGAAAATATAATAATTTATTAAAGTAAGTGAATAATATAGTACAACCACCTTCAATATGACACAGTGCAATAACCAACCTCAGACAGAGACCCACAAATAACAACAGACAAATAAGTACAATAAATGGGAAATACCAAGATCATAAACAATAGCCAGGCCAGGGTCATACACAGCAGATCAGCAGATGGACAGGGGATGTTCCAGAGACATAAACGTAAGCCAGGCCAAGGTCATACACAGGGAGATCAGCAGATGGGGTAAGCAACACAGGACAGGGAGAGGATGGATGGATCAGACTGCAGGAAGGGATGCAAGGTAACAGGTGGGACAGGATAGGGATTGGGACAGGGAGACAGGATCAGAAATACGGGTCACAGGTTCAGGGCACAGGAACAGGTTCAGAATCAGGATCAGGTCACAAGCTAGCAGGTCAGGGCGCAAGGAAGAAACCAAGGCAAACATGTGAGTGCTTGCCGGGTATTTATAGGCCTGTGATTGGCCTCAAGTGACACCTGATTGTAGGAGGTACTGTCTGCTCCACACTGCCAGGATCCATCCGCTGGTGGATGCCAGTACTGCGGCCCAAAAGATGACATAACATCAGCAGGGAAAAGCTCTCCTGACAGTTCCAAACTGCCAGGAGACACCTGCTGGTGGACCTCAGTACTGCATGCCAAATGACAAATATTACCAGCGGATGGAACATTTCCTGACAATAGTGGTCCGGGTCCTGCCCTGGGGGACATGGATCAATTAAAAAAAAGTTTGTGAAAAACGTCATTTTTAAATGAGCAGTGATTATTTGGTTTTTGTGAAAGCCTAAAAATGAAAAATTACTTCCAATATAGTGCCGGGGGGGGGTCCCCTTAGTCTAACTGTAAAGTGTGTAGAATCTGCTGCAGCAATAATTGAATTTATAAAGCCAAAAAAATGACATTTTTCCTGCAAGCTGCCTTTATTTTGCTCAGCAACAGCTGGGGAGCCAGTGTGAATGATGAGGCCATGGATACATTCTGGTGTCACTTTGGATAGAAGTAACGGGTGCGTTAAAATTGGTCTTTGGGTGTCAGTGGAGCCTTCCCACTGTAACCCTATAGAGATAATCTTGATGAAAGCAAGAATTTGCCTTGCTGTAAGAAATTACCTGTCGAACAGGTGCAGAAAAATTGGTCTTTGGGTATCGGTGGCGCCTTCCCACCGTAACCCTATAGAGCAGTGATGGCAAACCTTGGCACTCCAGGTGTTTTGGAACTACATTTCCCATTATGCTCATGCACTCTGCAGTGTAGCTGAGGATCATGGGAAATGTAGTTCCAAAACATCTGGGGTGCCAAGGTTCACCATCACTGCTATAGAGTTACTCTTGATGAAAGCAAGAATTTGCCTTGCTGTAAAAAATTGCAATGATATGCACCTGTCAAATAGGGGCAGAAAAAATGGTCTTTTGGTGTCGGTGGTGCCTTCCCAAGGTAACCCTATAGAGGTACTCTTGAAGAAAGCAAGAATTTGCCTTGCTGTAATTGCAATGATATGCACCTGTCAAACAGGTGCAGAAAAATTGGTCTTTGGTGTCGGTGGTTCCTTCCCACCGTAACCCTATAGAGGTACTCTTGATGCAAGCAAGAATTTGCCTTGCTGTAAAAAATTGCAATGATATGCGCCTGTCAAACAGGTGCAAAAAAATTGGTCTTTGGGTGTTGGTGGTGCCTTCCCACCGTAACCCTATAGAGGTACTCTTGATGCAAGCAAGAATTTGCCTTGCTGTAAAAGATTGCAATGATATGCACCTGTCAAACAGGTGCAGAAAAATTGGTCTTTGGGTGTTGGTGGTGCCTTCCCACCGTAACCCTATAGAGGTACTCTTGATGCAAGCAAGATTTTGCCTTGCTGTAAAAAATTGCAATGATATGCACCTGTCAAACAGGTGCAGAAAAATTGGTCTTTGGGTGTCGGTGGTGCCTTCCCACTGTAACCCTACAGAAGTACTGTTGATGAAAGCAAGAATTTGCTTTCAAGTGGTTTGTAGGTTGATAATCTGGTGGGTTGTTCAGACTAGGGACGGGCAGAACGGACCCCTGTTCGGTTCGCACCAGAACTTTGAAACACAGCGAAAGTTCAGACCCAAATCACGAACCCCATTAAACTCAATGGGACCCCAACGTCAAAAATTTAAAGCACCCATTTTGAAGGCTTATATGCAAGTAATTGGGCATACAATGGTTTTAGGGGTCAGGGTCCTGCGGCCTCGGGGACATGTATCAATAAAAAAAAAAGTTTGTGAAAAACGTCATTTTTAAATGAGCATTGATTTTTTGATTTTTAAAGTGAAAGCATAAAAATGAAAAATTCCTTCCAATATAGTGCCTGAGGGTCCCCTTAGTCTACCTGTAAAGTGGCAGATCTGTACCATGTCTAGAATCTGCTGCAGCAATAATTGCATTTATAAAGGCAAAAAAATGACATTTTACCTGCAAGCTTGCCTTTATTTTGCTCAGCAACAGCTGGGGAGCCAGTGTGTATGATGAGGCCACAATGTAGTGCACTGGGAACAAGATTAGAGATTTTTTGGATACATTCTGGTGTCACTTTGACTTTGGATAGAAGTAACGGGTGCAGAAAAATTGGTCTTTGGGTGTCGGTGGTGCCTTCCCACCGTAACCCTATAGAGGTACTCTTGATGTAAGCAAGAATTTGCCTTGTTGTAAAAAATTGCAATGATATGCACCTGTCATACAGGTGCAGAAAAATTGGTCTTTGGCTGTTAATTGTGCCCATGAAACCTACTGTATACCAAAAACATTCTTCCAGATGAAATGATTGAACACCCTCAAAGCTAGGCAGCCTCAAAGTCCTGAAGAGATTTCACATCCCAAAAAGACTTAATCAGTGACATCGGCATCAGGGGCTTCATAGCTGGTAATCCAGGACTGATTCATTTTTATAAAAGTCAAATGGTCCAAAGAGTTTATGGACAGACGCGTTCTATGATCAGTAATGAAACCTCCTGCAGCACTGAATGCCCGCTCTGAAGACACACTGGATGCAGGACAGCCCAACAATTCAATAGCATACTCGGCAAGTTCTGGCCAATGGTCTATTCTCATGACCGAGTAAACCAGTGGATCGTCAGCTGGAAAGTTCACCATCTCTGTTTTGGCCCCGAGGTAATCGTCCACCATGTGATGCAGACACTGCCGATGGGGCGTGGAAGCTGACAGCCCTGGGCGGCGAGGACTAAAAAAAACTCCAAAATGCCTCACTTAGGCGGATGCCTTCTCCAACGCTCCTTTCTTGACCAACGGAAGACTCAAAACAACGTTTTTAATCACACTGTAACCTGCTAGAGTCAGGAAAAACGTTCAATAAAATCCTCTTTATTGTGTCCTTAAGAGATTTTATCCTCTGCACTCTCTGTGGGGATGGGATGAGTTCAGAGACCTTCCCCTTATAATGGTGGTCAAGGAGGGTTGCTAACCAGTAATCATCCTTCTCCTTTATGCCACGTATTCTTGGGTCCTTTCACAGGCTTTGAAGCATGAGGTTGCCCATTCGCCTCAAATTTGCAGAGGCTTGAGAAGCAGACTCCTCGGGGTCACTCAGGATGACAGCATCTAGAACTTCCTCCTCCCAGCCACGTACTACTCCCAAGGGTCCTGGGGTTGGAAAGCCATCGCTTAAAGATTGACGCATGTCTTCCTCTTCTTCAAAGCCTATGAAAGTGCCAGAATCCTCCTCCTAATTCCCCTCCCCTCTCTCCTCCTGTGTGTTCTGTGACATAGGAATGATGGTGTCTGCATAAAGTGGGCCTTGAGAGGAAAGGAAGTCCTCCTCTTCCTCCTGCTGCTCTACCTCCAGTGCCCTGTTCATAATGCCATGCAGAGTCTACTCCAGCAGGAACACAACAGAGATTGTGTCACTAATGCATGCACTGTCACTGCTCGCCATCCTTGTTGCCTCCTCAAATGGTGACAATACAGTGCATGCATCCTTAATGATCAGCCATTGGCATGGGAAAAAAAGCCGAGGTGGCCTGAGCCTGTCGTCGCGCCGTACTGACACAAGCCTTCTGCTGCATGTATAGCCACTGCAGCATTCCCAAAGTTGAGTTCCACCTGGTGGGCATGTCACAAATCAGGCGGTTTACGGGCAGGTGGGATTCCCGCTGAATTTCAGCCAAGCGAGCACTGGCTGTGTATGATCGCCTGAAATGGCTACAGACTCTTCTGGCCTGCTTTAGTACATCTTGCAACCCTTGGTATGTACTTAGGAAACACTGCACCACCAAATTGAGGACATGTGCTAGGCATTGCACATGTGTCAACCTATCCCGTCTAAGGGCGGACAGGAGGTTTGAGCCATTATCAGACACTACCATTCCTGGCTCCAACTGGCATGGTGTGAACCACCTCTGGGCCTGTCCTTGCAGAGCTGCAAGAATCTCTGCTCCAGTGTGGTTCCTGTCCCCTAAACACATCAGCTGAAGCATTGCATGGCACCTTTTAGCCTGACTCTGGGAAAAGCCCTTTGAATGCTTAGGGCAGTGGTTCTCAACCTGGAGGTCAGGACACCCTCGGGGGTCGAATGATGATTTGCCAGGGGTCACCGAATCCTGGGCTGTTCCTGAATCCCGCACTGCTCTCCCAGCCTTTTCACGGCCGCCCAGCAGGGCTGTCCCTGGAGCCCGCAGTCACCCACTCAGCCTCTTCGCAGCCGCCCATTCAGTTCACGGCATGGCTGGGGGGCAGATACTAGAGGTCAGCTGACTTGTGAGGAATGTGAAGTGGGAGGGGCTGGAGGAGACCCTATCTCCTGATTTTGGCATAGGTGTCACTGCTGCAAGACACCACAAAGTCAGAGACACAGTGAAGCCGGAGACACAGTGAGTAACACCATCTGTGATTATAGTTGCAATTAAAAGCCCCCACTACAGTTCTCAGATCAGCAGATGACCATGATCAAGAGTACCTAAGTTGGCTGATCAGAACTCCCCCCAGTGCTGTCACTGATCCCACCCACCACCAGCACTGCCACTCATCCCATTCCCCGCACCCACCCACCAAGGATTAAGACAATGGATAAAAATAGTGAATACATGGAAGGGAGAGGAAAAGAGGGGGAGGAAAAAAGAAAAAGGGGGAGAAAGAATAAGAGAAAGAACAAGAAACACGGCTAGAGAGAGGGATAGGGAAAAAAAACAAGAAATTAGGATTGAGAGGGATAAAAAGGAAAGAAAGGAGAACAAAGAGAGAGCGCTACATCCTAAAATGTACCATAAGGGGTTTTAATACTGTACGAATGGAAGGGACTCAGGGGAGCGCTAAATGTCAGTGGGTTAGGGGAGCAAATTACTTGTCTTGCCTTGGGTGCTGACAACCCACGCTACGAAAATAATTTTACTGTTAGGGCTCCCCACAACTTGGGAAATTTTATCAAGGGGTCACGGCACTAGTAAGGTTGAGAACCACTGGCTTAGGGGGTACCTAATGTTCATAGGAGAATTCTGCAGAGGAGGACATGGAGGTGGCGGAGGAGGAGGAAGAGAAGGAGGAGGGGGTAGAGCTCACAGGCCTGGCATCATCACGACCTGCTGTATGGAGATGTGGGGGCACAACAAGCTTCAGCACTGAGCCCTGTCCTGCATCCTTTCGAGTTGCAAGCAGCGCTACCCAGTGTGCTGTGAATGAAATATATCATCCCTCCCCATGCTTGCTGAACCACGTGTCAGCAGAAAGGTGGATTTTACGGCTGACTGCCTTGCTCAACAATGCCAGAACATTCCCTTCCACGTGATGGTAGAGAGATGGAACGACCTTACGTAAAAAGTAGTATCGACTGGGAACCTGCCATTGTGGTACAGCACATTGTGCAAATTCACGGAAGGGGGCAGAATCCAGCAGGCTGAAAGGCATAAGTTGGAGAGCCAACAGCTTTGACAAGCTTGCATTCAGGCGCTGGGCATGTGGGTGGCAGGGACTGTATTTTTTTTTCCGCTGCAGAAGATATGGCAGAGAAATTTGCTGGCTACAGTCTACAGCTGGTGGTGTACTGCTGGTAGATGAGCTGCTAGGACCTTGGACACCCTGTGCTATACCATCATCCCTATCAGTGGAGGCTGCTGAAAGGTAATGACTAGGTATCGCAGGGGCAGACTGAAATGGGTAAGGAGGAGGAGGGACAGATTTGTGCCCCCTTTGTGTGGCTTTTAGGTGCTCTTGCCAACAGGCTGAGTGGTTGGACGTTAAATGCCTTGTTAAGCATGTGGCACCCAAATGGTTGGTGTTTTTGCCACATTTGATGTGCCTGTGACACAGTTTGCAGATAGCAACAGTGCGATCTGCTGCAGATGTGCTGAAAAAGGCCCAGACAGCTGAGCTGTGGGGAGTGGGCCGTAGGGTTGCCACATCATCCCTTTAATCCAGGACACATATTAATTACACAGGTTCTGAGGCTGATTTAATTCAGATAAGGCACCAAGTGAGTTTAATTACCACCTTAATCAGCCAGAGAACCTGTGTAATTAATATTTGTCCTGGATTAAAGGGATGATGTGGCAACCCTAGTGGGCCGGGAGATAACAGCTGCAGAATGTGATGGAATAGGGTGGCTGCTCTCTACTCTCTTGATGCCGACCTCCTTGGGGTTGTGCCGCCTCACCTTCAGTTTCCTCCTCTGCTCTATCTGGCACCCAAGTCACATCAGTGACCTCATCTATGTCATCATCATCTCCATCTCCTCCATCTTCATCATTACCAAAGGAGACAACTTGGCAATACGCTGCGGCTTGGGGAACAGGAATGCCAATTTATCTACCAGTGTTCCTCCCTCTCTCTAGGCTCATGTTCCTGTCATCCTCAACCTCAGAACCAGCAACTGAATCCAGTAATGGCTGGGCATTGTCAAGGAGCAAGTGGCTGACGCTGTGGTCAATTAGCACAGCTGACTCCCCAATGGTTGATGTTAGGGCTATGGCAGGAATAGATGTGGACAAGAAGGCAGGTTTATCCACTCTGGCAACTAAAGGGGACTGCACACTTGTCTCTGCTTGTGTGACAGAGGATGAGGAGGATGAGGAAGGTTTAGTAAGCCAGTCCAACACCTCCTCTGCATGCTGTGGCTGGATAGCATGGGCAAACTCACTAAACAGAGGAAATGATGCCCTGCCTGAGGACTGACCACCACGTCCACCTTTGCCTGTGGACACATTTGTTGCTTGCCCCCTTACAGTGCCAAGGGAACGTCTGCCTCTCCTTGTTGTTCTCCCAGACATTATTGGGAGGGAGAGGGGCGGTGCTTATAAGCAAATGTAAAGGAGAAGTTGAAACCGGTATGTAGATGCACTTTAAGCAATGTAATAAGGTGTTTGGTGCCCTTTAATTTGAGTACTCACAATATACTATACCGCAATATAATGCGCCAAATGTACAGTAATGCACAGAACTATATGGCGTTAAACTGGCAGTAATGCACACAGAAGTAAATGGCATTAAACTGGCAGTAACGCACAAAACTATATGGTGTTAAACTTGTAGTAACACACACAGAACTATATGGCGTTAAACTGGCAGTAGCGCACGCAAAACAATATGGCGTTAAACTGGCAGTAACGCACGCAAAACGATATGGCGTTAAACTGGCAGTAACGCACGCAAAACTATATGGCGTTAAACTGGCAGTAACGCACGCAATACGATATGGCGTTAAACTGCCAGTAATGCAGGCAAAACTATATGGCGTTAAACTGGCAGTATCGCACACAAAAAGATATGGCGTTAAACTGTCAGTTAAAGTTGAAAAGTGCAGCGCTGCATTAATGGTAGTAATGCACAAGACTATATGGCGTTAAACTTGTAGTATCGCACACAGAACTATATGGAGTTAAAATTGTAGTAACGCACGCAGAACTATATGGCTTTAAACAGGCAGTAACGCATGCAAAATAATATGGCATTGAACTGGCAGTAACTCACGCAAAACGATATGGCGTTAAACTGGCAGTAACGCACGCAAAACATTATGGCGTTAAACTGGCAGTAAGGCACGCAAAACTATATGGCGTTAAACAGGCAGTAATGCTCGCAAAACTATATGGCGTTAAACTGGCAGTAACGCACACAATACAATATGGCGTTAAACTGGCAGTAAAGCACGCAAAACTATATATAGGAATAGATGTGGATAAGGAGTCAGGTTTATCCACTCTGGCAACTAAAGGGGACTTCACACTTGTCTCTGCTTGTGTGACAGAGGATGAGGAGGATGAGGAAGGTTTAGTAAGCCAGTCCACCACCTCCTCTGCATGCTGTGGCTGGATAGCACGGGCAAACTCACTAAACAGGGGAAATGATGCCCTGCCTGAGGACTGACCACCACGTCCACCTTTGCCTGTGGACACATTTGTTGCTGGCCCCCTTACAGTGCCAAGGGAACGTCTGCCTCTCCTTGTTGTTTTCCCAGACATTATTGGGAGGGAGGGGGCGGTGCTTATAAGCAAATGTAAAGGAGAAGTTGAAATCTGTATTTAGATGCACTTTAATCAATGTAAAGAGGTGTTTGGTGCCCTTTCATTTGAGTACTCACACTTAAACTGGCAGTAACGCACGCAAAACTATATGGCGTTAAACAGGCTCTAACGCACGCAAAACTATATGGCATTAAACTGGCAGTAACGCACGCAAAACTATATGGCGTTAAACTGGCAGTAACGCATGCAATACGATATGGCGTTAAACTGGCAGTAATGCAATCAAATAGACGGTGTTCAACCTTCACTACACTTAGGCTATCTGAACTGTCCCTACTCTAGCTATATACTAATGTCAAGATTACTGACACGGTCTCACTACACTACACTGAAACTATCTGAGCTGTCCCTACTCTAGCTGCACACTATGAAAAGCTGAATGATGGTCCTCCTCACTACACTCACACTTTCCCCAGACTGACACTAAACTAATATTCTACACTGACAATTGAAGCAAAATAGCACAGTATAGCACACTAACTAACTGATAGCACTAAACAGAGCCATGTTCTATCTCTCTCCACGCCAAAATCACACTGAAAATGGCTGCCATTGAAAGAATACTTTTATACTGTGGGGTGGGAATGAGCCATGATTGGATAAAGTCATGATGACAGTGTCCAATTATGACTCTGACAGTGCTCTGTTTGTTCGGCCCCCTGAACCGACCACAATGCATTGTGGCATTGAACAGTGCATTGCAAGCCCTGATTGGCTGAAGCAGTGAAAGCATCAGCCAATCAGAGCTTGCAATGCACTGTTCAATGCCACAATGCATTGTGGTCAGTTTGGGGGGCTGAACAAATGGACGAACGACCAATTTGTTCGGCTGTTAGCCTAACATTCAAACAATGAAAGTTCGGCCCGAACTTATGCTCAGGCCGAACCGTTCACCCATCCCTATTGGTGACCTCACAATAGGGATAAAACTTTTCTGCAAAAGGGCATTTAAAAAGCCTCATGGCCATTCACCACAATTAGAGGAAAAATGATTTAACCAGAAACTGCGTAGAGGGTTCTTTACGGTAAGAGCGGTAAGAATGTGGAATTTCCTTCCACAAGCAGTGGTTTCAGCAAGGAGCATAGATAATTTCAAAAAACTTTTTGATAGGCACCTAAACGACCACAACGTACAAGGATATACAATGTAATATTACAATAAAAGCGCACACCCACAGGTTGGACTTGATGGACTTGTGTCTTTTTTTTACCAACTATGTAAATATATATATATATATATATATATATATATATATATATATTTATTTTTACATATGCACCTAGAGCACAGCAGTGCTGCAGTGTCACCACAGTGACACTGTACTGCTCTGGGCAGTGATTGGGATTTTTTTCCTTCAACATTGTGGGGTACCTTTTGGAAAGGAATGGGCTGGGGATTGTACGGGTAGGGGTGAAAGGTATGGGGATAGCTAAAGAAGTGTGTCAAAGTATATAAAAAAATATACAAATTTTATTAGAGTACAAAGTAACAAAATACAATATACAAAATAGCGCACCTAAAAACAATAGGTGGGACACATAGTACATGTACAGTTGCTAATTTTAGGAACACACAAAGACTCCAACTATGGAGTCACATAAAAGGTGTGATCACAAAAGATCCCAACATGTTTCGGAAAAACAGGGGGATAGGAGTATGCATATTTATTTCCTTCCTCAGGGGTTAAGTGGAAGCAAACTGTTCTATGTCTATAAAAAAGAAAGATTTTTAATTATAACATAATATCAAAGATATATATATATATATATATATATATAGCATTGATTGATATAACATAGCAGAGCGATTCAAAACATTGGAAGAAGCGGTACTCGCAATTTCAATGTCCATTTAATTGTAAAGCACAACCTTCATTACAGAAAGGCGGGACCTCGGGTCTCAGGAGCTGCTGTGTTGCACAATGGTACTATTAACGACCACAGGTGTAGGACTCAGCAGGCTATTTGTGCAGGCTCTGGGTTGGTGGGAGAGGGGAAAATCCCTGTATTGGAACAGTCAACGTTTGAAATGTGTGAGTGGGCTATGGTAAGTAGTGTCTCCACCGTCATGCAGCGCACCAAAGATCACAAGGAACACCCATAGAGACAGGAGAACACCGATTTGGCACAGAAAAAAGAAATATATACTGTATGTGTGTCAATAAAGTGCACACTAGAGCCCTGAGATAGCTGAACTGGATAGGGGAGTAAGGAATGAGCTATGGGTAAAAATAGAGCATTAAAGTATAAAATAAAGACTATATAGAAATGTATAAGCATTGGTATAAACCATATAGCTAGAGTGAATTAATACTAAAATAAAAAAAAGAGCAGAAAATAACTAATGCAACCCAGCCTAAGCAGTGTCTCACCTTATACAGCAATCCCTGTTTGTGACCAAGTCCTGGCTGTACAGCAAGTGTAAGCTGCATTTAGCTGGTATATAAACCAGTGGTTGATCAGTCAGCTGATCTAGATCGGGACAGAGGCACCAGGTGATCGGCAAGACCATCAGGTTGGTGGAAAAGAACGATCACCTGTGCCTCAGGTGTGTGTGAACGGTGTCCCCTTGGGGCAATCCCCCGGGCGGTGCGGTGTCCGACGCCACCGCGTTAACAACACGGTGACATCAGGCGTCGACAGGGCTGACACAAGGACTGGGCAGGAAGTACTGGCAAGATGGAAATGGATTAACTGCACAGGCGCTGGGCGAGAAAACCGTCCAAGCGGCCGTGCAGTGTACTACAGCCCACAGGAGGGACATGTCCAGAGATGAAAATTAAATCAACTGAGGGCCCCTGTGTGCCGGGGAGCTTCGATGAACCACAGACAGGGAGAACAATATTGTACCATGCCAAAACTTTATATATGTACTGAGCAAAGATAGTAGTTTTAGTAGCAGAACAAAATGGAGACTCTAGGTCACCGCCTGTCTTGTATAGTTCATGACATATAGGTAATTGTAAAAATAGCTAAAAAATTAATCGAGACAAAAAGGAAAAAAAGGAATTATCTGTGTAAAATAACAATACATCACATTACATTTTGGCAATATGTGGCATGTTTAAGGCAAAAAAAATATATATAGATGATGTACAGTGATACATATTCATCCGATGATGCAAAAAAATATATACATATGTAGCAATTACCCCCGAAGGAGCTGCTGATGTTTGATTGGGCCTGTACTCTGCTCCTATACCCCCAATAACTTTGTTCAACCCCCTTGACACAGCTGTGGTGCAGTGTTGGTGTGAAGCTAACAAAGGACAATCCCACAATATACAATATAACAGTAATGTACCTTTACCATTACCTGGGTATCCGTTGCTTCACCTGCGGGAAAAGGAACAACGCTTCACATCAATTATGCTTAACCAGAATGTGTTTTTACTGAAAACTGGTATAACGTTAAATACAATGACTATACTGTCACACCAACGTAATGCGACAGTACAGTTTGCACTCACAACAATTTTAACATATAGTGAATTCTTAGATAACCACTTCGAGCGTGTCTCCAAGTGGGACCAATGCTCAGATTGGCAATGCCTCGACCCTGGGCACATTCCCACTTCCAGCACACTGTTATAAACACAGCAAATACAAAACTGTCAATACAGCATATTAAAATTCCTAAGGAGCTCCCCCTGCTTTATAATGCAGTCCCTTAGTACTGTGTTTGAACACAAGGCCTTAGAACAAAAATGTAGTCTTTGGTCTTCTGTCTTCTGCTAGCTATTGAGTTGCAGTTACTATAATCCAATGCTTTAACAAGCCAAACATCAGTGTGGAATAATTGTTGAAATGGTTCTTATGATATAGCACACATATAACTGTCTCCGGTGTAATGGCCTCTAAACCGCACAGTGTCAGTTCCCAGAGGAGTATAGGCTTGAGGCCTGCTTGTACTCAGTCTAATTGGATGAAAACCCCCTCCGCGGAACTGCAAATCTCAGTGACACTGTGATAATGAGTCTAAGTGTGAAGAGTGCGTTAAGTAACTATGGGTGGCAGCCCTCTCACCACACCAGGTCTGGATGAATGGATGCCTCCATTCCGCTGGTCTCAGTCCTGCCATCAGTCAGCTCTGCCACGCTGCACCGCTCCACAAGATGACCAGGACCTTCAAATGGCTGCGTCAGGTGTCTCTGGATCCCTCCCGATCCGGTCACACTGTTTCTCCAGCACACAGGTGTAAGGCAGAGATGCTGGTTGTTCTGCTCCGCAGATGTAGGCCATAGCTCTCTGGATCACCTTCTCACAGGTCTTCACAGGCAGGCCATGCGTCCAGAAGAGAAAGAAGATGGCCTTACAGGCCCTTTTATATCCTACCCAGCATGCAGTTCAGTTGCTCAGTCTTCATGGGTAGGTCAGTGACCATTGTGGGTGACACCTTTCACAAGGTAAACATTAAGTCACTTCCTGTGTGGGCTTATGTGAAAGAATAACAAGTCTATTCCTGAGTATAACAGTAGAGGGAGCAAAATACTAATTTATAACAGTGTCACTGCTTAGCATTACTTGGCATTAGGAGGCAAAAATACCAACGCTACACATACATAGTAATAGGTGAGTATAGCCACTCCAAAAGATGGATAAGAAAGGATAAAACAGAAGAAGATATGTATGGCAAAAATGGAAAAGAAATGATATATCTCTATCGAAGCCCCCAGAGAAGCCTGGTAAAAAAGGCTTCAGATTGAGGGCTTTATTGAGACCTGGCGGGGGCCTTTTGGGATCAACTCTCAGGTGATTTCTCTTTAATCATTTACAATTCATTGTGGGGAACCTTGCCAGGAGGCACCCCCCTGGCAGAGCACCAAGTATAGTACCCCTATTCATTCACAAAAAAATTAACCTAGAAATTAATTCAAAAAAGTTTCACAAGTCCTTTAACCCCTCTCAGACCGGAAGATTTTCCCCCTTAACCACTTGCCGACCGCCGCACGACGATGTACGTCGACAGAGCGGAACGGGCAGGCAAAAGGGCTTACCTGTACGTCCCTGCCTGCCCGCGGGTGGGGGGTCCGATCGGACCCCCCCCGGTGCCTGCGACGGTCGGCAAATGTCCCACGGCGATCGGTGGTGAGGGGGAGGCCATCCATTCGTGGCCCCCCCCTCGCGATCGCTCCCAGCCAATGGGATCATTTCCCTGCCTCTGTATTGTACACAGAGGCAGAGGAAATGATGTCATCTCTCCTCGGCTCGGTATTTTCCGTTCCGGGCCGAGGAGAGAAGACTGAACTGTGAGTGCACCAAACACACACACACAGTAGAACATGCCAGGCACACATTACACCCCGATCCCCCCCCCGATCGCCCCCCGATCCCCCCCCAATCACCCCCCCCCCCCTGTCACAAACTGACACCAGCAGTTTTTTTTTTTTTTTTTTTTTCTGATTACTGCATAGTGTCAGTTTGTGACAGTTAGTGTGTTAGGGTAGTGAGTGTTAGGCCCCCTTTAGGTCTAGGGTACCCCCCTAACCCCCCTAATAAAGTTTTAACCCCTTGATCACCCCCTGTCACCAGTGTTGCTAAGCGATCATTTTTCTGATCGCTGTATTAGTGTCGCTGGTGACGCTAGTTAGGGATGTAAATATTTAGGTTCGCCGCCAGCGTTTTATAGCGACAGGGACCCCCATATACTACCTAATAAATGTTTTAACCCCTTGATTGCCCCCTAGTTAACCCTTTCACCACTGATCACCGTATAACCGTTACGGGTGACGCTGGTTAGTTCGTTTATTTTTTATAGTGTCAGGGCACCCGCCGTTTATTACCGAATAAAGGTTTAGCCCCCTGATCGCCCGGCGGTGATATGCGTCGCCCCAGGCAGCGTCAGATTAGCGCCAGTACCGCTAACACCCACGCACACAGCATACGCCTCCCTAAGTGGTATAGTATCTGTATGGATCAATATCTGATCCAATCAGATCTATACTAGCGTCCCCAGCAGTTTAGGGTTCCCAAAAACGCAGTGTTAGCGGGATCAGCCCAGATACCCGCTAGCACCTGCGTTTTGCCCCTCCGCCCGGCCAAGCCCAGCCCACCCAAGTGCAGTATCGATCGATCACTGTCACTTACAAAACACTAAACGCATAACTGCAGCGTTCGCATAGTCAGGCCTGATCCCTGCGATCGCTAACAGTTTTTTTGGTAGCGTTTTGGTGAACTGGCAAGCACCAGCCCCAGGCAGCGTCAGGTTAGCGCCAGTACCGCTAACACCCACGCACGCAGCATACGCCTCCCTTAGTGGTATAGTATCTGATCGCATCAATATCTGATCCGATCAGATCTATACTAGCGTCCCAGCAGTTTAGGGTTCCCAAAAACGCAGTGTTAGTGGGATCAGCCCAGATACCTGCTAGCACCTGCGTTTTGCCCCTCTGCCCGGCCCAGCCCAGCCCACCCAAGTGCAGTATCGATCGATCACTGTCACTTACAAAACACTAAACGCATAACTGCAGCGTTCGTAGAGTCAGGCCTGATCCCTGCGATCGCTAACAGTTTTTTTGGTAGCGTTTTGGTGAACTGGCAAGCACCAGCCCCAGGCAGCGTCAGGTTAGCGCCAGTACCGCTAACACCCACGCACGCACCGTACACCTCCCTTAGTGGTATAGTATCTGATCGGATCAATATCTGATCCGATCAGATCTATACTGGCGTCCCCAGCAGTTTAGGGTTCCCACAAACGCAGTGTTAGCGGGATCAGCCCAGATACCTGCTAGCACCTGCGTTTTGCCCCTCCGCCCGGCCCAGCCCAGCCCACCCAAGTGCAGTATCGATCGATCACTGTCACTTACAAAACACTAAACGCATAACTGCAGCGTTCGCAGAGTCAGGCCTGATCCCTGCGATCGCTAACAGTTTTTTTGGTAGTGTTTTGGTGAACTGGCAAGCACCAGCGGCCTAGTACACCCCGGTCGTAGTCATACCAGCACTGCAGTAACACTTGGTGACGTGGCGAGTCCCATAAGTGCAGTTCAAGCTGGTGAGGTGGCAAGCACAAGTAGTGTCCCGCTGCCACCAAAAAGACAAACACAGGCCCGTCGTGCCCATAATGCACTTCCTGCTGCATTCGCCAATCCTAATTGGGAACCCACCACTTCTGCAGCGCCCGTACTTCCCCCATTCACATCCCCAACCAAATGCAGTCGGTTGCATGAGAGGCATTTTCTTTATGTCCTCCCGAGTACCCCTACCCAACGAACCCCCCCAAAAAAGATGTCGTGTCTGCAGCAAGCGCGGATATAGGCGTGACACCCGCTATTATTGTCCCTCCTGTCCTGACAATCCTGGTCTTTGCATTGGTGAATGTTTTGAACGCTACCATTCACTAGTTGAGTATTAGCGTAGGGTACAGCATTGCACAGACTAGGACACTTTCACAGGGTCTCCCAAGATGCCATCGCATTTTGAGAGACCCGAACCTGGAACTGGTTACAGTTATAAAAGTTAGTTACAAAAAAAAGTGTAAAAAAAAAAAAAAAAAAAAAAACATACAAAAATATAAAATAAAAAAAAATAGTTGTCGTTTTATTGTTCTTTCTCTCTCTCTATTCTCTCTATTGTTCTGCTCTTTTTTACTGTATTCTATTCTGCAATGTTTTATTGTTATTATGTTTTATCATGTTTGCTTTTCAGGTATGCAATTTTTTATACCTTACCGTTTACTATGCTTTATTGTTAACCATTTTTTTGTCTTCAGGTACGCCATTCACGACTTTGAGTGGTTATACCAGAATGATGCCTGCAGGTTTAGGTATCATCTTGGTATCATTCTTTTCAGCCAGCGGTCAGCTTTCATGTAAAAGCAATCCTAGCGGCTAATTAGCCTCTAGACTGCTTTTACAAGCAGTGGGAGGGAATGCCCCCCCCCCCCACCGTCTTCCGTGTTTTTCTCTGGCTCTCCTGTCTCAACAGGGAACCTGAGAATGCAGCCGGTGATTCAGCCAGCTGACCATAGAGCTGATCAGAGACCAGAGTGGCTCCAAACATGTCTATGGCCTAAGAAACCGGAAGCTACGAGCATTTTATGACTTAGATTTCGCCGGATGTAAACAGCGCCATTGGGAAATTGGGAAAGCATTTTATCACACCGATCTTGGTGTGGTCAGATGCTTTGAGGGCAGAGGAGAGATCTAGGGTCTAATAGACCCCAATTTTTGCAAAAAAGAGTACCTGTCACTACCTATTGCTATGATAGGGGATATTTACATTCCCTGAGATAACAATAAAAATGATTTAAAAAAAAAAAAAATGAAAGGAACAGTTTAAAAATAAGATAAAAAATAATAATAATAAAGAAAAAAAAAAAAAAAAAAAAAAAAAGCACCCCTGTCCCCCCTGCTCTCGCGCTAAGGCGAACGCAAGCGTCGGTCTGGCGTCAAATGTAAACAGCAATTGCACCATGCATGTGAGGTATCGCCGCGAAGGTCAGATCGAGGGCAGTAAGTTTAGCAGTAGACCTCCTCTGTAAATCTAAAGTGGTAACCTGTAAAGGCTTTTAAAGGCTTTTAAAAATGTATTTAGTTTGTCGCCACTGCACGTTTGTGCGCAATTTTAAAGCATGTCATGTTTGGTATCCATGTACTCGGCCTAAGATCATCTTTTTTATTTCATCAAACATTTGGGCAATATAGTGTGTTTTAGTGCATTAAAATGTAAAAAAGTGTGTTTTTTCCCCAAAAAATGCGTTTGAAAAATCGCTGCGCAATTACTGTGTGAAAAAAAAAAATGAAACACCCACCATTTTAATCTGTAGGGCATTTGCTTTAAAAAAAATATATAATGTTTAGGGGTTCAAAGTAATTTTCTTGCAAAAAAAAATTATTTTTTTATGTAAACAATAAGTGTCAGAAAGGGCTTTGTCTTCAAGTGGTTAGAAGAGTGGGTGATGTGTGACATAAGCTTCTAGATGTTGTGCATAAAATGCCAGGACAGTTCAAAACCCCCCCAAATGACCCCATTTTGGAAAGTAGACACCCCAAACTATTTGCTGAGAGTCATGTTGAGTCCATGGAATAATTTATATTGTGACACAAGTTGCGGGAAAGAGACAATTTTTTATTTTTTTTATTTTTTTTTGCGCAAAGTTGTCACTAAATGATATATTGCTCAAACATGCCATGGGAATATGTGAAATTACACCCCAAAATACATTCTGTTGCTTCTCCTGAGTACGGGGATACCACATGTGTGAGACTTTTTGGGAGCCTAGCCGCGTACGGGACCCCGAAAACCAAGCACCGCCTTCAGGCTTTCTAAGGCCGTAAATTTTTGATTTCACTCTTCACCGCCTATCACAGTTTCGGAGGCCATGGAATGCCCAGGTGGCAAAAAAAAACCCCAAATGACCCCATTTTGGAAAGTAGACACCCCAAGCTATTTGATGAGAGGTATAGTGAGTATTTTGCAGACCTCACTTTTTGTCACAAAGTTTTGAAAAATGAAAAAAGAAAAAAAAATTTTTTTTTTCTCGTCTTTCTTTATTTTCAAAAACAAATGAGAGCTGCAAAATACTCACCATGCCTCTCAGAAAATAGCTTGGGGTGTCTACTTTCCAAAATGGGGTCATTTGGGGGGGTTTATGCCACCTGGGCATTCCATGGCCTCCGAAACTGTGATAGGCAGTGAGGAGTAAAATCAAAAATGTACGCCCTTAGAAATCCTGAAGGCGGTGATTGGTTTTCGGGGTCCTGTACGCGGCTAGGCTCCCAAAAAGTCCCACACATGTGGTATCCCCATACTCAGGAGAAGCAGCTAAATGTATTTTGGGGTGCAATTCCACATATGCCCATGGCCTGTGTGAGCAATATATCATTTAGTGACAACTTTGTGCAAAAAAAAAAAAAAAAATTTGTCACTTTCCCGCAACTTGTGTCAAAATATAAAACATTCCATGGACTCAACATGCCTCAAAGCAAATAGCTTGGGGTGTCTACTTTCCAAAATGGGGTCATTTTGGGGGGTTTTATGTCATCTGGGCATTTTATGGCCTTCAAAACTGTGATAGGTAGTGAGGAGTAAAATCAAAAATGTACGCCCTTAGAAATCCTGAAGGCAGTGATTGGTTTTCGGGGCCCCGTACGCGGCTAGGCTCCCAAAAAGTCCCACACATGTGGTATCCCCGTACTCAGGAGAAGCAGCTAAATGTATTTTGGGGTGCAATTCCACATATGCCCATGGCCTGTGTGAGCAATATATCATTTAGTGACAACTTTTTGTAATTTTTTTTTTTTTTTTTTTTGTCATTATTCAATCACTTGGGACAAAAAAAATGAATATTCAATGGGCTCAACATGCCTCTCAGCAAATTCCTTGGGGTGTCTACTTTCCAAAATGGGGTCATTTGTGGGGGTTTTGTACTGCCCTGCCATTTTAGCACCTCAAGAAACGACATAGGCAGTCATAAATTAAAGGCTGCGTAAATTCCAGAAAATGTACCCTAGTTTGTAGACGCTATAACTTTTGCGCAAACCAATAAATATACACTTATTGACATTTTTTTTACCAAAGACATGTGGCCGAATACATTTTGGCCTAAATGTATGACTAAAATTGAGTTTATTGGATTTTTTTTAGAACAAAAAGTAGAAAATATCATTTTTTTTCAAAATTTTCGGTCTTTTTCCGTGTATAGCGCAAAAAATAAAAACGGCAGAGGTGGTCAAATACCATCAAAAGAAAGCTCTATTTGTGGGAAGAAAAGGACGCAAATTTCGTTTGGGTACAGCATTGCATGACCGCGCAATTAGCAGTTAAAGCGACGCAGTGCCGAATTGTAAAAAGTGCTCTGGTCAGGAAGGGGGTAAAACCTTCCGGGGCTGAAGTGGTTAATGACCAGGCAAACAAAATTGATGTCTTTTTTTTCCCCACAAATAGAGCTTTCTTTTGGTGGTATTTGATCACCTTTGCAGTTTTTATTTTTTGCGTTATAAACAAAAAAAGAGTGACAATTTTGAAAAAAAATATATTTTTTTTAACTTTTTGCTATAATAAATATCCAAAAAAAACCAAAAAACTAATTTCTTCATCAGGTTAGGCCAATATGTATGTTCTTCTACATATTTTTGGTAAAAAAATCGCAATAACGTATATTGATTGGTTTGTGCAAAAGTTATAGCGTCTACAAAATAGGGGATATATTTATGGCATTTTTATTATTTATTTAAATTACTTTTTTACTAGTAATGGCGGCGATCTGCTATTTTTAGCGGGACTGCAATATTGTGGCGGACAGATGGGACACTTTTGACACTTTTTTGGAACCATTGATATTTATACAGTGATCAGAGCTTAAAATAGCCACTGATTAATGTATAAATGTCACTGGCAGGCAAGGGGTTAACACTAGGGGGGCGATCAAGGGGTTAAGTGTTCCCTAGGGAGGTGTTTCTAACTGTGGGGAAAAAGAATGTACTGACAGGGAGGAGAGAGAGATCGCTATTCCTGATCACTAGGAACAGCAGATCTCTCTCTACTTCCCTGACAGAAAGTTCTGCCTCTCTGAGGAGCAATTGCGGGTGGCCGGCAGACATGGCATTCATTGGCTCCAGCATCATGCCCTATAGCCCTTAAAGCTGCCGCCATACATGGCGATTTGCTCAGGGGAGCAAACCTGCCACCATATAATGACGGCAGCTGGTCAGCAAGTAGTTCAAAATAATTTCAACAAATTCTCCTTGTAAATTCAATGTCAAATACAATGTTTACTGCCTGCCAACTCGACAAAATTAAAACCCGATGTACCCGGTGCACACGACTGATCCCAATGGTACTTCTCACAGAATTATATTTCCCTGAGCTGTCATCAGCTATATAAGGGAAAGTAGGTGGGGAGTAGTGCTGACATAATTGAGTAAATTTGGCTAGTGATGTAATCCCCGTCCCTTTGTTTACAGTACAAGGCAGGGGATTTCCATGTAAACAATGTGCGACTGACAGCGGTGGTTGCTAGGCACACAGGAAACCTTTGAAAGCAGGAAGATGCTATACTTAGAAGTGGTAGAAATTCCACTTCGATTTATGATGCTGGACACCCACCGAACAGGGGCCCAAACAGTCAAAGTTCGGTCTGATCCTAGGTTCTGACCAAACTGACAGCTCATCCACACTCCTCAGTATGTGGTCTTGGTTTTTGAAAGTAGATCTTTCCTATGTATTATTCATCACCTGCAAAATTGGTTTGGTTTCAGCTATCCACACATGGCTAAGAATGAAGGTCATCACCCTGCATGCTGAATTAAGTAAAATACAAGGATTCCATCATCCACATCCAAGAGTGTACAAGGATGAATTTTGCTTAATGGATATAGAATTTTGACAGCCATGACAACTCTGAATGTCAGTATACTCTACCAAACAACAACTGCATATGATTATATAATATAACTGTTTGTCCAAGATCATGACACCCGGGTCATTATCTTTTTTTATCTGTAAGGTGGCTACATTAACAGCATATACTCCTTTCACAAACCAACAACAAGCGTGGGAAGTACTATATGCTAATGTTAGCATTGTTTATTTTGAAAGTAGTAGGAATGTTTTGTTCAAGGGTGTCAGGGTCTTACTTTAGTGCTATTTGTTTATGCTTCCTAAACAGTGCTAGATAATTTGTTCATAAAACAGCCTAAAGACCTGGTCCTGTTAATCTGTGGCAAGTTTTTCAAGCTGGAATAAGAGCATGGGGTTAGGCTTTCTTCAGGCCTTCTCTCTGGGTCTCCATTTTTAACATCACCCATAACTTCCTTTTATGCTGAGCAGGTACAAACAGAAGACATTGACAAAAAGTAATAAACATCATCTATATAGAAATATACATGATACAAGCCCTGAAAAAAAACATAAGAAAAGCAAGGAGAAATATATATGTATGCAGACATTCTAATGTAGGAAGACAAGATGATATGTACCTGTTTTCATTTACAACCAATTTCCAGGATCAGTCCCAACAAGGAAAAAGCCAATAAATAGCCAGTGATAAATAGTTGCACTGCAGCAACCATGGGAGGGCAACAAGGAGCCCATAGACCGTATCTGCTCAATGGTTCATATGGAGCCGTGCATAAATGCACTGGGGGAGCCTATGGTAAAAAATAACAGGGAAAGAGGGAGAAATAAGAAAAACAAGAAAAAATATATGTATATGTGTATACAGACGTCCTAATTTAGGAAGATAAGATGATGTATACCTGTTTCCAGTTATAACCATCTCAGGGTTTGGTTTCAACAAAGAAAGAGCCAATGAATAGCCAGTGATAAATAGTCACACTGCAGCAACCATCAGAGGGCATCAAAGAGCTCATGGACTGTATCTGCTCAATGGTCCATATGGAGCTGTGCAAAATGCACTGGGGGAGCCTATGGTGAAAAAATATAACAGAGAAAGAGAAAGAACAATAAAAAAATAAAATAAAATAAAATAAAAAAAAATAAATAAAAACGTAAGTTAGAAGGTACATTGGTGCTTCAATAGGAGTGAATATAGTAGCATTACAGCAGATGATGAAGTACTCACTTGAAGTAAAATTGGATGTAAGTCCCCAGGAGGATACATAGATGTTCCTGGGTTGGAAGTGAGTGAGCAAATGCTATATAGTGTGTTTTGGCGCCAAAAGGGAAGGGAGGGGGGTGTGGCAAACCAATTGACCAATAGGGCACAGAGAGGAAGTACTGAGGTATAACAAAGCAAAAAGGTGGAGAAAACCACACTTATGCCCCGTACACACGGTCGGACATTGATTGGACATTCCGACAACAAAATCTTAGGATTTTTTCCGGCGGATGTTGGCTCAAACTTGTTTTGCGTACACACGGTCGCACAAAGTTGTCGGAATTTCCAATCGCCAACCACGCGGTCACATACACCACGTACGACGAGACTAGAAAAGGCCAGTTCAGAACCAAGCGCTGCAC
Organism: Lithobates clamitans; assembly: GCA_037952925.1. Classification (NCBI taxonomy): domain Eukaryota; kingdom Metazoa; phylum Chordata; class Amphibia; order Anura; family Ranidae; genus Lithobates; species Lithobates clamitans. The sequence goes on from JBBGZY010000415.1 coordinate 803,428, forward strand.
CCTTTGGGCTCCTTTTGCTAATCTCGTGTTAGTAAAAGTTTGGTGAGAGACGATTCGCGCTTTTTCAGACTTTCAGATCGTTTTCTGCGGTTCAGTTTGTGCTTGTGGGTTTGTATCTGCTCTTCAGTGCGTGCAAGCAAGTTCCGCGTGACTTAGTCATTGTGTTCTTGTTTGTTCGTTACTGTTTTTTAGGTCGCTCTTTACAGGCCTTGCTGTTCTTTAGTGCGTTCTGTTACTTCGTTCTGAGCAGCCGACCGTTTTCTAGCCATGTTGCGTATACGTACTCCTCGTAGAGTTCGTGCTGTGTGGGGGCTTGGTGTTGGGGTCCTGACCTTGACACAAGTCCAGTCCATGAATAGGGTGGGGAGGAGTTCATGGACCAAGAATTGATTGCTTCAGCGTGACCAGTTCTCTCATATGCCTTTGCTCCGTGAGATCCGTGAGAATAATCCTGATGATTTCAGGAACTTTCTCAGGATGACGGACCCCGTATTTCACCGTTTGTTGGCTTCACTGACCCCCTATATCAGCAGGCAGGATACCTGCATGAGGCAAGCCATCACTCCGGAGCAGAGGCTCGTCACTACCCTGCGGTACTTGGCGACAGGGAGAAGCCTGCAGGACTTGAAGTTCTCGACAGGCATCTCCCCCCAGGCTCTGGGGATCATTATCCCAGAGACCTGTTCTGCCATCATCCAGGTCCTGCAGAAGGAGTATATTAAGGTAAGATTTTTATCCTTTAATATCACATTTTATTGTATTGAATGTTTGCTAATATATTGTATTTCTTTCCTCATTTCCCTAATTACCATGATTGTAATATGCTGTGAATGTCCCCTTTGTCCTCATTCATGCTGGAATTTTATGTAAATATTTTTTTGTCCTTCATACATATTTGCCTTCACTTACCTCCCCAGCATGCTCTCCTGCCCCTATATTCACCTCATGTAGTCACTTAACAATGTATTTTGTCAGCTCCATAGTAGTGCTTTACCCCAAACACCCCCTAAAGTGTTTAGAAATGTGATTTGTGCTTTAAATTCAAGCAGAGTGCCAGAGGCTTTTTTTTGTGGTGTCCCCAAATCATTTTGAACCCTCCCTCCCCCCAACTGCTAAGTCAGCTCATCCCAATTCTCTATCTATCCTCAATCCTCTATCTGCTGACTTTACCAAACCCATACACACTATACCCATCTCTTTTGTGCTCAGATTTATTGATAAATTCCCCAAAGCATGTAGTTCAAGGGCCTGCCTGTATACTTTCAAATGGTACTGTTTAAAGTTTTTGTATCCTAGTATTATCTTGATAGGTAAGAGCAGAATGTCCAAATGTGCTCAAATGTGTACAATGTGTATTAATATCTTTGTATTATGACACTTCTTACCTGTCCAGTGGGCTGCCAATAGTGTAACTAAGGAGGGGCTGTTCAAAGTAATACCCTGTATTTAGGCATTCATCTCTCAATGAAGTGAAGAGGGTTACCTGTCCAAGATCCCCCCCTATAATGTTAGAAATGGCCCATGAGGGGGGGGGGATATGATAGGTGTACCTTATACTTTGGTGTTGTAAAATTCCCCTTAATAAATGTTTTATCTGGATGTTGGCCAAGAATGTTTGTGTCTAATCTGCTTTCCATGTTTATGTGCCAAAATACTAATTGTTTTTGGTTTTCCTCAACAGTTTCCTTCCACGCCACAGGAATGGCAGACTGTGGCCTCCCACTTTGCCCAGCGGTGGGACTTTCCTAACTGTGGAGGTGCAATTGATGGGAAACACGTCCACATCGTCCCACCACCCAACTCGGGGTCATACTAGTATAATTACATGGGGTTCAATATTATTGTGATGTTGGCGGTGGTGTCGGCTAATTACGACTTCTTGTATGTGGACGTGGGGAAGAATGGCCGGATGTCCGATGGTGGAGTCATCGCCCAGACGGAGTTTTACAGGCGTCTCCAGAATGGCAGCTTGGACTTGCCACCTCCAGAAGAGAATGTGGAAGGATTCCCATTTGTCTTCGTTGCGGATGAAGCCTTTGTGCTGGGAGACCATCTTATGCGGCCATTCCCGATGAGGACCCTCACCCCGGAACAGAGGGTTTTTAATTACCGGCTGGCCAGAGCCAGAAGAGTGGTGGAGAACACGTTTGAAATCATGGCCAGCCGGTTCCGCCTATTTCTGACACCCATCCATATGGTGGAGTATAAACTTAATCATATGATCCTGGCATGCTGTGTTCTACATAACTTTTTACACCAACATTCTGCCAACTATGCTGGCTCAGGAATTATACATGAAACAACCCTGATGGCGCTTGAAAGTGGCCGTCCTGGCTTGGCCTCCCTGAGTGCCCGTGATGTCCGGTTACGATACCTTGAGTTCTTTGCGGGTAGGGGGGCCATCAATATGCCAGATAATTTGTGAAGCCTTGATTAAATAAAAGCCAAAAAAAAACAAAATCTTTGTTGACATTTACTGCTTGTGTTTGTTTTAGCTGACCCTGACAGAAATGTGGGGAGTCCTGCAAATGGCGTGATTGTGTAACCTTATACAAAGCACTGTTGGGTGTTATTTACTAAAGGCAAGTGCAGTTTCAAGAGGATTTGCCCTTAGGAAATAACCCCCATTTTCCCTGAAAGCTGCAATTACATCACCACAAAAGTGTTGTAGCTTTGAGACAATAATCCACACATTCTTGATTAACAATCATTTTAATACAAGCACAATCACATGTGCATTTAGAAAAGGTTTTTAAAACAAACCAACATGTTTGTTGTATAACAATCTTTGGGGTGGCATTTTCAAAAATAGAAATGTCAATTTAAGATAAAACAGGCATGTGTAAAACCAACAAGAAAGACACAAATCTTGAACTTACAAAGTTCACATTAGGTAGAACTTGAAGGCAATATCAGACATGAATATCAGACATTAGGAACTGTGTTTGATATTGCTTTCAGATGGGGTGAAGTCACCCCAGGAAAAGCCAAATTTGGAAGATGCACACCAATTTACGAATGTCAACATGTGCTAGCTGCCATCACGGGGGATCAAGGGATGTGTTTTGGGGGAGAAACCCCTTCCTCTCAACTACTTTATTATTGAGGAAGGGGTTGCACCCCCAAAACGCATCCATTGAACTCCCGTGATGGCAGCTAGCACATGTTGACATCTATGTCCCCAGGATGTGGTACTATGACAGGCTGCATTTTCTGGCAGGCCAGACTGAACCCAAGCCAACACTCTCCAGTCTTCCTTCCATGCTTTCTTCCCCCCCAGCTGAGGCTTCTGACGCCCAATCTGGGCCTTCCAGGCAACAACATGTGGAGGAGCCCAGATTGAGCCAGGTATAGCATTCCTCTAAGTATTTCAGGTGCAAAATATTACAACCATGTCCCTTTTTCATACACAGGGAAGTCTCAGCCAGGAGGTGGCCGGGCCGAGCAGGCTGCCTGATATGCAGGTCCCTCCCCTACACCTGCAAAGAGAAAGTGGCAGGAGGAGGAGTACCCTAGAGGAGGCTGCCATAGGCCTCTTTTGGAAGGCTACAGAGGCCCTGGGAGCACCACACACTGTGGAGGAGGACTTTGCTGCCATAATTGCCTGTAAAATGCAGCGGATGGAGGAGGGCCAACAACTCATGTGTGAGTCCTTCATTTTGGAGGCTCTCAATAAGGGGTTGAGGGCCCAAATAACATCTGGTACCCACCTTTGTGACCTCACACATGGTCCTCCTCCTCCTCCAGGTCCTCCTCTTCCTCCTTCTCCTCCAGGTCCTACTTCTCCTCCTGCCACATCTCCAACAGCAGAGCCACAGCCAGGAAGGAAGCGTGGAAGGAAGACCAGAAAGTGATGGCCCTGGGTTCAGTCTGGTCGGCCAAAAGATGCAGCCTCTTGTGGTACCTCAGCCTGGGGACACAGATGTCATCTGCTGCTTTCCCAATCTCTAGGACTTCTGGACCAGACTGGACTCCGTTACATATGGACTCCTCAGGCCACCAATTTTGATGTTCAAGAATTGATGTCTGCCCTGGGGGTCCGAGGCTTCGCTAATTTCTCCTGTTTATCCAGCGTTGCCTCCCTCTTTGTTTGGTTCTGATCCCTTAATAAAGGATTTTTTGTTTCAATTATACTCTCCTATGTGTTTTTTACTTCAAAAAGGACAGTTTGTTTGTGAGGATTCAGGTACATTTATAAAGTACAATGTGAAATTAACAAGGGACACCAACACCAAACAATCTCCTACAGATTAAATAATATAAGATATCAATGGTGTTGTGGTAACTTGACACACAAAACACACACAAAAATATTCTGGAGTAAAACTAAAAATAAAATAAAACAAAGATCAGCCTTTGAAAAAATACAAACCTAAAATAAAAAATAAATCTACCTTTAAAAAAAAAAATAAACAACACAAAAATATTTTTGGGGGGCGTGGCTTGGCGCGCGATGGAGATGGCAGCTTAAACGAGGAGCTCCGTCAGACTAACGGCCCAAGCCAGTCCTTTCTGCCGCACTACAAGCGACGATGAGCAGACAGAATCGTCTCCCACAGCACACTCGTTCACGCCGCTCTACCGCTGCATCAGCTGGGAGGAATATCTCAGAGATTTTCAAGAACCAAGCCGTGATACAGAGAGTGACTGCAGGAGGGAAGATGGCGCCGGTGCAGCGCGAGGAGGATGTCAGCGAGGATTCCCTGTCTGCTACAGAGGATAATGGTAGGAGAGAGACACGTCCTGACCATCCACTAACTTATGCAGACATGTCAGTCTTTGCAGCTGACATCAAAGCCTCTTTCTCTGCGGCTATCACGGACCTCAAAACCAACCTGTTAGTTCTCACAGAGAAAATGGCCACCGCTGAAACAGCAGGGAAACACAGAGACAGAGCCATAAGCAGACTAGACAGAGTGGTCTCATCTCACGCACACCACTTTATTGAGATGAACAGACACCTGGAAGACCTCGATAACAGGGGGAGACGGTGTAACATCAGAGTTCGAGGTATACCGGAATCGGTTGATGCAGACCAAATATCCCATGCACTGCAGAGAGTTTTCAATAGCCTCCTGGAGAGACCAGAGGACACGGACATTGAATTTGTTAGAGCGCACAGAGCTCTAAGAGCCAGAGGCCCAGACACACTTCCTCCTCCTGACATCATTTGCTGCCTGCAAAGCTTCTCCCTGAAAGAAGAGATCATGCACAAGGCGCGCAGAAATGAGCAGATTATCTTCAACGGCGCCCACATAACTTTATTTCAAGACCTTTCCCAAATCACGCTGAAAAATCGCAGGGCCCTGCGACCCTTGTTAGAGGCGTTACGGGCAAAAGATCTTCGGTACACGTGGCGCTTCCCCTTTGCCCTTTCAGTGTCACACAATGGCAAACAACACTTTCTCCGCACTCCAAGTGATCTTCAGGAGTTCTGCAGCGCCCTACAGCTAGGTGAGATTGACCTACCGGAGTGGTATCAGGAGTTTCTACTCCCAACCGGAGACAGAAGCCCACCATACTCCCCTACGGTGACACCTGAGAAGCATCAAGCCAAGAAACAGAAGCAGAATCGGCTGGACGGATCAATCGCTGGCACTCCAAGGGGCAAAGCACATTCCTCCAGGATGCTACTAGATGCGTGAGTGAGAGGATGCCACCGCAAACTGTTGTTTTGTTTTGTTTAGGTTCCTTCTCACACCTTAGCATATGCACTAAATTGAACAGACGCTCTGTTTTTGCTACAGTTAAGGCTCCACACAAGGTCCCCCCATTCCGGATTATTGGACACTTAGAGGAAGAGGCACACCACTATTAATGTCTGCAAGGCAGAGAACTGGGCACCTATCAACCACACATATAGGGGGTACTACAAGATCCCTGTGGTGAAACACGCTAACCTTGCCCCACTCCCGGTGAACCTATCAGCCTAACGGGAATATGGGGGAAAAGATAGCTGCCCAGGGCGTTGATATGTTTTCCACTCAGAACACATGACACAGCTTGCTGGAAGATTTGTCCCCACGGAAAGCCCTCTGTTGGATTATGGTAGGGGCTCGGCCCACCCAGAGACCTAACAAGATCCGCAAACCCCCTGTACATTTCAAATGTTTACATATATCGGATGGAGACTTTTAGCTCACTGTAGAGTTTCTGCATATACTTACTGCAGAGAGTTTCTGTTTTTTTTTTTTTTTTTTTTTTCTTTTTATTCTGTTTTTTTTTATATATTCCCTTTGTTTCTTGGTTCCTGCATTAAGTGATTCCCGTATGGGAAGGGGAAGGGGAAAGGAGGGGAGGCGACTATGCCTTTCACGTCCTAACCCCGCTACCCCACATGTTTCTACAAGTTATAATGGATATTGCTTGTCCCGCTCCACTGGTTGGAGCACCGCTCTAACAGCTCAAGCGGCAGAAGAGACCATCAGGCACTAACCATTAGCTGAAAGAGGCCGTGGTCTGGCTATCCTAAGTTCCTGACAGTTCATTACATACCTTTTTTTTTTGTTGTTAAAGTTGGGTCTGGTATCTGACCGCGAGCCTTCTACGCCCCCACAGAGTGTGTCAGAGGGGTTATAAGCCCACTCTCACACACTAAATATTGATCCACTCAGACGTTGTTATTGTCTGGGAGGGTTGCAAATCTCACTCTCCGTACTCTTACTTCTAATTTCCTACTATTCTCACATCTTTCAATCTATCTCTTTTTACTTTTCTTAGTCACTGATTGAGGTGGTACAACGACGTTTTAGTATTTAAACTCTAACAGGTACTTCTTTTCTAGTTGTGATCACAGGAATTGTTTGGGGTCTCTCTCTGAGCCTGAATAATGGCCTACTCCGCGTTGGGCCGGACCCCTACGGTGGTATCCCACAACGTCAAAGGCCTAAATGTTCCGGAGAAACGCACTACCCTCTTGCGGGAATTAAAAAAAGGTAAGCCTAAAATTGTTTTCCTGCAGGAGACCCATTTTAAGACAAACCAGGTTCCCAGGCTCACCGACTCCTACTTCACAGAGGCACACCACGCCACAAACGACAGTTCCAAATCTAAGGGAGTGACAATATTACTCAGTAGGGAGGCTGCATTCGAGATCACAGACAAATTGGTTGATCCGGGGGGGAGATATGTTTTTGTCAAAGGGAAGTGTTCTGGAGTACCCACCACATTAGCAAATGTTTACTTCCCCAATACTGCCCACCTGTCCTTCTGCAAAAAATTGATGAGGGAGTTAGAGGGTTTCAGCACAGGCCGTCTAATTCTAGGGGGAGATTTCAACATTCCCTTAAACCCGTTAGTAGATACGTCAACAGGGAAAACCTTCATCACCTATAAGATATTAAAAAAAATCAAAACTCTCCTTCACTCCTTAGACTTAGTTGATACGTGGCGCTACCTACATCCTGAGGATAAAGACTTCTCTTTCTATTCAATTCCCCATGACCGTCACTCTAGGATTGATTACATCTTTATCACACAGAGGGATCTCCATATAGTCAGAGAGGCAAACATAGGGATACAGACAATTTCTGACCACGCCCCAGTCTCCATTGGCCTAAACCTGACCGATTGCCCGGTCGGTTCGGGAACTTGGAGACTGAATTCCTCTCTATTAACAGATCCAGGCCTGCTATATACACTGACCGCAGCTCTGAAAGAGTTCTTCAAGCATAACGTGACCCCGGGCATGGACCCGCTGATGGTTTGGGAGGCCCACAAGTGTTCCATCAGGGGAGAGCTAATAAGGATGGGGGCACAAAAAAAGAAAGACCAAGAAAAGGAAATTTCCCAACTAACACAAAAAATACGCCGCCTAGAAACCTTACACAAGCAATCCCTGACATCCAGTTCGGCAACTACCCTCCTCGAGACAAGACTGACCCTTAAACAACTTTTAGAACATAAAACGAAACGCTTCCTTTTTTTCAGGAAAAAAATATACTACGAGCAGGGCGACAAACCCGGCCGTTTGCTCGCCAGGGCCTTGCGCGGACCCACCACTAAATATAACATTCCAGGCATTCAAAATAAGGGAGGTAGGGTAGACAGAACAACGGACAAAATAGCACAACACTTCCAGGACTTCTACTCCAATTTATATAACCTCCCAACCCAACATAGACCACATGACTTACAAGGAGAAAGGCTCCAGGTGATGCGGGACTTCTTGAGGGATTCGGAACTTCCTTCGCTCACAGCGGAGGACGCCCCGTCACTCGAGAGTCCCATAGACCTGTCGGAACTCAAACTCGCCATTAAAGACCTAAAACAAGGTAAGAGCCCGGGCCCTGACGGATTTACGGCCATATACTATAAGACATTCGTCGACACATTGTCCCCACACCTCCAAGACGCATTAAATACCCTTTCAAAACCTAGAACGATCCCCCCAGAATTTTTATCAGCCTTTATTACAGTGTTACCCAAACCAGACAAGGACCCACTTCACTGTTCTAGCTACAGGCCTATATCGCTACTAAATCTAGACGTGAAGATACTGGCCAAAATCATCTCCAACAGACTGAAACCGCTACTTCATAATGTGATAGGACCGGAACAGGCAGGCTTTATGCCTGGAAGAGAGGCAAGGGACAATGTCACCAAAGCCCTAAACCTGATTTACGCTGCCCATGGGCGAAAGATCGAGGGTCTTCTCCTGTCTACGGACGCGGAGAAGGCCTTCGATCGAGTAGCATGGGACTACATGTTTAAACTTGTAGACACATAGGCCTGGGACCAGGAATGATGGGCTGGATAACCTCCCTGTACCAAAACCCCTCAGCTAGACTCAAAATAAATGGTTCACTATCTGATAAAGTAAGCATAAACAATGGAACAAGACAGGGCTGCCCATTGTCGCCCCTGCTATTCATAATCTCACTAGAACCATTTGTTAGACGAATTATAGCGAACACGGCCATAAAGGGATTTGAGGTCACAGAGCGTGAATTCAAAGTAGCGGCATATGCCGATGACCTACTCTTCTTCTTGACTGACCCGCATATATCCATCCCCTCCCTCCTGAGAGAGTTCGCTTTATTTGGTTATATTTCTAACCTTAAGATAAACTTTTCGAAATCGGAGGCGTTGAACATTTCACTCCCAAAACAAACACTAAAGACACTCCAAGACAATAGCCCATTCAAGTGGGAAACACAGGCTGTCAAATACCTAGGAGTATGGCTAACACCTAGATTGTCCGAAATTTTCTCCCGAAACTTTCTCCCCCTTCTCAGAGTCATAGAAAAAGACTTACAAACATGGCACACAGGGTTTTTCTCGTGGTTTGGCAGGGTGGCCGTTTGCAAAATGGCCATACTGCCTAAAATTCTATATTTATTGCGCACACTCCCCATTAAAATCCCACAAAGCTTCTTTAAATCGCTTCAGGCCCTACAAATGCGATTCATTTGGGCACACAAGCCACCATGTATTAAATTCTCTCTACTAACAAGAGCCAAAGCAATGGGTGGGTTAGGGATACCAGACTTTAAAATGTACTACCAGGCCACACATATTGCCAGGATCGTAGACTGGCATTGCCATGGCGGTATAAAAGATTGGGTGTCGTTAGAAAACGACTTGAGCCCAATCCCCCTACGGTTCTCCCCCTGGATACCAAAACTCAAATACCCCCCGACTCTGAAAGCCCACCCTTTGATAGGGACCACTCTAGAAATTTTTCATCACCTAACTAAACAACCCAAATTTTCTTCACCTCTCAGTCCTCTCACCCCACTGCAAAACAACCCAGACTTCCCGCCTGGAATGGGGAACCGCCTGCTACACTCCTCAGATCACAAACTACCACTTCTGACTTCCCACTGCTTTGACAATAAGACAATGAAAGACCTGACTAATCTAAAGATTGACAACGATATACCTTCCCTCCCCCTGTGGTCGTACTTTCAGGTCAGAAGTTACGTTAACAATGCCACCCGTAGGAGACACTTCACTAGAGAGCCCACTGAGTTGGAGTCGGTGTGCCTAAAAGGAGAACAGGTCGAAAAGACCACATCAGTGGCTTACCAATGGCTACAAAACTCAAAAATATTTTTGTCAGATGTGACAAATCAAAATATATTAAGGGAATCCCGATAAATAATAAAGAAAGAAGTTTGTGAGAAGTGTGTGTGAATATGACCAGCAAAACTACTTAATTCTTCTCACATTATAAAGAAGAAGAGAGTGCGCTGTATTAAACCATTTTTTACATTGCACTGTGATGAAAGTGCTGTATCCATTGCGAACGCTAAGTTTACCAGACCGAGCTGTTCCGTGTCGGAATTTCTTCTGAACATGCGTGGCACTTTGTGCGTTGGAACAGGCCACACACGGTCGGAATTGACGCGATCGGATTTTGTTGTCAGAAAATTTTATAGCCTGCTCTCAAACTTTGTGTGTCGGAAAATCCTATGGAAAATGTCAGATGGAGCCCACACACGGTCGAAATTTCCAACAACACGCTCCGGTCGGACATTTTCCATTGGAAAGTCTGACCGTGTGTACAGGGCATAAGAGGCTAAAACACACATTAACACAGGAAGTGAAGTCTCTGTATCAGGAACCATATTACATCCTGTAAAGAACAGGAAGTAGTGGCCACTGAAGGACCGGAAATGGAAAAAAAAAAGGGGGGGGAACCTAAGAAGATGGACAATGAAAAAACATACTCTGTCATGGGCCACATATCAAAACATTAGAGTACGATACAATGAGAAAGTATAAAAACAATACAGTATGTATTGGAATAATTTTCTAATGAGTAAATACAGAGAAATAAATATAATTATAGTAACGGGTTTGCTCAAGGATATAATGGAGTACTTTTAAGTAGAATATTTTATTTTAGTTCTGGTAATCCTGTTAGTTGCATAATATGCATAAATTAGTGGTAATAGAGGAAAAAAAAAAAAAACTATAAAAATGGTTTGAAACTAAGCATATCATTCAGACCAGGGTATGAAGTAGCTTGTAAATTATAAACGCATTGGGTCTCCCTTTGGAGTACCCTTGGATCAAAGTTGCAGCCTCTGGGATCGTCATAAATACGATCCAGAACGGCAAATTTGAACGTATGTGGATCGTAGTTATGCCTAAATTCCACATGGTATCCAATGGCCTTGTTCAGTATGCCATTGGTGGCATAGTAGACATGATCTTTCACTCTTTTCCATAAAGGTCTAATAGTTTTACCGATGTAGAACTGCTGCGTTTAGGTTCTGAGAAAAGGATCTCATGTCTGGAACGACTGCATGCTTTTTTGTAAGCCTTCTTTAAACAGGTTTTTGAATATCCCCTGGTCAATAGGCGTTTATACAACACATCAGCCTCCTGTTTGAAATTGATATCATTAGAGCAGTTCCTCCTGAGGCGTAAGTATTGGCCAAAGGGGATGCTGTGAACAAGTGCATCAGGATGTACATTAGAGGCATGCAATATAGTATTGCCCGCAGTAGGTTTGCGGTAAAGTGATGTAGTAATGGTGCCATCAGCTTCAATGAAGATGGTAATGTCCAGAAAGGAGATCCTGCTCTCATGAAAATCCATTGTAAATTTCAAGTTGTATTTATTCTCAGCAAACATTTGCATAAATCATTTAAGCAAAGTGGAAGACCCACCCCAAATCATAAAGACATCATGTATAAATCAACGCCATAGGAGAATATGGGAGAGGAGGTTGGTGTGATCGTCATTAGAAAAAAGGTCTTGTTCCCACCCCCCCAGGTACAAATTGGCATAAGAGGGGGCACAACACGTGCCCATGGCAACCCCTTGTACCTGGAGGAAGTGGGACTCGTCAAAAGAAAATACATTTCTCATAAGGATATGTGATAGAAGCTGTAATATGAAATGGTTCATGCCAGAAAACTTGGGACCGCGCTCATCAAGGAACTTGGAGATGGTCTCCAACCCAGAGATTGTGTGGAATAGAGGAGTATAGAGCCTCGATGTCAATCGCGACAAGGAGGCAATCTGATGGAATAGTAAGACCATCAAGACTTTTAAGCAGATCAGTAGTATCCTTTATATAAGAGGGCAATGTGATAACATGAGGGCGAAGATATTCATCGACCAGTTTACTGGCCCGCTCAGTAATTGAGCCCACACCCGAGACGATCGGTCGCCCTGGTGGATTGCGGGGATTTTTATGCTTTTTGGGAGCGCATAAAATGTTGGGGTCTTAGGGTGTGGGACCTGTATGCCCTCAAAGATTTCTTTGGTAATCAAGCCCTCAGCAAGGGCCGAATGTATAATTTGTTCATACTCAAGATTGTATTTGGCAATAATGTTGGCTGAAATTGGTTTATACCATTGTCTGTTTTTGAGTATATCCCAACATATATTCCTATATTGGAGTTCGTCCAACAGAACCACGTTACCACCCTTGTCAGAGGGCTTGATTACAACTGGGAGTTTGAACTAAGTCCAATGAGTGCATTTTTGTGGGCTTGACTAAGATTATGGTTACCCGATTTCTTGGAAACTAAGAGTTCTGTTTCTTTAGTTGTTTGTGTTAGAAAAGTCCACACATTTGGATTTGAACGTAATGATGGAAAGTGGGTAGATTTCTGTTTCACAGCATTACGTAACAAGGTAAGCTCCTGATGATAGATCTTAGGCTGTGTTTGCTGACCAATATTATCGTCGGACTCAGGTGCGGTCATCTGTGTCACATGCGTATCATTTTCCTCTAAAAGGAACACCAGATCTCTCAGCTCCCGAAATTCGGCCACTGTGAAATCCTTCCAAATTTCTTGCTCTGCAAGATATTTTTGTTTTTCTTGTCTGTCATTGTCAAAAAGAAATTTATACGTTAATTTCCTAGAAAAGAGATGCAGATCTTTGATGATGTTAAAAATATCAGGAGTTGAAATGGGGCAGAAACTCAACCCCAAATGCAAAACCTCCTTTTCCACTTCACTTAAGGGGTAAGATGAAAGATTAAATATTTCTAATTGTGGAGTATCCCTAGAAGAGATCTCTGAAAGGTTTTCAAAAGAGGAAACGGATGAAGGTAAAGTATCCTTACATGGTTTGTTAATGTTCAGGAAAAATTGGTCAATGCGTCATTGTCTTAAATCCTTCCTATTGCTGCTGCTGTGCTAATAGGTCGAGAAGAAATAATAGATTGCGCACAGTCAGCTATACTAGGTCGCACATCCGATTTGGCAGCAGGGGTCGCCAAAACTGACGAGGTGGAAGTAATGGGGGGAACATTAGATGCAGCTAGGTCGGAGAACATAGATATTCCTCCATTATCCTTAGGCATAGATTTCTGTTTTTGGGCGTGGTTATTATCTAGTGGTTGAACGTGTTCGTCCATTGATTTTTTTCTTTTTTTTTTTTTCCAAAATAGATTTTTATTGAAAGAAAAATAAATCAGCATAACAGTATCATCATACATTTGTACAAGAAGTGGGGAACAAAAATTCTTGCGATTGAGACAAATGTAGCAGTGAATTGATTATAACAGAACATCTCTTGTTGATGCTTTACAACATATGCACGACAAGAGGGTTTAAACTATTCGAATAAAACACTAAAGTAACTGTCGAGAGGGTGATGTTGATTACAATGGCATCAAATATTTCTATTTTTTTATTTCCCTTTTCCCAGTTGCTGTTATAATTACTGGGGGAAAATTCCCACTCGTTAGGTGATGGTGTAGGGGTTTGTATGACAATTCAATCCATGTGTAAAGTAGAGATGTTGGTCAGGAACTCTGTTAGGAGACCCATACCGTACATGGTGTTAAGATGGGTTGTGGGTGAATAATGAGAAACATATGAAAAGGGGGGACTGGAGGGGGGGAGGGGTGACCTAAGGGACATGAGGGGGGGGGATGGGGACACAGGGGGGAGATTAAGAGAGATTAAGGGGTGGTTGTCTCCTCGGTCTCCACCACTTGTAGTGTAGATGCAGTCTGGTGTTGCTCTATGGTGAAGTAGGTTAGGTTTGTCTGATCCCTATTCTCGGAGAATAGTACAGGGCTGACTTTGACGTGCGACCCCCCATACTCGTCCCTTGTTTAGGGGTGGGGGGTCTACGTCTTCTGGGGAGGAAGAAGAAGTATATGGGTGGTGAGGCTGAAAGGATTAAACAGTGTAGATAGTGGGTGGTGGGTGGTGATCTTAGATGAGCAGGTCAAGGTCGAAAATTATTTCATTGATGTCAGGTATCTGTCGGTTGACCGAAAATGAGTCCAGCATGCCCACGTCTTGGAGAATTTAGCTGGGGAGTATCATGAGATGGAAATGAGTTCTTCCATTTCAGCTATTTTATTAATTTGTGTGAACCATTCTTGGATGGTCGGAGCATGAGACATACCCCAGTGTCTAGGGATGCACATTTTCGCTGCATTCAGTAGGGGTAAGATCAGTGTCTTACGGTAGTATGAAGTAGATAAATCTGAGTGATGAAAAAGGCATTGGGCTGGGGAGTGGTCTAAGTTATAGGTCGATATTGATTCAGTGAGTTCTCGGACTTGCGTCCAGAATGGTTGAATAGCTGGGCATGACCACAAAATGTGTAACCATGTGCCCGGTTCATCACCACATCTCCAGCATTTATTGGGGAATGAAGGGTTGATTTTATTTAAGATGGCTGGGGTTCTGTACCATCGTGTCAGGGTCTTATAGTTATTTTCCTGAATGAACACGTTCAGGGAGCCTTTATGGGCAATCGTAAATATGTGTTCCCATTGGTCTTCTTCTAGCTCTGCTTGTAATTCTCTTTCCCATGTTTTGCAAGCTTTCCCTTCCTTGGGGGAAGTTCCAGTAAATAGCATAGTATATATACTGGAGATTAAATGTTGTTGGGGATTAGATTGGGAGCATAGGTGCTCAAATGGAGTGAATGGTCGTGATATAGAAGAGTCGCGATTGACTCCCTGTAAAAAATGTCGAATTTGAAAGTAAATACAGAATGGTAAAGGGTGGCTGGTGATGGTGGGTGTTAGTGTGAGGCGGTCTAGAAAAGAACCGTCGCAGAAACATTGATGCGCTAGTATGTTGGGGAGTGGCCACTGTCTTGCTAGGAATTGTGCAGACATACCCGGGGGGAAGGCAGGGTTCCATCTTATAGGAGTTAAAGGGCCCAGGGAGGATGATATGTGTAGTTTTCGGCAAGCTTCCTTGAAACAGCCAAGGGTCGGGCCAATAAGAGGGTGTTCTTTGAGAGTGGAGGGAATATGTGCCGGCGCCAGCCAGGCTGTGGATCCCAGAGGGAAGGGAGACAGTGATCCTTCCAGTCTGACCCAATCTTTGTGTTGAGTGTGTAGTTACTAGTCCACAATACGGTAAGGTGGCAGGCCCAATAATATTTTTTCAGATCTGGAAGACCAATGCCCCCCCTCGTCTTAGGTCGTGTTAGGAGATCGTATGCGATTCACAGATGTTTTTGTTTCCATAGAAAATCTGTACAAAGTCTTCTATAGGACAGGAAGAATGATGGGGGAAGTTTAATGGGGATAGCTTGTAGAATATATAAGATGCGGGGAAGAATGTTCATTTAAAAAAGGGCCGCACGTCCGAACCAGGATAACTGAGGTTTATTCCAGTTTTTGAGATCAGCAGAGATCGTTTTGAGATTGGGAAGATAGTTTTGTGCAAAGAGATCTGATAGGTTCGTTGTAAGGTAAATGCCAAGGTATTTAATTGCATCGTGCCACCATTGGAAGGGGAAATTAGTCTCACATTGTGTAACAGTCTCTTTTGGGATGGTGACATTGAGGGCATGTGATTTGGTGAAGTTTATTTTAAAATTGGAGATGCGCTGGAAGAGGTGGAAGTCTTTTAATAAGTTTGGAATAGAGGTGTGGGGCTCGCTAAGGGAAAGTAGGATGTCATCGGCAAAAGCTGCCAACTTATAAGTGTGGCCTGCTATAGGTATTCCTTTGATATTTTCATTTCTCCTGAGGCAATTCAGGAGAGGTTCAAGGGTTAGTACAAATAGGATAGGGGAAAGTGGGCAACCTTGATCGTTCCATTGGTTATGGAGAAGGCGTTTGACAGATGTCCGTTAATCCGAACTCTGGCCATGGGTGTCATGTATAAAGACATAATTGAGTTGAACATGCGATTTTGGAGACCTAGGCGTCTCAGCACTGCCCCCATGTAGTCCCATGCCAGTCTGTCAAACGCCTTCTCCGCGTCCAATGATAGGAAAAAACCTTTATGTTTATTAGTTGTCATCCAATGATGGAGATTTATGGCTTTAATGGTGTTATCCCTTGCCTCCCGGCCTGGAATAAAACCAACCTGGTCCTTATCTATCAGTGATGGTAATAGAGGAAGCAAGCGATTGGCTAGGATTTTTGCAGAGTTTTATGTCAACATTTAGTAGGGAAATCAGCCTATAGTTGTTTACTAGGGTCGTGTCTTTCCCTTCCTTTGGTATGACTGTAATGTGAGCTTCGAGGAGTCTGTGGAAGGGAAGCGTGGAGGAGGACAGGGAGTTAAAGGCTCTGAGAAAGGGACCAGTAAGTGTCTCTATGAAGGTTTTAAAATACACGGCTGTAAAGCCGTCTGGGCCTGGACTCTTCCCGGCTTTTAATTGTTTGATTGCATTTTTAAGTTCAGCTTCCGAAATGGGAAGTTCTAATTGGCGAGCATCTTCTCTGTCAATAGGTTTAGGACAATGTTCTTTTAGAAAGCTTTTAATAAGGGATCGCCTATCATTGTTATTAGGTGAGCCCTCAGCAGTTGTGCCGAGGTTGTACAGCGTAGAATAGTACGCCTCGAATTGGGAAGCTATGTCTGGGGCTGTGACTTTCTATCTACCTTGGGAGTCGTTGATCGCATAAATGTTGGAACAAGCTTTGTTCTTCTGGATGGCTCGGGCTAAGTATTTTCTGCTCTTATTTCCAAATTCATAGAACAATTTCTGTTGCAGGATGAATTTACGTTTAGTTTTATGTGATAGCTCTGTGAGTAGATGTTCTCTGGTTTATGTGAGTTCTCGATATGTCTGCTGGGCCTGAGTCTGTTTGTGAGCTAGCTCTAGGGTTTTATTCTTCTGAATCAGGTTTGAAATACTGGCTTGATGGGCTTTTTTTCGAGACGTTTTAAGGGCAATGAGTTTACCCCTCAAGACGCATTTGTGGGCCTCCCATTGTGTTAGTGGAGTTGTGTCCCCGTTGTCATTGTCGATAAAGAAATTGTGTATGGTTTGTCTAATGTCTGCGATATCTCCTTCTGAGGTCAAAAGGGTAGAATCTAGGCACCAGATTTTAGAAACATTCTGATGGTCAGGGAAGGTCAGTGTCATTGTAATGGGGTGGTGGTCAGATAGGAGCATTGGTTCAATTGTCGCATGGGAAAGAAATGGAAGGTCTGGTTGGGAGAGGAAGAGGAAGTCAATTCTGGAATATCTGTCATGAGGGGCGGAGAAGAATGTGTAATCCTTGACATTTGGATTGAGAGTGCGCCAGGTATCGTGTAAAAGCAAGTCATTCAATTGTAGTTTGATTTGGCGTAGAGTTCTGTATGGCAGCGATGTGGTGCCTGAAGAGGTGTCTAAAATTGGGTACAGGGCTACATTAAAGTCTCCCCCGAGCACGGTTAGACCAACAGAGAAGCCTGATAAAAGTTAAGAGATCTGTCTAAAGAAGCTAGATTGTGCAGAGTTAGGGGTGTAAATATTAGCCAAGGTTACAGGCCGGCCCTGTATCTTACCTTTTAAAAAGATGTATCTGCCTTCCTTATCAATAAGCGAATCAGTGAGTTCCCATGTTAAGTTTTTGGAGATCAGGATTGAAACTCCCTTAGTCTTTGCCTGTGGGTTGGTAGAGGGGTAGGAATGAGGGAACCAGTGATTTGTAAGCTTGGGAATCTTATCTGCGCGAAAATGGGTTTCCTGGAGGAAGACTATGTTGGATTTTAGTTTGTGCATCATAGACAGAACTTGGCTGCGTTTTTCTGGGATATTGAGCCCTTTTACGTTTAGGGATGTCACTTTTAGCGTGTCGTGTTTGGTGGTAGGTGTTATGTGTGACATGTTGTTTGTTTTTTTGTTTTTTTTCTTTTGGAGAGGGGGGGAAAGGCTTTAAAAGGATGGGGTCTTTTGTTGGATTAGTCAACAGACCTCTTTGAGTGTGTTGGGGGGTGGTTCGTGGGGATGTTGTTGGTTCAGGAGGGATCGCGGTGGCGAAGTGGAGGTGGCAGAAACCGAGCGGGCAGTGGAGGGGGGGTGAGGGAGGTAGAGGAGGGCTCGAACAAACTGAATGTGGCTAAGGAATGAGGAAGGAGAAGCAGAGGAGGGAAAGGGGTCTATAGAGGGGAGGGGAAGCGGAGGGTAAAAAGAAAAGAGAGAAGGAGAGAAAAAAGAAGAAAAAACAAGATAGTTATGTAAGGTCTAGATGTTCTGGAGGTAAAGAAGGGTTCAAAGACCCCTCTTATGGAGTAGTACGTTGTCCGGTATAGGTCAACGGGAAAGATAGGTTCCCGTTGTGTGGAGAGGTGAAGGGTGCCGGTAGTAATGGGTTGGAAATAAAGTGTAGTCCTCTGGTCCTCAGAGGGGTGTGGATGGTCAAGAAAGAAGAATGAGCCAATAAGTTATAGTATTAGGCTTGGGGATTGTAGATTAAATGATGGAGATCTTAAGTTTAAAGTAATGTCATTGCAAGAGACAGAGTATCAAATGAGGTCTCTTGGGGCAGGAGATTGAATCCGCATAATTAGGGGAAGGCAACCTTAGCCATTGTGGGAGTGTGGAGTGGACGTCTATTTGTGAGTCATTCAGATGTTTAACGAGACAAGCAAGGAATCAAATATACAGTTTACCTTATAACATTAGCCAGACTTTACATCGTTAGTATGTTTCTCTTGCGTTATTTATGATCGCCTCACCTTCAGAGTAGGCCTCCAACCTGTGCAACCGAACCCCACATGGTATAAGAACAGGTAGCCCGAGAGTCCACCCAAAAGGTAAGCCAGCTCGACCCACCTGTGTGTATGTTCTTCTAGAGGTCATAATGTAGAAACCATTACCCAGGTAGGGCATGGGGGTCGCTCACACACGCCGGAGGCCCATCCGGGTTCTTTTGCTTGGTTGCCAAGGATAGACAATGTTTGTTGTGTTGAAATATTAATAAGGAAAAGAAAATAAAACAACATAGCATTACATGTTATGTTACCAGGCCTCAGGCCGGCCCCACAAGGGGTCAGCCATTTAGTTGGTGAGGGATCTATAGAGTTTCAACATACATTTTAGGTCTTATATAACGAATATTCGTGTAATAACAGAAACAATAATGGTACCAATACCCTCTAGCAGGGTTATTAGCCTCCTTTGGGTTGTAACTCAACTGAAGATAACAGGATAATTTTCAACGTCAATACACATACAGGGTGGGCGAGTCCACACAGATTGATGCTTTTACGGGGGTCATTGGGGTATGCAGGGTATATCTTGTTTAACATCTTAGTGGATGTCAGGGCTTAGATACCCGTTAACCAGTTGGATAGTTGTTTGATAAGGTGAGGGGGGGATCTGAGCATATAAAAATCAGCTCTTTATGTTGGGGGACATCAATTGGGGTTGGATATGTAGAGACTGGGTGGAATTAAGGGTGTAGCTTAGGTTCTGTGTGGAATCGCCCCTCCAGAGAGGAGTCTACATTAGTAACAAACAAGTGTGAGGACCGGTCCTTTTTCAAAGGAGTGCAAATTAGAATAAGGGGATTCTGTCCTGTAGGTACAACTTGTGTCTTTCACAGCAAGGAGTGATACTTGACCAGGGAAGTTCAAGCAAGCCTATTTGGGAGTTAAATAAGGGGGGCGACAGGATAGGGAGGTGGAAAGGGAGTAAAGAGGGGGGTTATTATTTGGGGAGCTATATAGCGGTCTCAAATATTAGTCATCTTCATGCATGTTCATGTTATACTTGCGTGACCAATGTTCCGTTGCTTGAAGTCTGTCTGCGTAGTATAAGTCACTGTTAGATGAGTCAGATGGGAGGGACTGGGCGTAGTGATGGGTTCGTAGATCTTGCGTTGAATTTGCGGTGTGAGAAGACAAGCAAGAAGAAGAGAGGTAGAGGGGTGGAGGATGATTTCGTAAGGTAGGCGAGTCTGTGGATCTAAGTGGTAAGCATTCGTCAGGAACTGAGTGAGGGACAGGAATTGTGTTGATCCTTAGAGTCAAAACATCTTGCTTCTGGCTTGTAGGAGATCCGTCTGTAGGTATTTGAGTAGTCGCGTTTTTGATTGAAGTCTGTCTTGCATAGACCTTTATAGGGTAGCGGGTAAAAGGGCTTCAGGTGATCAATAGGAGATGGGGTTGGGTTACCCCGTTATTTGGGACCCCCGTGGCGGGGTCGCCTGTGGGCAGGAGAAGCTGTGGGGCTGTTGTCTGCTGGATTCCTGGGTCCTGTGGGCGTGTTGGTCCTGGGTGAGTTGGATCTGCGCCTTCTTATATGGAACTCATCGCGGACTGGGATGGCATCCATGGAGCTGGACCTTCTGAGTTGGGGAGGTCTGAGAGAGCGATACCAGTCAGGCAGTTCAATGCAAGGTATATTCAGAATTTCGCAGAATGTGGTGAGATCTTCAGGCACTCTCAGGTTAGCTGTTCGCCCTTGTGCTGATGCTGAGAGGCAAAAAGGGAATTTCCAGTGGTACTGAATTCCGTTTGTGCGTAATAGATCAAGGAGAGGGCGCAAGTCTCTTCTATTTTGTAGAGTGATGGGCGATAGATCTTGAAAGATTTTAATTTCTGAGCCTTGGCATGCAAGGTTGCGACGATCTCTGGCCCTGCGAAGGATTTCCTCTTTCAGTTTGAAATTAACTAGGCAGCATACCACATCTCTGGGAGGATCGGTGTCTCTACCTCTGGGTCTGAGGGCCCTGTGTAAGTGTTCACATTCAATGGGGGTCTCAGGGGGTCTTCCTAAGAGATCGTTGAATACAGCTATGGTTGCCTGGGTAAGTTGGGTATGATCGGCATGCCTCTTACCCATAAGTTGTGTCATCTGCCACGATTGTCCAGGTCTTCCATGTATCTATACAGATCTCTGAGCTGGACGGAGTGTGCTTGGGATGAAGTCTGGAGCCTGTGGATGGCATTCTCACTGTGCGCTGTTGCTTCTTCTATGTTGTCCATGCGGACCGTCATGGACTGGATGTCTCTCCTCAGGTCAGAGATGACCGTTGCAAAAGTGGCTTTAATGTCCTCTGCCACTGTTCTCAGATCCCCTATGTTTAGGGGCTGTTCTGTCGCCATGCGCTGTGTGGGCGATTGTGTCTGGTGTCTGCCAGAGGGGCTGAGGCTGGAGGAGCGCGCTGTGGATGAGTAGGCCTGAGATGGAGCCGGGGCCTCGCGTGATTGCGTCCGGAATATCTCCGGAATGCTGCGGCCCGCTTGTGAATCGGGTCTCCGCGGGGATCGGGAACGGGATGGGGATGGGTTCCCCTTAGATTTCCCCATATTTTCGCTTCGGATGGCTCTGTTAGGCTGCTTAAAATCCCCCTGAAGACTGGAGCGCAGGGATCAGGCGTCCATTAGAGTCCGGCACCAAACCACGCCCCCAATTTTTTTCTATCATTGCCTATTTGTTGTCCGTTCCCAGTTTGTCATCGTTTCCTCGAGCCTCGACCCCTCTGTCATCCCCTGTGAATTGTGTGAAGCCGGAGAGGTAGCAGAGGAATCGTAATCACTCACTCTATTACCATATTTTTTAAAAGTATTTCTATAAGGACGTGTGGGGTTCCGGCCACCCTGTTTGTTGTTCATGGGCCAGTTATATAAAAGAAACAAAAGTGTGGCGCTATATATCACATCCACAGCCGTGTGTATTACAATAAAGACATATAAAAATAGTGAATACTACCAAAAAATGTATGATCATAAAATGGATAGTGTCAAATAATTAATCAGTGTTGATCACATATAAAGTAAATATACAATAATGCTTAATCATCAGATGTGCCAGTGATTAGTAGAAACCCGTGCTGGTTCCATGAGCCAGACACCAAACATAAAAAACATAAAACTTTAAAAGTCCATAAAAAATGTGTAGAAAAATAGTGAAGAAAACATCAACAGAGTTCAAAGGGGGTGATGCATGGCCAGATGGTATTCACAGAATTTTAGTCGCACCAAATCTGGCGAGTAGGCAGAAGTCGCACCAAAGTCGCACCAAAACGTGTGAGTGGGCAGAAGGGAAACCACAAGTGTGCATAGATTGTACATCAGTGCCAGGGCCAACACCAGGAGTAGAGGAGGCTTACCGGAGAAAATTGACCTGAAATGGCGTACGCCAGACAAGTCAAAAAAGCATATTAACCACTGGTTCTGGGAAATGTGTCTTGTCAGATGTCATCAACAGATGGTGGAAAGAAAAAGGGAGGGGGTCCGCACGGCTTCCTCTCCCATAGGTAATCCAGCATAAGCCAAACGTGTAATTTCATATGCCATGCAAGGAGCAAACAAAACTCACATAGCGTAATAACGTTTTAAAACACTCGTTTATTAAAATAATAAAAAACAAACTCACATTTGGAAGAACGAAACAGAGCTCAAATAGCGACGATCGTGAGGGGTCCACCCGACATGTTTCAGCTAAGGAGCCGTCATCTGGGGACCCCAGATGACGGCTCCTTAGCTGAAACATGTCGGGTGGACCCCTCGACCCCTCACGATCGTCGCTATTTGCCATTTGAGCTCTGTTTTGTTCTTCCAAATGTGAGTTTGTTTTTTATTATTTTAATAAACTAGTGTTTTAAAACCCCCGTGCGGACCCCCCCTTTTTCTTTCCACCATCTGTTGATGACATCTGACAAGACGCATTTCCCAGAACCAGTGGTTATTATGCTTTTTTGACTTGTCTGGCGTACGCCATTTTAGGTCAATTTTCTCTGGTAAGCCTCCTCTACTCCTGGTGTTGGCCCTGGCACTGATGTACAATCTATGCACACTTGTGGTTTTCCTTCTGCCCACTCACCAGTTTTGGTGCGACTTTGGTGCGACTTCTGCCCACTCGCCAGATTTGGTGCGACTAAAATTCTATGAATACCATCTGGCCATGCATCACCCCCTTTGAACTCTGTTGATGTTTTCTTCACTATTTTTCTACACATTTTTTATGGACTTTTAAAGTTTTATGTTTTTTATGTTTGGTGTCTGGCTCATGGAACCAGCACGGGTTTCTACTAATCACTGGCACATCTGATGATTGAGCATTATTGTATATTTACTTTATATGTGATCAACACTGATTAATTATTTGACACTATCCATTTTATGATCATACATTTTTTGGTAGTATTCACTATTTTTATATGTCTTTATTGTAATACACATGGCTGTGGATGTGATATATAGCGCCACACTTTTGTTTCTTTTGTTTTTTTCTGCCTTGAGTCTATAGGTGTGTTGGCTGCTTTTCACTTTCTTTCTAAACGTAGCGCTGTACTTAAATTTTATTTATGGGCCAGTTATATGCATAGTTACCAGCGAAAGCTAGCTTATCCCTCAAGATTTTATCTTCCTTTTTCAACAGTAAATTTTTCGTGAAATCTTGAACATGACTTTTTAAACGTATATCAAAGACTACAAAATCAGGGTGGTTAAGTAGGGCAGTATTGTCATCATAAATACGTTTAATCTCACAGTCTACCAGTTTGAGTTCCTGCATGTAATGTTCCACCATAAGCTCCATCATTTTTCTTGTACATCCTTGTAAATTACGTTCCCAGCGAGCTTTAAAGTCAGAATCGATTGTCCAAATATTTGGGAAGACCTTAATCCTAAGACCCTTAGGATTCAGGTCTTCAGAAATGTACTGCTCAAAGTACTTAATATGCCAGAATAAACTGGCTTTACGTTCAAATGTTGACATGAGCTTATGGTAGAGAATCTCAATTTCCATTTGATTAACCTTAGTAGCACAACATGTTTGTTTGATGTATAACATAAATCCTTCCCAGTTGTTCCCTCTAAAGTCCACCATTTGGGAAAGAGGACAAAGGGAAGGAAGGGGAAGGAGAAGAAGAAGAAGAAGAAGAAGAAGAAGAAGAAGAAGAAAAAAAAACACTAATTGATATAAAGTAAATTCTCAAACAAGGAACAGGAGAGTAATTGTATAAATATAATATTGGAGTGTAAAAAAAAAGGAGAGAAAGGAAGGAGGGGTGTCTGCCACCCTAAAGGTCAGGACAAAATAGAAAAAAAGAGACACTCCTATAGCCACATCCGAATAAATTGTATGTCATAAAAAGAAAAAAAGGGGGTCAACAAGGACACCCTGGGCGGACTTTAGAGGCACAACAAACCTGAGAAAGCATAGTCAGAATAACAATATAATCAATTTTATTAAATATAAGTACATACAGTACAAAGACATTGACAAAAAGTAATACAAATCATCTATATAGAAATATACATGATACAAGCCCAGATGTGTCTACGCGTTTCGTATAGAACTTCTTCAGGACACATTCAGGTTTTAGTTAATACACAAAGGGGTTTCACTAAAATGAGAAAAGATTTATATAAAAACGTGAACACATAAACATATAATATCGTACAATAATGGATGAAAGGTAATGGCCCATGCCCAGAGATCAGACACTAAATTAGTACATTATATTACCTTGTACAGAGGCTTTCGCAAGCTCAAGAACAGTAGTTCAAATTCATTTATGTATAGACATCAAGGTCTTAGCAATAGATGTGGATAACCATCAACTAGGGGAGGAGGGAAGAAAAAAAAGAAAAAAAAACATAAGAAAAGCAAGAAGAAATATATATGTATGCAGACATCCTAATGTAGGAAGACAAGATGATATGTACCTGTTTTCATTTACAACCAATTTCGGGGTTCAGTCCCAACAAGGAAAAAGCCAATAAATAGCCAATGATAAATAGTCGCACTGCAGCAACCATGGGAGGGCAACAAGGAGCCCATAGACCGTATCTGCTCAATGGGAGTTGCCCTCCCATGGTTGCTGCAGTGCGACTTTTTATCACTGGCTATTTATTGGCTTTTTCCTTGTTGGGATTGAACCCCGAAATTGGTTGTAAATGGAAACAGGTACATATCATCTTGTCTTCCTACATTAAGACGTCTGCATACATATATATTTCTCCTTGCTTTTCTTATGGGTTTTTTTTCTTGCCTCCTTCTCTAGTTGATGGTTATCCACATCTATTGCTAAGACCTTGACGTCTATACATGAATGAATTGGAACTACTGTTCTTGAGCTTGCGAAAGCCTCTGTACAAGGTAATATAATGTACTAATTTAGTGTCTGATCTCTGGGCATGGGCCATTACCTTTCATCCCTTATTGTATGATATTATATGTTTATGTGTTCACGTTTTTATATAAATCTTTTCTCATTTTAGTGAAACCCCTTTGTGTATTAACTGAAACCTGAATGTGTCCTGAAGAAGTTCTATACGAAACGCGTAGACACATCTGGGCTTGTATCATGTTTATTTCTATATAGATTATTTTTATTACTTTTTGTCAATGTCTTTGTACTGTATGTATTTATATTTAATAAAATTGATTATATTGTTATTCTGACTATGCTTTTTCGGGCTTGTTGTGCCTCTAAAGTCCGGCCAGGGTGTCCTTGTTGACCCCCTTTTTTTCTTTTTATTACATACAATTTATTCGGATGTGGCTATAGGAGTGTCCCTTTTTTTCTATTTTGTCCTGATGTACGGTTGGCAATTATCTAGCTGGGTCATCTAATGTTAGAATAATGTCATCTGCAAAAAGCGTTATAGGGTAGCGTTCTACCCACTAGGGATGAGCCGAACACCCCCCGGTTCGGTTCGCACCACAACCTGCGAACTGACCGAAAGTTCGCACGAACGTTAGAACCCCATTGACGTCTATGGGACTCGAACTTTCAAAATCAAAAGTGCTCATTTTAAAGGCTAATTTACATGGTATTGTCCTAAAAAGGGTTTGGGGACCCGGGTCCTACCCCAGGGGACATGTATCAATGCAAATACATCGGGAGCAGTGATTTTAATAATGCTTAAAGTGAAAAAAAAAAGTGAAATATTCCTTTAAATATCGTACCTGAGGGGTGTCTATAGTATGCCTGTAAAGTGACGCGTGTTTCCCGTGTTTAGAACAGTCCCTGCACCAAATGTCATTTTTAAAGGAAAAATCTCATTTAAAACTGCTTGCGGGTTTAATGTAATGTCGGGTCCTGGCAATATGGATGAAAATCAGTGAGACAAACGGCATGGGTACCCCCCAGTCCATTACCAGGCCCTTTGGGTCTTGTATGGATATTAAGGGGAACCCTGCACCCAAATTAAAATAAGGAAAGGTGTGGGGCCACCAGGCCCTATATACTCTGAACAGTAGTATACAGGCGGTGCAAACAAGACAGGGACTGTAGGTTTGTTGTTAAGTAGAATCTCTTTGTAATTTTGAACGGGTACATTTTTAACGTGTTTAGCTCCAGCCAAAAAATCTTTTTTAAGCTTTTTGTAAAACATAGGGAAGGGTTATCACCCCTGTGACATTTGTTTTGCTGTCTTTCCTCCTCTTCAGAAGATTTCACCTCACTTTTTGTCCCAATGAAAAATGTTTTTTGAAAATTTGGGTTTTTTTGTGGAACAAGGATTGGAAAGCATCAGTGGAAAGGAGAAATGTTTTTCCCATATTAACTCTTACAGGAGAGAATTTCCCTTCCTAGGGGTAGATTTCATCTCACTTCCTGTTGTCTCCTTCCGTTTGCAAGTAGGAGTCGTTTGTAAGTTAGTTGTTTGAAAGTAGGGTCCTGCTCTATTTACTCAGCAGAAATTTGGGCCTTAGGTGTTGCTGTGGCCACAACACTGTAAGCCCTCACAGGGCCCTGCTGTGAAATATTAGATCAAGAATTGTAATTACATGCCCCTGTTGAACAGGAGCTGAAAAATTAGGCCTTAGGCACTGGTGCTGGTGCCACAACACTGCAACCCCTCACAGACACTCTAGTTGGAATGCAGGAACGAGCCCTGCTGCAAAGTATTGCATCAAAAATTGTAATTACACGCCCCTGTTAAACAGGGGCAGAAAAAATGGGCCTTAGGCACTGGTGCTGGTGCTACAACACTGCAAACCCTCACAGACACTCTAGTTGGAACGCAGGAACGAGCCCTGCTGCAAAGTATTGCATCAAAAATTGTAATTACACGCCCCTGTTAAACAGGGGCAGAAAAAATGGGCCTTAGGCACTGGTGCCACAACACTGCAACCCCTCACAGACACTCTAGTTGGAATGCAGGAACGAGCCCTGCTGCAAAGTATTACATCAAAAATTGTAATTACACGCCCCTGTTAAACAGGGGCAGAAAAAATGGGCCTTAGGCACTGGTGCTGGTGCCACAACACTGCAACCCCTCACAGACACTCTAGTTGGAATGCAGGAACGAGCCCTGCTGCAAAGTATTACATCAAAAATTGTAATTACACGCCCCTGTTAAACAGGGGCAGAAAAAATGGGCCTTAGGCACTGGTGCTGGTGCCACAACACTGCAACCCCTCACAGACACTCTAGTTGGAACACAGGAACGAGCCCTGCTGCAAAGTATTGCATCAAAAATTGTAATTACAAGCCCCTGTTAAACAGGGGCTGAAAAATTGTGCCTTAGGCACTGGTGGTGGCGCCCAGAACCAAAAATGTTCTTACAAGCTATCAGCGTGATGATTGAGGAGGAAGAGGATAATTACTCAGGGATAGTCACTCAGCATCAGCATAGGCAGTCTTTGAAGGGATCTGAGATTTCAAAAAAAATTATTCGGTTACATCAGCATCAGGTGCTTGGTAGCTGGTGGTGATCCAAGACTGATTCATTTTTATGAAGGTCAGTCGATCGACCGAGTCAGTGGACAGACGCACCCTGTGATCGGTTACCACGCCTCCAGCAGCACTGAATGTGCGTTCCGAAAGAACGCTGGATGCAGGACAGGCCAGGAGCTCAATTGCATACTGTGCAAGCTGTGGCCGGTGATCCATCCTCAAGACCCAGTAACCCAGAGGATTTTCGGTGGGAAAGGTGTCCAAGTCAGATCTTGCCCCTAGGTATTCCTGCACCATGTAAAACAGATGCTGGCGATGGTTGCTGGAACCGATCATACCTTGGGGCTGCGGACCAAAAAATTGTCTGAACGCATCGGTCAGACGGCCACCTTCTCCACCGCTCCTTCTTTGACTGACCGAAGCCTCAGCAACACGTTATCCAGAAACAGGAGTTTGTAACCTCCCAGTCTCTGGGAACGCGTTGCACAGACCTTTCTGCAAGGCCTCCCGAAGATGTTTCATCCTCTGCTCCCTCTGCGATGGCAAGATAAGGTCCGCAACCTTACCCTTGTAACGTGGATCAAGGAGGGTTGCCAGCCAGTATTGGTCCTTCTCCTTGATACCACGAATACGAGGATCCTTACGCAGGCTTTGCAGGATCAGGGAGGCCATGCAGCGTAGGTTTGCTGAGGCATTCGGTCCAGAGTCCCCTGGGTCACTAAGGATGACATGGTCCGCAGCCACCTCCTCCCAGCCACGTACAAGTCCATGTGTTTCTTGGGACTGATCCCTTAAAGACTGCTGCTGATGCTGAGTGCCAGGCTCCACCTCCATACTGACACAATCTTCCTCCTCCTCCTCGTCCTCTTCCTGTGTGATCGGCGGGCACGCAGGAACACTGTCTGGATAAAGGGGGCCTTGAGAGCTAAGGAAGTCCTCCTCTTCCTGCCTCTGTTCTGCCTCAAGTGCCCTGTCCATTATTCCACGCAGCGTGTGCTCCAACAGGTGGACAAGGGGGACAGTGTCACTGATGCATGCACTGTCACTGCTCACCATCCTTGTGGCCTCCTCAAATAGTGACAGGACAGTGCATACATCCCTGATTATGGCCCACTGGCGTGGGGAAAAAAAAACAAGCTCCCCTGACCCTGTCCTGGTGCCATAGTCGCACAGGTACTCATTGATGGCCCTCTGCTGCGTGTGCAGCCGCTGCAGCATGGCCAACGTTGAGTTCCACCTGGTGGGCATGTCACAGATTAGGCGGTTCTTGGGCAGGTTAAACTCCTTTTGGAGGTCCGTCAGCGGAGCACTGGCATTATATGACTGGCGGAAATGCACACAGACTTTCCTGGCCTGCCTCAGGACATCCTGTAAGCCCGGGTACCTGCCCAAGAACCGCTGCACCACCAAGTTAAGTACGTGAGCCAAACAGGGCACATGGGTCATTTGTCCCTGTCGGAGGGCAGAGAGGAGGTTGGTGCCATTGTCGCAAACCACCATTCCTGCCTTAAGTTGGCGTGGCGTCAACCACCTCTGAACCTGCCCCTGCAGAGCTGACAGAACCTCTGCCCCAGTGTGGCTCCTGTCCCCCAAGCACACCAGCTCAAGCACCGCATGGCATCTTTTGGCCTGCGTACTTGCGTAGCCCCTTGAACGACTACGGAGCACCGCTGGTTCAGAGGAAGAGGCCATGGAGGAAGAAGAAGAGGAGGGGGTGGAGGAGAGAGGTGTGTCACAATCATTAGCATTTTGGAGGCGTGGTGGCGGAACAACCTCCAACACTACTGCACCTTGTCCTGCATCCTTCCCAGCTGCCAGCAGAGTCACCCAATGCGCCATGAAACTTAGGTAACGTCCCTGTCCATGCCTGCTGGACCATGAGTCAGCGGTAATATGCACCTTACCGCTGACCGCCCTGTCCAGCGAGGCATGGACATTGCCTTCCACATGCCGGTAGAGAGCCGGAATCGCCTTCCATGAGAAAAAGTGGCGTTTGGGTACCTGCCACTGAGGAACCGCACATTCCACAAACTCACGGAAGGGGGCAGAGTCTACCAACTGAAAAGGCAGCAGTTGAAGTGCTAGCAATTTTGCCAAGCTAGCATTCAACCGCTGGGCATGTGAATGGCTGGGAGCAAACTTCTTTCGGCGGTGCAGCAGCTGGGGCAGGGAAATTTTGCCTGGTACAATCTGACGTCGGTGTACCAAAAGCAGATTGCCTACAAGTACTTGGCTGTGACACACCTAATTCTACACCTTCATTCCTCTCAGTGCAGGTCTCAGAGAGGACTGAAGGTCTAGTGGGGTTGGAAATCTCAGCTGATGAGGAGCAAGGAGAGGTCCTCTTTGTTCTTTGGTGTGGGTCTTTTAGATACGCTTGCCAACGAACTGCATGGCAGGTCAACATATGTCTGGTCAAGCATGTGGTACCCAAGCGGGAGATGTTTTGGCCACGTGAGATACGCTTGAGACATATGTTGCAAATAGCAGCGGTGCGATCTGATGCACTCGTCTCAAAAAAGGCCCACACCAAAGAACTTTTTGAATAACGTGCAGAGACTGCAGCGCCCTGCACATGTGGAGCTTTGGGGTGTGATGTAGTCAATGTGCTGCCCTTAGGCTGGCCCCTGGAGGGCATCCTACCTCGTTGGTGATGTGCCGCCTCCTCCTCCTCCTCCTCCTCTCTCCTATCAGGCACCCACGTTGAGTCAGTGACCTCATCATCCCCTCCCTCCTCATCACTGGAGCAAACCTGGCAGTATGCTGCAGCAGGGGGAGCATGACTGCCAGATTGCTGTCCTTCTTGGGCACCCCCTCTGTCCGTGCTCATGTTACTGCCTTCATCAAGCTCAGTATCATCATCAGAGCCTTCCAAACGCTGGGCATCCTCCTGGAGCATGTACCCAACACTGTTGTCAAACAGTTCGAGGGACTCCTCAGGAGGACATGGTGGGGCTAGGGAAGGAGTCACTGATGACATTGAGCCGAGGGAAGAGGCCGCTGCTTTGCCAGACAAAGTACCCTGGGCATGGGTGAGAGAGGATGAGGAGGATGAGGACGGCTTGGTCATCCACTCGACCAAGTCTTCCGCATGTTGCGGCTCAACATGGCCAGCTGCCGAAAAAAAGGCCAAGCGAAAAAAAAGCCAAGCAGGTCAATTAGTTTCAGTATAAAACACACAAATAGGAGACATGAAGGGAACACAAAGACACTGAATTTCAAAAGAGCCAACTTCCCTAAACTACAAACCTTGCTAAAAGGGATAAAATATTAGGAACAAAGAATACGGAGGAGAGATGGGTTTGCTTTAAGAGCATATTAAATAAGGGCATTAGCCAATATATCCCATTGGGTAATAAATTTAAAAGAGCGAACAAACATCCTGGATGGCTTAACTCCAATGTAAAAATGCATATAAAAGCAAAGGAGAAGGCCTTCAAAAAATACAAGGTTGAGGGATCATCCACAGCATTCAGAATTTATAAAGAATGCAATAAGAAATGTAAGGGTGCAATTAGGATGGCTAAGATAGAACAGGAAAGACACATAGCGGAGGAGAGCAAAAAAAATCCCAAGAAATTCTTTAAGTATGTAAACAGTAAAAAAGGGAGGACAGACCATATTGGCCCCATAAAGAATGAGGAAGGACATCTGGTTACAAAGGATGGGGAGATGGCAAAGGTATTGAATGTATTCTTCTCCTCAGTCTTCACGAGTGAATCGGGGGGCTTCAGTAACCAAAACTGCAGTGTTTATCCTCATGACACAACACAGGAAGCACCTACATGGTTAACAGAGGACGGAATTAAAATTAGACTTGAGAAACTTAACATTAATAAATCACCGGGACCAGATGGCTTGCATCCGAGGGTACTTAGGGAACTCAGTCAGGTGATTGCCAGACCGTTGTTCCTAATTTTTACAGACAGTCTATTGACTGGAATGGTACCAGCTGATTGGAGAAAAGACAATGTAGCACCAATATTTAAAAAGGGCCCAAAAAACATCCTTGGGAATTACAGACCAGTTAGCCTAACATCAATAGTATGTAAACTCTTGGAGGGGATGATAAGGGACTATATACAAGATTTTAGTAATAAGAATGATATCATTAGCAGTAATCAGCATGGATTCATGAAGAATCGTTCTTGCGAAAACCAATCTATTAACCTTCAATGAGGAGGTGAGTTGCCATCTAGATAAAGGAAGGCCCGTAGACGTGGTGTATCTGGATTTTGCAAAAGCATTTGACACAGTTCCCCATAAACGTTTACTGTACAAAATAAGGTGCGTTGGCATGGACCATAGGGTGAGTACATGGATTGAAAACTGGCTACAATGGCGTGTTCAGAGGGTGGTGATAAATGGGGAGTACTCAGAATGGTCAGGGGTGGGTAGTGGGGTTCCCCAGGGTTCTGTGCTGGGACCAATCCTATTTAATTTGTTCATAAACGACCTGGAGGATGGGATAAACAGTTCAATCTCTGTATTTGCAGACGATACTAAGATAAGCAGGGCAATAACTTCTCCGCAGGATGTGGAAATCTTGCAAAAAGACCTGAACAAATTAATGGGGTGGGCGACTACATGGCAAATGAGGTTCAATGTAGAAAAATGTAAAATAATGCATTTGGGTGGCAAAAATATGAATGCAATCTATACCTGGGGGGAGAACCTCTGGGGGAATCTAGGATGGAAAAGGACCTGGGGGTCCTAGTGGATGATAGGCTCAGCAATGGCATGCAATGCCAAGCTGCTGCTAATAAAGCAAACAGAATAGTGGCATGCATTAAAAGGGGAATCAACTGCAGAGATAAAACGATAATTCTCCCGCTCTACAAGACTCTGGTCCGCCCGCACCTGGAGTATGCTGTCCAGTTCTGGGCACCAGTCCTCAGGAGGGACGTACTGGAAATGGAGCGAGTACAAAGAAGGGCAACAAAGCTAATAAAGGGTCTGGAGGATCTTAGTTATGAGGAAAGGTTGCGAGCACTGAACTTATTCTCTCTGGAGAAGAGACACTTGAGAGGGGATATGATTTCAATTTACAAATACTGTACTGGTGACCCCACAATAGGGATAAAACTTTTTCGCAGAAGAGAGTTTAATAAGACTCGTGGCCACTCATTACAATTAGAAGAAAAGAGATTTAACCATAAACTACGTAGAGGGTTCTTTACTGTAAGAGCGGCAAGGATGTGGAATTCCCTTCCACAGGCGGTGGTCTCAGTGGGGAGCATTGATAGCTTCAAGAAACTATTAGATAATCACCTGAATGACCGCAATATACAGGGATATGTAATGTAATACTGACACATAATCACACACATAGGTTGGACTTGGTGGACTTGTGTCTTTTTTCAACCTCACCTACTATGTAACTATGTAACTATGTAACTATGTCCCATGGCCACGTGCTGATGAGGATGCACCGTCTCCACGACCAGCACTAGACACAGAGCCTGCTTGCCCTCTCTTATTGGCTTGTGACTGTCTGCCTCTCCTTCTTGGCCTTCCAGACACACTAATGGCCTGTAGCTGCACTAAGCTGGGATATATATATATATATATATATATATATATATATATATATATATATATATATATATATATATATATATATGTGTACTGATACTGCAACTAGCAAAATCAACTGCCTGCCTGTACTATGAGAACACCACCAACCTTCTACAGGTGGCTTTAGCTGAACACTGTGAGCAGGACGCACCCCACTAACTTGTAGGTTTAGCTGAACACTGTGAGCAGGACGCACTGCACTAACTGTAAATAGTCTAGCTGCCTGACTGTGGAACTAATAGAATCAAAAGAACACCAGCAATTTTCTTCAGGTAGCTGTATTTACTGTAACAAGACAAGCCTGCCTGTCAGTAAGAAGATAACAGAAACGGATCTAGCTGAACACTGTGAGCAGGACGCACCCCACTAGCTTGTAGGTTTAGCTGAACACTGGGAGGTGGACGCACCCCACTAACTTGTAGGTTTAGCTGAACACTGTGAGCAGGACGCACCCCACTAACTTGTAGGTTTAGCAGAACACTGTGAGCAGGACGCACTGCACTAACTGTAAATAGTCTAGCTGCCTGACTGTGGTAATAATAGGATCAAAAGAACACCAGCAATTTTCTTCAGGTAGCTGTATTTACTGTAACAAGACAAGCCTGCCTGTCAGTAAGAAGATAACAGAGACGGATCTAGCTGAACACTGTGAGCAGGACGCACCCCACTAACTTGTAGGTTTTGCAGAACACTGTGAGCAGGACGCACTGCACTAAATGTAAATAGTCTAGCTGCCTGACTGTGGTACTAATAAGATCAAAAGAACACCAGTAATTTTCTTCAGGTAGCTTTATATACTGTAACAAGACAAGCCTGCCTGTCAGTAGGAAGATAACAGGAACGGATCTAGCTGAACACTGTGAGCAGGACGCACTGCACTAAATGTAAATAGTCTAGCTGCCTGACTGTGGTACTAATAGGATCAAAAGAACACCAGCATTTTTCTTCAGGTAGCTGTATTTACTGTAACAAGACAAGCCTGCCTGTCAGTAAGAAGATAACAGAAACGGATCTAGCTGAACACTGTGAGCAGGACGCACCCCACTAACTTGTAGGTTTTGCAGAACACTGTGAGCAGGACGCACTGCACTAAATGTAAATAGTCTAGCTGCCTGACTGTGGTACGAATAGGATCAAAAGAACACCAGTAATTTTCTTCAGGTAGCTTTATATACTGTAACAAGACAAGCCTGCCTGTCAGTAGGAAGATAACAGGAACGGATCTAGCTGAACACTGTGAGCAGGACGCACTGCACTAAATGTAAATAGTCTAGCTGCCTGACTGTGGTACTAATAGGATCAAAAGAACACCAGCATTTTTCTTCAGGTAGCTGTATTTACTGTAACAAGACAAGCCTGCCTGTCAGTAAGAAGATAACAGAAACGGATCTAGCTAAACACTGTGAGCAAGACGCACCCCACTAACTTGTAGGTTTTGCAGAACACTGTGAGCAGGACGCACTGCACTAAATGTAAATAGTCTAGCTGCCTGACTGTGGTACTAATAGGATCAAAAGAACACCAGTAATTTTCTTTAGGTAGCTTTATATACTGTAACAAGACAAGCCTGCCTGTCAGTAGGAAGATAACAGGAACGGATCTAGCTGAACACTGTGAGCAGGACGCACTGCACTAAATGTAAATAGTCTAGCTGCCTGACTGTGGTACTAATAGGATCAAAAGAACACCTGTAATTTTCTTCAAAATACTGTAACAAGACAAGCCTGCCTGTCAGTAAGAAGATAACAGGAACGGATCTAGCTGAACACTGTGAGCAGGATGCACTGCGCTAAATGTAAATAGTCTAGCTGCCTGACTGTGGTACTAATAGGATCAAAAGAACACCAGTAATTTTCTTCAGGTAGCTTTATATACTGTAACAAGACAAGCCTGCCTGTCAGTAGGAAGATAACAGGAACGGATCTAGCTGAACACTGTGAGCAGGACGCACTGCACTAAATGTAAATAGTCTAGAAGATAACAGGAACGGATCTAGCTAAACTGAATACAGTGTGTATATATATATATATATATATATATGCAACACCTGGGATGCATATATATACACAATACACTTTAAGTGCAGCTAACTGACTGACTGTCCTGCCTAATCTAGCTAACTCAAATGAAATGACACTGTCTCTCTCTCTCTCTAAGCACACCGGAACACACTGCACAGGGCCGCCGTGCAGGCGGCCTTATATAGTGTGGGGCGTGTACTAAATCCCCTGAGCCATAATTGGCCAAAGCATCCTTGGCTTTGGCCAATTACGGCTCTCTGTTAAGGCGGCGCTGTGATTGGCCAAGCATGCGGGTCATAGTGCATGCTTGGCCAATCATCAGCAAGCAATGCACTGCGATGCCGCAGTGAATTATGGGCCGTGACGCGCCACATGAATTTGGCGCGAACGGCCCATATCGTTCGCAATTCGGCGAACGACCGAACAGCCAATGTTCGAGTCGAACATGGGTTCGACTCGAACACGAAGCTCATCCCTACTCCCCACACTTGTATTCCCTTGATGACACTATGGGACCTAATTTTCTCCGCTAGGGGTTCCATCACTAAAGCAAAAATTAGCGGAGACAGGGGGCAGCCCTGTCTCGTGCCATTTGAAATTGTGAAGTTTTTTGAGAACAGACCTTCTGAGTATACGTAAGCAGATGGGACTGTATATAGAGCAGTGTAACGAGCCCCTGCTCGCTCGGTTCCACTCTCCCGACACTCCTCTGCGGCTATAGAATCAGATTGCAGATCGCAACATCTGATGGTTCAGTCATCCAATGCTCCGGGATTCGAACTACAGCTTTGATGTGCCGATCAAATGCAGTTGTGATAGCTCAGAACAAATACCAGGCAGGCTGTATGTAAGTTCAAACAGGAATCTCACTTTTATTGGATGCACACAAAACAATTTTATACACAGCAGTTTGAACACCCCGCCCCAACAACCACTTTCCTATTGGTCAATTGTAAAGTACACTTTAGTCTTTAATTAAGGTCCTCTTGGCCATGCAAATGAGGACTTGAAACAGGATCAGCAGGGATTGGTCCGATAGCTTGAATAGGAGGACTGATATGTGTAATGACACAGAGAAGCCCCAGGGAGTAATTAAAGTACATAAACAAACAGTCAAACACAGAACAATGCCTTCCTTCCAGACCATGGAGCTGTCGGGAGGGGGTTAGCCTTAAAACAGGGCAGCAGATCCCCCCCCACTGTGTAATAGAATCAAAGGGAAATACTTCAGTATTCCAAGCTTCATGACAATACTCCCCCCTGGAAAACAGTCCAACAGCCACAGTGGGACCCCGAACGGGTCAACTCGAGGATGTTGGAAAAGTAGTCTTAAGGTTCCAACAGTATGAATCGGTCACACTGTAATATGGCAAATACAATTTCCCAGAGTCTGTGTCTCTTGGGGGGATATGGACCTGAATCCAAAGTAACACTACCTCAAGGGTCCTCAGGCATACAGCTCACAAAGAGCACTGGTCCCCCAAATGCCAGGGCCCATGATCGGTCGGCAAGAGGCTAGCATTCAGTCCCCTCCAAAAGCCTCTGTCCTGGCTCAGTCTGCCACATTTCTCCCTTGCCGGCAGATGACTAATACAAGAGGAGACCCCAGACGGATTTACTCCGAAGT
This sequence comes from Lithobates clamitans, assembly GCA_037952925.1. Taxonomy (NCBI): domain Eukaryota; kingdom Metazoa; phylum Chordata; class Amphibia; order Anura; family Ranidae; genus Lithobates; species Lithobates clamitans. The sequence continues at coordinate 840,407 of JBBGZY010000415.1, forward strand.
TAGTCTATAGTTCTAGTCCCCTAATGCCTGTACCCACACAGTACCCCAAACAAATTGTTCCATACAGAGCATTACTTACCCATGAAAAATATAAAGGTGCTGCGCAAAATAAATTGTCCGTTCAATAATTGTAGGTAGGAGATGAGATCACCAGTGGATAGTCAAACGCCTAGGATAGATCAGAGGTGACTGAAATCCCTTCACCATATAAGGATGGCCCCTCACCTGCAATCTTCGACCTGAAACAGGTCACACAGCATGTAAACAATGTAAGCTGGAACAGGCGATAATGACTTCCCATCAAGAACTCCCACTTTTCAGCAGGCAGCAGATTCTCATTCTCTCTCTTAACTCTCAGGTCTGTATCTCAGCTTTTGAGATACAGACCTGAGAGTTAAGAGAGAGAATGAGAATCTGCTGCCTGCTGAAAAGTGGGAGTTCTTGATGGGAAGTCATTATCGCCTGTTCCAGCTTACATTGTTTACATGCTGTGTGACCTGTTTCAGGTCGAAGATTGCAGGTGAGGGGCCATCCTTATATGGTGAAGGGATTTCAGTCACCTCTGATCTATCCTAGGCGCTTGACTATCCACTGGTGATCTCATCTCCTACCTACAATTATTGAACGGACAATTTATTTTGCGCAGCACCTTTATATTTTTCATATGTTCTTTGAGGTTTTTTTGTTGAATTTGCCTTTGTGCTTGCTTGCATTTATTCTATATTGTTCATTTGTTAGCGCTGAGTTGTTTTCTATTATTTTCATTACTTACCCAGCCAACCTTTGCCCCTTTAGAGAACATGCCCGCCACTGGGGACAGGCCAGGACTAGCCCTTCTCCCTGGAGTCCTTTCAGCCGCTGGAGAGAAGACAGGATGACTGGGCTCACTCAGTCATGCTGTTGGGGATCTGGGCCGACTGCCCAGCATCCCTGGAGTATACAAGTGGGGACTAAAGTCCCATCCACTTTTAGTAGGTGAAAATCCCACAGTGCTTGCAAAGCGTGGCTGACATCCTCCTGTCTCAGTGTCGCACCATTTTCTGGGGTTGTGTCAGTGGAGACCAAAGTCCCATCCACTACCACAGGAACTCCTTCTTCTGTTAGTTGAGGGCAGAGGCCAGCAACACTCTGCCCGGTTGCCAGCCCTTCTGCTGGGGACTCCACATCCTCTGCTCTGGCTAACCGTTGGGGCAGGAGTCTGGCTTCCTCCACTCCCAAACTGTGTAACTGCCATTGGGGAGGTGAGCCGGCTGCTTCCTTTTCCATTCCCTCATCTGGATGTTGGGACGATATATCTGTGGTACTGTCTCCCAGGTGCACAGATCTTTGCTAGGGAGGAAAGACCGCTTCCTCCACCCTGGCCAACTGTTGAGGAGGGACGACGAATACCTCCTCTCCCTTCTCCCCCTGTATCCTCATCTGCTGCTGGGAAGTGACCACCTCCTTCTCACCCTGAGCCTCCGGAAGTGCCACAGATGTGGGGCAGAGGTCTTGGAACCTCTGTCCAGTGACCAGCGCTTCAGCTGGGGAAGTTCCTTGTGACTCCACAGATACTGCTGTTGGTGCTGGGCAGAGCACAGTGAAGTTTGGCCCTAATTACAGCTCTTCTTCTGCTGGAGGCTCACCAGGTTGTTCTTCCTCAGCAGAAAAGTCTATCAAATCCCCTGTCTCTGCAACTGGTGTCTGGGGATAAAGGTTCACCATTTGCTGTCCGTGGAACCCAGAAGATGCTATCAGTGCTGGGCAGAGGTTAGCAGAGCTCTGCCCTGTTGTCAGCACTTCAGCTTTGGGGATAGCGATCTCCACATTTTCCACTGCCGATTCTCTGGCATTCTGCTGGACAGGCACATTCCTCCATCCAAGATCATCCAATGCAGAAACAGGTTCATCAAGGTCAGTCAGCACTTGCTCCATCCGCCATAAGACCTCCGCGTCCATAGCTGCGGGGGCAGGTTGGCAAAGCACACTATTACTCTGCCACATTGTCGACTCTTCAGCCAGGATTTCAGAGTTGTCAACTGGTATTTCCTGATAGTCCCAGGCAAAGGGAGCCCCACCCTGCTGCTGAGCAGAGTCTAGCAGCTGTCTGTAGGCGATCTCCAGCTCCCATTCCTGAATGGCCAGAAACTCCAAATCTTCCTGTGCCCAGTGCACTTCCGAGACATTCAGTCTTCGCTCTCTGTGCTCCATTATTTCCTCCAAACGCCACTCCCGATCACTCCCAAAGTCAGGGTCCCTGGACAGCCTCCAGTACAACAATCCCAGGCCTTCGTAGTCAAAGCCTTTCGTGGGGCTGTCATCCGCTGTCCATGGGCACACCTGGGCTACATACCACTGGAGGGCTCTGTAGCTCTCGTCCAACCGCATTTCTGCCCGGATCAGCCTGCTTAACTCAGCTGTCCACTCCTGGTTCGGCTGTTCCCCCAATAACAGCATTTGCACTTCATACTGCGACCAGTACCTTACATGGATGGAGGAGAGAACTTTTCCCTGGTTTCGCTGCTCACGCTAGCGCTTCCTTCCAGAGTTCGCAGCGGATAGAATCAAACGATCCCAGCAGGACCTGCTCTGATACTGGTCCTCTATGCCAGTGTTTCTCAACCCCAGTCCTCAAGGCGCCCCAACAGGTCATGTTATCAGGCTATCCATTAATTTGCACAGGTGATTTGATCAGTTTCACTGCCTTAGTAATTACAACAGCTGTTTCATCTGAGGGAAATCCTGAAGACATGACCTGTTGGGGCGCCTTGAGGACTGGAGTTGAGAAACACTGCTCTATGCTGTATCTGCATCTCTCGCAACCTTCTTCTGAATTCCTCTTCCATTGTGGCTGGTATCTGTACCTCTCCTCTCCTGCTATCTGGACCTTGGATCCAGGTGATGGTTTTTAATGTGTTCAGGGCAAGGAAGCATGATCCCACCGGTCCCTCTCGGTTCTTAAGTAAGTCTTTCAGTGTGGCTCTCTTGCAGGCTGGTTTGGAGAGTCCCAGTAACTGGAGAGCAAATCCCACTGCTGGCACCAATGTAACGAGCCCCTGCTCACTCGGTTCCACTCTCCCGACACTCCTCTGCGGCTATAGAATCAGATTGCAGATTGCAACATCTGATGGTTCGGTCATCCAATGCTCCGGAATTTGAACTACAGTTGTGATAGCTCAGAACAAACACCAGGCAGGCTGTATGTAAGTTCAAACAGGAATCTCACTTTTATTGCACTTTTATACACAGCAGTTTGAACACCCCACCCCCAACAACCACTTTCCTATTGGTCAATTGTAAAGTACACTTTAGTCTTCAATTAAGGTCCTCTTGGCCATGCAAATGAGGACTTGAAACAGGGTCAGCAGGGATTGGTCCGATAGCTTGAATAGGAGGACTAATATGTGTAATGACACAGAGAAGCCCCAGGGGGTAATTAAAGTACATAAGCAAACAGTCAAACACCGGACAATGCCTTCCTTCCAGACTATGGAGCCGTCTGGAGGGGGTTAGCCTTAAAACAGGGCAGCAGATGCCCCCCCACTGTGTAATAGAATCAAAGGGAAATACTTCAGTATTCCAAGCTTCATGACAAGCAGTGATGGCTGAGAGTATTTCACCCTGTATGCCAAACTTTTCTAATACACTGGATAGATACCCCAGTGGACCCTGTCGAAGGCCTTCTCTGTGTCCAATGTTAACAGCAGAGAAGGCCTTCGAGAAGACTCCGCCTGATGCATGAGATTTATGATTTGTTTAGTGGTATCAGGGGCTTGGCGGCCTGGTACAAATCCCACCTGATCTGGTTTGACAAGAGTAGGTAGGTAGGCTTGGAGTCTAGTGGAGATGAGTTTTGCATATATCTTTAAGTCGACATTGTTGAGAGATAAAGGCCTGAAGTTTTTTACATACGCAGAGTCTTTCCCCGGTTTTGGTATAGTGATGATATTTGCAGTCAACATTTCTACCGGGAAGGAAGCTCTGGCCACAGCGGCGTTGCACACCACCTCCATATGTTTAGTTAGGGTGTGGTGGAACAATTGATAGTATTCGGAGGAAAATCCGTCGGGCCCGGGTGCTTTATCATGTGGGAGTGATTGAATAGCTTTTAAGATCTCTTTTTGTGTAAAGGGTTGGTTAAGAAGTGTTCTGTCCTCTGAGGAAAGGGAGGGCAGTTTGATTGACTTTAGGAATTTTTCTATTGTTTCTGAAGTAGGTTGTGGGGTACCTTCCTGGTGTTGGAGATTATATAGGGAGCTATAGTATATGCCAAAAGCATCTGCCATTTCCTGTGGGTTCAGTAGTTTTTTTTTTTTTAAATTCTTTATTTGTTATTTTATATAAATATAACAAAACAATCCCCGTGGGGTAAAGTCGTTAGACAAAAACCGCTGTAGCATTTATAAACAAAAAACAATATCCCCTCTTACCTCCCAACCCATCTAAACCCTACCAAAACCCCCCCCATCCCCCCCCCCCTTCGGACTGTGCTAGTTCAACGGAGTATAAATCCATATTCCTTCACTTATGTTAGATCTGCAATCTCCTTCAGATAATCCCAAGTCCCTTTGAACTTGGTCCAGGCGGCCCATCTCCCTGCTTGCTCTTCTTCTTTAGGTTCAATTTCTCCCTTGTCTAACTGTTCGATGTTTTATATACCATTGAGACTAATCAACCAATCTCGAGTACAAGGCCTCGAGACATTCATCCAGTTCAAAGATATCTGTCTCTTGGCTTCATCCAACAGAATAGGGACTAGGGAAGATTTATAGTTTTTTACCGAGTCCGAAGTCCTGTGGAGAAGACAAACCCATGGGTCCTCATCTATTGTTATTCCAGTAATGACTTTTATTAACCTTAGTACTTTTCCCCAGAAGGTTTTTATAACGGGACACTCCCACCAGATATGGGCCATTGTTCCTAAAACTGGGCAGCCTCTCCAGCAGGTGTTTGGTTTAGTCCTGTCCATCTTACTGACCCTATCTGGGGTTGCGTACCATCTCGCTAGGCATTTAAAGTGGCTTTCTGTTCTTCTGGTGTCTGTTGCTACATAGTGGGCCATCTTCAGGATCTTTTCTATCCCCACTTCGCTGCATTGAGACCCCAGTTCCAGTTCCCACTTTTTAATATAGGGGGGAGTCACCAATTCCTCCTCAGTTCCCAAGATCTTATAAATTTGTGTTATTGCCCTTCCTGTCTGTTCCTTTATACAAAGCTGCTCAAAAGGTCTAAGATCTTCCATACTCCTAAGGGGCTTGGGAAGTTTCTCTATGAAATGGGAGAGTTGAAGAAACCTCCATCTGTTCATTACCCAAAGGTTAGATTCTGTACTTAGTTCTGAAAATGTGCGAATTTGCCCCTTGTGTAAGAAGTGTTTCAATTGGACCGTGTCACCCTTCAGCCAGTTTCCTCCTACCTCCCTCCTCCCTGGCTCAAAGAAAATATTATCTTTCATGTGTATCAGTGGTGAGTTATATGACCATTTATTTTTACAGTGTATCCTATCCCAATGTTTAAATGTGTTTTGCGTTAATTGTGATGTGTGAGTGCTCAGTGTTCTAAATTTTGGGGGATTCCAAAGTGCCTGTCCTAAGTTTGTGTTACTCAAAAAGTGTTCAATGTGAACCCAACGTTTGTCTGTGTCTTTTTTATTCCATTCCGTGATCCTAGATAGCACTACTGCGCTGTAGTATCTGTTAAAATCCGGTAAAGCAATTCCCCCTTTTTTCTTCCCCCTGCTAAGAACTGAGTAGGCAATACGTGGTTTTTTACCCCCCCAAACTACCCCACTTATTAGCCTCCTAAGGGCCTTCAGAAAATACCCGGGTAGAGGGATGGGCAGCATTTGAAATTTAAACAGGATCTTGGGTGTTAAGCTCATTTTTATCGCATTGACTCGCCCAAACCACGAAAGGGGTCTAGTCTGGAGTCTTCTCGCTTCTCGTCTGGTATCGTCAAGCATAGGTAAAAATTTTTTTACAAATATTCTATTGAAGGAATTGGCAAGTTTTATCCCCAGATAATCCATCTCCTCTTTCCATGGGAAAGGGAAAACTGCAGCCAAATGGCTTTCTTCTTGTTTGCTTATGTTTATGTTTAGACATTCGGATTTACTGGAATTGATTTTGAAATTCGAAACTTCTCCGTATTTTTTAATAATGTGGAGTAAGTTAGGAAGCGTTATTCTAGGGTTGGTAACGAAGAACACAATATCATCAGCAAAAGCCGCTAATTTGTGCTCCTCTGTTCCAACCCTTACTCCTCCACAATCCACATTTTTGTGGATGGTAGACAGCAGCGGTTCAAGGGTCAGGACGAACAAGAGAGGGGACAGGGGGCAGCCCTGCCTTGTTCCATTGAACATCCTGAATGGCTTGGAAGTAGTCCCATTTACTCTCACCGTCCCTGCCGGGTTACTATATAAAGCCCTGACCCAGGAGATGAACCTCTGGCCAAACCCTAGGGTCTCTAGAGTGTTTAACATGAACCCCCAGTCTACCCTGTCAAAAGCTTTTTCAGCATCAATTGACAGGAATAGAACTGGGGGTCCGCCTTGTTTACATACTTCTGAAAGGAGCACCGCCCTAACCCCATTATCCCTACACTGTCTCCCTTTGACAAATCCTGCCTGGTCCGGGTGCACGAGGTCTATCATTTTTTCTTTAAGCCTATTTGCTAAAACTTTTGCGTAGAGCTTGACATCTGCATTCAGAAGGGAGATTGGTCTATAACTGGAACACAACCTGACGTCCTTCCTTTCCTTCTGAATAAGTGTAATTGTAGCTGTCAGGGCCTCTATAGTCAGTTCATCTCCTGTTCCAAGGCCATTCCAAAAGTGGCAAAGCCTCGGGACCAGGATATGCCTCATCTTCTTGAGGTAAAGAGAGGTGAAACCGTCCGGGCCCGGACTTTTCCCCTTCGGAGACTCCCTTAATGCTGCCAAGATTTCTTCCTCTACAAAGGGTCTATCCAGCAGTTCCCTATCTTCTGCTGACAGGCCCCCTAGTCCCGCCTCTTTCAAGAACTCCTTGCTCCTGTCCGAACGAGATAAGTCTTCTACTCCCCGTTGCCCCAAAGAGTATAGATCCCTGTAATACTTTTGAAATTCGTCTGCTATGGCATTATTCGTCACTCTTACTTCCCCTTCTTTGCTAAGTATTTTCTCCACAAAGTTCCTGCTTTTCTTTTTCCTAAGTATCCTGGCCAAGTGTTTACTGGGCTTGTTGGCCCAGAAGTAGTTGTTCCTGGTTATAGCGTTTATAGCTCTCTTGGCTTCTAGGTCCATCGTGTCTCTTAACTCCTCCCTCTTGGCAACTAGTGCATGGTAGCTGTCTAGATCCCGGCCCTTCGCTTTTTTATGTGATTGCTCCAAGGTAAAGATTTCCTCTATCAATTTACTTCTGGCTTCTCTTTTCTTTTTTTTCAGACCTGCACCTATTGAGATTAGGATACCCCTTATGTAGGCTTTGTGTGAGTCCCAGAGTAAGGCTGGTGACACATCCCCCGTGTCATTTGCTTTAAAAAAAAAGTCCGCCTCTTCTTGAAGTCTCTCTATAATTTCGGGCTCTCTCAATAGATCCTCGTTCAGTTTCCATGAATAGGGGCGCCCTTGCCCGTCTGGTATTCTAATCTGCATAGCGATCGGGGAGTTGTCTGATAGGGTCGTTACTTCTATTTTTGTTTCCTTGATCCAATCTAACAGGCTATGATCAATAAGGAAATAGTCCAGCCTGGAGTAGGTCCCGTGCACAGGGGAGAAGAACGTGTAGTCTCTCTCTTTAGGATGCTGAAGCCTCCAGACATCCATTAACTGACATTGGTGTAGCTTGTGCCTAATGACCCTGAGTGACACCTTCCCTGTCCCCTGCGCACGGGACGTACCATCCAATTCCGGTTCCAGACAAAAGTTTAAGTCCCCTCCCAAGATCACCACGCCCTCTCCGAACTCAGACAGTTTTTTCAAAATCTGACCCAGAAAGACCGTCGGTTTCTTATTGGGGCAGTAGACATTTACTAGGGTGACCAGTTTAGGACCTAAATTGCCTTTTAGAAAGATAAAGCGGCCATCCGGATCTACCAATCTTTCTTTTAGGGAGAAGTTTGTATTCTTTGAAAGCCCAATGGCGACTCCCCTCGACCCCCTATCTGGGGAGTCCCCATAGAACCATTGAGGGAACCTAGTTGAGAAGAGCCTAATTCTAGTGTCGAGAGTCAGGTGAGTCTCTTGTAGAAAGATTACATCTCCCCTTAATCGATCTAGCTCTTTTAAAATTTTATGTCTTTTACGGGGCGAGTTTAGGCCTTTCACGTTATATGAGATGAATTTAAGTTCCAGCATAACTGGGGATTGGCTCATCTATAAAGTCCTCCCATAATCCTAGCACGTCCTGCGAAACCCTCCCCGTTCCCCCCCCTCCTCCCACCCACCCCATACCCTCTCCCCCTCCCCCACCCAATGCCCCCCCCCTTCCCCCCCCCCCCGTGGTGAAATTAACACCCTGAGTCCCCCAGGTTGGAACTTCTCTCGTTCCAATCTTCAGAACTCCCTCCTCAGGGTGAAGCTCCAACGAGAGCTCTAGCGTTTACACTCCCTCCCGATATAGGGGAGAGTGTAAGAGGTATCTTGTCTCCTTAATATGGTAGAACCGCCCCTGAACCCCCCCAGAAACCTCCCCCCCACACCCCCCAAGAACGACAAGTCACAACACCACCCCAACAACCCCCGGACTCCCATTTTAGCTTAAGGCACAAGGCACTCCCCCTGCTGCATACCAGGCGGGAGAGGGGAAGGGACAGGAGAAGGGAGAGGGGGGGGGGTCAGGGCGACCGGGAGAGAAAAAAAAAAAAAAAAACTCCCCCCTCCACCATCCCGCACCCCCCCCCCCTGCCCCCCACCCACAGGTCAAAACATTCTAGTATCTTAGTCCTCTGAGTCTCTCAATCTGATTTAACCTGAGACATATCTGGGATGGGGATACCCAGACTGTCACAGAAGTCCCGTGTTTCCTCCATATATCTCATCCTGCTTGATCTCCCGTCTTTTAAGACAACCAGGGATGTTGGGAACCCCCAGCTGTATTTGAGATTTGCTTTCCTTAACTGTTCCAGGATTGGTCTCATCTGTCTTCTACGGGCAAGTGTTCCTGCAGAGAGGTCGGAAAATATCTGTAGCTCCTTATCTTCAAACATTATGGGGGGGGCTCCCTTTAAGATCTTCCATATTTTCTCCTTATCTTCATATTGGTGGAATTTAACTATCACATCTCTAGGAGTGTCCTGTTTTACATGTGTAGGCCTTCTTACTCTGTGTACCCGGTCTATCAAGAGGGGCTCTTCTATTCGCTTTCCCATTATAGGGTTAAAGATTTTTTTCATCCTTTCCCCTAAATCCTCGCCCTGTTGCTCTGGGATTGACCTGATGCGTAGGTTTTGTCGCCGACTTTGATTCTCCTGGTTCTCCAATCGAAATATCATGTTGCGGTTTTCAATTCGCAATTTGTTAACTTGATCTTTTAATTCGGTAATTTCCTTGGTGTGGCGCTCAGCGACCTCCTCCACCTCCTCCACCCGATGCAGGAGATGACCCATGTCTGCTCGGACATTAGCTATTTCAGATTTTATCACACTTTCTAACTTGGTAAACATTTCTATGAGATCTGTTTTACTTGGTACGAGCGCCATTATCCTTTGTTCTTCCGTCGAGCTCCAGGCAGAAGCCCCCTCCGTATCCAATTCTTCGCGGACTTTGTCCCCCTGGCCCCCTTTTTGCTTCTGTTGCTCTTTCTTTTTTTCCTATGACCCTGTTTGTTTTGTCTCCATACTAGGGCTTTTGGCGCTCGCTTCTTTTAAATATTTTTGGATGGAGCTGGTGTTGAGGCTGTCTCTGGTACTCTGAGATTCAGTTGTTCGCGTTGAGCGGCCTTTCATGCTTTTTCCTCCTGCTGCCGTTTACAGCTACCCCTTAATCGGGTCTATTAGCCCTGGGCCTAATGTCCGCCCAAAGGGCTGAAATTGTCCTGTAAATATCCTCACTATATGGGTGGGTGCTGGGGCGGTCCAGGAGTGGTGTTCAGAAGAGGGGGAGAGGGGAGTAAAAAAAAAGGGGGGGGGGTAATACACCCCACCGCCCCGTGTCGTTCACAAAGCTCAGAGTTCCAAACAACTGACCAGTCTACAGTCCAGGGAGAGGTGGTACCACTCACAGCTGGCTATGGTACGATTCACAGGGGAGGTTATTATATATGGAGAATTTAGTTGCTCCTCTGCTTTGGCTGCTGTGCTTTTTACATTCCCCTTTTCTTTCCTGACTGCCTCCTTCCTCTCCCCCTTGTCCCCGCTTCCTCCAGGCCTCCCCCTCTCCAAAAAAAAAAAAGATAGCCTGTGGGGGTTTTATTCGCACCAAAAAAGTCAAATGAGGAAAGGTAGGATTGAAGAGCAGGTTCTTGGCCCACTTTTTACCACCCCGGGAAAATAGTTATCTGTACCCAGCCTTGTTGAAAAAAATCAGACATCCTCTAATTTTCCTCTAATTCATACTGATACTCTGTTCTTATATTAATGCGAGAAAAACACAGTTCATTTGTCAGGCAGTTGTCAAATATCAAGCTGCTAATGCTGGATTTAAGAGACCGGGGTTATATTGTTAGTTTTTCAGCATTTCAGTCATTGTTTCTTTAGTCCACAGTTTTCCATGTGGCTAGGGGTTCAATCAACGTTGTTTCCCTACCGTACCAATTGTAAGTCACGGGGACCCGTCCTGAATTAGGCTCCCAGCCTCTGAGTCTTTTCAAGGTGTCGATCTCTAAGAAGATCCTCTGCCAGGAATGCTGCTTGGAATGCTGCTTGTGTGTGTGCAGCCTAGGCTCTGCTCCTCAGCATGGACGGGAGGATGGCCCGTGAATGGCGTCTTCCTCCATCTCCTCAGCGGAGGGGGGGGGCAGGGGGAGGGGGGGGGGACGGGAGGCGAGGCGGAACAGCCCAGGAAGCGGCCACTGTGCCTAGCCCGGACCGTGTCTCAGCCGTCTCTCACACGGCGAAGCATCCGGGCACCCTGTCACTGCACCTCCGCCAGAGCTGACGCTGGGCTCCTCCCTCGTGCGGACGTCACACGCCCATCCCCGATCGAGGGTTCAGTAGTTTTTGACCTGTTGTTGGGTGGAATATGTGGGATAATTTTTGTTTTGCTGTTTTATCGTTAATTTGGCCTGCAAGCAATTTGCCCGCTTTGTTGCTGTGAAGATATAAGTTAGCTTTTGATGCTCTTAGTTGTTTAAGGTGTTGATTCGTTAAAATTGCTCTAAGGTCAAGTCTCGTCTGGGTGAGTTTCGCCAATGTGTGTGTAAGAGGATTTTCTTTGTGGGATTGTTCTAAATGTTTTATGGAGGCAAGTGTATCATTTAGCTGCTGTGTCCTAAGCTTCCTAGCGATGGAGCTCTGCTTCATCATGACACCACGTATATAGGCCTTATGTGAATTCCACAGCGTGAAGGGGTCTGCCGTGGACGGAGTGTTTATTTAAAAAAATTCTTGTAATGCTTTATGTATTTGATGCTTGTGCTCAGGACGGGCCATCAGCACTGCATCATTACGCCATCTGTTCACTCTCGTCCCCAGCTTCCCCCCCTAGTGAAATGGACACAGGCACGTGGTCTGACCACGTAATGTTACCAATTTCCGACTCTTGGACATCCTGTAAAAGAAATTTGTCTGTTAAGAAAAAGTCAATACGGGTGTAAATTTTATGGGCGTGAGAGAAAAAAGTAAAATCTTTTTCCGTGGTGTGTTGGCAGCGCTGTACATCAAATAGAGTAGAGGAATCTAGAAAGTTTGTCAGGGTTGCTCTGTGGGAGCAATTCGGTGAGGAACTTGACGTGTCCATTTTGTGGTCTGTTGTTATGTTAAAGTCCCCGCACATAATTATGTGTCCTTGACAAAGGGGATGAATCTTTTTCCATATCTTATTTAGTGCAGAAATTGGTCTAACACTGGGTAAGTATTAAGAAAAAGTCAATACGGGTGTAAATTTTATGGGCGTGAGAGAAAAAAGTAAAATCTTTTTCCGTGGTGTGTTGGCAGCGCTGTACATCAAATAGAGTAGAGGAATCTAGAAAGTTTGTCAGGGTTGCTCTGTGGGAGCAATTCGGTGAGGAACTTGACGTGTCCATTTTGTGGTCTGTTGTTATGTTAAAGTCCCCGCACATAATTATGTGTCCTTGACAAAGGGGATGAATCTTTTTCCATATCTTATTTAGTGCAGAAATTGGTCTAACATTGGGTAAGTAAACGTTGGTGATAGAGTAAAGAACGTTGTTTATCTGGCCCACAAGAGCTAGATACTGTCCCAGAGAGTCCACTACCAGGGAGATCAGGGTGAATGCAACTGAGTCCTTTATAGCAATAAGAACCCCTCTTTTTTTGAGGGAGCGTTGGCTTGATATACATGGGGAAATTTTTTATGCTTGAACGTAGGAGGTTTGTGTGATGCAAAGTATGTTTCCTGTAGGCAAAATATGTCACAATTTAGCCGCTGTGCCTCTTTCCAGGCCATATGCCGTTTAGTTGGGCTGTTCAGGCCTTTAACGTTCAGTGAGGAGATTTTAAACTGCATCTTGTAGGTAATAGACTTCTTATTCTATAGGAAAGAGCTTGGAGAAGGTATCTGTCTAGATTGTATTAAGTACTTTGAAGGGGTAGCAAATGTCCAGATTAATGATTCAAATCTTGAAATGTAGCAGGGGAGTGGGTAGTGACCGTGTGCTGGAGTCAGGCAATTGGGTAAATTTCAACCAGTTAGTGAGGGGATGGATAACTAAGGAGGAGGGAACAGGATCGACTATTCCCTCGGGAACAGATATTCGGATATAGAGGCAAAAACAAAAAAAGAGTATGGTTCTAGCCAGAACCTGAGCGGGTTATAATCCTCAACTTTCAGGGGGATAACTGCAAGTAAAAGTTAATAATTAACTTGTGCATTATACTAGCTCGCCGGAGCTAAGTTTGCTTGGTCCTAGTTTAGCTCATCCAGGCCCTTGTTTAGTGGAAGGGGCTCTGCGGTGAGAAGAATTGGTGTGCGGTGAATTCGATCCGTCTGTGGTAGCAATATCTGGGTCTAGAATTTGCCACTCTCGCAATAGGCGAATGCCCTCTTTCAGCGAAGTAATCGTGTAAGATCGATCATCCTTTGTGACAAGGAGTTTCGCCGTGTACCTCCCTCCATTGGTAGGAGATGTTGTGATTCCTCAGAGGTATTGTTATGGTTGCTAGTTGTCTGGGTTGCTGCGAGGTGTGCGCAGACAGCTCAATGAACAACAAGAGCGTCTGCAAGTGTTCAGGTAATTGATCAGCATATCTGAAAGCCGCCATTAATGTTTCTTTGGTGACAAAAAATGAATGCGAGCTATGGTATCCCTGGGCAGATGAGCAGGGATGTGTTTAGGTTTTGGTAAACTGTGTATGCGATCAATCAGTAAATCTTCTAGGGGGAGGTCAGGTAGTGCAGCCTTCATCACGTCTGTAAAGAAAGACATCAGGTCAGGATTTTTAATCGCTTCAGGGATTCCTCGGATTTTAACATTGTTGCGTCTGGAGCGATACTCCAGGTCTGCGATTTTTTTATTTCATCCTAGTGATTTCATCCTCATGTGTGTTGTGAGCATCTATCAGCTCATTAAAAGTAGAGGCAAAGTCGCCATTTTGTGTTCAACATGCGTTACCCTTTCCCCAATCTCACTCACCTCTGATTTGAATTGCTGAGCTAGTGACATAATGTCTGCATGAAGTGTGCTCCTCAGAGACATCAACATGTCTTTTAATGTAGTATCTAGTACTGGTTGGTTTGCAGTGGGGAATTCAGCAATAGAGTCCTGCAGTTCTCTTGTATCATCTAGGGAGCCTGTCATGTCACTCACCTCCAATGCAGGATCTGGTGTTTCCTGATGCTTGTACGTGCCACAACACTGCAACCCCTCACAGATACTCTAGTTGAGCATAGGAATGAGCCCTGCTGCAAAATATTACAACAAAAATTGTAATTACATGCCCCATGTTAAACAGGGGCAGAAAAATTGGGCTTTAGGCACTGGTGGTGCATAGAACCAAAAATGTTCTTAGAAGCTCTCAACATGAAAATAGAGGAGGAATAGGATAGTCACTCAACATAACAGGATAGTCACTCAGCATCAGCATAGGCAGTCTTCAAGGGATCTCACATTCATAAAAAAATTAATCGGTTACATCAGTATCAGGTGCTTGGTAGCTGGTGATCCAAGACTGATTAATTTTTATGAAGGTGAGCCGATCTGTGGACAGGCGCACTCTGTGATCATTTACAAAGCCTCCAGCAGCACTGAATGTGCATTCAGATAGAACGCTGGATGCAGGACAGGCCAGTAGCTCAATTGCATACTGTGCAAGCTCTGGCCAGTGATCCATCCTTAAGACCCAGTAACCCAGTGGATTTTTGGTTGGAAAGGTCCCCAAATCTGATCTTGCCCCAAGGTATTCCTGCACCATGTAAATCAGACGCTGGCGATGGTTGCTGGAACCGAACAGACCTTGGGGCTGCGGTGTAAAAAATTGTCTGAATGCATCGGTCATATGGCCATCTTCTCCACTCTGTCATTGTCTCCTTCTGTGACTGACCAAAGCCTCAGCAACATGTTGCCCAGGAGGACAAGGAAATTGTAACCTCCCAGGCTCTGGAAATGCATTGCACAAACCTTTCTGCAATGCCTCCTGAAGATATTTCATCCTCTGCTCCCTCTGCGAAGGCTGGATAAGTTCTGCAACCTTACCCTTGTAAAGTGGATCAAGAAGGGTTGCCAGGCAAGACTGATCTCTCTCCTTGATACCATGAATCCTAGGGTCCTTTTGCAGGATCAGGGAGGCCATGCAGCATAGGTTTGCTGAGGCATTCGGTCCGGAGTCCTCTGGGTCAATAAGGACGACATGATCCACAGCCACCTCCTCCCAGCTACGTACAAGTCCATGGGTTTCTGGGGACTGAAAACGATCCCTTGAAGACTGCTGTTGATGCTGAGTGCTAGGCTCCACCTCCATGCTGACACAATCCTCCTTCTCCTCCTCCTCCTCCTCTTCCTGTGTGATAGGCGGGACTTCAGGAATACTGTCTGGATAAAGGGGGCATTGAGAGGTAAGGAAGTCCTCCTCTTCCTCCCTTTGTTCTACCTCAAGTGTCCTGTGCATTATTCCACACAGCCTGTGCTCCAACAGGAAGACAAGAGGGACAGTATCACTGATGCATGCAATGTCACTGCTCACCATCCTCGTGGCCTTCTCAAATGGTGACAGGAAAGTGCAAGCTCCCCTGACCCTGTCCTGGTGCCATAATCGCACAGGTACTCATTGATGGCCCTCTGCTGTGTGCAGCTGCTGCAGCATTGCCAACATTGAGTTCCACCTGGTGGGCATGTCACAGATGAGGCGGTTCTTGGGCAGGTTGCATTCCTTTTGAAGGTCAGCCAGCCGAGCACTGGCACTATATGAATGCCCACAGACTTTCCTGGCCTGCCTCAGGATATCCTGTAAGCCTGGGTACCTGCACAATAACCACTGCACCACCAAATTAAGGATGTAAGCCAAACAGGGAACATGGGTCAAGTGTTCCTGTCGGAGGGCGGAGAGGAGGTTGGTGCCATTGTTGCAAACAAACATTCCTGGCTGAAGCTGGCTGAAGCTGGCGTGGCGTCAACCACCTCTGAACCTGCCCCTGCAGAGCTGCCAGAATCTCTGCCTCGCGTGGCTCCTGTCCCCTAAGCAGACCAAATTAAGCACTGCATGGCATCTTTTTGCCTGAGTGCTTGCGTAGCCCCTAGAACGCCTACGGAGCACCGCTGGTTCCAAGGACAAATCTTTACAGGAAGAGGCCATAGAGGAAGAAGAAGAGGAGGGGGTGGAGGAGAGAGGTGCGGCGGAATCACCACTACCAGCTTTTTGGAGGCATGGTGGCGGAACAAGCCTCAACATTACTGCACCCTGTCCTGCATCCTTCCCAGCTGCCAGCAGAGTTACCCAGTGCGCCCTGAAAGAAAGGTAACGTCCCTGTCCATGCCTGCTGGACCATGAGTCAGCGGTAATATGCACCTTACCGCTGACCGCCCTGTCCAACGAGGCCAAGACATCGCATTCCACATGCCGGTAATGGTGGAATGGCCTTCTGAGGAAAAAATGGCGTTTTGGGAACCTGCCACTGAGGTACCGCATTTTCCACAAATTCTCAAAAGGGGGCAGAGTCTACCAGCTGAAAAGGCAGCAGTTGGAGTGCTAACAATTTAGCCAAACTAGCATTCAGCCGCTGAACATGTGGATGGCTGGGACAGAATTTCTTTCAATGGTTTAGCAACTGGGGTAGGGAAATTTGCCTGCTACAAATTTAGGTGTACCGCTAGCAGATTGCCCGCAAGTGCTTGGGACACCTAATTCTACACCTTCATTCCTCTCAGTGCAGGTCTCTGAGAAGACTGAAGGTATAGTGAGGTTGGAGATCCCAGCTGATGAGGAGCAAGGAGAGGTCCGCCTTGTTCTTTGGTGTGGGTCTTTTAAGTACTGTTGCCAATGGACTGCATGGGAGCTCGAAATATGTCTGGTCAAGCATGTGGTGCCCAAGCGGCTGCTGTTTTGGCCACGCTTGATATGCTTCAGTTATATGTTGCAAACAGCAACGGTGCGATCTGCTGCACACGTCTCAAAAAAGGCCCACACCAAAGAACTTTTGAAAAAAACCTGTGGAGTCAGCAGCGCCCTGCACATGCAGAGCTCTGCAGTGTGTTGCAGTCAGTTGACTGTCCTTAAGCTGGCCTCTGGAGGGCATCCTGCCTCGTGGGAGATGTGCCTTCTCCTCCTCCTCTCTTTTATCAGGCACCCATGTAGAGTCAGTGACCTCATCATCCCCTCCCTCCTTGCCACTGGAGAAAACCTGGCAGTATGCTGCAGCTGGGGGAACATGACTGCCAGTTTCTTGTCCTTCCTGGGCACCCCCTCTCTCTGGGCTCACATTACTGCCTTCATCCTCAACCTGGGTACCATCATCAGAGCTTTCAAAACTCTGCGCAAACTCCTGCAGCATGTACCCGACACTGAGGTCGAACAGTTCGTTAACTGTTAAAAATAGGCTTGGCTAGAGTATATATATATATATATATTGGAGACTGTATGTATATATTTAATGCACTGCAGATTACTGAATCACTTGCCTGCCTGAAAGTGTATTTGAAAACGTACACCAGCAATGGCCCTGAGTCAGATATAGTCTTGGCTAGACTGGAATGCAGTGGATATATATATGTTGGAGACTGTATATATATTTAATGCACTGCAGATCACTGAATCACTTGCCTGCCTGCCTGAAAGTGTATTTGAAAATGTACACCAGCAATTGCCTGCAGTCAGATAGAGGTTGAGTGAAGAGAACGCTACTGGATAGAGGAGGGCTTTGGCGCCCTACCTTTGAGAAAGCACTGCTCCAACTGTGATCTCTGAAGCGTCGACCTCCAAGGCGAATGGTAGAACAGGATTAGGATGTTTCAGAATGGTAGCTGATGTGAACAGTTCCATAAGTTTTTCAAAGGCCGACTGGGCCTTAAGAGTCCAAGAGAATCAGGTTCCCTGCCTGGTCAGCTCAATAATTGGAGCAATTATAACAGAAAAACCTCTGATGAACTTCCGGTAAATATTAGAGAAGCCAATAAAGCGCTGCACGCCTGTTTTATCCACTGGAGCAGGCCAGTCCAGAATAGCAGATACCTTTTGGGGATCCATCTTGATGCCCTCCACTGAGATGACTAAGCCCAAGATTTGGATGCACTGGCGTTTTGCATAAAGCCCGTGTTGCCTGAGCCGGGTTAGAACATTCCGGGTGTGTCTGCGGTGGTCGGTTAATGAAGAGGAGAAGATCAAAATATCATTAAGGTACACTATTACATACAAGTCCAGGTAGTCACGGAAAATGTCGTTGACAAAATGTTGAAAGGTTGCGGGGGCGTTGCATAAACCAAAGGGCATGACAAGGTACTCGAAGTGCCCAAATCGAGTACGGAAGGCTGTCTTCCATTCGTCCCCTTTTCTGATACGGATTAAGTTGTAAGCTCCACGGAGGTCTAGTTTTGTGAAGATGACTGCGGTTCCTAACCTTTGGAAAAGTTCAGGTACTAGAGGCAAGGGATAGCGATTTTTAATAGTAATTTTGTTCAACTCCCAATAGTCGATGCAGGGATGTAGTCAAAGGTCTTTCTTTTCAACAAAGAAGATGCCAGCACCAGCTGGGGAGGTGGAAGAACGAATGAACCCCTTTTCCAAATTTATATCTATGTATGCCTTTAGTGTGTCTAACTCCTGCTCAGTTAGTTGGAAGATTCTCCCAAAAGGAACCTCAGTACCGGGTAACAGTTCTATTGGGCAGTCATAAGGCCTGTGAGGGGGCAGAGTTTCTGCTTCTTTTTTACTGAACATGCCCAGAAAGTCCAGATAGGGTTCAGGAATGGACTGACGTTGCTCCGGATCTGCGTCCAAGCAAAGGAGTTGGGAGGTCACTTCAGAAGGTCGGTGTAGACAGTGCTGTTGGCAATACTCAGAGAGGAATTTAACTTCTCCTGTGGCCCAGTTAATGCTGGGATTATGGGCTTGCAGCAAGGGCATCCCCAGGATGATAGGGAAGAGAGGAGAAGAGATGTCATCCAGACAAAGATGATGGGTGCCCATGGTGGTCAGCAAAGGGATGGTCTCCTGTGTGACCGGACCAGAACTAAGGGTGGAGCCATCCGCCAGGTGAACAGCAAGCCCCTGGGCCATAGGTTGAAGCGGGATACAGTGGTTGGCAGCGAAGGTCAAGTCGACAAAGCAGCTGCATGCACCGGAATCAATGATGACTGACACTGGAATATTCCCTCCTGGAAGCTGCAGAGTGATGGAAAGAGCAAGATGAGAACCAGGTTTAGGCAAAACAGATGCACACATTGAGGAGGTGGGAAGGCACTTACGCATCTTGTTGGGGCAAGCCCTCACATAATGCCCGGATTCACCGCAGTATAGGCACAGTTTGTGGGTTCGTCTGCGCAGCTTTTCCTCAGGAGTAAGCGTGGGTCGGAGTAAACCAAGCTGCATGGATTCGGGAGCTTCTGGAGCTGGAGCAGAAGAAGTGAGAGGAAACTGGCCGACAGGACTGGGAACCTTTGGTAACATCCAAGTGGGGCGGAAATGACTGGTAGACCTCTCCGACCGACACTCTCTTAGGTGACGGTCAATCTGGATGGAGAGATTGATGAGCTCTTCCAAGGACTGAGGTATCCCAGCTTCATCTCTTGTTACCTCAAGGGTTTACTCCATAAAAGATTTCATTACATATGGGACCGTGGGGGTGATATACCTTCTTATTTGCACATGTGGGTTTCAGTACATTGGGAGGACCACGTGTGCATTAAAAATTCGGATTAATGAACACTTATCCAACATACACAGGTGGTTTGTTGGACATAGTGTCGCTTGGCATTTTCGCCAGTTTCACAACCAAGATACATCGCAGCTGAAAGTTATGGCCATTGAAAAATTTACCCCACATTGGAGCGGCAGTGATTTAAAACGCCATATCTCACGCCGCGAAACCCGCTGGATATTTGATATGCAGTGTTATAGTCCATGGGGCCTCAATATAGAATGGGATATAAACTGTTATATTGATAATAGCTAGTAAGGTTGGTACCTTATACACGTGCATAGTTATATGAACTTTTTTCCTTTGAATTAGTTTGGCTTCTTTTCCTTCTAGTGATTCTCTAAATCCTTCCCTCCAAGGATTAATTTTTTTTTCCCTTTATGATATCGCTTACATAAGCTTTCTGCACATGCAAGATTTTAATGTTTAAGTGTATTTGCATTTCATTGGTGAAGTCTGGAACATCCTTGCTTGCCCACAATGTTCCCTTATTTGAATGATGGGGGGAGTTGGCAGGGGAGGATGATTTAATGCGGTATTTCAGGGATGGGTTTCCAGTGGTGCTGCTTCCACTGTAGGGGTCGATATTGGCCGATATTGGCCGATATTGGCCATCCCTGAAATATATTTTACATGTAGTTGTAAACTTATGATATTTTAATTTAATTGTTGTAGAATTTACTATAAGAGTCATATGATATGAACAGTTCTTGTTTTTATAATATATAATTTTCTATGTTTACATTTATTTTTATACATGGTTACACTGTGAACTGATTGAGATGCCTATATAGTGTGCTGAGTGATGTCTGGCTCCAGCCTCCTCTCCCAGTCGAAGCCTCTTACGGGAAAACTCTGCGTCGGACGGAGCCACGGACCTGATGTCACCACACATCAGCTGGCTAGCTTCACCGCGGCTGAGCTGTCTGTTTCGTTGGAACTTTCTGTTTTACTCTTGATGTCAGCCATCCATCATTTTTAAATAAAGAATTTTTAAGTACTACACCATGAAGGATCCTCTGTCTATTTAATCTCTCCCTACATGTAATGAGCGATCTCAGAGGCACAGGTCATACGGTAATCCCAGTGCTCGGGAAGGACTAAAGGTGAATTCCAAGCCCGCAAGTACAATCAGCTGTTCCTGCCTGCTGAATCAGCTGTTCCCGCCTGCCGGATCCGATATTTGAGAGCTCGTAAGACCCCCGTGATAGGGGTCTACCACATCTGGTAAGCACCCCCCTCTCTTTTCCGCTGTTTGGTCTGTGCAAACACCAGGGGAGATGGAATGTTACTAGATGAAGCAAGGACCTACACACATATACAGTGTTTGATTGCTTTTACTTGATGTTACTTTGTTTTGCTTTATTGATTTTTCAGGATGCTATTTTGTTTCATTTAACATTCACCCATCAGGATCACATTATGTTACATTATAGTGTTTAGGTTGAAGGTGTCCTTTTAAAAACTTTTTTTCTGACATTTGTAGCGCACCTTAATTTATTTTTATTTATTGTTGGAACTGGATAAGTTTTTTTGGGGGTGCAGCACTTTTTGTCAGTGTTTTGTTCATCACTATTCTATGATAATTTGAGTTTACGTGGATTTGTATTTATTAATTTAATCACACATTACTGTGGGGTTTGGGGGTTAGCGCAGATTGCTCCCGGTCCATTTTATCCCAACTCGTGCCAACTCATCCTTGAGTGGGTCAGATAGTCCCATTCTGAACTGGTGACGCAGGGCGGTGTCATTCCAGTCCGTGTCAGAGCTCCAGCGTCTGAATTCTACCGCATAGTGTTCAGCCGCTTTGCGACCTTATTGAAGAGAGTGCAGTGCGGCTTCAGCATTCGCAGTCAGATGAGGATCCTCATATAGTTGGGACATTGGGCCATTGGGACATTGGGACGTTGGGCCACGAAGAAGGCATCAAGGCTGTCCAGGGACCCAGACTTTTGCTCCAGAAGGCGGTGGGCCCAGGTTTGTGGCTCACCAGTCAATAAGGGAATAACAAAGCCCACTTTGGTTGCTTCCAAGGAAAAGGTACGAGGTTGCAAAGCAAAGTAGAGCTCGCAGGAATTGCGGAAGGTACGATACTTACTGCATTCTCCAGCAAACCTTTCAGGTGTGGGTACTCTGGGCTCTGGCGGAAGCATCACTATGGAGGGTGCAGATGGGAATCTAGCAGAGGATGCTCCTTGGGCATTGGAAGGAGAAGATAAGGCCTGAACTTGTTCCTCCAGTCTTGAATAGCCTTCCTGAAAGCTCTTTACAGCTTGAGTGGGTCCTACCAGATGTCTACACTGTTCGTCCATGGGGGAGGCCCCCTGCCCGGACTCGGTTATGGCTGCCTGATTCTGTCAGACTTCCACTTACCAGACTGGTGAGTCCGCTTGGGCAGAGGGTAGGCTCCCTTACGTATCCAACTTGCGGCCCCTGGTAGAGCAGACAGGAGGCACGGGAGTGCGGAGTGGTATGAGAGCCTGCTGAAGGAATCCAGGTACTGGAAGAGAGAGATGATCTTCAAGCAGCAGGTCAGTAGTCAGGAACACAGGCCAACAGATGCTGAGCAGGAGCAGAGCAGGCAGGTTAAGGCACAGGCAGGGTTCGGCAGCAGGCAGGCAGCAAAGGTACAGCAGGAGCAGGCAAAAGCAGAGTCAAACAGGCCAAGGTCAGGTACAGGCAGAGGTCAGGAGAATCCAAAGGCAAGCCGGGTCGTAAGGAGATCAGGTACACAGGAACACAAGATAGGCAACGGGAACTATGGCACAGGAAGTTGTTGATCAGGCAGCACTGAGCAGAGTGCATGGCAGACCTAAATAGGCCGGTTGGCACCAAACGGCGTGCACATGTGCATGCCGATGCTCACAGGCGCGTGTGCACACCCGCACACGCATGCGCCCGCACGCCAGTACACAGACCAGCTAACTGCAGCTAACTGAATCAGCTGCCTGCCTGTGTATATATAAGTATATAAGCATATTAGAAACAGTACACCAGGAACGGTCTGCAGTGAGAGCTAGCTAAACTGGATACAGTATATATATATATATATATATATATATATATATATATATATATATATATATATATACCCTGCCTTTGGCCAATTATGGCTCTCTTTGCTGACGGTGCTGTGATTGGCCAAAGCATGCGGGTCATAGTGCATGCTTGGCCAATCATCAGCCATTAATGCACTGCGATGACGCAGTGCATTATGGGGCATGACGCACCACTCAAATTTGACATGAACGCCCCATAATGTTTGATCTTCGTCGAACGATCGAACAGCTGATGTTCGAGTCAAACTCATGTTCGACTCGAACAGAAAGCTCATCCCTACTGGTAAGTGATCTGGGAACTTTTGCTTCATTTTGTATGTGCATTACCCTTCCATGTACTCCTTGCTTCAAAGGCTAGCTATAGATTAGGATGGTTGCTATTTGTTTGCACATAATGTATATTGCCCTGTTCACACGGTCGGATTTTCCTACAGAAAATGTTCAATGGGAGCTTGTTGTCGTAAATTCCAACCGTGTATAGGCTCCATCGGACATTTTCCATCTAAATTTCCATCACACAAAATTTAAGGTCTGGATCTCAAATTTTCCAACAACAAAATCCGTTCTTGTAAATTCTGATCGTGTGTACACAATTCCGACACACAAAGTTCCATGCATGCTCAGAATCAAGCAGAAGAGCCGCACTGACTACTGAACTTCATTTTTCTTGGCTCGTCATACATGTTGTATGTCACCGCATTCTTGACGTTCAGAATTTCCGACAAGATTTGTGTGACCATGTGTATGCAAGACAAGTTTGAGCCAACATCCGTCGGAAAAAATCCATGGATTTTGTTGTCGGAATGTCTGATCATGTGTACGGGGCATAACTGTCCCTGTCCATTGCAGCTCCAACATTCTCTCCCCGCTGACCTAAAAGCCAGCTCGTAATCTTCTGTTGCAGACTTGACAAAGGGGACAGGGCCCTTGAAATGCATAGTGCCCACCCACATTCTCTGGTGTTTGCTTGCTGTCTTTGTGAAGGAGGCTGTTGCAGTAATCTCCTTTTGGGGGGGTCTGGCCCCATGCATCTGGCTCAGTCACTAGCGGGTGATCCTGGTAAGCTGCTGTATGTTCACCCTTCCACTGCTAAGCTGTCACACCAAGTTTTAAATGTAAGTGTGGATTTATGTTTGCTAGAAAAAAAGTGTTTTAACTCTTTTCTCTTGCATGTCAAATCAGATCATCCCAAGGTCTGTTGCTACCAGGAGCTGGGGATTACATCCTTTTCTCATGCTTCCATGACTGATATCCATGGCCCACTTTGTGTCAAATGGTTTCTGTCACAGTTCCCTAAAGCCGCGTACACACGGTCGGACTTTTCGTCTACAAAAGTCCAACGGACGCTGACGGACTAAAGCTGGCTGGTAATCCGATCGTGTGTGGGCTTCTCCGGACTTTCAACGTACTTTTTTAGCCTCAAATCCGACGTACTTTAGATTTGAAACATGCTTCAAATCTTTACGTCGTAACTACGACGGACCCCGAAATCCGCTCGTCTGTGTGCTAGTCCGACGGACAAAAACCCACGCTAGGGCAGCTATTGGCTACTGGCTATGAACTTCCTTATTTTAGTCTGGTGTACGTCATCACGTACGAATCCATCGGACTTTTGTGTGGTCGTGTGTAGGCAAGTCCGTTCGTTAGAAAGTCTGCCACAAGTCCGCCGCAAGTCTGCCGAAAGTCCTCCGGAAGTCTGTTGGACAGGCTGTCGGACTTTTGTAGCTGAAAAGTCCGACCGTGTGTACGCGGCATAAGAGTTTAGTATCATTTCAACATCTTTTAACCACCACTTGATGGTATACGTTTTTGAGACTTGTACTCTAGTTTGTGCAGCCTATATTGTTGAGCGCCAAGTTACATGTGCTCATGAGCACATGATTGTGTTTATTTAAAACAGAAAATGCAAACAAATGTAGCACCTCATATGATTAGATCAAATGTTAGGATGTGCCTTGTGATTATTTACTGATCCCTCTCCTTTATTTTTTCCCACAGATTTGTTATCAGGTGATTGAACTGGCTGTTAACTGTGAAAGATCCTGTGAAGTGCTGCATGTGCAGGAGTGAGTCTTTCTTCTCAGCCTGATGAGTCACACAGATCCAGTCCAGCACAGCCACACTGTCCTTAGGACACTGAGCACAGTGGGAGTTCTGTTTCAGCTGCATGTAAGTCCTATCTTCCCTATGTCACACAGAAGATCATGTATTTGTTTGCTCTGCATTTATTTGATAAAAGTGTTTCATTGCTCGAAGTTTTATGCTCCCCTTTCTTTTTGTTTTATGTCTATTATCAGATGTATTGTCTTGGGCTTGTGATCATGGGGTAGCTGCAGGATATCTTGTGCACAAAAAATTCACATACAACTTTTGTGCACATACAATTCACGCGTATGTAATATTTATTTAGAGCTTTGATGGGGTTTAGTTTAAAAGATGCTTTCTATGGATCTGAATCTGGAGCTAATGTCTTTAATAAAGGAAGAGTTTAGTAAGGGATCAGATGGAAATAGTGGGGATTTTGAAAGAGGACAACGGTGATGTATCTTAGATTTATACACTGTAGAGGTTTGATAGGAATTAGTAGTTTGAAGAGACAGTACTAGCAGATCCTAGTAATTTTCATATAATATGGATAGTTTAACTATATAAATAAATATTTTTTCTAGTCTGATTTGAAAGGCACTACATTATAGAGAGCATATAGATTTGAAATCCTAGTGAGAGGCAGTAAAGCACGCTTCAAAATAGTACATAGTATGACAAAAACTACACCACTACATTTTAATGATGGAAATATAACTATTTATTACTTTGGTGGGCATAGACATTGAGAGAATGCATGTCATACCTGGTATGCAAAATATATAAAATGTTAATGTACAGAGCAGAGAAAATATTGAAGGCTTCTAAATTAAATTTGTTTTAATTGTCCACACTGTCAACATGGATTGGGAGTTTTATTGAAGCTTATACAAGATATGGTTTAATAGTAAAGCAGGAATTTGGAAATGAATTAGATTTTATTTTTGCTACAGTGCCCTACAGAAAAAAATATTAAGAATGGCTTCTATTGGGAAGGAGGTGTGGTTTATTTTAGTCACATTTTATTACAAAAGACTGTTCGGTAGGAAATCATACCTTTCAATAAAGCATGTTGTCCCACGTCTCGAGCTGATCCCACTATCTCAGGATTGCTCAGACTGTATTGGAAAGTCTCTGGCATTTCTGGGAATATGGCTTATGCCACCATGGGACAAAGCATTGCATCTGCATGAGATCAGGATCCTTTTGTTGGATCAGTGCCCATTCGTCCCGGTTGTAGATTTTGACGGGTTCTGACTGGGGCACTGTGATTTGCTCCTTGAGAGAGTATGACGTGTCTGCCATGGGCAGGACACGGGCTACTTCAACCTCCTCCTCCTCCTGGCTAGAGTCTAAATTCTCCCCTGGGTGTTCCACCAGATAGGAAAACAGAGCATCTGTTAAGACTTCCTGGCTTATAGTGGATCTTATACTTAAGCCTTGCCAGTCGGGCAATCCACCTTTGCTCCAACACCCCCAGTTTAGCTGTTTCCAGGTAAGCAAGGGGGTTATTGTCTATAAAGACCTCTATATCTGCCACCGTGAGGTACTCCAAAAACTTCTCAGTGATGGCCCAAACTGGAACCAGCAACTCCAATTTGAAGGAGCTGTAGTTATGGAGATTTTTCTCAGTGGGCCGCAGACTACGACTTGTGTAGGAAATCACTCGCTCATATCCGTCCTGCACCTAGGCCAAGACAGCTCCCAAGTACTGTAAGCTCCCACCCGTATACATATGGAAGGGCTTTGAGTAATCCACTTGGTTAGCAAAGGTGCCATAGTCAGCTTTTGTCTGAGAGTTTCAAAGGCATGTTGTTAGGGGCCTTGCCATTGGGAGTTAATGGAGGGTGATAGTCCGCCTTTCTTTTGGGTTGGCAGAGATTTATGTGAACTTGGGGTATCCCACCAGCCGCAGGAAGGAGCATAACTCAGTGACAGTCTTTGGGGGGTGCCAATCCTGTAGAGCCTGGACTTTGGCTGGGTCTGGAGAGACTCCCCAGCTTCCACAATGTGCCCCAAGTACTGGATCCTGTGTCTCATTAAGCGGCACTTACTGGGCTTGAGCTTCAGCCCATAAACAGGTGAACACCCGGTCCAGGTGTTTGGCATGGTCTTCAAAGGTTTTGGGGAAAATTATGATATTGTCCAAGTAGACTAACATAGTCTCAAAGTTGAAGTCTCCTGGGCATCTCTTTACTAAGCGCTGGAATGAACTGATGGCATTACACAGCCTAAAGTTCGTGCAGTTAAACTTGAACAGTCCCAGGGGTGTGATGAAGGAAGTCTTTTCACAGTCTTGGTTTTTTGCTAGGACATGCCAAGTCGAGAGTGGAGAAATACTTGGCTTGGCCCAGTGCCATGAGTGACTCTTACACCCAGGGTAACGGGTAGGCATCCCAGTGGGTACAGACATTTAGTTTGCAGTAGTCCACACAAAATCACCGGCTTCTATCCTTCTTTTACACCAGGAGTATGGGGGCAGCCCATGGGCTATGACTTTTTCCCAATCACCCCACTCTGTAGCATGTTGTTGAGCAAGTCCTTGACCTTCTGGCCCAAGACTGGGGGAATGTGGTATTAACATTTCCAGATGGGTTCAGCGTCCTCCGTATGAAATTGGTAGCTGGTGGCAAAGACCAATAGGTAGCAATAGGTAGCAGCTAATGAAGCAGCCACTGCTGGGGTAGAGGATAGTCCTAGATGAGATCGGCAAGCTGTTCCAGCAGTAGTTTATATTGTGACTCATCCAATGAGGCTATGGCTGCCTGTAGTGGGGCATAAATGGCTTCCACCCCTGGCTGGGCATCCAAGATACAGTGACAGAGTACCAGGCAGGGGTCTGCTATAGTGGCATGGTTGGGGAGTGAAATCGAGGATAGCCCCAGGTTAAGCTGCACTTGCACTTTCCCTTTTATTTACCTCTCCGACATCACTGAGTCTTTGAGGGGTTCTACCATTACTATGAACCCTTGAATTTTCTTGTGAGCCCTGATGGGCAGAGACCAAAGAAGAGAAACAAGCAGCACCCTCTGGGTGTAGTAGGTAAAATCAAACACCTTTAATCACATAATTGGTAACTCACATAGGTAAAACTTGTGTAAAGTATGTCAAGCAGGCAGCCTCACTTGCCTACACATTTATATATTTATATATTGACAGAAAAACACAGAATTGTTGACATTTTTGCAGATTTATTAAAAAAGAAAAACTGAAATATCACATGGTCCTAAGCATTCAGACTCTTTGCTGTGACACTCGTATATTTAACTCAGGTGCTGTCCATTTCTTCATCCTTGAGATGGTTCTACACCTTCATTTGAGTCCAGCTGTGTTTGATTATACTGATTGGACTTGATTAGGAAAGCCACACACCTGTCTATATAAGACCTTACAGCTCACAGTGCATGTCAGAGCAAATGAGAATCATGAGGTCAAAGGAACTGCCTGAAGAACTCAGAGACAGAATTGTGGCAAGGCACAGATCTGGCTAAGGTTACGAAAAAAAATTCTGCTGCACTTAAGGTTCCTAAGAGCACAGTGTCCTCCATAATCCTTAAATGGAAGATGTTTGGGATGACCAGAACCCTTATTAGAGCTGGCTGTCCGGCCAAACTGAGCTATTGTGGAGAAAAGCCTTGGTGAGAGAGGTAAAGAAGAACCCAAAGATCACTGTGGCTGAGCTTCAGAGATGCAGTCGGGAGATGGGAGAAAGTTGTAGAAAGTCAACCATCACTGCAGCCCTCCACCAGTCGGGGCTTTATGGCAGAGTGGCCCGACGGAAGCCTCTCCTCAGTGCAAGGCACATGAAAGCCCACATGGAGTTTGCTAAAAAACACCTGAAGGACTTCAAGATGGTGAGAAATAAGATTCTCTGGTCTGATGAGACCAAGATAGAACTTTTTGGCCTTAATTCTAAAGCGGTATGTGTGGAGAAAACCAGGCACTGCTCATCACCTGTCCAATACAGTCCCAACAGTGAAGCGTGGTGGTGGCAGCATCATGCTGTTTGGGTTTTTTTCAGCTGCAGGGACAGGACGACTAGTTGCAATAGAGGAAAAGATGAACGCGGCCAAGTGCAGGGATATCCTAGATGAAAACCTTCTACAGAGTGTTCAGGACCTCAGACTGGGCCGAAGGTTTACCTTTCAACAAGACAATGACCCTAAGCACACAGCTAAAATAACAAAGGAGTGGCTTCACAACAACTCCGTGACTGTTCTTGAATGGCCCAGCCAGAGCCCCAACTTAAACCAAATTGAGCATCTCTGGAGAGACCTAAAAATGTCTGTCCACTTCCCAAACCAGGAAAAAATCCCCATCTACCTGAATCCTACCGCCCAATTTCGCTTCTTCAAGCTGACATCAAAGTACTAGCTAAAATACTAGCTATGCGCCTTAATAACAGCATCCTTACGCTTATCCACCCCGACCAGACGGGGTTCATGCCGGGGAAAAATACAGCCATGAATCTAAGACGCCTTCACATGAATGTCCAGGCGGAACATGACCACACGGGGGACAGAGCGATCGTGACCCTCGACGCCGCAAAGGCGTTCGACTCTGTGGAGTGGGGTTACCTATGGGAATGTCTAAAAGGTTTTGGGTTCGGCCCAAACTTCGTAAAATGGGTACAATTGCTGTATTACTCCCCTATGGCCCGGGTTGTGGTAAATGGATGGATGTCTGACCTCTTTCCCCTGAAAAGGGGAACTCGTCAGGGATGCCCATTGTCTCCGCTGTTATACGCCCTTGCGGTGGAGCCCCTTGCTATTGCCCTTAGGACTAACCCAAACATACGCGGGTTGCGCATAGGATCTTTGACTGAGACATTAAGTCTATATGCAGACGACATGCTCCTCTACCTGGAGGACACAGGCCCATCCCTTCAAGCAGCCTTACTGACCATTGAACAATTCGGGAAACATTCAGGCCTAAACATGAACTGGTCCAAATCCCAAATCCTCCCTCTTGACATATCGCCCCCGCCACAAATTGCAACTTCGCTCCCCTTGCAGAGAGTTTCCTCTATTAAGTACTTGGGAGTAGAGATCACTAAAGACCCGTTAGATTACATCATCAATAACATTGAACCACTATTCCAACACTTAAAATCCCGTACACAAACTTGGGCAAGACTCCCCCTGGGCGTACCGGGTAGAATCAACTTATTTAAGATGATACTGCTCCCAAAATTCCTATACATTTTCTGGAACTCCCCGGTACTCATCCCTCTTAGTATCTTTAAATCTCTTGATAAAATAGTTAACTCCTTTATATGGGGGCCTAACAGACACAAGCTAGCCTGGAACACACTTAAAAACCCAACCACCTCGGGAGGTGCGGCCTTACCGGATTTATACACATACTACGTTGCGGCACAACTTTCGCACTTTTACCATATCCATAAAACTGACGAGACCAGATACCAAGCTCTAATATGCAAAAAACCAAACAGTAACATGCACTCCCCACTGCAGGTGATATTCAGGAAAGCCAGTAAACATAACAAACATAAAGACCGAGACCTATTACTAGCTCAACATAGACATGTGTGGGAAAAAGCAGTCAAACTATCTGGAGCTGACTACTACCACTCGCATACACCCCTATGGCACAACCCCCAGTTGAGGGAATTGATCTCTCTGCCAGGAGCCACCAGATGGGCAGCCAAGGGAATAGTGTTCTTGTTCCAGATTACTACTGTTTTTGGAATAAGAAGCTTCCAGACACTTTGCGAGGAATTTGAACTCCCCCCCCAAATGCACTTTAGCTACACACAGCTGCGACATGCGCTCCAAACCCAGTTCGGACATGGACTTCCCAACCCTCAGGCACTACCACTTGTAGACATAATCACAGGGACGAACCCAGAAAAGCTCATATCCACCCTCTACACTACACTCCGTACCAAATCGGTAGCACGAACTGCGGACATAGCAAGAATCAGATGGGAGGATGATGTGGGACCTATAGACATCTCTGACTGGGAAGACATACTGTCAAACGTTAAAACCACGTCACCTAAACTCTCTGACCGATTAACCCAGCTATATATAATACACAAAGCATACTTAACACCATCCAGAATTGCTAAATTCTCCCCAAATCAGGACCCACACTGCCCAAGATGCTCCAGCAATCCGTGCTCATTTTTCCACTTACTTTGGTCATGCCCAGAAATACAAAGCTACTGGGCACAAATCATAAAATTCCTTCACGACCACATGGGATCACCAATTCAACTTGACCCCAGACCGTGTCTTTTTGGGCTACTCCCTGACACCATCACAGACAGATCCATTATTACACTACTAAGCGAAACACTATTTAGTGCTAGGAAACTGGTGGCCAAGCACTGGATGAGAATAGAACCCCCTACTCTACAAGCTTGGATCAGGGAAATTAATGCAACACTACCATACAAAAAGGTGATGTACCAAAACAGAGGCTGCCCAACTAAATTCCATAAAGTATGGGATAAATGGCTAGATAAGACAACCACCTGTACGGATTAGCTTGCCATACTCTCCTAAACCAAGGGAATGAACTGCTACTTAAGACCACTTTATCTGATGGATAATGTTACTGATGTTGATGTAATCCTGTATGATCTGATGTGACGTTGTACCTCTCCTCTGTAAGCATACATTTGTATAAGCAATGTATTACGCCCCCCTACTCCTTATTTTCTCTTTTTCCTTTTTTTTGCCTCTCTCTCTTGACCAACTCTTGACATGCCATTTCTAGCACTGTCAATGTATAAATGTCCTCAATTCAAGAATAAAGTTTGTTTTTTCATCAAAAAAAAATGTCTGTCCACCAACGTTTACTATCCAACCTGACAGAACTGGAGATCTGCAAGGAGGAATGGCAGAGGATCCCCAAATCCAGGTGTGAAAAACTTGTTGCATCTATCCCAAAAAGACTCATGGCTGTATTAGATCAAATGGGTGCTTCTACTAAATACTGAGCAAAGGGTCTGAATACTTAGGACCATGTGATATTTCAGTTTTTCTTTTTTAATAAATCTGCAACAAATGTCAACAACTCTGTGTTTTTCTGTCAATATGGGGTGCTGTGTGTACATTAATGAGGAAAAAAATGAACTTAAATGATTTTAGCAAATGGCTGCAATATAACAAAGAGTGAAAAATGTAAGGGGGTCTGAATACTTTCCATCCCCACTGTATATATAAGCACACTGGAGACCAAATGGAAGGGAGATATTTATATATGCTGGAGATATGTTCTAAAAAATAATGGAAAGAATGCAGGGTAGAAATTTTTGAAAGGTGGGATGTAGATAATGAAGGGGATGATGAAATATTGAACACCATAGTTACATAGTAGGTGAGGTTGAAAAAAGACACAAGTCCATCAAAAACAACCTATGGATGATCCAGAGCACTAATGAACATTGGATGTAAGTACAGGAAGGCATAATGTTTTTATATACACACATATGGTTAAAGCATCTATGGCAATAGCTAGCGATGGTCCCTGCTACTGACCTGATAGTGATATTGAGTGATAGGAATAATTCGGGGACCTACATAAAGATAACAGGCTGGGGCCATCGTTATAATAAAATATTATCAAAGGGGAAAGAAGGAAGGGAATAAGATGATCCCAATGCTTCCACCACCTCAACTCCACTTCCTAAAAAGGGCCGGACAGAATAGAGTCATACTATCCAGCCCCAGTGTGTCTCCACGCATGTAACCACCCATAAAAAACAAAAAAAACAAATATATAACTGCATGGCACCATATGTTGTCATTCAGCATTAATACACCATCACTTATAAATCACCAGTGATGCATATCACAAAGTCAAGGCACAGATATCAATTGCGGACTGTTTCTTCAAGATATACACAATACCATTCCCTTCTTTATGGTTTGGGTTTTATTGTTGGCCTATCTTAGCAAAAAAAGGGAGGAAAGTGGAAAAAATTTACTTTATAGGCACCAATCATAAAATTGAATATAGATATTTTATTATACAAATAGTACAAAAAAAACAAAAACACGAACAGGTTAAAACATTGCAATTAGCGTGCAAAAAGCTAGCTAGTTCCCTCTCAAAGGGGTCATAGACCCCAGCGAGGCGTACCCTTGAAAAAGGGACGTAACCCTCTAATCAACATAAAGGACATCAAACTAAAAAAGCTCTACATGTTTTGCAATTGTATGCTTCTTCAGGAGCTCGTTTGAGTAGTCTGTAGAGGAAAAAAGAGAGAGAGAAAAAACACACAAACAAAAAATGCATACAGTTCATATTAACTTTAGACCTTTTGGTAGTACGTCTTGATCAGTAGCAGTGAGTACCATAAGGAAACCAGTGGGTGGACTCCACATACGACATGCAAACGGTGACAAAAGCTCACATGTGGAGACGTGCCTGGTAGTGGAACCATAAGAAGGGTAAAAAAGACAAAGCGTACAAGGGCAGCAGAGAGACAACAAGGTTGTAATCTCGACTGCCAAGAATAAAAGAAAGGTACTGTGTGTAACCATACCAAGCTTCAAAGGTAGTAAAATAAGAAGTATCACTCCATGCATGGGGGGGGGGAAGAAAAATACTGTATTTATTGGCGTATAACACTCACTTTTTCACCATGAAAATCGGGTGCAAATAGCGTCTGCGTGTTATACGCCAATACTTCAATTTTAGCTGTCTCGAAGGGGACAGGGAGGGGGAGGGACGAGCGCCCTCAGGTTACATACAGTGAGAATCCTCTGTTTACTTGGTGGCCTCTGTAATAAGTCCCATCTCCTGGGCCGCCATTGGACTACTGTTCTGTCTATCATAGGAGATTCTCACTGTATGTTATCTGTCGGCGATTGTGCCGCCCCCCTCCCTGTCCCCTCTAGGCTGCAGATGGGCATTGATCAGTGTGCACTGATGGCATTGGCGAGGCTGCTGCATTGAAGGTAAAGGTGAGGCTGCTGCATTGATGGCAATGGTGAGGCTGCTGCATTGATGGCAATGGTGAGGCTGCTGCATTGATGGCAATCGTGAGGCTGCTACATTGATGGCATTGGTGAGGTTGCTGCATTGATGGTACTTGTGAGGCTGTAGATGGGCATTGATCAGGCTGCATTGATGGCAATGGTGAGGCTGCAGATGGGCACTGACCCTTATTTTGCTTTAAAGTTCCTTATTTAAAATTTAAGGTTTTTTCCTGAAACTTCCCTCTTAAAATGAATGTGCGTGTTATACGCCTGTGCGTGTTATACGCCGATAAATACGGTACATGGGGGGGAGAGGGGGGGGAGAGGGGGGGAGAGGGGGGGGAAGAGGGAGGGAAAAAGTAGGGAAAAGAAGATAATGATGGTAAAATGCAAGCATGTATAAATGAGCCTATCTTAGGGGAAACGATAAAATATTGCCTCTAGGTGGCTGGGAGGTGTATGTTGCAAACATAGGCTTATAGATGGTGAGACTGTGCTTGATGGTAAACAACGCTTCTTCTAGAAAGTATATGCAGGTATACAGTACATACAGTACATAAATGTAGAAGTATATATATATATATATATATATATATATATATATATATATATATATATATATATATATATATATATATATATATATATATATATATATATATATTGTGGATCAAACAACAGAATATTCCCAGCAAAAGAAGGGAGGAAAAGAAATCTGTATTGGGGTCTTATATGCAGCAGTACAATCAGTTTGGCACAAGCTAGATGGAAACCATCTACAACAAGAGAAAGATGTCTAGGTGTAACTAGATATCAGCAATGCATAGGGTATAGCCGTTAATATCAAGTATGCAACAAATCAAGGTAAAGACAGAGGGGAATCTTACCAGAAAGAATGTGCTGATGATGGCACCATATGAGAGGAATGGCGTTGTAGCAGGCTGAAATAACAGCCTTAAATACACGCCCCAATCAGGTGTGCAACCTGTGCAACACCTGAATCGGCCGGGCAGGGCTGCGCGCGCACCCACACGACCGCGCATGTGCAGTACACAGAGAGCGACTGCCATAGACGCAGCCATGTAAGGAGAGCGCAGTCCTAGAGGTAACAGGGCTGAGAGCTCCCTCTAGTGGTTCCTCCACGGTAACAGTGCAAATAACGCTGCAGAAAGCAGATGGAAGAAAGCTTAAAGATGGTATGAAAGCATAGGGGAGAAAACAAATGCACACATAGGGGGAGAGCAGCAGCCCTGGACCTGGAGCCTCAAAAACCATCTCCCTAAGGGAGCGGAATGTGGCTACCCGGCCGCACATGTGATTGAGTACACCAGCAGGTCAGCAAAGTCCAGAGACTGGCATCAATGGGGTCTCCACCGCAGGCCCGATACAGAGGGCCGATGAACACAAGTAAGAAGTAAATAACATCTGAAAAAAAAAAAAGAAAAACAATAGTAAATACATAAACAAAACTGCAAGCGCTTTATAATATACAGTGTAACCTGGATTAAATTTTACATAGCAGGAAAGTATGGACAAAAGGAATACCCAGACAGCAAAAATCACACCGTTAAGGGTATATACAGTGGGAAAATGCAAAAAGGGGACAACATAAGAGGGGGAAGGGACAGAGGGTCGCCAGCATATGGGAAAATAGGGTGGATTGCAAATGTAAACTAATGATAGATTTATTGAATAAATCATTGATTTTAACAAAAAGGCCAATATTAAAGAAATGATTTGTAGGATTGTACTTCAATAATGCCTGGCCAACGTGTGGCATTCAAGCGCTCAATCCACTTTGCCTCATGCTGGAGTATCCTCCTATCCCAATCACCACCTCTTGGGTCCCGCGGAATCACTGCCAAAACAATAAAAGTCGCAACAGAGGTATCAAATCTATGACATAGATTGAGATGCCTATTAATGGGGCTAAGCATCCTCCCATTAGCTGAAGAATAGATGTGATCGTAGATTCTTTGACGTAATTGGCGGATGGTTTTGCCAATATAGAAAACCCCACATTTGCAGGTCATTAGATAGATGACCCCCTGGGTGCTACAGTCCGCCCAAAAATGTGGGTAAAATATCTCCCCATTGGGTAATTTAAATCTTCGACCAGTTGAAAGCCAAGAACATAGGGAGCAGTGACCACAGGTATATATACCGAATTGGTTATTAGTGTGATCGTGAAAAGGGACAAAATGGCTTTTGGTCAGTTTGTCACGCAGAGAGGTTGCTCTTTTAAACACAATCTCTGGATGATCGCTGACATATTTACTCAGAATGGGGTCCTCATATAAAATGTGCCAATGTTGCTGCAGCACATTACGAAGTTGGTATTGTTGGTAGTGTGGTAATGTGTGATAAATTTTACCGTGGGATGCTCTTCTGACTTAGTTTTGTCCTTTACAACAGTGTGTTTCTAGGTTGTTCACACGCTTTATTGAAAGCTTTACGTAGAAGTGATTTGGAATATCCACGTTGGAGAAGTCGTTCTCTAAGTTGGTCCACATGGTATCTGAAGTCGCTGTCACAAGTACAGTTCCTCCTGAGCTGAATATATTGTGCGTAGGGAATGCTCCGCACAAGTGTAGACGGGTGAGCACTGGAAGCATGCAGGATCGTATTGCCCGCCGTTTCCTTACGATAGAGTGTAGTAGCCAAACAATCATTGGGATCTTTATAGATTACAAGGTCAAGGAAGGAGATTTTATGTGGGTCACTTTTAACTGTAAACTTCAAATTATAAGTGTTGTTCAGATGGTCAACAAAGATATTCAATGTATGTTGAGAGCCAACTCAGATAATAAATATATCGTCGATGTATCTTACCAACATCAGCACCTGACTGGTGTGGCTACTGAGCTGCTCAATAGAGAAGATGTCACGCTCCCACCCCCCCAGGTACAGGTTGGCATAGGCCGGGGCACAACAGGTGCCCATAGCCACGCCCTGCACCTGGAGGTAGTGGAAGCCATTGAATGTAAACCAGTTGTGTATCAAAATAAAGAGGAGTAGCTTCAATAGAAACTCAATAAAGGGCCACCAGTGATAGTCTTTCTCCATGAGGAAGGAGCGTACCATCCCGATACCCCGCTCGTGAGGGATGCTGGAGTATAAAGCCTCCACGTCCAGGGTCACGAGTAGGGTGTCGGGAGGGACCGCAACCCCCTCAATGTGTTTGAGCAGATCTAAAGTGTCCCGTACATAGGAAGGCAATCGTAAAACATGAGGAGTCAGAAAAAAGTCAATAAATTTATAGCACTTTCAGTAAGTTAACCTATCGCGGAAACTATAGGCCGGCCAGGAGGGGCCTCTATGTTCTTATGAATCTTCAGTAGTGCGTAGAACATGGCAGTACGTGGGAATTTGTTATCTAAATAGGCATGTGTGTCCTGGTCAATCAGACCCATATGATAAGCATCTCCTATGAGTGATTTGTATTCATTAACATAATGATGTGTTAAACTCACCGCAATTTTACAATACCAGGATCTGTTGTTGAGGATGCTCATGCACATTTTAATGTATTGCTGATCAGTCATTAGTACGATATTGCCCCCCTTGTCTGCCTGTTTAACAACCAGGTCAGGGTAATTACATAGTTTAGAGAGGGATTGCAGTTGATCAGGCAGTAGGTTCTTGGGCATGGGGTCTATTATTAGTCGCCTCAGGTCCCCTATAGTGGCTGTCAAAAAAGCCCATACATGAGGGCTACTGGTTAGGTCCGGAAATTTCTTGGACTTCGGTTTAAATTTCTTAGTTGGTTTGGGCACTGAGGAGATTGGCATACACGTGGTATCATTAGTAGGTGGTACAGGCTCGGAATTGTCATTTTCCTCTAGCAGGAGAATAAGGTCTCTGAAAGCCCTGAACTCGTCCATGGTGAAGTGTTTAACGCTTTCAGAGAGTTCCTTATCTAGTTTGGACATATGTGTTCATGATCAAAAAGAAATTTATAGGTCAACTTTCTACATAAGAGATATAGATCTTTAATAGTGTCATACTTATCCAACTGGGGTGTGGGGCAGAAACTCAATCCATATCTCAGGAGATCAAAATCTGCTTGAGAAAAGGAGTAGGGAGTGAGATTGATAATATCCAATTCTACGTGGGAGGGAGCAGAGTCAGGGGTGAGGGAAAATTTGTAGATGGTGTTACTGTGGGAGTTATATGGGCATCGAGTGTGCTTTGTTTAGTGGGAATCGATAAGGATGCAGTTGAGCTTGATAGAAGTGGTGTCGTGCTCGTTATGGAGCGTGTAGCTACATTTGAGAGATTTGGGCCGTTACCATAAGTGGAATTCACATTGGGCCCAGATGAATTGTGTAACAAAGTGAGGGCCCAAGTGGGTAGTTGAGTGAGTGCCAGCCGTGGCATCCACATTAGGACCCATATGTGGGTATTGAGGGTGTGTTTTGGACATTGATGGGTAGTGTTTGGTGGTTTTGTCAGGGCGTTTTTTGGGGTGAGGGGTATAGGGTTGGTTGCCCATCAGGCCTCTCTTGCATGGGCCGGAATTGGAATTAGTGGGTTGGGAGGAAGGCCGTGTAGAGGAAGAAGCATAGGAAGAGTCGGATTCAGTTTCCTCCTCCCTAGAAGAATAGCCCGGGCCATTGCTAGTGGATTTGGGGCCTTGCCTAGTTCTTTTCTTTTGTGGCATCAAGTGCCAACGGTATGCGTACCCCTCCAAGAAGGCCGTCTTGTCTCTGAACATTTTAGTCTGTTTTTTGGAAATAATGTCTTTGTTCAATCCATTTAGATATTCCTTAAGTTCCTGCCATTTCTTATCGAATTGTGCATGACTTTTAACCGAGTCTTGTTGTGTCTGTAAGGAGATAAGTTCCTGGTCTAGGGCCATTAGGTCTGTTCTATATTGGGCAACTAGAAGTTTAATCAATTCGATACTGCATTTGGTAAGTTCTTGTTCCCAATCATGTTTAAGTTCAGGGGTCACATTCTTGAAGGAAGGGAACAGTTGTATTCTAAGGCCGGTCGGACAGATGTTATCAAGTATATATTGTTGAAAGAACTCAATGTGCCAGTATAAATTAGACTTCTTTTTCAGGAGTCTCCTGGCTTTAGCAAGAAATTGATTAAGTGCCAAATCATCTCGAGTAGAGGTATTACAAGTGGTATGCAGTTCATTCATATACCCAGACCAGGCATCTCCTACAAAGTACATTTTTACCTTGTTTGGTGAGGTAAAAACTATTTTAAAGATAAAAATATCACAGAAGATGCTGCAGGTTGAAAATCGAACGAAAAAAATTGCAAAAAGAATTCCAATGTCACACTGAACACTGTTGGCGCAGTGCAGTAACATAAAACTAAATCAGGTTAGACAACATATAAGAAACCATCTTGAAAAGAGAAGCGGGTGCTTCCACCCAATCAATATTAGAGCAAAAAGAGAATGCCAAATTTCAACACAGGATGGATCTGTGGAAATTTACTGGGTAGGGCAGTGCCACGTCCTAAATCTACAAATTAGCAAAAAAAGGGAGAAAAGTGGAAAAAATGGACTTTAAAGGCACCAATCATAAAATTGAATATAGATATTTTATTATACAAATAGTACAAAAAACCAAAAACACGAACAGGTTAAAACATTGCAGTTAGAGTGCAAAAAGCTAGCTAGTTCTCTCTTAAAGGGGTCATAGACCCCAGCGAGGCATACCCTTGAAAAAGGGACGTAACCCTCTAATCAACATAAAGGACATCAAACTAAAAAAGCTCCACATGTTTCGCAATTGTATGCTTCTTCAGGAGCTCGTTTGAGTAGTCTGTAGAGGAAAAAAGACAGAGAAAAAACACACAAACAAAAAATGCATACAGTTAATATTAACTTTAGACCTTTTGGTAGTACGTCTCGATCAGTAGCAGGGAGTACCATAAGGAAACCAGTGGGTGGACTCCACATACGACATGCAAACGGTGACAAAAGCTCACATGTGGGGACGTGCCTGGTAGTGGAACCATAAGAAGTGTAAAAAAGACAAAGCGTACAAGGGCAGCAGAGAGACAACAAGGTTGTAATCTCGACTGCCAAGAATAAAAGAAAGGTACTGTGTGTAACCATACCAAGCTTCAAAGGTGGTAAAATAAGAAGTATCACTCCATGCATGGGGGGGAAAAAGAAAAATACATGGGGGGGAGAGGGGAGGGGAAAGAGGGAGGGAAACAGTAGGGAAAAGAAGATAATGATGGTAAAATGCAAGCATGTAGAAATGAGCCTACCTTAGGGGAAACGATAAAATATTGCCTCTAGGTGGCTGGGAGGTGTATGTTGCAAACATAGGCTTATAGATGGTGAGACTGTGCTTGATGGTAAACAACGCTGCTTCTAGAAAGGTAATTTAGACTATGTAGACCTTGTGGATCAAACAACAGAATATTCCCAGCAAAAGAAGGGAGGAAAAGAAAGCTGTATTGGGGTTTTATATGCCGCAGTACAAAACAGTTTGGCACAAGCCAGATGGAAACCATCTACAACAAGAGAAAGATGTCTAGGTGTAACTAGACATCAGCAATGCATAGGGTATAGCCGTTAATATCAAGTATGCAACAAATCAAGGTAAAGACAGAGGGGAATCTTACCAGAAAGAATGTGCTGATGATAATAAATGAAGCCCAGAAAACGGAGCTCCATATGAGAGGAATGGCGTGGTAGCAGGCTGAAATAACAGCCTTAAATACACGCCCCAATCAGGTGTGCAACCTGTAACACCTGAATCGGCTGGGCAGGGCTGCGCGCGCACCCACACACGGCCGCGCATGCGCAGTACACAGAGAGCGAATGCCATAGACGCGGCCGTGTAAGGAGAGCGCAGTCCTAGAGGTAACAGGGCTGAGAGCTCCCTCTAGTGGTTCCTCCACGGTAACAGCGCAAATAACGCTGCAGAAAGCAGATGGAAGAAAGCTTAAAGATGGTATGAAAGCATAGGGGAGAAAACAAACGCACACATAGGGGGAGAGCAGCAGGCCTGGAGCTGCAAAAACCATCTCCCTAAGGGAGCGGAATGCGGCTACCCGGCCGCACATGTGATTGAGTACACCAGACATTATTTTATCGTTTCCCCTAAGGTAGGCTCATTTCTACATGCTTGCATTTTACCATCATTATCTTCTTTTCCCTACTTTTTCCCTCCCTCTTCCCCCCCCCTCCCCTCTCCCAGCCATGTATTTTTCTTCCCCCCCCCATGCATGGAGTGATACTTCTTATTTTACCACCTTTGAAGCTTGGTATGATTACACACAGTACCTTTCTTTTATTCTTGGCAGTCGAGTTTACCACCTTGTTGTCTCTCTGCTGCCCTTGTACGCTTTGTCTTTTTTACACTTCTTATGGTTCCACTACCAGGCACGTCCCCACATGTGAGCTTTTGTCACCGTTTGCATGTCGTATGTGGAGTCCACCCACTGGTTTCCTTATGGTACTCCCTGCTACTGATCAAGACGTACTACCAAAAGGTCTAAAGTTAATATTAACTGTATGCATTTTTTGTTTGTGTGTTTTTTCTCTCTCTTTTTTCCTCTACAGACTACTCAAACGAACTCCTGAAGAAGCATACAATTGCGAAACATGTAGAGCTTTTTTAGTTTGATGTCCTTTATGTTGATTAGAGGGTTACGTCCCTTTTTCAAGGGTACGCCTCGCTGGGGTCTATGACCCCTTTGAGAGAGAACTAGCTAGCTTTTTGCACTCTAACTGCAATGTTTTAACCTGTTCATGTTTTTGGTTTTTTGTACTATTTGTATAATAAAATATCTATATTTAATTTTATGATTGGTGCCTATAAAGTCAATTTTTTCCACTTTCCTCCCTTTTTTTGGTAATTTGTAGATTTAGGATGTGGCACTGCCCTACCCAGTAAATTTCCACAGATCCATCCTGTGTTGAAATTTGGCATTCTCTTTTTGCTCTAATGTTGGACTATCTTCAAGCAAGTTGATTTTCTTAGAGGGGGCGATGTTTGGTTTTCATATGTGAATTAATTATAGCCATTAAACGTAGGCACCTGGTGCCATGATGGTTCCCACTCCTTATTCTACACTTGCTCTTAGAAAGGACATATCCTGTCGACTGTCGCCAAGTGTGGGTAGATGCACTGTGGTGCACTGTGGTAAACAGTCACAGAAAACAGAACTGTACTGAAATTGAAGTTCAGTGGTGCACAGTAAGCCCGACGGGAAGACAACGCGATCGGCCACACTCACAGTATGTACAGCAATGAGTAGTAGCAGTAGGTTACCAAGTGTGCTGACAGCGTCTGTCTCCAGCGGCCAAATGTGGCCTGTCCAGTTCGTAGCGTAGTTTGGGAGACTTCCAGGTAGGATGGCGTGTCCCTGCACTTTCCCTACTTTTCTGGAACCTCTCCCTGATGCTAAGCACTGTCCCTGACAGATGGATGATCTGTTCCTACTCTAGTCACATGCAGGCTGGCTGGTCTGTACCCAAGTGGGAAGTCTTTCAGGAAGGATGGCATGTCCCTGCACTTTCCCTACTCATCTGGAACCTCTCTCTGATGCTAAGCACTGTCCCTGACAGAGGGGGTGACCTGTCCCTACTCTAGCCACACGTGAAATGCATGCTAAATTTGGGATCCATGGTCTTAAATAGACTCTGCCTAACCCAAGATGGCCACCAAAGTCCCATTCAATGGATTGATCCAATTGGATGCTGCCTCTCTGTGACAGAGGAGATCATAGAAGAACTAGGTTCCTCTCAACTTCCCCTCCACCTGCATTGCCGCTGCAGAAGAGCACCACCTTCAGTGGAGAAAATAGACTGCACCTGCCTACAGGTGTCTTTCTATTTACTCCTAATTTTAATGCAGGGGTCCATGGGATCAATGCAGGAGTTTTTTAACTGGAAAAGTAAACCTGTCTTAAAGAAGATGGCTACTCTTGTCTTTTTCTTGTTGTTGGAGGCTAGGTGTATTTTAGAGTAGTACTTGGAGGCAATCCTGTCTAATTAAGGTGGGTCTCCTGAACAAAGCTTATATCTCGCAGAATGTCTAAACAACATAAAACTTTTATTGCAAAATATTTTTTCTCCCTAATACCAAACATGAACCATCTAATTGCACATAATTTATATTATGCATAATGCATATTATAACAATAAGGCTACTTTCACACTACTTTCGCCTGCAAAGCGCCTGTAAAGCGCCTCTCCTGTCACTCCCGTGTAAAAGCCCAAGGGCTTTCACAGTGGAGCAGTGCTATTGCGTGGCGTTAAAAAAAGTCCTGCAAGCAGCATCTTTAAGGCGCTTTAGGAGTGGTGTCGACAAAGTGTCACGGCAGCAGTGCTTTCCGGTGCTTTGTGGGTGCTATTAACCCTTCATTTGGCTGCTAGTGCAGGTTAAAAGAGCCCCGCTATCGGCCAAAAAGCCCCTCTAAAACTATGGTAAATCACAGCTAAAACTAAAGCAAATTTTTTATTTATTTTTTTGCTAGTTTGACGTGCAGTTACTGGGTTTTTTTTTTTTTTTACAGCTATTAGAAGATGTCTTCAGAAAACTTCCTGAACAAATCACATGCAAATGAAAAAAATAAAAAACCCTTGC
Source organism: Lithobates clamitans (assembly GCA_037952925.1). Classification (NCBI taxonomy): domain Eukaryota; kingdom Metazoa; phylum Chordata; class Amphibia; order Anura; family Ranidae; genus Lithobates; species Lithobates clamitans. The sequence continues at coordinate 883,503 of JBBGZY010000415.1, forward strand.
AAGATAAAGTGGCCATTGTGACTGGGTCAACATATGGGTATGTTGAAGAAATTCTAAAAATATCCATTCAGTTATGTTGCCTAGTTTCTGTGATTATGTGCATACACCTCAATCATTGTAGTAGTATGGACATATACATATCTAGATCTGAGAGATCTTACACAAAAGAGGTAGTACCATCCGCAATACACATTTATTGATAGGGTTACATAATATATACAAATTACACACCAGACTGTATTTACAACACAATGTACAGCGTAGGTCCCCTGCCTTACATGATATTTACAAATTGCCCGCCATATTTACCATACAATATAAGATACAAGTATAGAGTTAGATTACCTGTTAACTTCAGGTCGGCCCATGGTGACTGCTCTCTGTCCCCACACCAAAGAGAGAGTTAGCTTGGTCACAAAGCATTATATCCCCCCCCCCCCCTTTCTAAACTGTGGCTAATATAATTCTCCCTAATTGGTCACTGTACCTAGTAAATGTATATTGGGCACAGCCTGATTGGATGAGTCAAAGAAGGCTGTTGTTTATTACCCAGGTGAGATGTTATCAGGGAAAACAAAAGGCCAAGCTTTGAAGTTGAACTAATTACTGTAACGCCAACACAACACTCAATACTTTAAATATACGGTATATCCTTCTAACTGAAATATATTTCTAATTGCAATATTATTTACAGCTGTTAATGGAGATTTCACATAAACCCATTGTGTAACAGTTAGTTATTATTACAAGAGTGAGCAGTCCCCCGGAAGCTGCTTTACTTTGCTGCTTGGCAAGTCGCAGCTCTCTGATGTCATCACATACAATGCAGTGAAGTCCTGCATTGTAAGAAAGGCTGAAGAGGGCCCTCCCACAAACCCACAATGTCAGATTGTAGAGGAAAGTGCCAGCTGCTAGGGGAGTGGGAAATCAGGTAAGTATTTTGTATTTGTGTTGGGAATCCCACTGCATTGTTACATTTAAAAGCAGCCTGGAGTTGGGCTTTAAAGTAGTTCTAAAGGCTGGATATTTTTTACCTTATTGCATTCTCTGTATCAGCCCCCCCCACGCCCCTCCTTTACATACCCGATCCTGATCGTTATCCAGTGCTGTGCACAAGAGCGGTAGCTCTCTCTACTCTCTCCCACCTTATTAGCTCGGAGACAGCAGTGGAAGCCATTGGCTCCTGCTGCTGTCAAGCACAGCCAGTGAAGAGGAAGTCGAAGGGCAGGGTCAAGCAGCACAAGGTTTGTCAATGAACACACAGAAAGCAGCTCTTGAGCAAGCCCACACAAATTCCCCCATAGCAAGCAGCTTGCAGGGGGAGGAAACGGGTGCCAGCATTGAACCAGAGAAGAGGAGGATCAGGGCTGCTCTGTGCATAGCCATTGCACAGAGCAGGTAAGTATGACATGTTTGTTAAAAAAAAACTGTGGGTTTACAATCACTTTAACATTTAATAATAACCTGAATGAAGGTATTACCGGTAGTTTACTTTTGTATGAGCTTTTATATACACTTTAGAGGCATATTCATAAAACAAAGAATATGACATTCACTAATCCTTCACTGCAGGTGAACATTCCTGGTACATGTGTGGTAAATTCACCTGCAAGGTCACCCTCACTATCCTTATTTATTCACATTTAGGATTGGCTTTGCTATAGCAAGACGTTTGGCACAAGATGGGGCTCACGTGCTTTTATGTAGTCGCAAGACAGAAAATGTGGATAAAGCTGTCCAACAGCTGAAAGAAGAAGGTCTAAGCAGTTCTGGAATTCAGTGTCATGTGGGCAATGAAAAAGATCGGCACAAACTAGTGGCAATGGTAAGAGAAATGCCAGGTGGAAAAATTTAATAAGGAGTCATTTACTAAAGGGGTCACGTGTTACGTGTTGCATAAACCTGTGTTTGAGTATAGGATGCTATCAGAAATAAAAAAATATATGTAATGTGGTTTACTACAGTTAATTTTAAGAAAGCATCTCAGAAAATCTACATTTGTAACACTATATAAAATATTTTCATAATTTACTTGTATGCCAAAATGTACATTTATTTCCAATGTATATAAGAAGCCTATTATTTATGGCAATATTCTATTTTTTGCATTGCGTAGATATTGCAATATCTACATGCAATAACAAATGATAACTGCAAATTCTATAAATATCTTCCCACACCCACAAATTATTCACTAATGTTTTTAGTGTGAAATATAGGAATGATCTTTGAATTTGCCTTAAACATGAGCTTGACCCAAACCCAGCCTGTTCGCAATTTGTGAAAAAGGTGAACAATCTGGCCAGATTTGGTCAGTTCTCCTACCTGCCTGAACCTCTGGCTGATGCAACTGGAAGTCTATAATTTATTTGTGGTGTTAGTAAGGGACGTCTTCTCACTAGATTATTTTACATTGTAAACAACCTGGGAGGAATCTCAGGTGAAGTAATTGACCAAATATGGTCAGAATCATTTTTGATCATTGACCAAGATTTCATGGAGCTGTTGTTTACATTCCAGCAGCAACAGGGACTTGTCATCTGCAGCAGAAGTAGAGGCTGGGCAGATTTATCATAGCAGTGTGTTGTGGTGGCAGGTCTTCAGGCGTTGCCATTATGATTGACTCTGGATCCACTTTGCTGGATGAAATGATTGACATTGGATTTATATTGTGGGGCATTTCTTTTATTGGAGGGCATGATTTTCTTTTTAGTAAAGGAAGTTTTTAACAGTGCCTATGTTTTATTTGCTATTTAATTTTTTTTGTAAATGAATAAAAAGGAGTATTATGTACTCTTTCACATGTGTGGGAAGATATCTAGGGGTCCCTTCTTTTAAGGGGGGCTTTCAGATTCTGATTCACATCTTTTGGGGGATAGGATGTGTGTATGAAGCTTTTGCCCCCATCAATATAGGGAAACGGGACCATGCAAGAGCAGAAGCTTTACCACTCCTCTTTACAAGGTACCCTTCCGATGTTAAGGTTAAAAATATGTGTGAGGGGCTCCTCTTAAAAATTGAAAAAACACCTTTTTCCAGGCATGCAGCAAGTGTGCAACCCTCCCTCCCCCAATATATTTCCTCCCAAATGTCAAGCGATGTAGCTACAACATCAGTAATGATGAGTGTTGACCGTAAACCCACCAGAACTGTGATACAATAGCACTGGGAAACCTGAATGTCTTAGTGATATTACAATTTGAAACTGAAGCTGGTGGGTATCTATCATTCAGTGGCAGTAGTGATAGTGCTGCTAAATGACAGACTTCTGGCTGCATCAACAGGAGTTTAGAGCAGGCAGGTGAATTGGCCAAATTTGGTCAATTTGTTCACCTTTTTGCTGAACTGCACATAGGCTGCATTCGGGTCGAACTGAGCTTCATTCCGAACCCAAAGCTCCTACATTACCATATTCAATGAAGCTACTTGTGATCCTAAGCCACTTTATTTACAACCAAAAGCAGACTGTGGATCTGTCATTTAATGGCAGTAGTGTTTTGTTTTTTTAATGGTACTTTTAGGAGTGCATTGTACTGATGCAAAACTTCACGCTCAGGTTTAAAGCAACCCCCCAAACATGTTTAAAGGATTTGTGTATTTTTAATATTCTCTCTATTGAATGATAATCGGAAAAAAATATATTTATTGATATATTTTGTTGTTGTTGCATTGGTACAAGTCCCCCATGGAAGTTCCCAGCTTTATCAAAATCTTGCAAACTTGCATTTAAAAACAAACTGAAGAAATTACAAGTGCTATGTTTGGGTTTAGGAGATTTTTTATGTGTATTAACCTTCTACCAACCAGTTTGCTCTTTATTAGTGAACAGAATGTTTTACAAGATAATAATCCTTTTTATTTAAGACACTTGAGCTTTATGGAAAAATTGACATCCTTATCTGTAATGCTGCTGTGAATCCTTTCGTTGGTCCAATTTTTGAAACTACTGAGGAAATTTGGAAAAAGGTGAGTGGCAAGAAAAAGGACAGGAGCTATAATGAAGAGTTGTTCATACATGTTTTAGTTTGAATGTATTTCTAGTATCACATCCAATTTGGCCTTCTAACAGCCATTTTAATTTTAGAAACTTCTCTAGCTCCACCTGTCTGGCTATCCCCTACTGCTACCTTCAGGCAATCCCCGAAAACTCATCTCTTCAGGAAAGCCTATAACATCTCTAACTAATCTTTTACCACTTCCATCAGCTCATTCCCCACAGTTACAACCTTTTGTACCACCTGCCCCACCCCATTAGATTGGAAGCTCTTCTGAGCTCTCCTCTTGTATCTTATTGTATTATGACTGTATTGTCTCCCTTTTACATTGTAAAGAGCTGAGTAAACTGTTGGAGCTATATAAATCCTGTATAATAATAATAATATTAATAATAATAATAGCTTGGATGTTAAGCTGAACTGCGGGCTACTCATTTCTTTGCACCCAAATTTTCCTTTTCCCATGTACAGGTGGCCCTACTATACTTATTTTCATTGTTCTTGGGCTGATATAAACTTTTATAAATCCTCGGTGATATAATTGTATGCCAGTAGAAAAAGATCCACTATCTGGAAACCAGGAGGAGGGATCCACAGGGCAACACTAAGTCACAGAGGGTGTAACATGGGTGTGCCTTGCAGAACTACATTGGTGTACAAGCAGGCACACAACTGTGATAGTGGCCCCAACTCCTTGGCCACTGGGAGCCAGGCATGTACTGGCCATTGGGACTACCGGGAGTTTCCTCGGTGGGCCGCATGGGAGAGCCAGAGAGCCGGCAGGCAGCACAGGAGAGCCAGGTGGGCGAAAGAACAGAGAGATGCCATCATCACCCTGCATCACCACTGTTCCACCCTCACTGTGTAGCTACAGGCAGCAGAGAGATTACACCATCTCTTACTGTCTTCCCTTTCTCTGGTGACCCTGATGTAAGAAGCGGCTCTCTGGGGACCCTGATGTAAGTGGGGGGGGCTCTCTGGGGACCTTAATGTAAGTGGGGGGCTCTCTAGGGACCCTGATGTAAGGGGGGGTCTCTGGGGACCCTGATGTAAGTGGGAGGCTCTCCAGAGACATTGATGTAAGTGGGGGCTCTCTGGGGACCCTGATGCAAGGCTGAGCCTCTCTGGGGACTCTGATGTAAGGGGGAGGGCTCTCTGGGGACCATAATGTAAGTGGGAGGCTCTCTGGGGACCCTGATGTAAGGGTGAGGTTCTCTGGGGACTCTGATGTAAGGGTGAGGTTCTCTGGGGACCCTGATCTAAGGAGGGGGCTCTCTGGGGACCCTGATGTAAGAGGAAGGCTCTCCGGTGACCGTGATGCAAGGCTGGTGCTCTCTGGGGACTCTGATTTTAGGGGGGGCTCTCTGGGGACCCTGATGTATTGATAATATACAGTGGGGATGCAAAGTATTCAGACCCCCTTAAATTTTTCACTCTTTGTTATATTGCAGCCATTTGCTAAAATCATTTAAGTTCATTTTTTTCCTCATTAATGTACACACAGCACCCCATATTGACAGAAAAACACAGAATTGTTGAAATTTTTGCAGATTTAATTAAAAAGAAAAACTGAAATATCACATGGTCCTAAGTATTCAGACCCTTTGCTGTGACACTCATATATTTAACTCAGGTGCTGTCAATTTCTTCTGATCATCCTTGAGATGGTTCTACACCTTCATTTGAGTCCAGCTGTGTTTGATTATACTGATTGGACTTGAATAGGAAAGCCACACACCTGTCTATATAAGACCTTACAGCTCACAGTGCATGTCAGAGCAAATGAGAATCATGAGGTCAAAGGAACTGCCTGAAGAGCTCAGAGACAGAATTGTGGCAAGGCACAGATCTGGCCAAGGTTGCAAAAAAAATTCTGCTGCACTTAAGGTTCCTAGGAGCACAGTGGCCTCCATAATCCTTAAATGGAAGACGTTTGGGATGACCAGGACCCTTCCTAGAGCTGGCTGTCTGGCCAAACTGAGCTATCGGGGGAGAAGAGCCTTGGTGAGAGAGGTAAAGAAGAACCCAAAGATCACTGTGGCTGAGCTCCAGAGATGCAGTCGGGAGATGGAAGTGGCCCGAAGGAAAGCCTCTCCTCAGTGCAAGACACATGAAAGCCTGCATGGAGTTTGCAAAAAACACCTGAAGGACTCCAAGATGGTGAGAAATAAGATTCTTTGGTCTGATGAGACCAAGATAGAACTTTTTGGACTTAATTCTAAGCGGTATGTGTGGAGAAAACCAGGCACTGCTCAACACCTGTCCAATACAGTCCCAACAGTGAAGCATGGTGGTGGCAGCATCATGCTGTGGGGGTGTTTTTTAGCTGCAGGGACAGGACGACTGGTTGCAATTGAGGGAAAGATGAATGCGGCCAAGTACAGGGATATCCTGGATGAAAACCTTCTCCAGAGTGCTCAGGACCTCAGACAGGGCCGAAGGTTTACCTTCCAACAAGACAATGACCCTAAGCACCCAGCTAAAATAACGGAGGAGTGGCTTCACAACAACTCTGTGACTGTTCTTGAATGGCCCAGCCAGAGCCCTGACTTAAACCCAATTGAGCATCTCTGGAGAGACCTAAAAAAGGCTGTCCACCAATGTTTACTATCCAACCTGTAGGAACTGGAGAGGATCTGCAAGGAGGAATGGCAGAGGATCCCCAAATCCAGGTGTGAAAAACTTGCTGCATCTTTTTCAAAAAGACTCATGGCTGTATTAGATCAAAAGGGTGCTTCTACTAAATACTGAGCAAAGGGTCTGAATACTTAGGTCCATGTCATATTTCAGTTTTTCTTTTTTAATAAATCTGCAACAAATGTCAACAATTCTGTGTTTTTCTGTCAATATGGAGTGCTGTGTGAGGAGATAAAAATGAACTTAAATGATTTTAGCAAATGGCTGCAATATAACAAAGAGTGAAAAATTTAAGGGGGTCTGAATACTTTCCGTCCCCACTGTATATAATATATCATGTTACATATATATATATATATATATATATATATATATATATATATATATATATATATATATATATATACATATACATACATATATATATATATACATACATACATATATACATATATATATATATACACACAGTGGATTTAAAAAGTCCACACACCCCTGTTAAAATGTCAGGTTTCTGTGATGTAAAAAATACTTTTTCCACCTTTAATGTGACCTATAATTTATTCAACTCAGTTGCAAAACAAAACTGAAATCTTTCAGGTGGAGGATAGTAAAAATAAAAAAAATAAAATAATATGGTTGCATAAGTGTGCACACCCTTAAACTAATGCCCCGTACACACGGTCAGATTTTCCGATGGAAAATGTCCGATCGGAGCGTGTTGTCGGAAATTCCGACCGTGTGTGGGCTCCATCGGACATTTTCCATCGGATTTTCCGACACACAAAGTTGGAGAGCAGGAGATAAAATTTTCCGACAACAAAATCCGTTGTCGGAAATTCCGATCGTGTGTACACAAATCCGACGGACAAAGTGCCACGCATGCTCAGAATAAATAAAGAGATGAAAGCTATTGGCCACTGCCCCGTTTATAGTCCCGACGTACATGTTTTACGTCACCGCGTTTAAAACGATCGGATTTTCCGACAACTTTGTGTGACCGTGTGTATGCAAGACAAGTTTGAGCCAACATCCGTCGGAAAAAATCCTAGGATTTTGTTGTCGGAATGTCCGAACAAAGTCCGACCGTGTGTACGGGGCATTATACTTTTCTGAAGCACCTTTTGATTTTATTACAGCACTCATTCTTTTTGGGTATGAGTCTATCAGCTTGGCGCATCTTGACTTGGCAATATTTGCCCACTCTTCTTTGCAAAAACACTCCAAATCTGTCAGATTGCGAGGGCATCTCCTGTGCACATCCCTCTTCAGATCACCCCACAGATTTTCAACTGGATTCAGGTCTGGGCTCTGGCTGGGCCATTTCAAAACTTGAATCTTCTTCTGGTGAAGCCATTTCTTTTCTTGATTTGGATGTATTCTTTGGGTCGTCGTCATGCTGGAAGATGAAGTTCCTCTTTATGTTCAGCTTTCTAGCAGAAAGAAGCCTGAAGGTTTTGTACCAATATTGACTGGTATTTGGAACTGTTTATAATTCCCTCTACCTTGATTAAGGCCCTTGCTCCAGCCGAAGAAAAACAGCCACACAGCATGATGCTGCCACCACCATGCTTCACTGTGGGTATGGTGCTCATTTGATGATGTGCAGAGTTGTTTTTGAGCCAAACACATCTTTTGGAATTATGGCCAAAAAGTTCAACCTTGGTTTCATCAGACCATAACACAATTTCCAAAATGCTTTTGGGGGACTTCAGATGTGTTTTTGCAATATTTAATCAGGCTTGGATGCTTTACTTTGTGAGAAAAGGGTTCTGTCTTGCCACTCTACCCTGTAGCCCAGACATATGAAGAATACGGGAGATTGTTGTCACATGTACCACACACCCAGTACTTGCCAGATATTCCTGCAGCTCCTTTAATGTTGCTGTAGGGCTCTTGGCAGCCTCCCTGATTAGTTTTCTTCTCGTTTTTTTATCAATTTTGGAGGGACATCCAGTTCTTGGTATTGTCTAGTGATTAGCCGAACACTCCCCCAGTTCAGTTCGCAGCAGAACATGTGAACAGGCAAAAAAATTTGTGCGAACACCGTTAAAGTCAATGGGACATGAACGTAAAAAATCAAAAGTGCTAATTTTAAAAGCTTATATGCAAGTTATTGCCATAAAAAGTGTTTGGGGACCCGGATCCTACCCCAGGGGACATGTATCAATGCAATTTGTTTTTTAAAAACAACCATTTTTTTCGGGAGCAGTGATTTTTATAATGCTTAAAGTGAAACAATAAAAATGAAATATTCTTATAATTTCATGCCTGGAGGGTGTCCTTAGTATGTTAAATTTCTAAAGGAAAAATGTCATTTAAAACTGCTCGCAGCTGTAATGTATTGTCGGATCCCAGCAAAAAAAAATGGTGTGGATGTCACCCACAAAATCCAAACCAGGCCCTTCAGGTCTGGTATGGATATTAAGGGGAACCCAGCACCCAAATCTTTAAAAAAAATGCTGTGGGGGTCCCCCAGGCCCCCAGGCACTAAATACGCTGAACAGCAGTATATATAGTATACAGTCTGCCCTATATACTCTGCAGAAAATTGGGCCTTAGAACACTGTAAGCGCTCACAGTTACTCTTGTTGGGCGCAGGAATGGGGAGCAAAAAACACAATAATAACCCAGTGCCAATAAGTGTAAACCAGGGGAACTCAATCAAGACATGTGAAAAAAACATATAATATATAGTCAATAATCCATGTAATACATAACATGTACTGAGTAGACTAACATGCCTTGAACTTGGGGGAGGGAAAGGGGGAGGGGGGGAAGGAAGGGAAATCAGTGCAGCTGGACTAACCGTAACTGATAGATACAGATATAAAACAAAACCAAAAAATGTCCAGCGCTCGGAATATCACACAAACAATTAGCAGCAGTCCAAAAATAAAAGTTGAGAGATTTAATAAATGTATGTAATAAAAACAATGTAATAAAAACAATTGGTAAACACTGTATAAAATAGTCCCATGTAAATAGCACTATATTGCACTTAATTAAAATGTTTATAGCAGCCAGAAGGTCCAATCAGCAACAGGCAGTCTAAAATGGGAGATCCATCCAAAAAACCAAACCACAGGCTGTGGAGCAGATTAAAGGGGGTTGGAGGAGAGATGGAAGCCCCAGCCCACAGACCCAGGATACTCACACTATGAACACCGGCTATAGGATCCAGAGGGGAATGCTCCCCGGTTCCAGAGGGCAGTTCTGTGGATGTAACATGAAGACAGGCAGTGGATCCACCGGGAGGAGAAAGATCTCACAGACGCTCCGTGAGCAGGAATGGGCCCCGCTGTGAAATATTATATTATATCAAGAATTGTAATTAAATGCCCCTGTTAAACAGGAAAAGAAAAATTGGGCCGTTGGTTTTGGTGGTGCCAGAACACTGTAAGCCCTGACAGTGACTCTTGTTCAGCGCAAGAACGGGCCCTGCTGTGAAATGTTATATAAAAAAATTGTAATTACATGCCCCTGTTAAACAGGGGCAAAAAAAATGTACCTTGGGGGGTGGTGGTGGTGCCACAACACTGTAAGCCCCCACAGTTACTCTTGCTGGTCGCAGGAACGGGCCCTGCATTGAAATATTAGATCAAAAATTGTAATTACATGCCCCGTTTTGAACAGCGGCAGAAAAATAGGGCCTTGGGTTGTGGTGCCACAACACTGTAACCCCGCACAGATACTCTTGTTGGGTGCAGCAACAGGCCCTGCTGTGAAATATTAGATCAAAATTTGTAATTACATGCCCCTGTTAAACAGGGGCAGAACAATTGGGCCTTGGGTGGTGGTGGTGCCCTAAACCAAATAATATTGTTGGAAGCTAGCATCATCAAGATTGAGGAGGAATAGGATAATCAGCATAAGCAGTCTTCAAGGCATCCCACATCCATAGCAAATTCAATCAGTTACATGAGCATCAGGTGCTTGATAGCTGCTGATCCAAGACTGATTCATTTTTATGAATGTGAGCCTATCAACGGAGTCTGTGGACTGGTGCACTCTTTGATCCATTACAAACCCCCCAGCAGCACTGAATGTGCGTTTATAAAGCACGCTGGATGCAGGACAGGCCAGTAGCTCAATTGCATATTGAGCAAGTTCTGGCCAGTGGTCCATCCTCAAGATTCAGTAACCCAGTGGATGCTCTATTGGAAAGGTCTCAAAGTCTGTTCTTGCCTCTAGATATTCCTGCATCATGTAATGCAGACGCTGGTGATGGTTGCTTGAACCGATCAGATCTTGGCACTGAGGACTGAAAAAATGTTTAAAGGTATTGGTCAGCCGGCCACCTTCTCCACAGCTCTTCTTCTGACTGAACGAAGCCTCAGCAACACGTTGTCTAGCACCAGGAAATTTTAACCTCCCAGGTTAAATGGGAGGCCTTTCTTCAAGGCCTCCTGAAGATGTTTCATCCTCTGCTCCCTCTGTGAAGGCAGGATGAGTTCTGCAACCTTACCCTTGTAACGTGGATCAAGAAGAGTTGCCAGCCAGTAATGATCCCTCTCCTTGCTACCATGTATCCTAGGGTCCTTTCTCAAGCTTTGCAGAATCAGGGAGGCCATGCAGCGTAAGTTTGCAGAGGCATTCAATTCTGAGTCCTCTGGGTCACTAAGGATCACATGATCCGTAACTACCTCCTCCCAGCCACAAACAACTCCTTGGGTTTCTGGGGACTGAAAACCATCCCTTGAAGATTGCTGCTGAGTGTTATCCTCTATATCCATGCTGACACAATCATCCTCCTCCTCTTCTTCTTGTGTGTTTGGCAGGCCCGCCGGGATGCTATCTGGATAAAGGGGACCTTGAGAGGAAGTCCTCCTCTTCCTCCCGCTGTTCTGCCTCAAGTGCCCTGTCCATGATTCCACTAAGCATGTGCTCTAGCAGGAAGACTAGAGGGATAGTGTCACTGATGCATGCATTGTCGTTGGTCACCATCTTTGTGGCCTCCTCAAATGGTGACAGGACAGTGCATGCGTCCTTGATCAGTAGCCACTGGTGTGGTGAAAAGAAGACAAGCTCCCCTGCCTGTCCTGGTGCCATACTCACACAGGTACTCATTAATGGTCCTCTGCTGTGTGTGCAGCTGCTGCAGCATTGCCAACATTAAGTTCCACCTGGTGGGCATGTCACAAATGAGGCGGTTGGTGGGCAGGTTGCATTCCCTTTGAATGTCAGCCAGCCGAGTACTGGCATTGTATGACTGGCGGAAATGACCACAGACTTTTATGGCCTGCCTCAGGAGATCTTGTAAGCCTGGGTACCTGCTCAAGAACCATTGCACCACCAAATTTAGGACGTGTGCCAAACATGGAACATGGGTCAAGTGTCCCTGTCGGAGGGCGGAGAGGTTGGTGCCATTGTCACATACAACCATTCCTAGCTGAAGCTAGTGTGCTGTCAACCACATCTGAGCCTGCCCCTGCAGAGCTGACAGAACCTCTGTCCCAGTGTGGCTCCTGTCCCCTAGGCAGACCAACTTAAGCACCGCCATACATCTTTTAACCTGACTGCTTGCGTAGCCCCTTGAACACTTACAGAGCACCGCTGGCTCAGAGGACAAATCTGCAGAAGAGGCCATAGAGGAAGAAGAAGAGGAGGGGCTGAAGGAGAGAGTTGTGGCAGAATCACCACTAGCATTTTGGAGGCGTGGTGGCGGAACAAGCTCACACAAAACACTGAACCCTGTCCTGTATCCTTCTCAGCTGCCAGCAGAGTTACCCAGTGCGCCGTGAAGTAAAGGTAACATCCCTGCCCATGCCTGCTGGATCATGAGTCAGCAGTAATATGAAACCTTACTGCTGACCACCCTGTCCAACTAGGCCAAAACATTGCCTTCCACATGCCGGTAGAGAGACGGAATGGCCTTCTGTGAAGAGAAATGGCGTTTTGGAACCTGCCACTGAGGTACAGCACATTCCACAAATTCCTGAAAGGGGACAGAGTCTACAAGCTGAAAAGGCAGCAGTTGCAGTGCTAGCAATTTAGCCAAGCTAGCATTTAGACGCTGAGCATGTGGATGGCTTGGACCAAATTTCTTTTATCCTTCAGCAACTGGGGTAGGGAAATTTGCCTGCTAAAATCAGTTGGTGGTGTACTGCTAGCAGATTAGCTGCAAGTACTTGGGACACCTATTGCTATACCATCAGCCCTCTCAGTGCAGGTTTTTGAGAGGACTGGAGGTATATTAGGGTTGGAGATCCCAGATGAGGAGCAAGGAGAAGTCCGCCTTTTTCTTTGATGTGGGTCGTTCAAGTGCTGATGCCAACGGACTGCATGACAGGTAGTCATATGTCTGGTCAAGCATGTGGTGCCCTGCCCAAGCGGCTGCTGTTCTGGTCACTAGGGATGAGCTGAACACCCCCTGTTCGGTTCGCACCAGAACTTGCGAACAGGCAAAAAATTATTTCGAACACGCGAACACCGTTAAAGTCTATGGGACACAAACATGAATAATCAAAAGTGCTAATTTTAAAGGCTTATATGCAAGTTATTGTCATAAAAAGTGTTTGGGGACATGGATCAATGCAAAAAAACTGCCATTTTTTTGGGAGCAGTGATTTTATTAATGCTTAAAGTGAAACAATAAAAGTGTAATATCCCTTTAAATTTCGTACCTGGGGGGTGTCTATAGTATGCCTGTAAAGGGGCGCATGTTTCCCGTGTTTAGAACAATCTGACAGCAAAATGACATTTCAAAGGAAAAAAAGTCATTTAAAATTACTCGCGGCTATTAATGAATTGCCGGTCCGACAATACACATAAAAGTTCATTGATAAAAAGGCATGGGAATTCCCCACAGGGGAACCCCGGACCAAAATTAAAAAAAAAAAATAAGGGGAACCCCGGCCAAAATTTAAGAAAAAAAAATGGCGTGGAGCCCCCCTCAAAATCTATACCAGACCCTTTAGGTCTGGTATGGATTTTAAGGGGAACCCCGTGCCAACATTTTTTAAAATTCATACCAGACCCTTATCTGAGCACGCAACCTGGCAGGCCGCAGAAAAAGAGGGGGGAGGAGTCACCGTGCGTCCCGCCCCCCTCGGACGCACGGTGACTTGACGGGACTTCCCTGTGGCATTCCCCATGACGCCACAGGGAAGTCCCGTCAAGTCACCAAGCGTCAGAGGGGGGCTGGGTCACCGGGTGGCCCTGCCCCCCATTATTTAAGAACCGTCAGAAGAGGGGAAGCGTCACACAGCGGGAGCCTCCCTCCATGCCATCATGGATGCGGAGTGGCCCAAAAAGAAGATGAAGACCAGAAGATGAAGAGCGAAGCGTCACCCAGCGGGAGCCTCCCTCCATGCCATCATGGATGCGGAGCGGCCCGGAGAAGAAGGGAAGAAGACGCCGACGCTGCGGAGGAAGATGCCAGACGATAACACTGGAGGAAAAACCAGAAAAACCAGAAGAACCAGAAGAAGAAGAAGATGGAGGAAGAAACCGAAGGAAGATAGAAGAAAGAAGAAAGAAGAAGCATTTAAATAAAGGAATTGTCAAAAACTGTCTCTTGTCATTTTTAACATTTTTAACACTTTTTTAGTGAAATGGTAGGGGTACTTTTGTACCCCCTTACCATTTCACACAGGGGGAGGGCCCAGGATCTGGGTGTCCCCTTGTTAAAGGGGGCTTCCAGATTCCGATAAACCCCCCGCCCGCAGGCCCCCACAACCACCGGCCAGGGTTGTGGGGATGAGGCCCCTGTCTTCATCAACATGGGGACAAGGTGTTTTGGGGGGCTACCCCAAAGCACCCTCCCAATGTTGAGGGCATGTGGCCTGGTACGGTTCGTCCCCCCCTCTTTTCCTGCGGCCTGCCAGGTTGCGTGCTCGGATAAGGGTCTGGTATGGATCTTAGGGGGGACCCCACGCCGTTTTTTTTTTTTAATTTTGGTGCGGGGTTCCCCTTAAAATCCATACCAGACCTAAAGGGTCTGGTATAGATTTTGAGGGGGACCCCACGCCAATTTTTTTTTTGGCCGGGGTTCCCCTTAATATCTATACCAGACCTGAAGGGCCTGGTATGGAATTTAGGGGGACCCCCACATCATTTTTTTTTTTTAATTTTGGTTCGGGGTTCCCCTGTGGGGAATTCCCCTGTCGTTTTTATCAATGAACTTTTATGTGTATTGTCGGACCGGCAATTCATTAATAGCCGCGCGTAGTTTAAATAACTTTTTTTCCTTTGAAATGTCATTTTGCTGTCAGACTGTTCTAAACACGGGAAACATGGGCCCCTTTACAGGCATACTATAGACACCCCCCAGGTACGAAATTTAAAGGGATATTACACTTTTATTGTTTCACTGTAGGCATTATTAAAATTACCGCTCCCGAAAAAATTTCCATTTTTAAAACTTTTTTTTGCATTGATCCATGTCCCCTGGGGCAGGACCCAGGTCCCCAAACACTTTTTATGACAATACCATGAATATAAGCCTTTAAAATTAGCACTTTTGATTTCTCCCATAGACTTTTAAAGAGTGTTCTGCGGCATTCGAATTTGCCGCGAATACCCCTAATGCCCCGTACACACGGTCGGATTTTCCGATGGAAAATGTCCAATCGGAGCGTGTTGTCGGAAATTCCGACCGTGTGTGGGCTCCATCGGACATTTTCCATCGGATTTTCCGACACACAAAGTTGGAGAGCAGGAGATAAAATTTTCCGACAACAAAATCCGTTGTCGGAAATTCCGATCGTGTGTACACAAATCTGACGGACAAAGTGCCACGCATGCTCAGAATAAATAAAGAGATGAAAGCTATTGGCCACTGCCCCGTTTATAGTCCCGACGTACGTGTTTTACGTCACCGCGTTTAGAACGATCGGATTTTCCGACAACTTTGTGCGACCGTGTGTAGACAAAACAAGTTTGAGCCAACATCCGTCGGAAAAAATCCTAGGATTTTGTTGTCGGAATGTCCGAACAAAGTCCGACCGTGTGTACGCCCTAAAATTGTTCGCTGTTTGGCGAACTTGCGAACAGCCGATGTTCGACTCGAACATGAGTTTGACTCGAACTCGAAGCTCATCCCTACTGTGGAGTCAGCAGTGCCCTGCACCTGCGGAGCTCTGCGGTGTGATGCAATAGGATGGCTGCCCTTAAGCTGCCCCCTAGAGGACATCCTGCCTTGTTGGAGTTGTGCCTCCTCCTCTCTTCTCTCAGGCACCCAAGTACAGTCAGTGACCTCATCACCACCTCTAATACAGTGTGTATAGTTTCTACTACACTTCTGGTGGTGTACACAGTACACAATACAGTGCAGCTGTAGTACAGTTTGTAATACAGTGCAGGCGGTGTACACAGTATCTGATACAGTGTGTACAGTTTCTACTACACTTCTGGTGGTGTACATAGTACACAATACAGTGCAGGAATGCAGTTTCTAATACAGTGCAGGCAGTGTACACAGTATCTAATACAGTGTGTACAGTTTCTAATAAACTTAAGGCGGTGTACACAGTATGTAATACAGTGTAGTGTGGCGTTGCAAAACAAAAAATACATCATGTCTGGAAGGCCACTAAGGAGAGGCAGATGCTCACAGGCCACTAAAAGAGGGCAAGCAGCCTCTGTGTATACAGTCAACAGTGGTGGTCGTGGACATGGTGCATCCTCTGCAGGTGGCCGTGAGGCACGCTTGTCCTTTTTTTCTGCTGCTGGCTGTGTTATTGAGCCACAACATGCAGAAGAGTTGGTGGAGTGGAAAGCAAAGCCGTCCTCCTCATCCTCTGTCACCCAGGCTCAGAGTAGTTTGCCTTCCAATGCAGCTGCCAAAGCTGCCTATTCCACCGGCTCCTTGACCACAGTCAATCCTTCCGTAGCCCCACCATCATGCACAGAGGAGTTCCCAGAATTATTCAATCACAGTGTCGGGTACATGCTGCTGGAGGATGAGCAGCGGTTTAAAGGCTCCGATGTTGGTTCTCAGGTTGAGGAAACTGGCAGTCATTTTCCCCCAGCTGCAGCCTAATGCCAAGTTTGCTCCAGTGACGAGTAGGGAGGGGATGATGAGGTCACTGACTGTACTTGGGTGCCTGAGAGAAGAGAGAAGGAGGAGGAGAAGGAGGAGGAGGCGGTACAACTCCAATGAGGCAGGATGTCCTCTAGGGGACTAGCTTGGCCAAATTGCTAGCATGCAACTGCTGCCTTTTCAGCTGGTAGACTCTGCACCCTTTCGTGAATTTGTGTAATGTGCTGTACCTCAGTGGCAGGTTCCAAAACGTCATTTCTTTTCATGGAAGGCCATTCCGGCTCTCTACCGGCATGTGGAAGGCAATGTTTTGGCCTTGTTGGACCAGGCGGCCAGCAGTAAGGTTTATATTACCGCTAACTTCTGGTCCAGCAGGCATGGGCAGGGACATTACCTTTCCTTCACAGTGCACAGTAACTCTGCTGGCAGCTGGGAAGGATGCAGGACAGGGTTCAGTGTTGTTTGAGCTTGTTCCGCCACCACGCCTTCAAAATGCTAGTGGTGATTCTGCCACAGCTCTCTTCTCCACCCACTCATCTTCTTCTTCCTCTATGGCCTCTTCTGCAGATTTGTCCTCTGAACCAGTGGTGCTCCGTAAGCGTTCAAGAGGCTACGCAAGAAGTCAGGCTAAAAGATGTGATGCGGTGCTTGAGTTGGTCTGCCTAGGGGACAGGAGTCACTCTGGGGCAGAGATTCTGTCAGCTCTGCAGGGGCAGGCTCAGATGTGGTTGACGCCACACCAGCTTCAGCCAGGAATGGTTGTATGCAACAATGGCACCAACCTTCTCTCCGTCCTCTGACAGGGACACTTGACCCATGTTCCATGTTTGGCACACATCCTGAATTTGGTGGTGCAGTGGTTCTTGAGCAGGTACCCAGGCTTACAGGATCTCCTGAGGCAGGCCATAAAAGTCTGTGGTAAATTCCGCCGGTCATACAATGCCAGTGCTCGGCTGGCTGACATTCAAAGGGAATGCAACCTGCCCACCAACCGCCTCATTTGTGACATGCCCACCAGGTGGAACTCACCATTGGCAATGCTGCAGCAGCTGCACACACAACAGAGGGCCATCAATGAGTACCTGTGTGAGTATGGCACCAGGACAGGGTCAGGGGAGCTTGGCTTCTTGGTTACTGATCAAGGATGCATGCACTGTCCTGTCACCATTTGAGGAGGCCACAAGGATGGTGAGCAGCGACAATGCACACATCAGTGACACTATCTATCTAGTCTTCCTGCTGTAGCACACGCTTCTTGGAATCATGGACAAGGCACTTGAGGCAGAACAGCGGGAGGAAGAGGAGGACTTCCTTTCCTCTCAAGGCCCTAGCATTCCTGCGGGTCACCAAACACACAAGAAGAAGAGGAGGAGGAGGAGAAGGATTGTGTCAGCATGGATGTAGAGGATAACACTCAACAGCAGTCTTCAAGGGTTGGTTTTCAGTCCCCAGAACCCCAAGGAGTTGTACGTGGCTGTGAGGAGGTAGTTACGGATCATGTGATCCTTAGTAACCCAGAGGACTCAGAATCGAATGCCTCTGCAAACTTACGCTGCATAACCTCCCTGAGTCTGCAAAAGGACCCTAGGATTTGTGGTATCAAGGAGAGGGATCATTACTGGCTGGCAACCCTTCTTGATCCATGTTTCAAGGGTAAGGTTGCAGAACTCCTTCTGCAGCATCATAAAACATCTTCAGGAGGCCTTGAAGAAAGGTTTGTGCAACGCATTTCCAGACCCTGGGAGGTTACAATTTCCTGGTACTGGACAACGTGTTGCTGAGGCTTCGTTTAGCCAGAAGAGCGGTGGAGAAGGTGGCTGGCTGACCGATGCCTTTAAACAATTTTTCAGTTCTTAGCGTCAAGGTCTGATCAGTTCAAGCAACCATCGCCAGACTCTGAATTACATGATGCAGGAATATTTAGGGGCAAGAACGGACTTGGAGACCTTTCCATCAACTGGGTTACTGGGTCTTGAGGATGGACCACTGGCCAGAAATTGCTCAATATGCAATTGAGCTACTGGCCTGTCCTGCATCCAGCGTGCTTTCTAAATGCACATTCAGTGCTGCTGGAGGGTTTGTAATGGATCAAAGAGTGCGCCTGTCCACAGACTCCGTTGATAGGCTCACATTCATAAAAATGAATCAGTCTTGGATTAGCAGCTATCAAGCACCTGATGCTAATGTAACTGATTGGATTTGCTATGGATGTGGGATCTCGTGAAGACTGCCTATGCTGACTATCCTATTCCACCTTAATCTTGATGATGCTAGCTTTCAACAATATTTTTGGTTTAGGGCACCACCACCACCCAAGGCCCAATTTTTCTGCCCGTTTAACAGGGGCATTTAATTACAATTTTTGATCTAATATTTCACAGCAGGGCCTGTTCCTGCGCCCAACAAGAGTATCTGTGAGGGGTTACAGTGTTGTGGCACCACCACCACCCAAGGCCCAATTTTTCTGCCCCTGTTTAACAGGGGCATGTAATTACAATTTTTTATCTAATATTTCACAGCAGGGCCCGTTCCTGCACCCAAAAAGAGTATCTGTGAGGGCTTACAGTGTTGTGGCACCACCACCACTGCCCCAAGGCCCAATTTGTTTGCCCCTGTTTAACCACTTCCCGACCGGCGCACGTCGATGTACGTCGGCAGAATAGCACGGCTGGGCAAATGGGCATATCTGTAAGTCCCATTTGAATTTCCCACCGTATCTTTGCGTGCGCGCCGTCCGGCAACTCCGTGAGTCAGATTGTGGGTCCCATGGACTTGATCGTTTTGGGGATACCCGCGATCGCCTTACAGAGAGGACGAACGGGGAGATGCTGATGTGAACAAGTATTTCCCCGTTCTGCCTAGTGACAGTGTCACTGATCTCTGCTCCCTGTCATCAGGAGCAGAGATCAGTGATGTGTCACAGCTAGCCCATCCCCCCTACAGTTAGAACACATCCCTAGTACTGACTTAACCCCTCCCCGCCCCCTAGTGGTTAACCCCTTCACTGCCAGTGTCATTTACACAGGAATCAGTGCATTTTTATAGCACTGATTGCTGTATAAATGACAGTGGTCCCAAAAATGTGTCAAAATGTCCAATGTGTCCGCCATAATGTCACAGTCACAATAAAAATCGCTGATCGCGGCCATTACTAGTAAAAAAAAAAATATTATTAAAAATGCCATAAAACTATCCTCTATTTTGTAAACGCTATAACTTTTGCGCAAACCAATCAATAATTGCTTATTGCGATTTTTTTTTTACCAAAAATATGTAGAAGAATACGTATCGGCCTAAACTGAGGAAAAAAATGTTTTTTTAATTATTTTTTGGGGATATTTATTATAGCAAAAAGTAAAAAATAATGCGTTTTTTTCAAAATTGTCGCTATTTTTTTGTTTATAGCGCAAAAAATAAAAACCACAGAGGTGATCAAATACCACCAAAAGAAAGCTCTATTTGTGGGAAAAAAAGGACGTCAATTTTGTTTGGGAGCCACGTCGCACGACCGCGCAATTGTCAGTTAAAGCGACGCAGTGCCGAATCGCAAAAAGTGCTCTGGTCAGGAAGGGGGTAAATTCTTCCGGGGTTGAAGTGGTTAACAGGGGCATGTAATTACAATTCTTGATATATTATTTCACAGCAAGGCCCATTCCTGCGCCCAACAAGAGTAACTGTGAGGGCTTACAGTGTTCTGGTACCACCAACACCTAAGGCCCAACTTTCTGCAGAGTATCTAGGGCAGGTCGTATAGTATATATACTGCTGTTCAGAGGTTCTCCTTAATATCCATACCAGACCTGAAGAGACTGGTATGGATTTTGGGGGTGAAATCCACACCAATTTTTTTTTTGTATTTTTGGTTTTTATCTATATTGCCGAGATCCGACAATACATTACAGCCGCAAGCAGTTTTAAATGACATTTTTTTCCTTTAGAAATGTAATTTTGCTGTGGCACTGTTATAAACATGGGAAAGATGCCCTACTTTACAGGCATACTAAAGACACCCAAAGGCATGATATTTAAAGGAATATTTAATTGTTATTGTTTCACTTTAAGCATTATTAAAATCACTGCTCCTGAAAAAAAACGCCATTTTTTTTTGCATTGATATATGTCCCCTGGGGCAGGACCTGGGTCCCCGAACACTTTTTATGGCAATAACTTGCATATTAGCCTTTAAAATGAGCACTTTTGATTTTTCACGTTCGCGTCCCATAGACTTTAAAGGTGTTTGCGTGTTCGAACACATTTTTTGCCTGTTTGCATGTTCTGCTGCAAACCCAACCGGGGGGTGTTCGGCTCATCCGTATTAGAAACAGTACACCACAGAATGCACTGTAGATATAGGCTACACTGGATGCAGAGTAGATAGATAGATAGATAGATAGATAGATAGATAGATAGATAGATAGATAGATAGATAGATAGATAGATAGATAGATAGATAGATAGATAGATAGATAGATACACAAGACTCTATCTATCTATCTATCTATCTATCTATCTATCTATCTATCTATCTATGTATCTATCTAGGGAAGGAAAGTATTCAGACCCCCTTAAATGTTTCACGCTTTGTTATATTGCAGCCATTTGCTAAAATCATTTAAGTTCTTTTTTTTCCTCATTAATGTACACACAGCACCCCATATTGACAGAAAAGCACAAAATTGTTGCCATTTGTTTCAGATTTATTAAAAAAAGAAACACTGAAATATCACATGGTCCTAAGTATTTAGACCCTTTGCTCAGTATTTAGTAGAAGCACCCTTTTGATCTAATACAGCCATGAGTCTTTTTGGGAAAGATGCAACAAGTTTTTCACACCTGGATTTAGGGATCCTCTGCCATTCCTCCCTGCAGATCCTCTCCAGTTCTGTCAGGTTGGATGGTAAACGTTGATGGACAGCCATTTTTAGGTCTCTCCAGAGATGCTCAATTGGGTTTAAGTCAGAGCTCTGGCTGAGCCATTCAAGAACAGTCACAGAGTTGTTGTGAAGCCACTCCTTCATTATTTTAGCTGTGTGCTTAGGGTCATTGTCTTGTTGGAAGGGAAACCTTTGGCCCAGTCTGAGGTCCTGAGCACTCTGGAGAAGGTTTTCATAAAGGATATCCCTGTACTTGGCCGCATTCATCTTTCTTTCAATTGCAACCAGTCGTCCTATCCCTGCAGCTGAAAAACACCCCAACAGCATGATGCTGCCACCACCATGCTTCACTGTTGGGACTGTATTGGACAGGTGATGAGCAGTGCCTGGTTTTCTCCACACATACCGCTTAGAATTAAGGCCAAAAAGTTCTATCTTGGTCTCATCAGACCAGAGAATCTTATTTCTCACCATCTTGGAGTCCTTCAGGTGTTTTTTAACAAGCTCCATGTGGGCTTTCATGTGTCTTGCACTGAGAAGAGGCTTCCGTCGGGCCACTCTGCCATAAAGCCCCGACTGGTGGAGGGCTGCAGTGGTGGTTGACTTTCTACAACTTTCTCCCATCTGGAGTTCAATAGGTATAATCCTCTTGCACACCTAGTGCTAATAAAGCTTGTGCAGATGAACCTTAAAGTGCTATAGTGTCACTGTGCAACCTGTATCAATAAAATGTAATCGTAAAACATGTGTAACAAATAATAAATAACACAGAGATAACATATAAATAAAATATATGGATAAAGAGAGTGCAAATTCTCCAAGGTGAATATATATGGACACAAAGTGAAAAACTATACAGAATAAATATTGTGCAAAAAACTGTGCAAAAAACGCATCAGTGCAACATAGGTGTGTGGCATCACTCTATATGACCCAAGTAGAAAATGCCACTAGAAATATAGCTGCGTGAAGTCCAGACCAAATTATTTTGCAAGTACAATGGAGCATATGTGCCAGTGCAGACTCAAAGGAGATATTCTGTGATCCTTTTAAAATCCAAATGTGCAACAAATAATCGGTGGGGTGCCGAAAGAGAGAGGGTGTTTATCCTCTTCATGCTCAAACACACGCAGATAGGTAGTGGCCCCTTACCTTGCGGCAATGGGACAACCGCATAGAGTGTAAATGGAGGAGATGGTCTCTCTTTGGGGTCCCCGGGGCCGGAGCCGATGGTCCCTGTGCTTTAATCCCTCAGTACCAGCATCAACAATAGCAGAGTCAGCATATGGAGGAACAAAAAAGGGGATGCCAGATGGTGTAGTATTTTGAGCAAGATGATACTTTTATTCAAGTCAACAGCATGTACTCACATGGAGCAGATGTACATCACATGTTTTTCTACGAGCGGCGAGCTCGTCAAACCCGATCTGTGTCAGTGCCTATCCCGTCCCCTTTTGGCACTGACACAGATCGGGTTTGACGAGCTCGCCGCTCGTAGGATATACATGTGATGTACATCTGCTCCATGTGAGTACATGCTGTTGACTTGAATAAAAGTATCATCTTGCTCAAAATACTACACCATCTGGCATCCCCTTTTTTGTTCCTCCATATGCTGACTCTGCTATTGTTGATGCTGGTACTGAGGGATTAAAGCGCAGGGACCATCGGCTCCGGCCCCGGGGACCCCAAAGAGAGACCATCTCCTCCATTTACACTCTATGCGGTTGTCCCATTGCCGCAAGGTAAGGGGCCACTACCTATCTGCGTGTGTTTGACCACGAAGAGGATAAACACCCTCTCTCTTTCGGCACCCCACCGATTATTTGTTGCACATTTGGATTTTAAAAGGATCACTGAATATCTCCTTTGAGTCTGCACTGGCACATATGCTCCATTGTACTTGCAAAATAATTTGGTCTGGACTTCACGCAGCTATATTTCTAGTGGCATTTTCTACTTGGGTCATATAGAGTGATGCCACACACCTATGTTGCACTGATGCGTTTTTTGCACAGTTTTTTGCACAATATTTATTCTGTATAGTTTTTCACTTTGTATCCATATATATTCACCTTGCAGAATTTGCACTCTCTTTATCCATATATTTTATTTATATGTTATCTCTGTGTTATTTATTATTTGTTACACATGTTTTACGATTACATTTTATTGATACGGGTTGCACAGTGACACTATAGCACTTTAAGGTTCATCTGCACAAGCTTTATTAGCACTAGGTGTGCAAGAGGATTATACCTATTGGTTCCCTGCACAAACTGCACCGATACAGGATAGATATTCACCCTTTTACATCGCTGGATTTTTTTCACAGGATACTGTGCAGACAGACATACTACCCGTACACCCCTCCAATTTTTTTCTTTACATTTTTTTCTTTATATTTTGCCTTACCGCACACTGTCACATAGTTACACTTTACTGGACCAGCGCAGCACTTTTGATTTATATTTTTTACACTACCCATGGGCTTTGTTTGATCCCACTCAGTGTTTGCAGCTGTCCATGTGCACTACTGTTTTCCAAGGTAGCGCAGGAATAATTTATACAAATATCTCTGGAGCTCAGCCACAGTGATCTTTGGCTTCTTCTTTACCTCTCTCACCAAGGCTCTTCTCCCCCAATAGCTCAGTTTGGCCGGATTGCCAGCTCTAGGAAGGGTTCTGGTCGTCCCAAACATCTTCCATTTAAGGATCATGGAGGCCACTGTGCTCTTAGGAACCTTAAGTGCAGCAGAAGGTTTTTTGTAACCTTGGCCAGATCTGTGCCTTGCCACAATTCTGTCTCTGAGCACTTCAGGCAGTTCCTTTGACCCCATGATTCTCATTTGCTCTGACATGCACTGTGAGCTGTAAGATCTTATATAGACAGGTGTGTGGCTTTCCTAATCAAGTCCAATCAGTATAATCAAACACAGCTGGACTCAAATGAAGGTGTAGAACCATCTCAAGTATGATCAGAAGCATAGGCGTGCGCACAGGGTGTGCCAGGTGTGCCTAGGCACACCCTAATCACCCTGTGTGGTGCATATTTACAATGTTTAGACCACTGATATTTCACCAAATAAAAAAAAAATCTCCTTTTTTTTATTTCTCCTCAAAAAAAAAAATTAAAATAATATTGTAACTGCCCTACTAGCACTAATCTCTGCCCTTATGACACTGTCTACTTCTCCACTGACACCGTCCTTTGCTCTACTGACACTGTCAGTATATACACATGCACACACATGCATATGAGCTTTGGGGTGCATATCCTAAAGCAATAGGCTGCGCACACCTATGATCAGAAGAAATGGACAGTACCTGAGTTAAATATATGAGTGTCACAGCAAAGGGTCTAAATACTTAGGACCATGTGATATTTCAGTTTTTCTTTTTTAATAAATCTGCAAAAAGGTCAACAATTCTGTGTTTTTCTGTCAATATGGGGTGCTGTGTGTACATTAATGAGAAAAAAAATGAACTTAAATGATTTTAGCAAATGGCTGCAATATAACAAAGAGTGAAAATTTAGGGGGTCTGAATACTTTCTGTCCCCACTGTATATATACACTAGACTGACTGTATATATTGTAAGAGTGAGAGCCCCTGTTTTAGTGAAAATGTGTGTAAAATTGATACAGGACTCTCAAAGAAGCAATCTGAGAAGTTCCAGCAAAAGATCAGTGAGCAGAGAAAACTATGCTTTAAGTTTTCTCTGGATTTTGTAAGTCTGGATTGGGGCTGGAAACTTGAAGACTTCAAAGAGCATTGGAAGGACAGGAGTCTTCAGTCATGTGTCCAGGTTTTCCAGAAGCTCTGCAGGTTTTGTGTGTGTCCGTTATAAGGCAGAGCTGAGCATAGCTCAGTGTGTGTGGGAAAGAGTTGGTGTAGACAGAGCATTTGCTGCAGACAGGAAGGAGGTGTGCTACCATTTAAGAACCCAGGCAACATTCTTGAGATGGTACACCATGTGGGAGAGGTTCCAGGTCAGTGGACTGAGAGAGTTGTGCCAGCTGAGAGAGTCGGGGAGACCATAGCTGAGACAACTGGAAAAGAGAGTCTTGGGGACCAGAGGGGACCGTGAGTCTTGGAGGAGTGTGGAAGCCTGGAGTGTCAGGAGAGCCCCCCCCCCCCCCCCCCTAGAGGCCAAGAGTGGGCCTGTGCAGCAAGGAACTGCGCCCAAGGCTGAGCAAGCCTTAAGAGCCAGGTGGATTGGCATTTTTCAGTTGTTGTTTTGGTAGAAGAAGCCCTGTGTGGGAAACCAAACACGTGTGTGAACTTTCATCTTTTTGTTACTTTCAATAAAAGTGGGCTACCATGCCCTTAAACCTTAGTTCCTGTTGGCTGTGAACTTAAAACACATCTATCACTGAGCTAGACATCCCCCAAGGTCACACAATATAAATATATATATATATATATATATATATATATATATATATATATATATAACAAAATACATATATCAAATACACTGCCACTAACTGAATAACCTGCCTGCTTAATCTAACTCAATCTATCTCTCTGTCCACACCAACAACACTACATACGTCTGCCGTGTAAGCAGCCTTATATAGAGTTGGGGGGTGCGGACTTAGTCCCCCTGAGCCATTATTGGCCAAAGGCACCCTGCGTTTGGCCAATTATGGCTCTCTCAGCAGAGCGCACTGTGATTGGCCAATCATCATACAGCAATGCACTGTGATCTCGCAGTGCATTATGGGGCATTCCACGGCACTAAAATTTTCTGCGAACACCCCATAATGTTGGCAGTTCCGCGAACGGGCGAGCACCCGATGTTCGAGTCGAAATTATGTTCAACCCGAACATCGAGCTCATCCCTAGTAATGTCAATGTTGTGTCATATTTTCTCCACTTGATGATGACTGTCTTCACTGTATTCCATGGTATATCTAATGCCTTGGAAATTCTTTTGTACCCTTCTCCTGACTGATACCTTTTAACAGTGAGATCCCTTTGATGCTTTGGAAGCTCTCTGCAGACCATGGCTTTTGCTGTAGGAAGCGACTAAGGAAATGTCAGGAAAGACTTACTAGAACAGCTGAACTTTATTTGGGGTTAATCAGAGGCACTTTAAATGATGGCAGGTGTGTACTGACTCCTATTTAACATGAGTTTGAATGTGGTTGCTTTATTCTGAACACAGCTACACCCCCAGTTATGTTAAAAAGGGTGTGCACACTTATGCAACCACATTATTTTTGTTTTTTATATTTTCCTCCCAATCCTAAAAGATTTCAGTTTGTTTTTCAATTGAGTTGTGCAGTTCATAGGTCACATTAAAAGGTAGAAAAAGTTCTGAAATGGTTTATATTTGTCTCACTTTTTTACATCACAAAAACCTGACATTTTAACAGGGGTGTGTAGACTTTTTATAGCCACTGATATATTATATACGTATACACACACACACACACGTATTTCTATATATATGTGTATGACCGCCCAAGCGTAGGACTTTCTTTACTTTGTTGCTATGGGCTCTAGCCCCAGATCTTTTGTAGACCTAGCAACGCCCCTGGTGATAGCCTGTAAAAGTAATTGCTGCAGCTCCCGCAGCCATTAATTTGAGCACTGCCGTACTGCCTATATGAGAAATAAAGTAGAACGGCTAATGTCCAGTGATGGGGGGGGGGGGGCTTGGGTGGCCTTGGGGGTTGGGTGGGTTTGTCCAGGCAGCCAGTATGGGGGAGACCTGTCATCCGCACTGCCCATCACCTTACTTCATAGTGCGCAACCCGGCTCAGCCTTAGCGCCACTGCATTGCTGAAAGGCAGCCAATGGCTGTGCAGCAATGCTGGTTTCTGAAATTCCAGCCAATGAGGCCTTAGCAATGTTCCTGCATGACGTTAGCCCTCCCACTTGATGCAGTGATGTGAGAAGGAGGAGAAAATACAGAGGAGAATATGTGAATTAATAAAAGAGGTGAGTGAGTTATTTATGACACCTGCCATTGAACGGATTGTAACTTACACATGTCATTCTAAAGGCGTTTGTAATGGCAGAATGCATCTTTTTCTCGAAATAAAGAGTTTTAAAAAAAAGGATCAGTCTATACTTACAGTGGAATGTTTTTACTTATGTTTTTTTGCGCAATTCCGTATAGTTTATATACTGTTTTTGTGCATGTTTGCAAAATTAAAGTGGGCCAGTCTGGATGAAGTCCAGGGCCAAATTTTTGTCCCAGTCCAGGGAAGCTGAGGTATGCATCTGAGAGGGTCAGAGATAAGTGAAGCAGAGATGCCAGCAGCTGTGGGGGATA
Source organism: Lithobates clamitans (assembly GCA_037952925.1). NCBI lineage: Eukaryota > Metazoa > Chordata > Amphibia > Anura > Ranidae > Lithobates > Lithobates clamitans. The sequence goes on from JBBGZY010000415.1 coordinate 911,282, forward strand.
GTGACAAGCCGCTGGCAGCGGCTGCAACATTCACACACACCTGGCAGTGCATATTTAAACTCTTTTGTTCTCCTGTCAGATGCAGATCTTTTTTTTTTTTTTACACAGTACCTTAATATCTTAAGTTTAAAGTTAAACTTCTGTGCATTTCTTTATTGTGTTTTCCTTCTGCAGCTACTATTCTATCCCCCAGCTCCTCTGCACTACAGAAGTTGAACATTAGTCATGATACTAGGGTACTGTCTCCAAAAATGTTTTACAGCTGAAGAAAGGATGAAGGACTTTAAAATGGTTGAAAATTCTCTCTTGTACACATGATAGGATTTTCCGAAAACAAATGTTGGATGTGAGCTTGTTGTCAGAAAGTCCGACCATGTGTATGCTCCATGGAACATCTGTTGTCGGAATTTCCGCCAACAAATGTTTGAGAGCAGGTTCTCAAATTTTCCGACAACAAAAAATTCCAAGCGTGTGTACACAATTCCGATGCACAAAAGTCAACGCATGCTCGGAATCAAGCAGAAGAGCCGCACTGGCTATTGAACTTCATTTTTCTCGGCTCGTCATACCTGTTGTACGTCACCGCGTTCTTGACGTTCAGAACTATGTTGTGTATGCAAGACAAGTTTGAGCCAACATCCTTCGGAAAAAAATCCATGGTTTTGTTGTCGGAAAATCGTGTGTACAGGGCATAAGGCCTTGTACACACAATACGAAAATCAGAAGGGAAAAGTCTGAAGACGAGCTGTCTGCAGATTTTCAGGACGTTAGTATGGCGCTTTCCACTTTGACTTTTTCATCTGACGAAAGCTGGATGTGCAAGATATAAAATTTTTGTCGGATGTGAACTCAACATCTGATTTTCGGATGGTCAGTACAAAAATCCGTCACACAAAAGTCGAAAGTACAAACACGCATGCTCGGAATCATGGAACGAGCTGGAAGAGTTTGGTCATGTAAACTACCGTTTGTAATCTAGGATTAACATTCACGACGTGGCAAGTGATGAAATGTTGAAATTCAGCGCACATTCTCATCTTTTTTAATGGGATAATAATGAAGCTGTTTTGCTGGCAATACTGATGTAGTTATGCCAAACATATTTTAAAAGGTATTTGTTTTGTGTGATCTTAAAATCGCGAATCAACGCTCACCAAACTTCTACTAACACAAAATTAGCAGAAGGGGCCCAAAGGGTGGCGCTTGAGAAATTAACTTCTTCTTTATACTCTCATAGTATGGCACTACCTTTGTGTTTGTAAAACGACAATTTGATCGTTAGTATGCTAGATGAAATCTTGTACACGCGCTTTTGACAAAAATCATACGCTCGGTCCCAGAGGCGTAACTAGAATCTTCAGGGCCCCGATGCAAGAAACCATGAAGGGCCCCCACCAGTGGCATTGCTAGGTCTACAAAAGATCTTGGGCTAGAGCCCATAGCAGCTAAGTAAAGAAAGTCATACACTTTGGCGGGCATACACATATATATAATATATATGTATGTATGTATGTATGTATGTATGTATGTATGTATGTATATATATATATATATATATATATATATATATATATATTGTTACATATCTGAATGCAGATCCCCCACTTACATCAGGGTCCCCAGGGATCATACACCTACATCAGGGTCCCCAGAGAGCCCCCCCCTTACATCAGGGTCCTTAGAGAGCCTCCCCCTATATTAGGGTCCCCAGAGAGCCTCCCTCCTTACATAAGGGTCCCCAGGGATCCCCCCCTTACATCAGGGTACCCAGAGATCCCCACTTACATCAGAGTTCCCAGGGAGCCCCTCCTTACATCAGGGTCCCCAGAGAGCCCCCCCTTACATCAGGGTCCCCAGAGAGCCTCCCCTTACATCAGGGTCCTTAGAGAGCCTCCCCCTATATTATGGTCCCCAGAGATTCTCCCTTTACATCAGGGTCCCCAGAGAACCCTCCTTACTTTAGGGTCCCCAGGGAACCCTCCTTACATCAGGGTCCCCAGAGAGCCCCCCCCCCACATTGGGGTCCCTAGAGAGCCTCCCCTTACATCAGGGTCCCAAGAGAGCCTCCCTACTTATATTAGGGTCCTCAGAGCCCCCCTCATTACATCAGGGTCCCCAGAGAGCTCCCCTTAACATCAAGGTCCCCAGAGAGCCCCTTCTTACATCAGGGTCCCCAGAGAGCCTCCCCCTACATAAAGGTCCCTAGAAAGCTTACCCTTGCATAAGCGTCCCCAGAGAGCCTCCCCCTACATTAGGGTCCCAAGAGATCCTCCCCTTACATCAGGGTCCCCAGAGAGCCTCCCCTTACATCAGGGTCCCCAGAGAACCCCCCTTACATCAGTGTCCCCAGGGAGCCCTCCTTACATCAGGGTTGCCAGAGAGCCCCCCCTACATTAGGGTCCCTGAAGAGTCTCCCCTTACATCAGGGTCCTTAGAGAGCCTCCCCCTATATTAGGGTCCCCAGAGAGCCTCCCTCCTTACATCAGGGTCCCCAGGGATCCCCCCTTACATCAGGGTACCCAGAGAGCCCCACTTACATCAGGGTTCTCAGAGAGCCCCCCTACATTAGGGTCCCCAGAGAGCCTCCCTTACATCAGGGTCCCCAGAGAGTCCCCTTATGTCAGGGTCCCCAGAGACCCCTTTCCTTACATCAGGGTCCCCAGAGACCCCTTTCCTTACATCAGGGTCCCCAGAGAGCCCCCCTAACATCAGGGTCCCCAGAGACGTAAGCTAGCAAGTGGGTGTGGTGCTGCGCTAATCCTGGTAACTAAACAAATGCATGAGTGCAACCGTGCTACAATGTTGATGAGTCAGAGGCTAGTAGCCTAACGTGAACGTGGGGTGTAAATAATCATCAAACACCATTGTAAGAGAATAAAAATATAAATATACTCCGCCCAGTGTAAAAAGTGACTAAATTGGGTAAAAGTGTCCGGACTATGAAAATTGCAATAATAGCATCAACATAAGCAGTTAAAAGGCATGCAGTGTCGGACTAAACATATAGTGCATATGTAGGCAAGTGGGTGACTAAAACATTAATAGCACAATATACAACTTCCAGAAAAATAAAAATAAATGCAACAGCATAAGTCAGTCCCAGGGACAGGCACCTTCCACTGTCAGCAGTGTACGAGCTCGCTGCTCGTTTGGTTATATGCGCCCTCTGCCGTTTTTACTGTGTGAGTACCTCCTTTTACCTTTGAATAAAGTTTAGATGTTTTAAAAATTACTACACTATATGGCATCCTTTTTCCCCTTTTGGCCGCCATGCCCCCTGTGGACCTGAGGCATATAGAGACATAGTCCGAGACCCAGGACCAACCTCCATAGGAGCTGCCATAAGCGGTGACTGACTTATGCTGTAACCTCAGTATAATGAGGTAAGGGGCCATTATCCACCAGTGTAGGATTGCTGCATGAAGAGGACTGATCTATACACTTCACACTTTTCACCTATTCAAAGTGACTGATTTTAGAATCAAGTTTGCTGCTTGCATCTCACTGTTTGGCACTTTGAGGATTGATGAATCATTGGAGATTTTGCTGTTACACAAGCCACCTTTCTTTGGACTGTATTTATGTCTTTAGACAATTTTTGAGCACTAATTGTTTGCACTGGACACTTTTTTGCATGTCCACAGACATTGTGATCTCTCCGGACGTACAGTGTAACATTGCACTTTTTTGTTTTATTTTTATTTTTCTGGAAGTTGTATATTGTGCTATAAATGTTTTAGTCACCCACTTGCCTACATATGCACTATATGTTTAGTCCGACACTGCATGCCTTTTACCTGCTTATGTTGATGCTATTATTGCAATTTTCATAGTCCGGACACTTTTACCCAATTTAGTCACTTTTTACACTGGGCGGAGTATATTTATATTTTTATTCTCTTACAATGGTGTTTGATGATTATTCACACCCCACGTTCACGTTAGGCGACTAGCCTCTGACTCATCAACATTGTAGCATGGTTGCACTCATGCATTTGTTTAGTTACCAGGATTAGCGCAGCACCACACCCACTTGCTAGCTTATGTCTCTATTAGGGGCCAGGTTGGACCCCATCCGGTGCAAGCAGCTTCTCCCCTTAGTACTATACTGACTACATGGTAGTGTGGGAACAATACACTTTACAGGGTCCCCAGAGAGCCTGGATGCTTTTTACTATAGCCTTCTGCTAAATTACATGGTATTCTGTCCTGGTGGATGCCTTCTGAGAGCCATCTGGTGACACAAGTGGAGAGCAGGTTGTGAGGGGAACACCGACCGCCTGGATCATCGGACTCACGTCTACATGCCTATTACCCCTGCAGGGGTTAGGCGTTCCGGTGAGTGGGGACACTAGAGGGGGCTCCACACAGGATGGTATATATTTAATGGGACGGACATACCTGGAACTATTTGAAGATACACTAGTCTGCTGCACAAGAACTTTTTATGTACACTGGACATTTTTAATAGCACCTTAATATATATAGCATTTTTTCGGCATTTTCTGGGATTATATTTATTTATACATACTAAATTTTACTATGTTTTACCTTTGATTTACCCAGATCTGTGGTGTAGTGTTCTCCTTGTGGTAAGAGTCTGTTTATAGTTTATTTATTCACCAGTGAACAGCGCCAAGCCCCTATTTTCTTAGAGTTTATCCCCATGTACCTGGCTGGTGGAGGTGGGAGGCGGCAGCTCTATGGTGTCCACAGGCAGGGGAATCTCCATGTGGCTTGTAGTTCTTCTCCTGAGTTTATACAGTGGAGAGGGGAGGGGCCTCTGACCCCGGCATGTATCAGCAGCACAAGCAGAGCCGACTCACTGAAAGTGAAACTGATACCTGCCCGGGCCCCTCCCCTCTTCTCTCCACTCTATACACTGACACTCAGGAGGAGAGAACTACAAGCTGCAGGGAGATCCCACTGCCCACAGAAACAATAGAGCTGCCGATCGCTGCTTCCCACCTCCCCCTACTGCATTCCAAACGGCAAGCCAAAGGTGCAGGGAGAAATGCCAGGTCTTGGGCCCCCCCACAGTGGCAGAATGGCAGGGCCCAGTCGCAAGTGCGACTGCAGCAACCCCTATAGTTCCGCCACTGCTCAGTCCAACAATCAAACCGTGTGTACGAGGCCTAACACTGTTTTCTGTTGTGTTCTGAAGAGAGAGAGGGGAGGCGAAGAAGATGGATAGCAGCAAGGGCTGTATGCATACACCCAGAACAGATCTACCCTCCTATTTAGAAAGGGCTGACATAATCATGTCTAAAGTAAAACTGATAGTGAGTATTAAAGCTGGGTTCACACTATAGCAATTATTATTATTATTATACATGATTTATATAGCGCCAACAGTTTACGCAGCGCTTTACAATATAAAAAAGGGTTGGCAGACGCTGAGCGGTTGGTAAGGTGGATAAGTCTGGCAGCAGCATTAATGATAGACAGAGGGGGATAGCCTATGGAAAGGCGGGTGAGAAGGGAGTTGCAATAGTCAAGGCGAAAGATAACAAGGGAGTGAATGAGGAGCTTGGTGGTTTCATTTGTTAAAAAGGAGCGATGTCAGACATTGCATGTGATTCGCACCGCATTGCTGTGCAGATCACATGCGATGTTTGTGCAATGCAAATTCAGCCATACAGATTATATGGCTGAATTTGCATCGCATTCGGACCAAAATGGTGCAAAATGTTATTTTGTTTGGTCCGTACTGGAATTGTATCGCTTGAGTGTTCCAATTCCTTCACCATTTCACGATCTGGCGGGTGTCATTAACTTTGTATTGACAACCACAGCAGTTTGCAGAAGGCAGTGTGAACCGACGGTGATTCAGATGCGATGTGGGAACCCGCAAATGTTATATATTTCTTACCAGTCGTTAGATGTGGTGGCTGCATTCGTTTTCTTTTTTTCTTCATTAGTTTTATTTTGTTTTAAGGTTCTTTTCTCTCTGTTTTCACCTGATAATGTGGCCAGTAACACACCTCCTATATTAGAGTGCCTTCACACTAGACAAAGGTGCAACAGAGACACCTTTGGACAATGGCATTGGTAATCCAGGGGCAAGGTAGTCTTAAATGTGCTACCAGATTTAGATACATTTAACAAATTGAACCCAAACTCCAGCTAATGTTTTATAAGCAGTTACAGCAATGGTTTTGATCCTTATGGGATAAAGGTTTTACATAAATAAATAAAAGATGATCATTCTAAGCACACCTGCAGTGTAAAATGGCTTGTCGCCATACCTCTAACTGCTACATCTGCAGGGCATCAGAAGTCTGATCATTAGAGGAAACCCCACCGAGTTCACATACCAGCTCAAGAAGTAACCATTCTGTGCTCTCATGCTTAATGTAGTCAGTTTTTGATAGGAAAGCGAAGGGACTGGCAGGAACACCAGAGATTTCACACAAAAGGAAGCAATACAAAGACAACATGATACCTTTTCATACAAGTACATGGTACAAAAGACAAATATCAGGAATATGAAATGTTGGGTTTAGCTACCTTTTAAGCTTGGTTCTAGACCATCCAATTCGGGATTTCTACTTTGGGGCTATAGAAATAATTAGTATTGGTAAAGATTGCTGAATTTAAACATAATTCGTAAAAACAAAATGTACTGATAATTTCTCTGTATCATTTGCTAGGTTTTCCATGTCAATGTAATATCAACTTTCCTTTTGATAAAACTTGTTGTACCTCACATCCAGAAACAAGGGTAATATTTTTTATTTAACAATTCCACATGAAAACCAGTGGTTCACATATTTAGTTCATTACTAAAATGTATACATAGTAACTGTTAAATACAACGGATTATCATATGATCATTATAAGTTTCCAGTAATATCCTCTCCCTTTATAACATTAACTATATTTTTCCAAATAATCTGTTTAAAAGAAATGAGCTTGTTATATTTTATTCAGTGCACGATTGTTTGGTCTGCCATTTTTAATTCTTTTGTGATATGAGTATTTTTTTTTTAACCAACTGCAAATATTTTTAACCAGTAACAAAAATATAGTTACATTTATAGTATACATTTCTTAAGTATCATACATTCGTATGTGGAGTTGCACATAATACTCTGTTTTATTTAAATTAGGCGTGGATCAATAATAATCTGCTCTTCTTTTGCTGGCTACATACCTCATCCAGTAAGTTAATTAACCAATATGCTAAAAATGTAGTGCATTTCACTGTAATTGTACTTAGAAGGGAATGATTTATAACTTTGTATACCAAAACATATGCAAGAGAGTGCACATTCAAGGAAAACGTAAACAAAAATAAGATTTATTTCTTGTATAGGACTGAATGATCAACTTTAAAGAAAAACTTTACCCATAATAACTTGATAAAAAAATAATGTTCTTTAGCAAGGAACATACATTCCACATTAATAATTAGAAATATGTGGAACACCCCCCTGGTTCTGGTTCGGTTCGCAGCAGAACTCCCAAACAGAGAAAAAGTTCTGACCTGAACAGTGCACCCTATTAGTCTATGGGACCCGAACTTGAAAAATCAAAAGTCCCTATTTTGAAGGCTTATATGCAAGTTATTGGCCATAAAAAGGGGTATGGGGGTCCAGGTACTGCCCTGGGGACATGTATTAATGCAAAACTTTTTTAACCACTTCAATAACAGACACTTTCCCCCCTTCCTGCCCAAGCCAATTTTCAGCTTTCATCGCTGTCACTGTTTAAATGACAATTGCGCGGTCACGCTACACTGTACCCAAACAACATTTTTATCATTTTGTTCCCACAAATAGAGCTTTCTTTTGGTGGTAATTTATCATCTCTGGGATTTTTATTTTTTGCTAAACAAATAAAAAAAGGCCGACATTTTGGAAAAAAAAAAGTGTTTTTCTTTGTTTCTGTTATAAAAATTTGTAAATGAGTACGTTTTCTCATTCACTGATGGGCACTGATGAGGCTGCACTGATGAGATGGTACCAATGAAGTGGCACTGATGAGGCGGCACTGATGATGGGCATTGATATGAGACACTGATGATCACTAATAGGCGGAACTGATGGGCACTGATAGGTGACACTGATGGGTACTCATAGGCAGCACTGATTGGCACTTGGTCAGGATAACAGAACCACTTTGCCGATGTCATATTGCTATATGGCAAGCGGTAAGTGGTTAAAAAAAATATGAGATTAAGGTTTTTTCCGGTGCAGCGATTTTAATGATGCTTAAAGTTAAATAATAAAAATTAAAAATTCATTTACATTTAGTGCCTAGGTGGTCCCTTTAGTCTGCCTGTAAAATGGTGCATCTGTACCATGGATATAACCTACTGCAGCAAAACTGACATTTATACAGAGAAAATTAATTAATAGAATGACATTTAAGTTGCCGGAAACACAATACTATTTTCGGCAATAAAAAAAATTACAAAAAAATGGAATGACCCTTCAGGTCTGATATGATTTTAAGGGGAATCCCATGCTAATTTTTTTTTTTTTTTTTAAAGGGCATGGGTTCCCCGTAAAATCCATACCAGTCTCTTATCCGAGCATGCAGCCCGGCAGGCCAGGAAGGGGGGGACAAGCGAATGCCCCCCTTCCTGAACCATACCAGCCCCGTGCCATCAACACGGGGGGAGCTTTGAGTGGGGGGGTTGCCCCCCACCCCAAAGCACCTTGTCCCCATGTTGATGGGGAGAAGAACCTCTTCCTGACAACTCTGGCAGTAGTTGTATCATTTTTCTAAAGCCCAGAGCTCCTAAATAGCAGTACATTTTTAGGCTGCCAGCAGATCGTCGTCTAGTGGCTCTGTATTTCAGCACAATGCCAAAAAATGCAAAAATTGAGAGCAACTGAGCATGTGCAGAGCAGGGTCAGGCTGGGTTCACATATGCGGGTCTGGTTTGTGTGCAGAGTCCTGTGCGGTTTCCATTCAGTGGTTCAGGTGTGACTCAGGTGTGAATTTGACACTTACATCGCACCTGAACCAAACTGAAAAAACGCACAGGACCCTTTTTTAATTCCCACTGCAACCAGCCCGCATATATGTGAACTGGCTCCATTGAAAGCCGTCTGGTTCACATGTTATGTGAATTAGATGCAGTTCAAAACTTATTCGACTCCCATATTTGTGAACTGAGCCTTAGACAGTGTATTACTGGATATTAAACAGTACAAAAATGTATTTTTATGTTTTACATAGCTATACCTGCAAAAACAGCCAGCCTGAAGTCATCTAGCAAGACTTAATTTTCTAAATATAGCTCCACTATTTAAATTAAATATATAACAAACATGTTGCATTCCTTTTCTAAAACAAATTTTTTTAGGTTGACAAATTGGCTTAAGAGTTGCATTTGTTTTCCTTTAACCACTTGACGACCGCCGCACGACGATATACGTCCACAGAGCGGCACGGGCAGGCAAAAGGACATACATATACGTCCTTGCCTTCCTGCGGGTGAGGGGTCCGATCGGACCCCCCCCCGGTGCCAGCGGCGGTCGCCTTTGGTCTGGCAGCAATCAGAGATGAGGGGGAGGCCATCCGATCGTGGCCCCCCCTCGCGATCAATCCCAGCCAATGGGATTCTTCCCCTGCCTCTGTGTAGTACACAGAGGCAGGGGATGTGATGTCATCTCTCCTCGGCTCGGGAGTTTCCATTCCGGCGCAGAGGAGAGAAGACTGAAATGTGAGTGCACCAAACACACACACACAGTAGAACATGCCAGGCACACATTACACCCCCTTTACCCCCCCCCATCACCCCCCCCCCGTGTCACACTGACACCAAGCAGTTTTTTTTTTTTTTGATTACTGCATGGTGTCAGTTTGTGACAGTTAGTGTGGTGGGGCAGTGAGTGTTAGCCCCCTTTAGGTCTAGGGTACCCCCCTAACCCCCCCTAATAAAGTTTTAACCCCTTGATCACCCCCCGTCACCAGTGTCACTAAGCGATCATTTTTCTGATCGCTGTATTAGTGTCACTGGTGACGCTAGTTAGGGACGTAAATATTTAGGTTCGCCGCGTTTTATAGCGACAGGGACCCCCATATACTATCTAATAAATGTTTTAACCCCTTGATTGCCCCCTAGTTAACACTTTCACCACTGATCTCCGTAAACTGTTACGGGTGACGCTGGTCAGTTCGTTTATTTTTTATAGTGTCAGGGCACCCGCCGTTTATTACCGAATAAAGGTTTAGCCCCCTGATCGCCCGGCGGTGATATGCGTCGCCCCAGGCAGCGTCAGATTAGCGCCAGTACAGCTAACACCCACGCACGCAGCATACGCCTCCCTTAGTGATATAGTATCTGAACGGATCAATATCTGATACGATCAGATCTATACTAGCGTCCCTAGCAGTTTAGGGTTCCCAAAAACGCAGCGTTAGCGGGATCAGCCCAAATACCTGCTAGCACCTGCGTTTTGCCCCTCCGCCCGGCCCAGCCCACCCAAGTGCAGTATTGATCGATCACTGTCACTTACAAAACACTTAACGCATAACTGCAGCGTTCGCAGAGTCAGGCCTGATCCCTGCGATCGCTAACAGTTTTTTTGGTAGCATTTTGGTGAACTGGTAAGCACCAGCCCCAGGCAGCGTCAGGTTAGCGCCAGTACCGCTAACACCCACGCACGCACCGTACACCTCCTTTAGTGGTATAGTATCTGAACGGATCAATATCTGATCCGATCAGATCTATACTAGCGTCCCTAGCAGTTTAGGGTTCCCAAAAACGCAGTGTTAGCAGGATCAGCCCAGATACCTGCTAGCACCTGCGTTTTGCCCCTCCGCCCGGCCCAGCCCAGCCCAGCCCACCCAAGTGCAGTATCGATCGATCACTGTCACTTACAAAACACTAAACGCATAACTGCAGCTTTCGCAGAATCAGGCCTGATCCCTGCGATCGCTAACAGTGTTTTTGCTAGCGTTTTGGTGAACTGGCAAGCACCAGCAGCCTAGTATACCCCGGTCGTAGTCAAACCATCACTGCAGTAACACTTGGTGACGTGGCGAGTCCCATAAGTGCAGTTCAAGCTGGTGAGGTGGCAAGCACAAGTAGTGTCCCGCTGCCACCAAGAAGAAGACAAACAGGCCTGTCGTGCCCATAGTGCCCTTCCTGCTGCATTCGCCAATCCTAATTGGGAACCCACCACTTCTGCAGCGCCCGTACTTCCCCCATTCACATCCCCAACCAAATGCAGTCGGCTGCATGAGAGGCATTTTTATGTCCTCCCGAGTACCCCTACCCAGCGAACCCCTCCAAAAAAGATGTTGTGTCTGTAGCAAGCGCGGATATAGGCGTGACACCCGCTATTATTGTCCCTCCTGTCCTGACAATCCTGGTCTTTGCATTGGTGAATGTTTTGAACGCTACCATTCACTAGTTGAGTATTAGCGTAGGGTACAGCATTGCACAGACTAGGACACACTTTCACAGGGTCTCCCAAGATGCCATCGCATTTTGAGAGACCTGAACCTGAAACCGGTTACAGTTATAAAAGTTAGTTACAAAAAAAGTGTAAAAAAAATCAAAATATATATAAAATAAAAAAAAATAGTTGTCGTTTTATTGTTCTCTCTATTCTCTCTCTATTGTTCTGCTCTTTTTTACTGTATTCTATTCTGCAATGTTTTATTGTTATTATGTTTTATCATGTTTGCTTTTCAGGTATGCAATTTTTTATACTTTACCGTTTACTGTGTATTATTGTTAACCATTTTTTTGTCTTCAGGTACGCCATTCACGACTTTGAGTGGTTATACCAGAATGATGCCTACAGGTTTAGGTATCATCTTGGTATCATTCTTTTCAGCCAGCGGTCGGCTTTCATGTAAAAGCAATCCTAGTGGCTAATTAGCCTCTAGACTGCTTTTACAAGCAGTGGGAGGGAATGCCCCCCCCACCGTCCTCTCAGACTCTCTCAGACTTTCTCAGACTCTCCTGTCTCAAGAGGGAACCTGAGAATGCAGCCGGTGATTCAGCCAGCTGACCATAGAGCTGATCAGAGACCAGAGTGGCTCCAAACATCTCTATGGCTTAAGAAACTGGAAGCTACGAGCATTTCATGACTTAGATTTCGCCGGATGTAAACAGCGCTATTGGGAAATTGGGAAAGCATTTTATCACACCGATCTTGGTGTGGTCAGATGCTTTGAGTGCAGAGGAGATATCTAGGGTCTAATAGACCCCAATTTTTTTCAAAAAAAGAGTACCTGTCACTACCTATTGCTATCATAGGGGATATTTACATTCCCTGAGATAACAATAAAAATGATTTAAAAAATGAAAGGAACCGTTTAAAAATAAGATAAAAAAGCAAAAAAATAATAAAGAAAAGAAAAAAAAAAAAAAAGCATCCCTGTCCCACCCTGCTCTCGTGCAAAGGCGAACGCAAGCGACGGTCTGGCGTCAAATGTAAACAGCAATTGCACCATGCATGTGAGGTGTCACCGTGAATGTCAGATCAAGGGCAATAATTTTAGCAGTAGACCTCCTCTGTAAATCTAAAGTGGTAACCTGTAAAGGCTTTTAAAGGCTTTTAAAAATGTATTTAGTTTGTCGCCACTGCATGTTTGTGCGCAATTTTAAAGCATGTCATGTTTGGTATCCATGTACTCGGCCTAAGATCATCTTTTTTATTTCATCAAACATTTGGGCAATATAGTGTGTTTTAGTGCATTAAAATTTAAAAAAGTGTTTTTTCCCCAAAAAATGCGTTTGAAAAATCACTGCGCAAATACTGTGTGAAAAAAAAAAAATGGAATACCCACAATTTTAATCTGTAGGGCATTTGCTTTAAAAAATATATATAATGTTTGGGGGTTCAAAGTAATTTTCTTGCAAAAAAAAAAAAATTTTTCATGTAAACAAAAAGTGTCAGAAAGGGCTTTGTCTTCAAGTGGTTAGAAGAGTGGGTGATGTGTGACATAAGCTTCTAAATGTTGTGCATAAAATGCCAGGACAGTTCAAACCCCCCCCAAATGACCCCATTTTGGAAAGTAGACACCCCAAGCTATTTGCTGAGAGTCATGTCGAGTCCATGGAATATTTTATATTGTGACACAAGTTGCGGGAAAGAGACAATTTTTTTGCACAAAGCTGTCACTAAATGGTATATTGCTCAAACATGCCATGGGAATATGTGAAATTACACCCCAAAATACATTCTGTTGCTTCTCCTGAGTACGGGGAAACCACATGTGTGAGACTTTTTGGGAGCCTAGCCGCGTACGGGACCCCGAAAACCAAGCACTGCCTTCAGGCTTTCTAGGGCGTAAATTTTTGATTTCACTCTTCACTGCCTGTCACAGTTTCGGAGGCCATGGAATGCCCAGGTGGCACAAAATCCCCCCAAATGACCCCATTTTGGAAATTACGCCCTTAGAAATCCTGAAGACGGTGATTGGTTTTCGGGGCCCCGTACGCCGCTAGGCTCCCAAAAAGTCCCACACATGTGGTATCCCCATACTCAGGAGAAGCAGCTGAATGTATTTTGGGGTGCAATTCCACATATGCCCATGGCCTGTGTGAGCAATATATCATTTAGTGACAACTTTTTGTAAATTTTTTTTTTTTGTCATTATTCAATCACTTGGGACAAAAAAAATAAATATTCAATGGGCTCAACATGCCTCTCAGCAATTTCCTTGGGGTGTCTACATTCCAAAATGGGGTCATTTGGGGGGGTTTGTACTGCCCTGCCATTTTAGCACCTCAAGAAATGACATAGGCAGTCATAAACTAAAAGCTGTGTAAATTCCAGAAAATATACCCTAGTTTGTAGACGCTATAACTTTTGCGCAAACCAATAAATATACGCCTATTGAAATTTTTTTTACCAAAGACATGTGGCCGAATACATTTTGGCCTAAATATATGACTAAAATTGAGTTTATTGGATTTTTTTATAACAAAAAGTAGAAAATATCATTTTTTTTCAAAATTTTCGGTCTTTTTCCGTTTATAGCGCAAAAAATAAAAACGGCAGAGGTGATCAAATACCATCAAAAGAAAGCTCTACTTGTGGGAAGAAAAGGACGCAAATTTAGTTTGGGTACAGCATTGCATGACCGCGCAATTAGCAGTTAAAGCGACGAAGTGCCAAATTGGAAAAAGTCCTCTGGTCCTTAGGCAGCATAATGGTCCAGGGCTGAAGTCGTTAAAGTGGTTGTAAAGGCTGAAGGTTTTATACCTTCATGCATTCTATGCATTCTATGCATAAAGGTAAAAAACCTTCAGTGTGTAGCTTCCCCCTCGGTCCTCCTTTATACTCACCTGAGCTCGATCCCAATCCAGCAATGTGCACAAAAGCAGAAGCTCTCCTAGGCCTCTCCCTCCTCATTGGCTGAGACACAGCAGCTAGAGCCAATGGCTCCTGCTGCTGTCAATCAGAGCCAGTGAGGAAGGAGTGGGAGGGGGTGGGGCAAAGCAGCATCTGTGTGTCTCATGGAAAAAAAGCCCTGATGTCTCATTAAAGAGAAATAGAAGATATTTTTTTTTTATTAAAAAAACAAAAAACTAAACTAGTCATTGCACTTGCATGCAACTACTACCATTAGTCCAATGATCAAAGTTTAAAGTAAAGTCCAACCTGTAAACAGTTAAACAGGTAATTGCCCGAGTCTTGCAGTTCTCTAAGAATTAAGAATGCATACTTGAATAGATTATTATTTTTTTAAATAGAGTTTGATATCACTTCTACTTTATTTGCTAAGCTCTGAGGGAAATCCCCTTGCAAAGTGCAACTTCCCTTGCAAGTGAACAGTCTATTTCCCTCTATTAAATCAACTCCACAGGGGAATTTTATAAAACTTGTGGACCCCTACTAAATTGGCTATGTATTACTATATTCTCAGAATCTCTGCCATGACTTCTAAAACTACTACTCTCAGAATCCCTCCCAGGAATTGCAGAATTCCTGTTAAGACTTTCAGAACTCCTTCCAGGATTCCCAGAACCCCTGCCAGGGCTTCCAACAGGACCTGCATAATCACTGACAGGACTTTGATTAATAATCACAGAATCCCTGTCAGAACTTTCAGATTTCCCTGAAATAACACTGGGCATATGCTATAACTAGAAAGGGTATTTAAGCAACAGTTTCTGAAATGGCCGGTGCTGTGTCTTCTCTCAAGGTTCTTGTCACAAGGAGCTATAAGCCCAGCTTCACATTGCTGCAGGTTAGAAATCATGCAAGTTCAGCTGAACTCACACGATTTCAACCCGGCAATGCAGTTTGACTTCAAGGGTGATTTGACAGACATCTGTGCGGGTTCCTGCACCGATGTCTATTGAAATCACACCAGAAGTCGCCAAAAGTAGTACACTAACTACTTTTGGAAATTGGTGGGGTGCCGCAAAGTCGGCATCGCACAGATTCGGATGGTGCTAGCCGGCAATAGCCGCCGATTTGGCATGCAATTTGACATGTCAGATCGCATGCCAAATCGGACCAATGTAATCCTAGGCTTATACTTAACTGTGGGTTTGCCTAACTGTTGTTGACCCACATTACC
Organism: Lithobates clamitans; assembly: GCA_037952925.1. NCBI lineage: Eukaryota > Metazoa > Chordata > Amphibia > Anura > Ranidae > Lithobates > Lithobates clamitans. The sequence goes on from JBBGZY010000415.1 coordinate 926,789, forward strand.
CTTACTTCTCCCTTGGCTGCTGCCCAACATGACCCCTGCTTTGACCTTTTGCCTGGACATAAACTGCTCTCTTGCTTGCCGCCTGCTTCGATCATTTGCCTGGACATTGGTTGCACTCTTGCCTGCCCCCTGCCTTGACATCAGTTTGAACATGGACAACTCTCTAGCCTGTCATCTGCTTAGACCTCTGGTTGAAAATTTATTTGGTGTCTCCTCGATCTAGATTTCCATTGGTACGTGTTCCCCATTGCAGTGCCTTACTCCTTGTATGTTTTTTTCGAAGGTGTAAAATTGACCTTAAAAATGTCAAAAAAATAACAAGATTCAGCTTTCATAGATTTCAATGGGGCTATGTTCAGGGTATGTGGATCATCAACTGTTCCCCCGAACTTGCAGCAAATCAAACTTTGGTTGGTTCACTCATCACTACTGACAAGCAATAACAAAATAAAACAGTTACAGTGTTCATTCAACCTGAATGGTAAAAAATGTATAATTTGCAATTAAAACAAAAAATAATTTTCCTGACAGACTCCATGGCAGTCTACGTGTGGGTTAACCCTGCCTCCTCTCCAATACTATAGGACACCATTCCCATAAATTTGAGATCACAGCCAGAAACTGTGTTCCTTTTTTTGTCCTCCTCTATGGACCTACATTGTGTGCACTCACATTTGCTCGTAAGGCATGCAGTTGGGATGACTCCTGAGTCCGGCATACAGTATCTCACAAAAGTGAGTACACCCCTCACACTTTTGTAAATATTTTATTATATCTTTTCATGTGATAACACTGAGGAAACAACACTTTGCTACGATGTAAAGCAGTTAGTGTACAGCTTATATAACAGTGTAAATTTGCTGTTCCCTCAAAATAACTCAACACACAGCCATTAATGTCTAAACTGCTGGCAACAAAAGTGAGTACACCCCTAAGTGAAAATGTCCAAATTGGGCCCAATTAGCCACCCCCCCCCGGTGTCATGTGACTCATTAGTGTTACAAGGTCTCAGGTGTGAATGGGGAGCAGGTGTGTTAAATTTGGTGTTATTGCTCTCACTCTCTCATACTGATCACTGGAAGTTCAACATGTTACCTTATGCCAAGGAACTCTCTAAGGATCTGAAAAAAATAATTGTTGCTCTACATAAAGATGGCCTAGACTATAAGAAAATTGCCAAGACCCTGAAACTGATCTGCAGCACGGTGGCCAAGACCATACAGCAGCTTAACAGGACAGGTTCCACTCAGAACAGGCCTCACCATGGTCGACCAAAGAAGTTGAGTGCACGTGCTCAGCGTCATATCCAGAGGTTGTCTTTGGGAAATAGTGAAGTATTGAAGTATTTCCAGTTACTGTACTGTGTACCCCACACAGTTGCACCTACAGTATAGCTACCTGCAGCCAGGTGCTTGTGTAGGCTCTTTGAAGTATTTCCAGTTACTGTACTGTGTACCCCGCACAGTTGCACTTACAGTATAGCTACCAGTATAATCGGTGTGTATATATATACATCCCAGTTTTGTGCAGCTCACTGCAGGCCAATAGTATGTCTGGAAGGCCAACAAGGAGAGGCAGACAGTCACAAGCCAATAAGAGAGGGCAAGCAGGCTCTGTGTCTAGAGGCAACAGTGCTGGTCATGGACACGGTGCATCCTCATCAGCACGTGGCCGTGGGACACGCTTGGCCTTTTTTTGGCAGCTGGCCGTGTTGAGCCGCAACATGCGGAAGACTTGGTCGAGTAGATGACCAAGCCATCCTCATCGTCCTCATCCTCTCTCACTCCGACCCAGGGTACTTTGTCTGGCAAAGCAGCTGCCAACGCGGCCTCTTCCCTCGGCTCAATGGCATCAGTGACTCCTTCCCTAGCCCCACCATGTCCTCCTGAGGAGTCCCTCGAACTGTTTGACCACAGTGTTGGGTACATGCTCCAGGAGGATGCCCAGCGTTTTGAAGGCTCCGATGATGGTACTCAGCTAGAGGAAGGCAGTAACGTGAGCCCAGACAGAGAGGGTGCCCAAGAAAGACAGCAATCTGGCAGTCATGTTCCCCCTGCTGCAGCATACTGCCAGGTTTGCTCCAGTGATGAGAAGGGAGGGGATGATGAGGTCACTGACTCCACGTGGGTGCCTGATAGGAGAGAGGAGGAGGAGGAGGAGGCACATCACCAACGAGGCAGGATGCCCTCCAGGGGCCAGCTTAAGGGCAGCACACTGACTGCATCACACCATAGAGCTCCGCATGTGCAGGGTGCTGCTGTCTCTGCACGTTATTCCAAAAGTTCTTTGGTGTGGACCTTTTTTGAGACGAGTGCATCAGATCCCACTGCTGCTATTTGCAACAAATGTCTCAAGCGTATCTCGTGTGGCCAAAACATCTCCCGCTTGGGCACCACATGCTTGACCAGACATATGTTGACCTGCCATGCAGTTCGTTGGCAATTGTACCTAAAATACCCACACCAAAGAACAAAGAGGACCTCTCCTTGCTCCTCAACAGCTGGGATCTCCAACCCCACTATACCTTCAGTCCTCTCTGAGACCTGCACTGAGAGGAATGAAGGTGTAGAATTAGGTGTGTCACAACCAAGTACTTGCGGGCAATCTACTATCGGTACACCAACGTCAGATTGTACCAGGCAAATTTCCCTGCCCCAGCTGCTGTACCGCTGAAAGAAGTTCGCTCCCAGCATCCACATGCCCAGCGGTTGAATGCTAGCTTGGCAAAATTGCTAGCACTTCAACTGCTACCTTTTCAGTTGGTAGACTGTGCCCCCTTCCGTGAGTTTGTGTCACCTGCCGCCTGCATCATGTGCGGTTCCTCAGTGGCAGGTTCCCAAATGCCACTTTTTCTCACAGAAGGCGATTCCGGCTCTCTACCGGCATGTGGAAGGCAATGTCTTGGCCTCGCTGGACAGGGCGGTCAACGATAAGGTGCATATTACCACTGACTTATGGTCCAGCAGGCATGGACAGAGACGTTACCTATAAGTTTCACGACGCATTGGGTGACTCTGCTGGAAGCTGGGAAGGATGCAGGACAAGGTGCAGTAGTGTTGGAGGTTGTTCCGCCACCACGCCTCCAAAATGCCAGTGATTCTGACTGGTGATTCTGAAACACCTCTCTCCTCCACTCCCTCCCCTTCTTTTTCCTCCATGGCCTCTTCCTGTACTTTGTCCTCGGAACCAGTGGTGCTCCGTAGGCATTCAAGGGGCTACGCAAGCACGTAGGCCAAAAGATGCCATGCGGTGCTTGAGCTGGTGTGCTTGGGGGACAGGAGCCACACTGGGGCAAGGATTCTGTCTGCTCTGCAGGGGCAGGTTCAGAGGTGGTTGACACCACGCCAACTTAAGGCAGGAATGGTGGTTTGCGACAATGGCACCAACCTCCTCTCCACCCTCCGACAGGGACAACAGATCCATGAGCCCTGTTTGGCTCACATCCTTAACTTGGTGGTGCAGCGGTTCTTGGGCAGGTACCCGGGCTTACAGGATGTCCTGAGGCAGGCCAAGAAAGTCTGTGTGCATTTCCGCTGGTCATATAATGCCAGTGCTCGGCTGGCAGACCTCCAAAAGGAATTTAACCTGCCCAAGAAACACCTAATCTGTGACATGCCTACCAGGTGGAACTCAATGTTGGCAATGCTGCAGCGGCTGCACACACAGCAGAGGGCCATCAATGAGTACCTGTGCGACTATGGCACCAGGACAGGGTCAGGGGAGCTTGGTTTTTTTCCCCACGCCAGTGGACCATGATCAGGGATGCATGCACTGTCCTGTCACCATTTGAGGAGGCCACGAGGATGGTGAGCAGTGACAGTGCATGCATCAGTGACACCGTCCCCCTTGTCCACCTGTTGGAGCACACGCTCCATGATATAATGGACAGGACACTTGAGGCAGAAAAGAGGCAGGAAGAGGAGGACTTTCTTAGCTCTCAAGGCCCCCTTTATCCAGACAGTGTTCCTGCGTGCCCGCCGATCACACAGGAAGAGGACAAAGAGGAGGAGAATTGTGTCAGCATGGAGGGGGAGCCTGGCACTCAGCATCAGTAGCAGTCTTTTAGGGATCATTTACAGTCCCAAGAAACCCATGGACTTGTACATGGCTGGGAGGAGGTGGCTGCGGATCATGTCGTCCTTAGTGACCCAGAGGACTCCGGACCGAATGCCTCAGCAAACCTACGCTGCATGGCCTACCTGATCCTGCAAAGCCTGTGAAAGGATCCTCATATTTGTGGTATCAAGGAGAGGGATCAATACTGGCTGGCAACCCTCCTTGATCCACGTTACAAGGGTAAGGTTGCAGACCTTATCCTGCCGTCGCAGAGGGAGCAGAGGATGAAACATCTTCGGGAGGCCTTGCAGAAAGGTCTGTGCAACGTGTTCCCAGAGACTGGGAGGTTAAAAACTCCTGTTCCTGGACAACGTGTTGCTGAGGCTTCGGTCAGTCAAAGAAGGAGCGGTGGAGAAGGTGGCCATCTGACCGATGCGTTTAGACAATTTTTTAGTCACAGCCCCAAGGTATGATCGGTTCCAGCAACCATCGCCAGTGTCTGTTTTACATGATGCAAGAATACCTAGGGGCAAGATCTGACTTGGACACCTTTCCCACCGAAAATCCTCTGGGTTACTGGGTCTTGAGGATGGATCACTGGCCAGAGCTTACACAGTATGCAATTGAGCTACTGGCCTGTCCTGCATCCAGCGTTCTTTCGGAACGCACATTCAGTGCTGCTGGAGGCTTTGTAACCGATCACAGGGTGCGTCTGTCCACCGACTTGGTTGATCGACTGACCTTCATAAAAATGAATCAGCCTTGGATCACCACCAGCTACCAAGCACCTGATGCTGATGTAACCGAATAATTTTTTTTGAAATGTCAGATCCCTTCAAGACTGCCTATGCTGATGCTGAGTGACTATCCTGTTCCTCTTCCATGATCATGCTGATAGCTTGTAAGAACATTTTTGGTTCTGGGCGCTGCCACCAGTGGCTAAGGCCCAATTTTTCAGCCCCTGTTTAACAGGGGCGTGTAATTACAATTTTTGCTGCAATACTTTGCAGCAGGGCTCGTTCCTGCCAGGACCCGACATTACATTAAAGCCGCAAGCAGTTTTAAATGACTTTTATTCCTTTAAAAATGTCATTTTGTGCAGGGACTGTTCTAAGCATGGGAAACACGCGCCACTTTACAGGCATGCTATAGACACCCCCCAGGTATGATATTTAAAGGAATATTTCACTTTTTTTTTTTTTTTTTTACTTTAAGCATCCTTAAAATCACTGCTCCCGAAAAAACTGCCTTTTTTAACCACTTAACGACCGCCGCACGACGATGTACATCCAAACTTTGAATGAGGATATCGTTGTTATGGCAGCAGCTAGCTGCCATCACCCCGGTATCCCCATTTTCATGCGGCGGACAGATTTCAGATAAAAGTGGTCCCTGTGGCGGATTCGGTGCGAGATCACTTTTATTGGTGGCGGGCGAGGGCCCCCCCTCCTGCCGCAATCCGGTGCCCTCCGCCGCTTACCGGAACCGTCAGTTCCCTGTGGTGTGCCTGGAGATGAGTGAGGCTAAGATGGCGCCCACTCGTCTCCATGACACTGCTGGGCGGAAGCGACGTCAAAACGTCACTTCCGTCCATGCCTCTTAAAGTCTTAAATGCATATTTTTTTCAATGTCATTTTTTTTTAAATTGCATTTTAGTGTAAATATGAGATCTGAGGTCTTTTTGACCCCAAATCTCATATTTAAGAGGACCTGTCATGCTTTTTTCTATTAGGGATGTTTACATTCCTTGTAATAGGAATAAAAGTGACACAATTTAAAAAAAAAAACAGTGTAAAAATAAATAAAATAATGTAAAATGAATAATAAAAAAAAATATATATATTTTTTTAAAAACCCCCGTCCCGACGAGCTCGCGCGCAGAAGCGAACCCATACGCGAGTAGCCCCCGCATATGAAAACGGTGGTCAAACCACACATGTGAGGCATCGCCATGACCGGTATAGCGAGAGCAATAATTCTAGCCTTAGACCTCCTCTGTACCCCAAAATATGCAACCTGTAGAATTTTTCAAACATCGCCTATGGAGATTTTTGAGGGTAAAAGTTTGACGTCATTCCACGAGCGGGCGCAATTTTGAAGCATGACATGTTGGGTATCAATTTACTTAGCGTAAAATTATATTTCACAATATAAAAAAAATTGGGCTAACTTTACTGTTGTCTTATTTTTTTATTCAAAAAAGTGAATTTTTTTCTAAAAAAGTGCGCTTTTAAGACCGCTGCGCAAATACGGTGCAAAAAAAAGTATTGCAACAACTGCCATTTTATTCTCTAGGGTTTTAGAAGAAAAACCATATATAATGTTTGGGGGTTCTAAGTAATTTTATAGCAGAAAAATCTGTTTTAAACATGTAAACACCTAAAATCCAAAACGAGGCTGGTCCTTAAGTGGTTAAAACTTTTTTTTGCATTGATACATGTCCCCTGGGGCAGGACCCGGGTCCCCAAACCCTTTTTAGGACAATACCATGCAAATTAGCCTTTAAAATTAGCGAGTCCCATAGACGTCCAAGGGGTTCTAAAGTTTGTGCATATTTTCGGTCCGTTCGCAGGTTCTGGTGCGAACCGAACCGGGGGGTGTTCGGCTCATCCCTATACCCAAGCAAAAAGGACAACACATTTCATTCATCAGTGCACGACACGTACTCAAGATTAGATTACATTCTGGTGGATCATGAAATACTGGAGTACGTAGTAGAGGCTTTGATCGGAATAATTTCAATTTCTGATCATGCTCCCGTAACAGAAAAGATAAGACTCAATGAGAAGGAGCATAGAAACGGGACTTGGAGATTGAATGAAGATCTTATAGATGATGTAGAAGTAGGAAAAATAATAAACGACTGAGATCGAACAATACTTCAGTACAAATGACACATCGGATGTGACAAAGGTGACAATTTGGGAGGCCCATAAGGCCTACATTAGGGGAAAATTGATCTCCATAGGAGACGGGAAAAAGAAAGAAAGAGAAATAAAAATGAAAAATGCAATAAAAGAACTATATGAGTTGGAACAAAAATATAAAACACAGTTAGACATACAGTAGAAACACATCAGAAGATTGTTATAAAAAGGGTCAGTTAAGGGACATGATGGAACAAGAAACTAGAAAAGTATTTAAAAATGTTACAAAAGAAAGATACATGTGGGGAAACAAGCCCGGGAAATACCTAGCAAAAATATTTTAAAAAAACTTAAATTGTATAGAAAAGATAAAAAATGAGAAAGGCGAAGTGAAATACAAAACAACTGATATCGCAGAGGCTTTCAAAACATACTATAGTGCATTATATGCAATCAGAAATAAAGAGACACGACAGGAGGAGGAGAGTAGAAAAAGTTATTAGATGAACTAATTACCCAAGACGAAATCTATAAAGCCCTAAAGGAAACACCAGGGGGAAAAAGCCCAGGCCCAGATGGGTTTACGATTAAATATTATAAAAGATTTAAAGGACAATAGTCCCAGTATTATGTAATTATTTTAACAAAATAGGAGAAAGTGAAGAAAAAGGAAAAGAATCTCTTCTTGCCAATATTTCAATAATACCAAAAGTAGGAAAAGATAGAACCATCTGTTCTATTTATCAGCCTATAGTGTTGTTAAATGTAGACACAAAGCTATATGCAAAGATTCTGGCATCAAGACTAAAAAAACTTTATGCCAGATTTGATAAATGTAGTTTAAGCTGGCTTTGTACCAGGAAGGGAGGGTAGGGCCAATAGTATAAGAACTATGTTAATAATTAATAAGGATAAGGAGAGTAAATCCCCAATGCTCCTCATTTTGATCGATGCTGAAAATGCATTTGATCGAGTAGACTGGGGATTTATGATGAATGCACTCCGGAGTATAGGGTTGGGACCAAGAATTATGAGATGGATTAATAATCTATATAAACATCCTACAGCCAGGGTCATGGTCAATGGGAATATGTCGCCTGCCTTTGAGATATTCAATGGGACAAGGCAAGGATGCCCGCTTTCGCCACTCCTGTATGTAATTGCATTAGAACCATTACTAACAAAAATACGGAATAATGTGGATATAGGAGGGGTTAAGGTGGGAGAAGAAGAACATAAGTTGGCAGCATATGCAGACGACATACTCCTAAAAATGGCCAAACCAAGGCTGTAGTTACCCAGCCTAATAAAAGAACTGAAAGAATATGAAAGCTTAAGAAAAGCTTATGAATTTTAAGATCAATCCCATAAAAACAGTAATATTAAATTTAGGAGTAGATAAAAAAGAGGAAAAAGCATTACAACAGGAATTCCCTTTTACTTGGGAGAGAGAAGAATTAACATATTTAGGAATTAAAATAACACCTACCCTAGAGAAGTTATAACACGCCAATTATATTCCACTACTTAACGAAGTTAAAACAGAGATAAAAAATAGATATCGAGGAGACCAATCTCATGGATAGGGAGGATAAATATACTAAAAATTGTGATTTTACCAAAAATAATATATAAATTTCAAATGCTCCTGATAGAAATACCACAAAGTTTTTTCAAAGTAATAAAAACAATAATCCTGAAATTCATATGGCAAAATAAAAAAACCAGAGTAAATAATATTCTTTTAACTAGAAAAAAAAATGGAGGGTTGGCACATTTGGATGTAAAAAGGTATCATAAGGCAATTATATTGGCAAGACTAATAGAATGGGCAAACACTAAAAAGAGATGGGTGAGAATGGAAAACACAAACACGACACAACTTCAAAAAAACATTTGGATTCCACCGAAACTGAGAACACACAGTAGAGTTAACTAAAAATGTATTTAAAGTATGGGACACATTATATCGAAAAGAAAAATGGAAATATAATTCTCCTCTAATTTCATTAACGGGCACAAATATTTTTACCACAGGAAATGGGAAATCAAAAGGGAACCGCACAATTAAAGGACATTATTACGCAAGGTAAAATTAGGACAAGGCAGGGTTTAATAATGACTCGCGGGTGGCACCAGGTTAAGGATTGGGAATATTTGCAAATAAAACATTTAGTAAGCACAATCCCTCAACCAATCATAGATGAGAAAGCGTTAACTCCAATCAAAAAGCTCTGTAATATAAAAACGCCTCTAAAACATGGAATATCTCAAATGAACGAAATACTAACAGAATTAGAAGGACATGGGACTCTACCCTTCATAGAAAAATGGGAACAAGATTTGGGCATAAAATTAGATGAAACACAAATGATAGGAGCAGTAAACAATCATGCATATGACATAACCACGATAGAGGCAAATTATAAGTGTATGGTGCGTTGGCATTTGACACCAGAGAGAATTAACAAATTCCAGCCAAACAAGTCCTCTCAGTGTTGGAGGAACTGTAAACAAACAGGAACAATAATACAAATATGGTGGGAGTGCCCAAAGATAAAAGACTACTGGTAGGAAATTTTAGAATATATTGAGGTGATAACTGGGGAGAAGATCCCACAAAACCCCTGGAATTGCTTGTCTCATGGGACAAATAAAACAAGAAAACAATATAAGAAAACTTTGGTCCCGTTCCTGCTCAATGCAGCAAAAGGACTCATTCCAAAAAAATGGTTCTATATAAGGAAACCAAGCATAAAAGTGTGGCTTCAAAGAGTAGACCATATCTGTAACATGGAGTACCTATGCAGCGGAGAGCAGGGACGGGTGGAAAGTCATAGAGCAACCTGGGAGAAATGGAGCATTTTCAAAATGTCAGAGAAATATGTGCAGGGCATGAGTGAAATGGACAGAATTAGAAAAGGAAACGAGGATAACAGATCAGGACTGGGAGAGAGGGAAGGGGAATTAGAAATAAGATGGATGAAAGATTTAAAGATGTGTAGAATATTGTGTATTATGTATGAAAATTTTTCTTAAAAAAGACTAAATAAAAAAAAAAAAAAAAAAAGAACTTGCACGAGGCAGGTGGGATGCCCGCCTTCACAACCCGGGCTCAAACATAATGGAACTATGGGCAGCCTGGTGTGCCCTTCAAACCTTCACTCATCTCCTGAAAGGGGAATCAGTTTTATTGAGAATGGACAACACTACAGCGGTCTCCTATGTGAAGAGGCAAGGGGGCACCCAGAGCTCCACCTTTCTCCAAGAAGTCAAGCCCATCATGTCCTGGGCTCAGAAAAACCTTGCCAATACCTCAGCAGTCTTCATCACCGGAGTCCAGAACATCCAAGTGGACTTCCTGTCTCGCACACAGTTAGACAACAACAAGTGGTCCCTTCATGTGGAGACGTTCGAGGGGATCCTGTCCTTGGGAGTCAATCCCGAAGTAGATCTATTTGCATCCCCCTGCAACTTCAAGATCAGGAAGTATTACACTTGGGGCAGTTGCAGCCAGGCCTTCGGAATAGATGCCCTGACAGATCGGCGGAGCTTCAACAGGGTATATGCCTTTCCCCCGTTCCCAATCATCCTCAGGTTTTTGTGGAGGCTCCAAGCGGAAGCGGTCGAGGTGGAGGTAACAGGCCATGGTTTCCCCTCCTGACCCAGCTCAGCTTCCATGACCCGGTTCCTCTTCCTCTCAGACCGGACCTTCTTTCTCGTGGGTCAGTCCTGCACCCTTGCCCGGTGTTACTGAGACTGATGGTCTGGTTCTTGAGAGGGAGAGGCTGGAAACTCTTGGGTGCGCCTCAAGAATGATTTCCACACTCATAAGCTTCGAGAAAGGTAAGCACAAATAAAGTCTATGGGAGAATATGTGCCAAGTTTGTTGAATTCTCATCCTCTATGGGTAGATCATTCAGAGAGCCAGGAATCCAAGATATCCTTGGCTTCCTTCCATCCAGCATAGATCTGTCTCTATCCATCAGCTCTCTCAGAATCCAAGTCTCAGCCATGTCGGCCCTCTCCGGAACATCATGGGCCATTCACCCTCTAATCCAGCAGTTCTTCTGTGGGGCGGCAAGACTCGGGTCCAAAAGAGGGCCAAGATTCCCAAAATGGGATCTTCCCCTTGTTCTCGACTCACTGACTGGACTGGCATATAGAAAAATGCAGCGCATGTACAAAGGAACATAGGTCTTTATAATGGTGAAACAGTAAAGAAATCACTAGTTAACCACAGGTGCCTTGAAACACAAACGTCCATAGGTGGATGTGAATGTCCAACCGCACAGGAGGTGTAAGTACTCCAAGGGGTGGTGATGGTCTGATGGTTGTCAGAAAACACCTGGCATCATACAGCGACTTCCCAACCGAGAAACCGGGTCCCAATGGGTCATTCAGAGAAAGTGCAAAAAAGCCTCTTACCAGATCCTGTGGATTCCCATGTCGGCGACAGGGAATCGCATGCGCAGTTTGTCACAATTGACGTGGAATGGGAGCTCAGGAATCGCCAATCCCTTGGATTGTGGTCTGTATGGATCTCGGCCGGCAACCGGATGGGTCCTCACAACGAACCGTCCTCACAACAAACCGTCCCAGCGTGCATCAGAAGTTTCACAAACGGTCCCCCGAAAGGAGCAGTTGGAGGGACTGGATCTCATGTGGTAAATGTGGAAACAAAAAGAATGTGCCTCCACATGGTGCAGATAAAAAAGGGTGTTTTTATTGACAAAAACGACCATACACAAATAAAAGCGTGATCACGGTGGATAAAAGCAAATGGGCAACAAAGAGAGTGGTGTATGTATCTCTTTGTTGCCCATTTGCTTTTATCCACCGTGATCATGCTTTTATTTGTGTATGGTCGTTTTTGTCAATAAAAACACCCTTTTTTATCTGCACCATGTGGAGGCACATTCTTTTTGTTTCCACATTTACCACATGAGATCCAGTCCCTCCAACTGCTCCTTTCGGGGGACCGTTTGTGAAACTTCTGATGCACGCTGGGACGGTTCGGTGTGAGGACGGTTCGTTGTGAGGACCCATCCGGTTGCCGGCCGAGATCCATACAGACCACAATCCAAGGGATTGGCGATTCCTGAGCTCCCATTCCACGTCATTTGTGACAAACTGCGCATGCGATTCCCTGTCGCCGACATGGGAATCCACAGGATCTGGTAAGAGGCTTTTTTGCACTCTCTGAATGACCCATTGGGACCCGGTTTCTCGGTTGGGAAGTCGCTGTATGATGCCAGGTGTTTTCTGACAACCATCAGACCATCACCACCCCTTGGAGTACTTACACCTCCTGTGCGGTTGGACATTCACATCCACCTATGGACGTTTGTGTTTCAAGGCACCTGTGGTTAACTAGTGATTTCTTTACTGTTTCACCATTATAAAGACCTATGTTCCTTTGTACATGCGCTGCATTTTTCTATATGCCTATTTTGTTGTTTTTGTCAAACTGTATGCAGCAGCTTTTTATTTTTTTATTTTCACTGGTTAGCGCAGTGTTTTCTATTTACCTCTGACACTGACTGGACTCATTACTGCAGGATCCTCTCCACTTTCTATCAAAGACCTTTCTGCAAAAGTCGCCTTCCTAGTGGCCATCACTTCAACCAAAAAGGTTTCTGAGATCGGGTCCTTGGGTCATGAAGAACCAAGAAATTGTCCTACCTACATTCAGGGCCCCAGGGTCCACTGAAGCTCACCCTCTGGATGTAGCGGAAATACTGAAGGAATACCTGCTAGTTACTTCCTCCTTTAGATGTTCCGACTATCTGTTTATCCTGCAGTTTGGGAATAACAAAGGAAAGCGAGCTTCAACCAGAACGATAGCTGCCTGGATCGTCCAATCCATCCAGCAGGTTATAGGGCTAAGGGCTTGGCTCCTCCAGAGATGGTGACAGCACATTCCACCAGGGGTATGGCGGCTTTGTGGGCAGCAGCCCGGCATGTGGCTCCAGATTTCATCTGCAAAGCGGCCTCGTGGGCCTCCATTATTACCTTTATGTCACATTATTGCATAGAACCTGCTTCTCTATCTTCTGTGAACTTTGGTTTAAGAATCCTGTCGGTTGACGGGGCAAATTAAATTTCTTTTTGATCAGCATACCCACCCGTGTGGTTTGGCTAGTTATTTCCCACACGTAGACTGCCATGGAGTCTGTCAGGAAAACAGAAAATTTATTATCAAATACTTACCGTAATTTTCCCTTCCTGATGGACTCCATGGCAGACGGAGTTTCCACCCATTGGTCAAGAGTTGGCTAGTTACGGAACGCAGTCTCTGGCTGTAAGCTCAAATTTATGGGAATGGGGTCCTACAGCATTGGAGAGGAGGTGGGGTTAACCCACAAGAAGACTGCCATGGAGTCCATCAGGAAAGAAAAATTACAGTAATGCCCCGTACACACGGTCGGACATTGATCGGCCATTCCGACAACAAAATCCTAGGATTTTTTCCGACGGATGTTGGCGCAAACTTGTTTTGCGTACACACGGTCGCATAAAGTTGTCGGAATTTCCGACCGCCAACCACGCGGTCACGTACACCACGTACGACGAGACTAGAAAAGGCCAGTTCAGAACCAAGCGCGGCACCCTTTGGGCTCCTTTTGCTAATCTCGTGTTAGTAAAAGTTTGGTGAGAGACGCTTTTCAGACTTGTGGCTTTCAGATCGTTTTCTGTGGTTCAGTTTGTGGGTTTGTATCTGCTCTTCAGTGCGTGCAGCGAGTACCCTTGACTTGTCATTGTGTTCTTGTTCGTTTGTTACTGTTTTTCAGGTCGCTCTTCACAGGCCTTGCTGTTCTTCAGTGCGTCCTGTTACTTTGTTCTGAGCAGCCGACCGTTTTCTAGCCATGTTGTGTATACATACTCCTCGTAGAGTTCGTGCTGTGCGGGAGCTTGGTGTTGGGGTCCTGACCTTGACACAAGTCCAGTCCATGAACAGGGTGGGGAGGAGTTCATGGACCAAGAATTGGTTGCTTCAGCGTGACCAGTTCTCTCATATGCCTTTGCTCCGTGAGATCCGTGAGAATAATCCTGATGATTTCAGGAACTTTCTCAGGATGACCGACCCCGTATTTCACCGTTTGTTGGCTTTGCTGACCCCCTATACCAGCAGGCAGGATACCTGCATGAGGAAAGCCATCACTCCGGAGCAGAGGCTCGTCACTACCCTGCGGTACTTGGCGACAGGGAGAAGCCTGCAGGACTTAAAGTTCTCGACAGGCATCTCCCCCCAGGCTCTGGGGATCATTATCCCAGAGACCTGTTCTGCCATCATCCAGGTCCTGCAGAAGGAGTATATTAAGGTAAGATTTTTATCCTTTAATATCACATTTTATTGTATTTAATGATTGATAATATATTGTATTTCTTTCCTCATTCCCTAATGACCATGATTGTAATATGCTGTGAATGTCCCCTTTGTTCTCATGCATGCTGGATTTTTATGTAATTATTTTTTTAGTCCTTCATACATATTTGCCTTCACTAACCTCCCCAGCATGCTCTCATGGCCCTATATTCACCTCATGTAGTCACTTAACAATGTATTTTATCAGCTCCATAATAGTGCTTTACCCCAAACACCCCCTAAAATGTTTAGAAATGTGATTTGTGCTTTAAATTCAGGCAGAGTGCCAGAGGCTTTTTTTTGTGGTGTCCCCAAATCAATTTGATTAACCCTCCCTCCCCCCAACTGCTAAGTCAGCTGATACCAATTCTCTATCTATCCTCAATCATCTATCTGCTGACTTTGCCAAACCCATACACACTATACCCATCTCTTTTGTGGTCAGATGTATGGATGAATTCCCCAAAGCATATAGTGCAAGGGCCTGCCTGTATACTTTTTAAATGGTACTGTTTAAAGTTTTTGTATCCTATTATTATCTTGATAGGTAATAGCAGAATGTCCAAATGTGCTCAAATGTGTACAGTGTGTATTTATATCTTTGTATTATGACACTTCTTATCTGTCCAGTGGGCTGCCAATAGTGTAACTAAGGAGGGGCTGTTCCAATTATACCCTGTATTTAGGCATTCATCTCTCAATGAAGTGAAGAGGGTTACCTGTCCAAGATTCCCCCCTATAATGTTAGATATGGCCCATGAGAGGGGGGAGGGGGAATATGATAGGTGTACCTTATACTTTGGTGTTGTAACATTCCCCTTAATAAATGTTATCTGGATGTTGGCCAAGAAGGTTTGTGTCTAATCTGCTTTCCATGTTTATGTGTAAAAATACTAAGTTTTTTTGTTTTCCTCAACAGTTTTCTTCCACGCCACAGGAATGGCAGACTGTGGCCTCCCACTTTGCCCAGCGGTGGGACTTTCCTAACTGCGGAGGGGCAATTGATGGGAAACACGTCTACATCGTCCCACCACCCAACTTGGGGTCATACTATTATAATTACAAGGGGTTCAATAGTATTGTGATGTCGGCGGTGGTGTCGGCTAATTACGACTTCCTGTATGTGGACGTGGGGAAGAATGGCCGGATGTCTGATGGTGGAGTCATCACCCAGACGGAGTTTTACAGGCGTCTCCAGAATGGCAGCTTGGACTTGCCACCTCCAGAAGAGAATGTGGAAGGACTCCCATTCGTCTTCATTGCGGATGAAGCATTTGCGCTGGGAGACCATCTTATGCGGCCATTCCCGAAGAGGACCCTCACCCCGGAACAGAGGGTTTTTAATTACCGGCTGGCCAGAGCCAGAAGAGTGGTGGAGAACACATTTGGAATCATGGCCAGCCGGTTCTGCCTATTTCTGACACCCATCCATATGGCAGAGTATAAACTTTATCATATAATCCTGGCGTGCTGTGTTCTACATAACTTTTTACGCCAACATTCTGCCAACTATGCTGGCTCAGTTGGGCCTGAGGCAGGAATGATAAATGAAAAAACCCTGATGGCGCTTGAAAGTGGCCGTCCTGGCTTGCCCTCCCTGAGTGCCCGTGATGTCCGGTTAAGATACCTTGAGTTCTTTGTGGGTAGGGGGGCCATCAAATTTGTGAAGCCTTTATCAAGTAAAACCAAAAAAGAAACCAAATCTTTGTTGACATTTACTGCTTGTGTTTGTTTTAGCTGGCCCTGACAGAAATGTGGGGAGTCCTGAAAATGGCGTGATTGTGTAACCTTATACAAAGCACTGTTGGGTGTTATTTACTAAAGGCAAAGACACTTTGCACTACAAGTGCACTTGAAACTACACCAAAACTGCACTTGTAGTGCAAAGAGGATTTGCCCTTAGGAAATAACCCCCATTGTCACAGAAAACAGCAATTACATCACCACAAAAGTGTTGTAGTGTTGAGACAATAATCCACACATTCTTGATTAACAATCTTTTTAATACCTGCACAATCACATGTGCATTTAGAAAAGGTTTTTAAAACAAACCAACATGTTTGTTGTATAACAATTTTTGGGGGGGCATTATAAAAAATATAAATGTCCATTTAAGATAAAACAGGCATGTGTAAAACCAACAAGAAAGACACAAATCTTGAACTTACAAAGTTCACATTTGGTAGAACTTGAAGGCAATATCAGACATGAGTATTTAGGAACTGTGATTGATATTGCGTTCAGATGGGGTGAAGTCACCCCAGAAAAAGCCAAATTTGGAACATGCACACAAATTTCCCAATGTCAACATGTGCTGGCTCCCATCACGGGGGATCAAGGGACGTGTTTTGGGGGAGAAACCCCTTCCTCTCAGCTACTTTATTATTGCGGAAGGGGTTGCACCCCCCAAAACGCGTCCATTGACCTCCCGTGATGGCAGATAGCACATGTTGGCACACTGTGTGCATCCTCCAAATTTGGCTTTTCTAAAAATCGCTAAAACATTTTTAACATTGTAGCACACAAAAAACAAAGTGTTTTGGAGGGGTTTTAAACTCGCCCCAAAACATCAATGATGTTTTTATTGAGGTTTTCCAATTGTAAATTACACCCCATGATCTCCCCGATCAGGATCTGTGCACTTTCTAATGTGAAAGGATCTGGATCCACAACATCACGATCACCTAAAAAGAGAGAAACCAAACAAAAACAGGTATCAAAAATATGCCGGCATCCATCTCTTACCTGAGCCTGTGGTCGCAGACACTCACCTGTTGTGGTGACAATTTCCACCACGTCTTCTTCCTCCTGCTCTTCTTGTGTTGGGGGGATTTCCCCTTCTTCCAGAGGTGGGGGGTCTGTGGTCTCCTCGGATGAGGGGTGTCCTCAGAGTCTTTTTTCCCTATGTAAAACAAAAATGCTATACTTAGCACACAGCTATTTAATGACAGAACTATAAATAGGAAACATTGCTTGGAAGTGGGGTACAATTGTCTATTTTGGCAGAGTTCCAAAATGTAGCATTTTCAGTGTCCTTTGTCAAGCTGCAATACTTTACCTGTTTGGTACAAGCTTCCCAGATGGAGTCACCCCTATAGTATACACTGGAGCACCTGTGTGGGACCCCTAATAAAAATGGTGTTCTGGGGTCCCACACTAGTGCTCCAGTGTCCAGATGTGAAAACCGCTGCTCAGTGTCCTCTCCTTACACAGAATCTAGTTTGCATTTCATTCTAGTAACAAAGCCATCTACACAACCAAATTAGTTTCATACAAGTAGGGCGTAAAAAATGTGGCCAAATGCATATGGCCAAAACAATGGTGTTTTATAGCCCGAAAGAATAATGTTTGATACGAACGAATAATGTGCCAATGAACCAGAAAGTTGCCATTTTAAAATGTACACTTGTAAGAAAAGCACATAGAGCAGCACGAACGTAATAAACACAAAAAGAATAGGAACACAGCACAACTACTTACTTTTTTGCAGCACTCTCCGGATCTTTCTGTACTGCTCGTGTTCTCGTAATTTCAGGTCCGACCACCACTTCCTGAGCTGATCTTTCAATCGACGTACCCCGAAATGCCGGTGCAGACTTTTGACCACTTTCGCTATGATCTTGGCCTTTTGGACATTGGGGTTGGGGTAAGGTTCACACTTTCCATCATAGTCGGCCCTCTTCAGGATGTCGACCATCTCCAACATCTCCCCAAAGGACATATTTGAGGCCTTAAATCTCCTTCTGGATCGGGACGTTTCTGGCTCCGGGCTTTCCTCCTCCTCGTTCCTGTAATTAGCACGCACCTGCTGTGTATCCGCCATGTGCTCTTCCCCCACTGCGCAGAACGAAAAGGGGTGGGGAATAGACTAGAAAGAACATCGGGGCGGGCGGAGTTACACGCATGTGTATACACAATGTGTATAAAGCGTAACATACGTACATACGTAACATACGTACCATCTGTGAGCGGAGGAAGGAGCATCGGAGGCTCTGATCGTGCTAACGAAGGTAAGATCTAAACTTGGGCCTATACAGCTTTGAAATTGAAGCCTATATTGTAACAAGATTAGGAGAGTTTGGCCTGACCTTAGGGTTTGTCTTGTGTTGTGTCTTGCAGAGAAAATGAATGGCTTCAATGACCACAATCTCCTCCCCCTGTTCATAGACAAATACAGGGAGCTGCCCTGTCTGTGGCAGGTGAGACATCCCCATTATAATCATAAACAAAAGAGGCAGGCAGCGCTGGAGAAACTGCTGGAGTTGGTGAAGCCGGTGGTCCCCACAGCAACCATCCCCTATTTAAAAGCCAAAATTGGTGGCCTGAGGAGTACTTACCTTAGGGAGCGCAAGAAGGTCACAGATTCCCAGAGGTCCGGAGCTGCAGCAGATGACGTTTATGTCCCCAGGCTCTGGTAATATGAGAGACTGCGATTTCTGTCAGACCAGACTGAAGTCAGGGAATCCCTCTCTACTCTTCCTTCCACTCTTCCTTCCTCCCCAGCTGAGGCTTCCGATGTCCAACCTGGGCCTTCCAGCCAGGAAGAAGTGGAGGAGCCCAGCTGGAGTCAGGTATAGCATTCCTCTACAGATTTCTTGTCAATAAAGAAATAATCTTTACTAGATGTTATTATTGATCACTAATTGCTGATTGAAAAAAGTGTTTTACATATCAATAGACAGTAGTGGGCACACAAAATTAGGACAAGAATGAAAAATGCTGGGCTCAGAATGATAATCTGTTATATTTGTTAACATTCAATTTGCAACAGTCAGGAGGTGACAATTGTGTGTGATTGATGACTAAAAAAATAAAACTATGTCCCTTTTTCATACACAGGAAGACCTCAGCCAGGAGGAGGCTGTGGAATGTGGCAGCCAGGAGGAGGCGGGGCTAAGTGTCAGCCAGGAGAAGCCTGGGACAAGTCGAAGCCAGACCGAATCGCAGGTTCCTCCCCTCCCCCTTCCATACAAAAGAGCGAGGAAGGTGACTCAAATGCAGGATTCTGCACTCAGGCTAATTCAGAAGGCTTCTGCGTCCCTCAGAGCCTTACCCACTCCTGAAGAGGCCTTTGCCTGCATGGCTGCCACAAAACTGCAGGGCATGCAGGAGGGTCAACGCCTCATGTGTGAGCAACTTATTTATAAAGTCCTAACTAAGGGGGTGAGTGGCGAAATCACCCCCAAGACCGACGTGATTGAGTTGGACCATCCTCCTCCTCCTGCTGCCACAACTCCACCACCACAGCCACAGCGTGGAAAGAAGACCAGAGAGTGATGGCCCTGGGGTCAGTCTGGTCTGACAAAAGCTGCAGTCTCTTGTATGACCACAGCCTGGGGACACAGATGTCATCTTCTGCTTTCTGGATCTCTGGAACTTCTGGACCAGACTGCACTCCCTTAGATATGGACTCCTCAGGCCACCAATTTTGCTTGAAAATAGTTGATGTCTGCCCTGGGGGCCAAAGGCTTCACCCATTTCTGCTGTTTCTCCAGCGTTGCCTCCCTCTTTGTTTAGTTGTGAGCCCTTAATAAATGATTTTTTTGGGAAATTTATACTCTCCTTAGTGTGTTTTCATCCAAAAAGGACAGTTTGTTGATGAGGATTCAGGTACATTTCTAAAGTACAATGTGAAATTAACAAGAGACACCAACACCAAACAATCTCCTACAGATTAAATATAACAACATATCAATGGTGTTGTGGTAACTTGACACACAAAAAACACACACAAAAATATTCTGGAGTAAAAATAAAAATACAATAAAACAAAGATCAGCCTTGAAAAAAAGACAAACCAAAAAAAAAAAAAATCTGCCTTAAAACCATTTTCCAACACAAAAAAAATGTTGTCAGATGTGACAAATCTAAATATATTAAGGGAATCCCACTAAATAATAAAGAAATAAGTTTGTAAGAAGTGTGTGTGAATATGAGCAGCAAAACTACTTCATTCTTCTCACATTATAAAGAATAAGAGAGTGCCCTGTATTAAACCATTTTTAACATTGCACAGTGACGAAAGTGTTGTATCCATTGCGAACGCTAAGTTTACCAGACCGAGCTGTTCCGTCTCGGAATTTCTTTTTTTTTTTTTTTTTTGTTTACAAAAGTTTTATTTGGAAGATTAAATTACAAAAAAATAAAGTATATTCATGTTACAGAATATATGAATAAAACATTAATAAACATTGACATGTGGGGAGGAGGTATGATGGTGAATCAGGAACAAATGAAAGGTAATAGTCATACAGTAGTACATTTTCATATGTAATATTGCAATAAAGTCTGTTAAGTTACATTCCAGTAAGACCATTTCTTTTTATGAATATTTGTTCAATCATTGAGGGTGTGGTAGATCCATTCCGAGATCTTAATTGATTCCATTCTTGTGGTGACTTGTTGCCATTGTAAATTGTTTGTCTTCCAATTATATGCAATCATCCAATGGATGGAGCTGCACAATGAGAGGAATAATCTCATGCATGGAGTGGGAATATTTGGTATTTTTGTATATAAAAGACAAGTTTGGGGGGTGAGTGTAATTTTTTTGTTGGGAAGAGGATTCCAAAAAATCTGTAGCTTTGATCCAGATTTGTTTGATATGTTTGCATTCCCAGAAAGTATGTAAAAGGGTACCTGGTTCTGGGCATCCCCTAAAACAATTTGGGGAGACAGAAGGGTAATATGTATGAAGTTTGGAAGGGGTTAGGTACCATCTAGCGAATAATTTAGGAGGGGTTTCTCTGAAAGAGATGGCTTTATTACATTTACGGAGATTTTCAGACATGGAGGACCACTCCTCAATACTGAATGTAATCGCCATGTCTGATTCCCATTTTAGCATCTGTGTTGATTTGTCTGGTGCTTCAAAGTTATTTAGGTAATGATAGATTCTTGAAATAAGGCCTCCATCATCTGACAAGGAGATACAAATATGTTCAAATGTGGTGTTGATACTGGATGTTGTGAGAGCAAAAAATTTATTATAAAAGGATTTAAAAAGATGGTAGTTATGAAGTTCAGATGTTGGAAGACCATGGGTGGATTGTAGGAATAAAAAAGGGGGAAACTCCCATTTTGATTGAAGGGACTTGAGAGTAGTTAAATTCTTGTTAATCCATAGGGAAAAGGAGGATCTATTGTTATATGCTGTGGGAAATCTGGGATCTCCCAGAAAGGAGGCTAAGGGTGGAGTTTTAGAAGAGAGTTTGAAGGTATCTTTGTATTTATTCCATAGTTGGAAAGATTGAGCAACTATAATGTTGTATTTAAAAAGTCTTTTGTAAGATGTGATGTTAGACCATAGTAGGGTTGTCCCGATACCACTTTTTTAGGACCGAGTACAAGTACCGATACTTTTTTTCAAGTACTCGCCGATACCGATTACCGATACTTTTTTTTAATGTCACGTGACAGTTTTTTTTTTTTTTGAGGGGGGGGAGGCGGGTTGGGGTGGGGGTGGGGGTATAGTGAACGGTGTCTGTGTGTGTGTTTTGGTTTTGGTTTTTTTCATTTACATTTATTATTTTTTACAATTTTTTTTTTTATTCTTTATTGCACTATGTGTGTGTTTTTTTTTTTTAATCAGCCCTGTTGGGGGGCTTTGGTGAGATATCAGGGGTCCTAACAGACCTCTGATATCTCCCCCTTGAGACAGAGAAATAGACTGAGGATAGAGATTCCCCAGTCCCTTTCTCTGCAGCGTCAGCTGCACTGAGAATGAATGGAGAGAAGACAGCGGCTTCTCTCCATTCATAAACTGACACATTGTAATCACAGGAGATTACAATGTTTCAGTTATGTGAATGGAAAGAGTCAGCTGACTCTATCCATACACACAGCGGAGAGACAGCAGAACGGAGGGGACAGACGAAGAGAGAGGGGGACAACGGAAAGCCGGAACGGATAGGGACAGCGGAGGGGGACAGAGGAACGCATGGGGACAGCGGAGGGGGACAGAGGAACGCATGGGGACAGCGGAGGGGGACAGAGCAAATAAAGACAGCGGGAGGTGGACAGAGGAACGGAGGAGGACAGCGGAGGGGGACAGAGCAAAGAAGGAGGACAGCTGGGGGGGGACAGAGGAACGGAGGGGAACACAGCAATGGAGCAGGACAGCGGAGGGGGACAGAGGAATGGAGGAGGACTAAGGAGGAGGAGGTGACAGTCAGCGCTGATCGCGTGTGGGGGAATTACAAGCACCGATCACCGCTGTATGTCACTAAGCAGCTGAAAGCCGCGGGGGGAGAAGCTTGTAACTCCCCCACACGTCCATCACCGCTGACAGTCAAGGTATCGGCGGAAGCATCGGGAGCATTTGCCCGAGTACAAGTACTTGGGCAAATGCTTGGTATCGGTGCCGATACCGATACTAGTATCGGTATCGGGACAACCCTAGACCATAGTATTCCTTGTAAGTGAAGTGGGAGAATAGATGTGGATTCAAATTTTTTCCAAGGGGTTATCTGGGAAGGAGTGAACCATTGTGAAAGTTGGGTTAGTCTGGCTGCTAAAAAGTATAGCCAGATATTAGGGAGGCCAAAGCCTCCTGATGTTTGAGGTCTGTGCATAAGGGCGTAACTGCATTTAGGTTTTTTACCAGACCAGACAAACTTGTTTATAATTGTTTGAATATATAATAATTTAGATTTTGGGACATTAATGGGGAGTGCCCGAAAGTAATATAGAAGTTTAGGGAGGATTGTCATTTTAACGGCACATATCCTTCCAAGAAGGGATATGTGGAAGGAGGACCAGGCCGTTAGGAGGGATGTGATTTGAGAGAATAGTGGGATGTAGTTAGATTTATATAGTAGGTTATGTGTAGGGGTTATATTAATACCAAGATATCTAAAAGACTTGGTATTCCATATGAATGGGAAATTGTTAGACAATAGATTTTGAATATTTTAGCTTTAGTTGATTGGCATGGCTGTGCATTTAGTGGTATTGATTTTAAGACCTGAAAGGGAGTGAAAGGAGTTGAGTTCTTTAAAGCAGAGCGCCACCGAATAAAATTTTTTTAAAAGTCAGCAGCTACAAATACTGCAGCTGCTGACTTTTAAAACATGGACACTTACCTGTCCAGGGCGCCCGCGATGTCGGCACCCGAGGCCGAAGCGTCTCTCCGTCCTCGGGTGCTGCCGCCTCCATCTTCGGTAAGGGAATCAGGAAGTGAAGCCGTGCGGCTTCACTTCCCGGTTCCCTACTGCGCATGCGCGAGTCGCGCAGCGCAATCCGGATGGTCCCTGCTGCCTCTGGGACCCGTGTGTTTCCCAGCAGGCAGCGGGGAGGGAGCAGGAAGTGGCATAAATACCCGCAGATTCTGCGGGTATCTATGCCAGAAGTGGGTACAGATACCTGTAATATACAGGTATCTGTACCCCCCTCCCCCCTGAAAGGTGCCAACTGTGTCACCGGAGGGGGGGAGGAATCTGATGAGTGGAAGTTCCACTTTTGGGTGGAACTCCACTTTAAGGAGAGAAGGGATTGATGTATGGGGTTCTGTGAGGAATATAAGAGCGTCATCAGCATATAAGCTAATTTTGAATTCATTAATATCCTTAGCGTATCCTTTTATATCAATATTGTTTCTGATTTTTTGGGCTAATGGTTCAATCGCAAGGGCAAATAATAGAGGTGAAAGGGGGCAGCCTTGTCTAGTTCCTTTACTAAGTGGGAAAAATTCTGAGTTATGACCAGGAATTTTGATTCTAGTGTGGGGGGCATGGTATAATGCATTGAATCCTTGTAGAAATTTATCTGAGATACCATACTTAGGTAATAAGTAGTTAAGATAGGGCCAGCTGACACTGTCAAAAGCCTTGTGGATATCTAAACTGAGAAGGCATAATTGTTTGGAGTATAGATTTGCATCTTGTATTATGTTCGTTACTAGTCTGATATTATCCACAATCTGGCGATTCGGGATAAACCCAGTTTGGTCAATGTGTATTAAATTTGGGATCACTAAAGCTAGTCTATCCGATAGAATTCTACCGAATATCCTTAAATCATTATTGAGAACCGAAATAAGGCGGTAGTTTTGGGGAAGAGAGTGGTCTTTGAATGGTTTGGGGATAAGTGAGAGGTTGGCAAGAAGCATTTCGTCAGGGAAGTGACCACCATTAAGAACATGATTGTAGAGATTTTTAAGATGTGGGATTAAAAGTGGGGCAAATTTTTTATAGTATGAGGAGGAGAAACCATCTGGGCCTGGTGCCGTAGATGTCTTGAGTGATTTAATTATTTTTAATATTTCAGAATCTGTGCAAGGAGCATTAAGGTGTTCTATTTGTTGTGGGTTAAGATGAGGTAGAGGGATATCATCTAGCCAAGATTTGGATTTACCATCCAGAGGCGGTTGTGGGCTGGAGAGCAAATCTTTATAAAAAGTAGAAAATATTTCAAGAATTCCATGAGGGTGAGTAATCATATTACCAGAGTGATCTCTAAGTTTATAAGTGTGTGGGGGTTTGTGATCCTGGTTTAGTTTTTTAGCAAACATAGTTGATGGAGAATTACTATGTAATAGGAATTTGGCTCTTGAAAATCTAAGAGATTTTTCTGTGTTAGCTGACAAAATAAGGTCTAAGGCTTTACGTTTTTCTTGAATCTGTTTAGTGAGATCTTGTGATGGGTTGTGCTGAATTTTATTATATAAGATATTTAGATCTCTTGTTAAACTTTTGATGTTAATAAGTCTTTCTTTATTTTTGTTTGCAGTAAAACTAATTAAAAGAAGGTGGATTAAATCAGCGCATATATGCAAAATAAAAACTAAAAAGCAGCTGTACACCAGGGTCAACACAATCAAATCCCTTAAGCGAAATATACAAAGTAAGGTGCAGCGCTCAAATAATAAACTAAAAAAAGGAAATAAAAAATATAACAACAATGAGAGCAGTCCTGTAGTAATATTAAAATGTCCAATATTAATAATTCGTGAGTCTCCTCCACACGTGACAGCACGCCAAGATATGGTGACTGATAAGTAGTGCCCAACACCGGTGTACAGAGTGGCCTCTCACCTGATTAACAGGTTAATCATGCATTCCCAGAATGGGTCAATCAGAACGAAATCCTAGTCAAGATGATGATCCCACAGGACAATGCTGGAACTGTCAGTCACGATGGCTCTCAGGCTAGGCTGTAGGCAAGGGTGGCTCTCCCATGACATATAAAATGTAAAAAGGACAGGGATAGTGCTCTCTGTATACTAAAATTTTAATAAGGTAATAAAGGACAAACTTACAAAAATGGCACTTCACAAGTGCAAGACGAACACAGCATCGAAATACAACATCGAAACTTCAGTGCCGAGACACAGCATCGGAACACAGCATCGAAACTTCCGTGCGGAGACACAGAATGGAGCATGCGCGGTAGCAGCGGGTGACGTCACGTCGTTACGTTCTGGACGCGTTGCGTCCCAGTGGGCGGGGACTTCTTCAGCAGATGACGTGACGACGAGACTACGTGGGTACCCGCGCTATAAAGAGGTGAGTTGCCATAACGACAGAGAACGCTTTACAACAGGGAGAGACCGGAAATGTCCCCTGGTAATATAAACGGGGAAAACCGGAACCCACTACATATGAGCTGAGCGTTATGTTTCACCATGCAGATTAATAATGTTTAACCAAATAATAATGAAACGAGGCAATCAAATGAGCACCTCATATGATAAAAACATGCGAAGACATGTACAAAACCTCATATAAAATCTCATTAAAAATTATATTTAAAATTATTTATTCAAATATATGATAAAAGAATATGCATATATATATAGACAATAATGTCAGAACGAAAAAATTCCGTCACACCGCTGTTACCGACTGCTCCAAAAATATTACAAAATATAAAATCTATCGATCAGAGATAAAACAATTCGTATCGAACTCTACGTTTAACCCTTCGGGGACCATTACTTTCGTCTCATATATCCAATAGGATTCTCTTTTACTAAGTTGTCTAATAAAATTGCCCCCTCGCCAGTGTTTATTAACCCTCTCAATGCCCCAAAACTTGAGACCCTTCGGGTTCTGTTCATGAAAGGCCTTAAAATGTCTAGAAACGTTATGGGTCTTGATGCCTTTTGAAGGACACAAAACACATCATTCAAATTCTAGACACCTTGAAATGCTCCCCCTCTACCTTTTTAGTTACAGCAGATGTAAGTTCCCTTTACACCATTATTGGCCATCAGGATGCTATGGCTTCGGTGGAATGGGCCTTGGCTACATCTTCTCTATCAGGTGGACATCAGGAGTTTCTTTTAAGTTGTTTAGATTTTTGTCTCACAAGGAACTATTTTTGGTATAATAGAGAATTTTATTTACAGACTAGGGGTGTAGCTATGGGAGCTCGCTTCGCACCCAGCGTGGCTAATATTTTTATGTCCCACTGGGAAAATGAGGCAGTATTCCTCCATCGCCCCCCAGAGTTAGTTTGTTATAGAAGATTTATAGACGATCTTATCCTTGTTTGGAATGGAGATAGGTCAAGATTGAATGATTTCATTAAATCACTCAATAACAACACAAAAAATATTTCTCTAACATGGACCATTAGTTCAGAAAAAGTTGTGTTTTTAGATTTGTCCATTAGCATTAAACATGACCAGTTTATTCTCACTAATTATTTCAAACCAACAGATCGTAACTCGTATATTCCCCTGGGGAGTTGTCATCACAGCTCTTGGCTGTGTAACATCCCCAGGGGACAATACATTAGGTTACGTCGGAATTGTACCACTCTCGATGACTTTATAGATCAATCTCAAGTCCTCTCTTCCAGGTTCGAGCAAAAGGGTTATAATAGATCCACTCTTGATGAAGAGGTCTCTAGAGTGATATCATTAGATAGAAAAGAACTTATTGCTGGGTCCACGAAGGTTCCTATTAAAGATCAACACAATTTCAAAATGGTGTTGGACTACAATGTCCAATACCGTAAGTTTGAGAGAATAATTCAGAAAAACTGGGCAATACTTAAACAAGATAGGATTCTGGGCCCCGTACTTCCTGACAGGCCCCAATTTATTTATAAAAGAGCCCCCACATTAAGGGACCGTTTGGCTCCTGGAGTACTAGACCCGCCTATTCCTACGTCAGATAGGCTTTTCTCTTTTTTGGGGGGTTTTTATGCCTGTGGTCGGTGCGTACCTTGTAAACATGCCAAAGGGAACATCAAAAAAAGAAAGAAATTTTTGGCCTCAGCTACCAACCAAGAGTATGAGATCAAACAATTGATCACATGCGATACGGTTGGAGTTGTCTACATGCTGGAGTGCAGTTGTGGACTCCAGTATGTGGGCAGAACTTCAAGACCCTTACACGTCAGACTGGCAGAACATGTCAACAACATTAAAAAAGGCATCAAGACCCATAACGTTTCTAGACATTTTAAGGCCTTTCATGAACAGAACCCGAAGGGTCTCAAGTTTTGGGGCATTGAGAGGGTTAATAAACACTGGCGAGGGGGCAATTTTATTAGACAACTTAGTAAAAGAGAATCCTATTGGATATATGAGACGAAAGTAATGGTCCCCGAAGGGTTAAACGTAGAGTTCGATACGAATTGTTTTATCTCTGATCGATAGATTTTATATTTTGTAATATTTTTGGAGCAGTCGGTAACAGCGGTGTGACGGAATTTTTTCGTTCTGACATTATTGTCTATATATATATGCATATTCTTTTATCATATATTTGAATAAATAATTTTAAATATAATTTTTAATGAGATTTTATATGAGGTTTTGTACATGTCTTCGCATGTTTTTATCATATGAGGTGCTCATTTGATTGCCTCGTTTCATTATTATTTGGTTAAACATTATTAATCTGCATGGTGAAACATAACGCTCAGCTCATATGTAGTGGGTTCCGGTTTTCCCCGTTTATATTACCAGGGGACATTTCCGGTCTCTCCCTGTTGTAAAGCGTTCTCTGTCGTTATGGCAACTCACCTCTTTATAGCGCGGGTACCCACGTAGTCTCGTCGTCACGTCATCTGCTGAAGAAGTCCCCGCCCACTGGGACGCAACGCGTCCAGAACGTAACGACGTGACGTCACCCGCTGCTACCGCGCATGCTCCATTCTGTGTCTCCGCACGGAAGTTTCGATGCTGTGTTCCGATGCTGTGTCTCGGCACTGAAGTTTCGATGTTGTATTTCGATGCTGTGTTCGTCTTGCACTTGTGAAGTGCCATTTTTGTAAGTTTGTCCTTTATTACCTTATTAAAATTTTAGTATACAGAGAGCACTATCCCTGTCCTTTTTACATTTTATATGTCATGGGAGAGCCACCCTTGCCTACAGCCTAGCCTGAGAGCCATCGTGACTGACAGTTCCAGCATTGTCCTGTGGGATCATCATCTTGACTAGGATTTCGTTCTGATTGACCCATTCTGGGAATGCATGATTAACCTGTTAATCAGGTGAGAGGCCACTCTGTACACCGGTCTTGGGCACTACTTATCAGTCACCATATCTTGGCGTGCTGTCACGTGTGGAGGAGACTCACGAATTATTAATATTGGACATTTTAATATTACTACAGGACTGCTCTCATTGTTGTTATATTTTTTATTTCCTTTTTTTAGTTTATTATTTGAGCGCTGCACCTTACTTTGTATATGAGTAAAACTAATTAATTGACCACGTAATACCGCTTTATGGGCGACCCAAAGCGTGGTAGAGGGGGTTTCATCGTTTACATTTTCTGTGAAATAGTTATCAATATGTGTCATGATCGATTGTGTTGTAGATGATTCTGTTAATATTGAGTCGTTTAATCTCCAATTGTAAGGGGAGAGTGAAAGACCTATGTGGGAGGTTTCAAATGAGGTGATATCATGATCTGACCAAGGGCAAGGATGAATATTTGCCTTGGATGAGTTGGCAAGGAGTATTGGGGTGCAGAATATGTAGTCAAGTCTAGTGTATACGTCATGTGGATGTGAGTAATGTGTATATGATCTGATAACAATATTATGAGCCCTCCATGAGTCAATAAGTTGAAGTTTGTTTATGGATCTATTTAGGGATTTGGAGAAAGCTTTGGAAGAAAGGGATACTTTACTTCTGTCCAAAGAAGGGTGTGATGTATGATTAAAGTCACCACCCAGAATAATGTGGGGGGAGCTATATCTGTTTAGTGTTTCAAAAAAGTTGGAAAAAAAAAGTGGATTGTGACTCATTGGGGGCATAGATTGAGGCTATTGTAATAGCTTTGTTATTTAATAGTCCCTTTATGATAATGTATCTACTGTCTGGATCTTTGTATAAGTTTTGTATGTCTAGGACTATAGTGTTGCGAATAAAAATAGCAACTCCACGTGTTTTATTCTGAAAAGTAGTGTAATAAAATTGATTATATGTTTTGTCAAAATAATTTGGGTGATTGGATTCAGCAAAATGTGTTTCTTGCAGGAGTATAACATCAGCACCTAATCTTTTGTAATGTTGAAATGCTTTTTTCCTTTTATGTGGAGAGTTAAAACCCTGAGTATTATGAGAAAGGATTTTCAAAACCATTGATCACATTTTGTTGGTGTATGTTTGAGTAGAAATCTCAATCTTAATAAAATATATAGGGGTGTATATGAAGAGCACGAATGTGAGTACAAAGGAAAAGATCTCTCTGGTTTTAAGGGAGTGTGGAGGATATACCATGAGGGATGAAATGGTGTCATAAATAGTACATCATACCATACCATCAGAATGTGGAAACATTGAAAATATTGACAATGTTTGAAATGGGCTATTTGAAAAGTTTTAAATGAACTTCCAAAATACACTAAGTTTTTTGCATTGGCCATAAAGGCCGAACTTTCATGTGAAAAAAAACATAGTATAAACCAAGGGACAAGGAAATTCTTGTCACAATAATATAAACATAGCTTCAAAGGAAAAATATGTCCAAATCCTGCAGATGCAGTCGAACACAGAATCCATCAAAAAAGGGATAGCGCGGTCGACCACATGGGCAGGTGGGGGAACAATCCAGTGACGGCGGACATAACAGGCAACTGAAACAAATTATTATTAGATTGAGAGCAACATATACCAGGGGGGCCTAAAGAAAAGAAAAGGTTAAACCCGGCCCATGAACAAATGTTAGGATAAAAATGTTATATGAAGTAGCAACCACATCTGTCTCCGTTTAAATGGAGGAAGTGTCCTTGTTTTCAAAAAGTAGTATATCTGAAACTTGTGTATATACTGTTAATAGAGACAAACAACTAATACAACAGTATAAAGTAAATAAACAAAAATACCAAGCGCAATAATGTCCTAGTGTGACATATACAATCAAATAAGTGTAAATCAAATGTATGTGAATGCACGTGCAATTAATTAAATAAAATTTGTTAGATTGACAATGATATCAAGCTGCTATCAATTATATAGTGGTCAGAATCCCCTAAAAATTAAAACATATAACATAGATTGATGCGCTCTGATACAAAGTTCAATCAATGTGAGAAAAGAATTTTTGTGCTAAAAAACCAATGTGAAAAAAATTGCTACCAAATCGCTAAAGAATCGCATATATATATAAAATCGCAAATATATGAAAAATTCGCAAATATTTAAAAACTGTGTTCCTCCAGTAATACAAATCCACTGGAAGTGGTGCGATATCTCCAAAATAAACTAAGCAACAATTGTGTATAGATATACTACAAATGCGTTTGCAAATAGTAATCAATCCAAATTAGTGCCAATAAATAAATAAAGTTCAATCAATGTGAGAAAAGAATTTTTTGTGCTAAAAAACCAATGTGAAAAAAATTACTACCAAATCGCTAAAAAATCGCATATATAAATAAAATCGCAAATATATGAAAAAAATCGCAAATATTTAAAAACTGTGTTCCTCCAGTTATACAGATCCACTGGAAGCGGTGCGATATCTCCAAAGTAAAACTAAGCAACAATTGTGTGTAGGTATACTAAAAATGCGTTTGCAAATGGTAATCAATCCAAATTAGTGCCAATAAATAAATTAGATATATTCCCTGTGATAAGTGTTGAATCCTCCGTAATAAAAATAAATAATTGATATGCTTATAAAGGTGCAATATGTATACAATTGATGAGTATAAATAGATAAATAGTGCCAATAGAATCTGATTAAATATAGATGGTTAAATTCATGAGATAGGATAAGTAGCAGGCGACAGTTCAATCCTCAGTAATCTGGGGTATCTGGATTCCTGCAGTAATTATTTGTTCACCCTCTGAGCTATTTCTTCCACAGCCACAATGAATGGTAATTTTCTCAGTATCAAGTGGTTTTATGTAAAATAAACAAAGAGAGAAAACATTGCGCAATATTGTTACAATAAAAGTTCACAGCCAAAACAGCGCAGTGATACACTCACGTGTGTCTGACTTGTTTTAGGCATGCAGATAAGCAGATAGGCAGATCTCAGCTGGCTTGTAAGGACAAGGCTTGCTACGCAAGCTGCTGCTGCTGCTTGATACAATGAATTCAGCAGACTGTGTCCCAAGCTCCTCCTACGCGTTACATCACTGACACGTGACTTTCTCAAGGCTATATTTAATCAGATTCTATTGGCACTATTTATCTATTTATACTCATCAATTGTATACATATTGCACCTTTATAAGCATATCAATTATTTATTTTTATTACGGAGGATTCAACACTTATCACAGGGAATATATCTAATTTATTTATTTATTGGCACTAATTTGGATTGATTACCATTTGCAAACGCATTTTTAGTATACCTACACACAATTGTTGCTTAGTTTTACTTTGGAGATATCGCACCACTTCCAGTGGATTTGTATAACTGGAGGAACACAGTTTTTAAATATTTGCGATTTTTTTCATATATTTGCGATTTTATTTATATATGCGATTTTTTAGCGATTTGGTAGTAATTTTTTTCACATTGGTTTTTTAGCACAAAAAATTCTTTTCTCACATTGATTGAACTTTATTTATTTATTGGCACTAATTTGGATTGATTACCATTTGCAAACGCATTTGTAGTATATCTATACACAATTGTTGCTTAGTTTATTTTGGAGATATCGCACCACTTCCAGTGGATTTGTATTACTGGAGGAACACAGTTTTTAAATATTTGCAAATTTTTCATATATTTGCGATTTTATATATATATGCGATTCTTTAGCGATTTGGTAGCAATTTTTTTCACATTGGTTTTTTATGGTTCAATAAGTTTTTATTGATGTTTTTTACGAGAATATAAAGAATATTAACATTGACAAAAAGGAAGACAGAATACAAAAGTGTAAACAGTGTCAGTTACCTGACTTATAGTCTCCTACTAAACAATTATATTTTTTTTAAATATTAAGATAGTGCAAACATTTTCCAGGTATCAGAGTTATTATAGATGAAGTGTGACTTCAAACCCATACGACAGGTGTATGTTAACATTTAGGTATTAACTACTCTATGCTGGGATGCCCCTTTGGGAGCCTGCTGCACCCCTAAACATAGGTAGCCTAGAGTAATCAACGTGTGCATAGGTTATATCAGGAAGGTTAGTATCAGAAACTTTGGATCTCCATTTCCACGGGAGGTCCTATATTCATATTGCATCTAAAAGGATTATATCGGAGATCTAGAGAAGGGAAGAGGTAGAAAAGTTAGATTAGAAAAAGGCAGAATGGGTATAGAATAGAAAGGAGATAGAGAGGGAAGGGGGGTGGGGGGGTAAGGAGAGATGTGGAGACAGCGAGCTTGGTCTACATATATGTATATATATGGGGTCTTCACTATAAATAATGAGTATAGTGAGTAAGGGTTGCTCAATCTCTATGAGGGGTTCTTAGCAGAGAGTCTTTGTTTGAGTTTGTCTGAGGTAGAGTAACTCCTCCAAATACTCCAGACAAAGGAGAATTTGGCGTATTTGTCTAGGGCTTGGGCCTGCATTTCCTCCATTAGCATGTAATTGTTTACCTCTCCGACCCATTCTATTAAGGAGGGGGGCGTAGTAGTTTTCCAGTGTCTGGGTATGAGTTGTCTACCAGCACTAACGAAAAATTTCAGAAGGCCGTTTTTTTGCGATTTGACTGTCCCTGGGAGGATGGAAAGGAGGGCTATAGAGGGTGATGGTAATAGTGGCTTGTTATATACTTCAGAGTAGATTTGAAAAATTTGAGTCCAGAATTGGAGAATAACATCACATTCCCACCAGATATGTATATAAGTACCTTCCATCGTGTTACATCTCCAGCATCTGTCTGAGTTAGATGGGAACATGATCCTGAGAGTAGTTGGGACCCGATACCACCTCGACATCAATTTGTAGTTTTTCTCTTGTGTATAACTTGATACGGAGGTTTTGTTCGTAAAGAGGAAGGCTTTCCCCCATTCCGCCTCTGTTATATCTTTCCCGACCTCCGCTGACCATTTGGCAGTGTAGTTAGGTAGAGTGTCGTGGGTATGGTCTATATTCGATTTGTATATCAATGATAAAGTGTGTCGTGGAGTTTCGGGGAGGGTGCATAGTTGTTCAAATCCAGTCAAGGGTCTATGAGTTTGTCTGGATTCATGTAGGGTCTTACAATAGGAGTTTAGGTGTCCGCGGGTGAGCCATGTAATCTTAGAGTAGACGTCTGTGGGGGTGGATAGGAAGGTGCCTAGGGTGCAATCGACAAATTGGCGGGCAGTGGGCCATAAATCTCTATTGTATACGTCTAAAGAGTGGGTTGAGTGTCCTTCAGGGAGGTTTGGGTTATCAAACAGAGGTGTGAGGGGGCTGGGTTCCGAGGATAGTGAGAGTGTGTCTCTTTTGCGGTACCAAATTGTCAGTGCATCTCTAGTAAGGGGGGATAATGTCGTGAAGGATTTATATATCTTTCCATAACCCCAAAGAAGCGCTCGTAGGTCATATGTAGACAAGTCCTGTTCTACCATCGTGGCTGCTTTGGTCATAGGGCGAGGGAACCACTCAAGGATACGGGATAGGACTGCGGACGTATGATACATTTCAAAGTCCGGTAGGCCCAAACCCCCTTTGGTGATAGGAGAGCATAATAGCTTGTGTTTCAATCTTGGGTGGTTGCCTTTCCAGATGAATTTGATAGCCATAGAGCGGAGGGCGCGGAAGTACGTGGAGGGAAGAGCGATGGGTAGGGCTTGGAATAGGTATAATAATTTGGGGAGTATGTCCATTTTTAATGTGTTGATACGTCCTATCCAGGATAAGGTTAAGTTTGTCCGTTCTTCGGTCAACTTTCTCAGCTTTTGGAGTAAAGGGCTAAAGTTCAGGGAATATATGTCAGAGAATTGTTGGGGTATAGCTGTGCCTAAGTAAGAGATGGAGTTTGGTCGCCATTGAAACGAGAAGTTGGATTTGAGGGAGGCGAGGGTAATTTGTGATAGTGAAAGGTTCAGGGCTTCCGTTTTAAAGATGTTTAGCTTGTAATTACTAAGACTACCAAATCTGTCTATCTCGGCCAATATGGAGGGTATGCTGATGTGAGGTTGTGTGACGTAGAGAAGGAGATCGTCGGCATATAAGGAGAGTTTACAGTGAGACGATGGGGTTTGTATCCCCTGTATATTAGGGTTAGATCTTATAGCCTGTGCTAGGTGTTCAATTACTAGGGCGAACAGGAGGGGGGAGAGAGGACAGCCTTGTCTGGTGCCGTTAGATATCATAAATTTTTCTGACTGGATACCATTCACTAGTACTGTGGCGGAGGGAGCGGAATAAAGGGACATGATTCGCGTCAGCATTTTCGGGCCAAGACCCAGTTGGGAAAGGGTAGCTCGGAGGAAAGACCAGCTGACCCTATCAAAGGCCTTCTCTGCGTCACAGGAGAGGAGGCAAGCCGGTATATGATGACGGTGAGCATATGTGATCAGATGTATGGTCTTGGTGGTGTTGTCCCTGGCTTCACGGCCAGGAACGAAGCCCACCTGGTCTCTGTGTATAATTTGTGGTAGCAGAGGGGAGAGGCGATTTGCAAGGATCTTAGCATACAATTTTAGGTCAACATTTAGGAGGGATATTGGTCTATAGTTGGGGCAAATGGAGGGGTCTTTTCCAGGTTTAGGGATTACAACTATCTGGGCCTGGAGTATGGATGGGGACAGGGCTATGTTTTCATCAATGGCGTTAAATGCCTTTGCTAGTAGTGGGGATAGTTGTGTCGCAAACGTTTTGTAGAAGCGGGGAGAGAATCCGTCTGGACCTGGACTCTTGCCGTTCTTAAGATTTTTAATAGCGAATAGAAATTCTTCTTCGGAGAGGGAGGTCTCAAGGTCCTCCGATTCCGAAAGAGGAAGAGATGGGAGTGCTGTCTCTTGGATGTAGGAGGACAAGTCCTGTGGGGCAGGTGTAGAGCGTGGATTCTGGGGGGTGAGATTATAGAGAGCGGAATAATATGTGCGAAATTCCTCGGCAATAGCTGAGTTCTGTATGAGTTTACCTTTAAGGGTGGAGTTTATTAGTGGTATAGGTCGCCTGGCTTGGCGAGGTTGGAGGGTGTGCGCTAGGTGTCTGCCACATTTATTGGCTTGTGAGTAGTGATTGAACCTTCCCTTGTCTCGGGCGACAAGAGACCTCTCCGCAAAAATATGCAGGAGGTCCCTCCTCGCGTTGGTGAGTTCTAGGAGAGATGAGCTAGTTAGGTCCGTTTTGTGCGATTCTTCTAGTTTGGCAATGGTGGCGAGAAGTCGTGTTATATCCGCAATACGGGCATGTTTCAGTCGGGCTCCATGTTGGATTAATTTGCCCCTGAGTACGCATTTAAGCGCCTCCCATTTAGTGAACGGGTTAGTGGTGTCTTGGGCATGATCTGCAATAAAGTGTCTGATGGTCTGTAGAATGTCCTGCGAACATACGGAATCGAACAATAGATTATCGTTAAGTCTCCAGGAGGAGCTCCGTTTGCCTGTTGGAATATGTCCTAGGTTCAAGTGAATGGGGGCGTGGTCTGACCAAAGGGTAAGACCGATAGAGGCTGAGGGTGTGTAATCTAATAAAGATTGGGAAACGAAGAGGTAGTCCAGTCTACTGTAGGAGTTATGTGCGGGAAAAAAAAAAGTGTAGTCTTTAGTGGTAGGATGCAACATCCTCCAGGTGTCTATTAAGGAAAGGTCAGATAGAAGTGCTCTAATGTTGGTCAGGGAAGTCGGGGAGATCGAGGACTTACCAGTGGATGAATCAAGCCGAGGTATCAGGGCGGCATTGAGGTCCCCTCCCAGGATCATGTTAACCGTGCAGAATCTTTTCAAACGGGAGATCACTGATGAAAGGAATTGTTGTTGATTCTGGTTGGGAGAATATATGTTAATGACAGTATAAATGGTATTCAGATAAGACAATTTAAGAAAAATATATCTTCCCAAGGGGTCAATATATGTGTCAAGGACATCTGGAGTGAAGGAGGCGTGAAATGCTATAGAGACCCCTTTAGATTTTGCGGAGGGATTGGTACTATGGAACCAAACAGGAAATTGTTTATGAAGAAATTGTGGACATTTATCTGTTCTAAAGTGAGTTTCCTGTAGGAGGAGGATTTGGGTTTTTATTTTATGAAAATGGTATAATATTTGTCGTCTCTTCTCCGGGACGTTGAGACCTCTGCAATTAAGCGAGGAGATCTTTAGGGAGGGTTGTGCTGCCATGTAAGAATAAATTTACTGTGTGTATAATAATAAAGACCATGGAAGCTCGCTGTCTCCAAAGAATGGGAGGTGGGGGAGAAAGAGGGAGAGGGGAGACCTCTAGTGGCGAAACTGGAGAAGAAAATTAGGTTTAGCAGTAAGAAAAAAAGTACAGAAGAGAGAGGAGAAGAACGAGGCCGCAAAAGCCTCACTAGTAGTGTTGTAAACAACATTTCAGCTAATACCGCTGTGGGCGCTGAAGGGCCTAAGTGGGGGGAACAGCGGGTTATGCACAGAGGAGCCCGCACACGCCGGACAACATTTATCAAAAATGCAGTACATAAGAACTATAAACTTAGCTTCTCAGAACTCTGTGCTGCTACGTATATACTGAATGGGTACACATCTTAGATAGGCAAGGCCTATCTCACTGAGTATCTCAACTTATAAGCAGCCCAGAGGGCTTCCATAGCCATCTACAAAATGCTAACAGTTTTAATAAGGGATGTATGAGGGGAGGGAGAGGAGAGGGATGAGAGGGGGGGAGAGGAGGGGGATGGTGTGGGGTGGGG
The DNA here is from genome assembly GCA_037952925.1 of Lithobates clamitans. Taxonomy (NCBI): domain Eukaryota; kingdom Metazoa; phylum Chordata; class Amphibia; order Anura; family Ranidae; genus Lithobates; species Lithobates clamitans. The sequence goes on from JBBGZY010000415.1 coordinate 964,294, forward strand.
GGGGAGATGGGGGGGGGGAGGAGCAGGGGGGAAGAGGGGGGGAAGGTGAGGCTGAGGGTGGTTAAGGACTGGGGAGGTATGTGGCCTGTTGTCACAGGCAATCTCCCCTCACAGAGAGCAAGGGGGATGGAACATTAACATAAAACCTATGTTTTAAGGAAAAAGAAAATGGGTTAGTGATAAAGTGTTCCAACAGTAACTGCAAACAGGGACGTCTGCACCGGTCTGGGACCTGTAAGAAATCTAAGGAAATAATTCAAACATCATAAAACTGAGTTCAGCCATCTGTCGCGGTGGGGAAGTCCGGTTTGGATCTCTTGTTCTTCTTCGTGCGTTTCTGCCATCCTGCTGCAGTTTGGAAGCCAGGGGTGGCTGCGTGAAGTGGCCAATCTGGGATGGAGATCTGTGGCAGTTCAAAAGTTCCGAGAAACCTGGGGAGGTCTCCCAGCGTGCGAAAAATCGCAGATTTCCCTTCATGAGATGCAAATAGATTAAAGGGGAAACCCCAGCGGTACTTGATTTGTTTCGCTTGCAGGGCTCCGGTCAGGGGTTTTAGGGCGCGTCGCATGTCCAGAGTCAGTTTAGATATGTCAGGGAGCAGGGACACAGCGGTGCCATTGAAGTGTACTGCATTCTGAGAGCGTGCAGCCTGCATAATGGCGTCTTTAACTGCATAAAAGTGAACTCTGCAGATCACATCTCTGGGGTGTTCTAGGTTCTGACTCTTGGGGCCAAGGGCTCTGTGGATTCGATCAAGTTCCAGAGGGGCGTCTTTGTCTTTCTGGAGTAGCTCGTTGAACATGGTAATTACTGCAGGGGCTAAGTCCTTAGTTTCAACCGATTCGGGTAGGCCGCGTATGCGTATGTTGTTACGTCTGGCCCTATTTTCCTGGTCATCTTGATGGTACATCAGTTGTTGGATCTGGAGGGTATGTTCATGTAGGATAGCGTCATGCGCATGCAGGGTGGATGTATTTTCTTCTATATTGTGTTCCACTTCCTCAATTCTATTGGTGAAATCTCTGCGCAGTTCGGACATTTCTTGTCTGTATGAACGTTCCATTCGTTGCACACAGGCCTCAAAATCATGTTTGGTGGGGAGAGCTTTGATGTATGCCTCCATGTCCCAGCCATAGGATCTGTGGGATTCAGGGGAATGTCCTGTGGAGCGGACCGAGCCTGTCTCTGAGTCAGGGGGGGACCTGGTACGCTGCCTGGTCTTCATATGGGGTGTGGAGCGCTGCGACAGTGCTCCCTGTGAGGCCGCATGTGTGCCTGGGGTCCGGGCCGGCGCCATCTTGGACGAGGGGGGGGTCGGAACGATTATGGCCCAAATGGGTGAAAAAACGGTCGATATCACCTGCAAGATGTGGATCGGAGGAACGCTGGATGTCTCCCCCACCTCTCCTCCCCATATCAGGCCTGGATGGGTGTGCTGGGAAGCGCTGAGAGCCTCTGTGTGTGCGGCGTGTGCGGGAGCTCCGGGAACAAGCGTCCTACTTCCTCATGTGCTAAGCCACGCCCCCCCACATTGGTTTTTTAACACAAAAATTATTTTCTCATATTGATTTAACTTTGTATCAGAGCGCATCAATCTATGTTATATGTTTTAATACAACAGTATGATTGTTAGGGTATAGGAAGTGAGGAGGGAGGAGGATAAATCGTAAGGGGGGGAGGGAATTGAAGGGAGGGGAAAGAGAGGGGGGTAAGAAGAGAAAAAAAAAAAAAAGTTTCCACTCTTCATCTTCTTTTCATCTCTCTTCTCATCCCCATGTCTTCATCTTCTGGAGGGTCAGGAGGAGGAAAAGTCATGGTGATAGTTCAGACCAATGAGGAAAACAAGATGAAGGTGCTGTACTAGCAGAAATCACTTTTGATACTGTGGGAGAACTGTTGATATGATGCTGATTTAAATTCTGTGAAGTACGGTAAAGGTTATGGAGAACTTTGGTCAGATTTTTTAAGTATAAAGGTTGAGAAGGTGCTGGAAGATATTAGATTACTTGATCTTGAAATGGTTGGCGCCATCTTCTTTGCTCCAAAGTATTGCGTCTTGAGGATGGAGTAGACCAGATAGGAGAGGGTCTTGGGGTAGATGGAAATTTATTTGGGGGTTCAGGTTCAAGCAAACCCAGTTTCACCAATAGTTCTTTCCCTTCAATGATGTTGTATACTGTGTATGTTGAGCCATTATACGGGATAGTGAGTTTGAATGGAAATCCCCATCTGTATTTAATTCTTGCTGCTTGTAGAATATTGGTAACCTCCTTCATCCTACGTCTTCTGTCTAAGGTGGCAGGTGAGATATCAGGGTAGACTTGCAGCTTTTTGCCATCTAGTGCAATATTTGGGGAGTTTCTTGATGCACGCATGATGTCTTCTTTCACCAGAAAATCTTTCATGCACATGATGATATCTCTAGGTGGTTAATCAGGTGGAGGTTTGGGGCGTAAGGCTCTGTGAATTCTGTCACATGTAAAGGCTGATATTGGTTTATCAGGTAAAAGATTGTGAAAAATCTTGGAAACAGTGGGCATAAGATCTGTAACTGTTTCTGGGACCCCACGCAGTCTTATGTTATGGCGTCTGTTTCTGTTATCTAAGTCCTCGACTTGCGCCTGCATGAAGGCAAAGCTGTCAGCTAGTGTCTCATAATCCTTTCTTAAATCGTTGTGAGCAAGAGAGAGTTCATCATGCTTGGTTTCTAGAATGTCAGTGCGACTACCTATGCTGGCAATCTCTTGAGATAATGCAGTGGTAGATTTATGGACTTCACTCTCAATCTTGTCAACTAGTTTATCAAAAATGGAGGTGAGACTAGCATCTAGATCAGCTTTAGATAGGGGAGAAATGTACTCACAGTTCCCATTGCTGAGAGAGGGATTGGATGGATTGGATTGCATTTGTTTCCCTGAGGCTGCATGTAAGCTGGTGCCGGCGCCATCTTGGGACATCTTCCTGTTCTGTCTGCCTGCAGCGTCCAGGAGAAAGTGAGTAAGGTTGCGTTGTGGGCAGCGAATTTGCCCGGATCTTCTTGCGGGCATGCATGGGTATGTTACCCAGGTATGGGTGATGTTTCCGCTGTGGAACGAGCACTCTGGTCCTGGATTATCGGCCTGTGTTGTCCGGGTCAGACGGAGCTCAGGCTACTCGCGTCCGTCCCGCATCGCGCCACGCATGCGCCCCTGTCGTCTCGGAATTTCTTCAGAGCATGCGTGGCACATTGTATGTCGGAACAGGCCACACACGGTCGGAATTGACGCGATCGGATTTTGTTGTCGGAAAATTTTATAACCTGCTCTCAAACTTTGTGTGTCGGAAAATCCGATGGAAAATGTCCGATGGAGCCCACACACGGTCGGAATGTCCGACAACACGCTCCGATCGGACATTTTCTATCGGAAAATCCGACCGTGTGTACGGGGCATAAGTATTTGATAATTTTTTATCTAATTAACCCTGTGTGAAAGAGGGCTAAAAGTTTTAAGGTCTGAAAGACAAACACTGTAATTAGTTACAATGTGCAGACTCTCCTTCTCTGTCTCTCTCTGTATATAAATAAATTCAGAAATAAATATTGATAAAGAATATGTATTATTTATTTTCTAGTATATTGGTCCATATTCAATAACTAAGACAACTTTACTTGGATTAACCAATATGTTGGCACAAGCTCTGCGTTTCATGAACATCAGAGTAAATACCCTGGTACTGGGTTTAATCAATACCAGTTTCAGCAATGTGGTAAGTCCAAAATATTTCATAGTAATAATGTTATAATTTATACATTGGATAAACCAATTTGGGTTAACAGGGAAAGAGCAATTAAAGTGGTTGTATACCCTAATTTGTCATTTTACCTACAGGTAAGCCTATAATAAGGCTTACCTGTAGGTAAAATTATTATCTCCTAAACCTGTATGGTTTAGGAGATATTCCCTTTACATGCAGACGCTGACTTCACCGCTGCATGCGCTCTGAATGCCTGGCTGAAGGTCCGGCAGCATCTTGCCAGGAAAAAGCCTCCCTCGCGCATGCGCGGGAGTGACGCCATCGCGGCTCCGGCCACTCACCGCGTTGGAGCCACGAACCCAGAAGAAACGCCAAGGGCAAGATGTCAGCTCCCTCGGCATGGACCGGGCTGCAATATGGGGGCTTCGGTCTAAGGTAAGTGTTTCATAATGAGCTAGTATGCGGTGCATACTAGCTCATTATGCCTTTGCCTTGCAGGGTTTTTTTTTTTCTTTTAGATGTGTGGGTATACAACCGCTTTAAAGTTTGTTTAAAGGATGTTACTCAGAAAAGATTAAGCCATTCCCAGCTCACAGGTGCTCATTTCTCTGGGGTCTTCTTCTTCCACACACAATTCAGCAAAACTCTTGCACACCTCTTCCAAAGGGTAAAAATAACTTTTTGTTCAGCGCAAGCACAGACATTCCACCCAGAATCCTCCGCCTAACATATTTCACCTCTTACTGGGGCTTAATCATAGAGCATTAATAGGGTAACTACTGCCATATCGCCCATGTGGCCACTATGGGGCCTGAGGCAAAGGGAGGCCTGGTGGGAAACAGAAGAGTGAGATGTATGTCCTGTCCTGGAAGACCTTATTTAGTAGTTCTGCATCTATGCATCTTATATCCAGGCAGCAGCATATACAGTACAGCATATGGACTAAGTACAGGCAGTAGCAGAGGTTGCTGCAATAGGGAGAGGCTGCTGATGTGGACCTTTGAGGAAGAAAATAGCTCATTCAAAATGGCCAGACAAGCAATAGCAGAGTTGGTTTCTAGAACAAAGAAGTTGTATAGTATCCGTTACACTCCTTATGGCTTGGTTCGCACTCAAGCAGGCTATGTGGCACGTGTTTGCACGTACCTGTGGAAAATGTGGGGAAAAATTCCCAGACCCTTTTTTCAAAAATGCATCCACACAGAACTGCATAGTGCTATGGCACCATGTGGTTTTGTGTACAAGGAAATGCACCACATTTTCTAAATTGTGGGGGTGCAATTAAACATTAATGGCACCCCTGTTCATCTGCTAAACAGCAGCATGCTTTGCATGCAGTTTGGGAACACGTGCAATTATGCACACATTCCCAACCTGCACAAGTGTAAACCTAGCCTACTGTGCTGTAGTGAATTTGTGGATAATGCCACCATACAATTATTCTAAAATAGGGACCTTTTCCAGCACACCTGGTTAGAGCTTATTCCCATAAAGTAACAGGTATCACAGGCCAACATTTTGGGACCTTGCATGATCCATTTTCTTTGGCAGAGTGATGAGTTGCTGGAACGAGATGTGAGAGAATTCAGGTAGGTGTGTGCAGTGCTGGTAAAAGGTCATCCAGCGCCCAGGGCAAAGATGGCATACTGCACCCCCACCATAACTGGGAGGAGGGGGCGGGGCTAATATCAAAATGTATGTAATGTTTGTGGTATGCACTGAAATAGTACCAGTTGTTGGGGTACACTGCAGCAAACTGAAGAGTTTAAAACTAAGACTGAGGAGGACAGTCAATGGGATGAAGTAGGGTTGGGGAGGTGGGCTCTGAGGCATGCATAGAACTAAAGGGATCTAGGAGGGGCCATGAGTGAGGAAGTTGAGCTGAAAGGGCCCATACAAATGTGTGGCTATCATTGCTGCCGCTCAGAAAAGTCATATGTGGAATATCACTTTTCAGAGGGTGTTTGACAGGTGGTGAGGAGCTGGCAACAAAAGTGAGTACACCTCTAAGTGAAAATGTCCAAATTGGGCCCAATTAGTCATTTTCCCTCCCCAGTGTCATGTGACTCCTTAGTGTTACAAGGTCTCAGGTGTGAATGGGGAGCAGGTGTGTTAAATTTGGTGTGATATGATAGCAATATGGTGTGACCAAATCCCCATATTTTTTGATAATGTTTTTTAGAAATGTTTAGGTGTTTTAACCACTTCAGCCCCGGAAGGTTTTACCCCCTTCCTGACCAGAGCACTTTTTACAATTCGGCACTGCGTCGCTTTAACTGCTAATTGCGCGGTCATGAAATGCTGTACCCAAACGAAATTTGCGTCCTTTTCTTCCCACAAATAGAGCTTTCTTTTGATGGTATTTGATCACTTCTGTCGTTTTTATTTTTTGCGCTATACACGGAAAAAGACCGAAAATTTTGAAAAAAAATGATATTTTCTACTTTTTGTTCTAAACAAAATCCAATAAACTCAATTTTAGTCATACATTTAGGCCAAAATGTATTCGGCCACATGTCTTTGGTAAAAAAAAGTCAATAAGTGTATATTTATTGGTTTGCGCAAAAGTTATAGCGTCTACAAACTAGGGTACATTTTCTGGAATTTACACAGCCTTTAATTTATGACTGCCTATGTCGTTTCTTGAGGTGCTAAAATGGCAGGGCAGTACAAAACCCCCACAAATGACCCCATTTTGGAAAGTAGACACCCCAAGGAATTTGCTGAGAGGCATGTTGAGCCCATTGAATATTCATTTTTTTTGTCCCAAGTGATTGAATAATGACAAAAAAAAAAAAAATTACAAAAAGTTGTCACTAAATGATATATTGCTCACACAGGCCATGGGCATATGTGGAATTGCACCCCAAAATACATTTAGCTGCTTCTCCTGAGTACGGGGATACCACATGTGTGGGACTTTTTGGGAGCCTAGCCGCGTACGGGGCCCCGAAAACCAATCACTGCCTTCAGGATTTCTAAGGGCGTACATTTTTGATTTTACTCCTCACTACCTATCACAGTTTTGAAGGCCATAAAATGCCCAGATGACATAAAACCCCCCTAAATGACCCCATTTTGGAAAGTAGACACCCCAAGCTATTTGCTTTGAGGCATGTTGAGTCCATGGAATGTTTTATATTTTGACACAAGTTGCGGGAAAGTGACAATTTTTTTTTTTTTTTTTTTGCACAAAGTTGTCACTAAATGATATATTGCTCACACAGGCCATGGGCATATGTGGAATTGCACCCCAAAATACATTTAGCTGCTTCTCCTGAGTATGGGGATACCACATGTGTGGGACTTTTTGGGAGCCTAGCCGCGTACAGGACCCCGAAAACCAATCACCGCCTTCAGGATTTCTAAGGGCGTACATTTTTGATTTTACTCCTCACTGCCTATCACAGTTTCGGAGGCCATGGAATGCCCAGGTGGCACAACCCCCCCCCAAATGACCCCATTTTGGAAAGTAGACACCCCAAGCTATTTTCTGAGAGGCATGGTGAGTATTTTGCAGCTCTCATTTGTTTTTGAAAATAAAGAAAGACGAGAAAAAAAAATTTTTTTTTTCTTTTTTCAATTTTCAAAACTTTGTGACAAAAAGTGAGGTCTGCAAAATACTCACTATACCTCTCATCAAATAGCTTGGGGTGTCTACTTTCCAAAATGGGGTCATTTGGGGGTTTTTTTTGCCACCTGGGCATTCCATGGCCTCCGAAACTGTGATAGGCGGTGAAGAGTGAAATCAAAAATTTACGGCCTTAGAAAGCCTAAAGGCGGTGCTTGGTTTTCGGGGTCCCGTACGCGGCTAGGCTCCCAAAAAGTCTCACACATGTGGTATCCCCGTACTCAGGAGAAGCAACAGAATGTATTTTGGGGTGTAATTTCACATATTCCCATGGCATGTTTGAGCAATATATCATTTAGTGACAACTTTGCGCAAAAAAAAATAAAAAAAATAAAAAATTGTCTCTTTCCCGCAACTTGTGTCACAATATAAATTATTCCATGGACTCAACATGACTCTCAGCAAATAGCTTGGGGTGTCTACTTTCCAAAATGGGGTCATTTGGGGGGGTTTTGAACTGTCCTGGCATTTTATGCACAACATCTAGAAGCTTATGTCACACATCACCCACTCTTCTAACCACTTGAAGACAAAGCCCTTTCTGACACTTATTGTTTACATAAAAAAATAATTTTTTTTTGCAAGAAAATTACTTTGAACCCCCAAACATTATATATTTTTTTAAAGCAAATGCCCTACAGATTAAAATGGTGGGTGTTTCATTTTTTTTTTTCACACAGTATTTGCGCAGCGATTTTTCAAACGCATTTTTTGGGGAAAAAACACACTTTTTTACATTTTAATGCACTAAAACACACTATATTGCCCAAATGTTTGATGAAATAAAAAAGATGATCTTAGGCCGAGTACATGGATACCAAACATGACATGCTTTAAAATTGCGCACAAACGTGCAGTGGCGACAAACTAAATACATTTTTAAAAGCCTTTAAAAGCCTTTACAGGTTACCACTTTAGATTTACAGAGGAGGTCTACTGCTAAACTTACTGCCCTCGATCTGACCTTCGCGGCGATACCTCACATGCATGGTGCAATTGCTGTTTACATTTGACGCCAGACCGACGCTTGCGTTCGCCTTAGCGCGAGAGCAGGGGGGACAGGGGTGCTTTTTTTTTTTTTTTTTTCTTTATTATTATTATTTTTTTATCTTATTTTTAAACTGTTCCTTTCATTTTTTTTTTTAAATCATTTTTATTGTTATCTCAGGGAATGTAAATATCCCCTATCATAGCAATAGGTAGTGACAGGTACTCTTTTTTGCAAAAATTGGGGTCTATTAGACCCTAGATTTCTCCTCTGCCCTCAAAGCATCTGACCACACCAAGATCGGTGTGATAAAATGCTTTCCCAATTTCCCAATGGCGCTGTTTACATCCGGCGAAATCTAAGTCATAAAATGCTCGTAGCTTCCGGTTTCTTAGGCCATAGAGATGTTTGGAGCCACTCTGGTCTCTGATCAGCTCTATGGTCAGCTGGCTGAATCACCGGCTGCATTCTCAGGTTCCCTGTTGAGACAGGAGAGCCAGAGAAAAACACGGAAGACGTTGGGGGGGCATTCCCTCCCACTGCTTGTAAAAGCAGTCTAGAGGCTAATTAGCCGCTAGGATTGCTTTTACATGAAAGCTGACCGCTGGCTGAAAAGAATGATACCAAGATGATACCTAAACCTGCAGGCATCATTCTGGTATAACCACTCAAAGTCGTGAATGGCGTACCTGAAGACAAAAAAATGGTTAACAATAAAGCACAGTAAACGGTAAGGTATAAAAAATTGCATACCTGAAAAGCAAACATGATAAAACATAATAACAATAAAACATTGCAGAATAGAATACAGTAAAAAAGAGCAGAACAATAGAGAGAGAGGATAGAGAGAGAGAAAGAACAATAAAACGACAACTATTTTTTTTTTTTTTTTATATTTTTGTATGTTTTTTTTTTTTTTTTTTTTACACTTTTTTTTGTAACTAACTTTTATAACTGTAACCGGTTCCAGGTTCGGGTCTCTCAAAATGCGATGGCATCTTGGGAGACCCTGTGAAAGTGTGCCTAGTATGTGCAATGCTGTACCCTACGCTAATAGTCAACTAGTGCATGGTAGCGTTCAAAACATTCACCAATGCAAAGACCAGGATTGTCAGGACAGGAGGGACAATAATAGCGGGTGTCACGCCTATATCCGCGCTTGCTGCAGACACGACATCTTTTTTGGGGGGGTTCGTTGGGTAGGGGTACTCGGGAGGACATAAAAATGCCTCTCATGCAGCCGACTGCATTTGGTTGGGGATGTGAATGGGGGAAGTACGGGCGCTGCAGAAGCGGTGGGTTCCCAATTAGGATTGGCGAATGCAGCAGGAAGGGCACTATGGGCATGACGGGCCTGTGCTTGTCTTTTTGGTGGCAGCGGGACACTACTTGTGCTTGCCACCTCACCAGCTTGAACTGCACTTATGGGACTCGCCACGTCACCAAGTGTTACTGCAGTGCTGGTTTGACTACGACCGGGGTGTACTACGCCGCTGGTGCTTGCCAGTTCACCAAAACACTACCAAAAAAACTGTTAGCGATCGCAGGGATCAGGCCTGACTCTGCGAACGCTGCAGTTATGCGTTTAGTGTTTTGTAAGTGACAGTGATCGATCGATACTGCACTTGGGTGGGCTGGGCTGGGTCGGGCGGAGGGGCAAAACGCAGGTGCTAGCAGGTATCTGGGCTGATCACGCTAACACTGCGTTTGTGGGAACCCTAAACTGCTGGGGACGCTAGTATAGATCTGATCAGATCAGATATTGATCCGATCAGATACTATACCACTAAGGGAGGCGTATGCTGCGTGCGTGGGTGTTAGCGGTACTGGCGCTAATCTGACGCTGCCTGGGGCTGGTGCTTGCCAGTTCACCAAAACGCTACCAAAAAAACTGTTAGCGATCGCAGGGATCAGGCCTGACTCTGCGAACGCTGCAGTTATGCGGTTAGTGTTTTGTAAGTGACAGTGATCGATTGATACTGCACTTGGGTGGGCTGGGCCGGGCGGACGGGAAAAACGCAGGTGCTAGCAGGTATCTGTGCTGATCCCGCTAACACTGCGTTTTTGGGAACCCTAAACTGCTGGGGACGCTAGTATAGATCTGATCGGATCAGATATTGATGCGATCAGATACTATACCACTAAGGGAGGCGTATGCTGCGTGCGTGGGTGTTAGCGGTACTGGCGCTAATCTGACGCTGCCTGGGGCTGGTGCTTGCCAGTTCACCAAAATGCTACCAAAAAAACTGTTAGCGATCGCAGGGATCAGGCCTGACTATGCGAACGCTGCAGTTATGCGTTTAGTGTTTTGTAAGTGACAGTGATCGATCGATACTGCACTTGGGTGGGCTGGGCCGGGCGGAGGGGCAAAACGCAGGTGCTAGCGGGTATCTGGGCTGATCCCGCTAACACTGCGTTTTCGGGAACCATAAACTGCTGGGGACGCTAGTATAGATCTGATTGGATCAGATATTGATCCATACAGATACTATACCACTAAGGGAGGCGTATGCTGCGTGCGTGGGTGTTAGCGGTACTGGCGCTAATCTGACGCTGCCTGGGGCGACGCATATCACCGCCGGGCGATCAGGGGGCTAAACCTTTATTCGATAATAAACGGCGGGTGCCCTGACACTATAAAAAATAAACAAACTAACCAGCGTCACCCGTAACGGTTATACGGTGATCAGTGGTGAAAGGGTTAACTAGGGGGCAATCAAGGGGTTAAAACATTTATTAGATAGTATATGGGGGTCCGCAACGCTATAAAACGCTGACGGCGAACCTAAATATTTACGTCCCTAACTAGCGTCACCAGCGACACTAATACAGCGATCAGAAAAATGATCGCTTAGCAACACTGGTGACGGGGGGTGATCAAGGGGTTAAAACTTTATTAGGGGGGTTAGGGGGGTATCCTAGACCTAAAGGGGGCCTAACACTCACTACCCTAACACACTAACTGTCACAAACTGACACTATGCAGTAATCAGAAAAAAAAAAAAAAAAACCTGCTTGGTGTCAGTTTGTGACAGGGGGGGGGGGGGTGATCGGGGGGGGATCAGGGGGCGATCGGGGGGGGGATCGGGGTGTAATGTGTGCCTGGCATGTTCTACTGTGTGTGTTTGTGTTGTGCACTCACAGTTCAGTCTTCTCTCCTCGGCCCGGAACGTAAAATACCGAGCCGAGGAGAGATGACATCATTTCCTCTGCCTCTGTGTACAATACAGAGGCAGGGAAATGATCCCATTGGCTGGGAGCGATCGCGAGGGGGGGGCCACGAATGGATGGCCTCCCCCTCACCACCGATCGCCGGGGGACATTTGCCGACCGCCGCAGGCACCGGGGGGGGTCCGATCGGACCCCCCACCTGCGGGCAGGCAGGGACGTACAGGTAAGCCCTTTTGCCTGCCCGTGCCGCTCTGTCGACGTACATCGTCGTGCGGCGGTCGGCAAGTGGTTAAACTAGCCTTGCTTGAGGTAAATGTCTTTTTTGCATGTGTGCGCTGTAATATTTTCTTCTACTGTATGGTCTTATGGCTGCACCATCTTTAATGCATTTTTTAAAGTGTGCCCCCCAAATATCTTGTTTGTATATTGTATGGATTCTGACCAAATCCCCTTGGGTGCGGAGCACCTCACTACATAACATAAGTACCTTTAATTAGTGTCCACTTGTGTCATGGATGGAGACCTTATGATTCTCCCATTTAGAATGTGTAATGCTCTCATGGTTCAGAGATGCAGGTTCTCCCACTCCATGGATAGTGTAGGACCCACTGATTATGACGTACTTTGTCGCAGTAAGTGGGCTTAGCACCATATAGCAATATGGTGTGACCAAATCCCCATATTTTTTGATAATGTTTTTTAGAAATGTTTAGGTGTTTTAAACTAGCCTTGCTTCAGGTAAATGTCTTTTTTGAATGTGTGCGCTGTAATATTTTCTTCTTTTAATTTTGGTGTTCTCTCATACTGGTCACTGGAAGTTCAACATGGCACCTCACGGCAATGAACTCTCTGAGGATCTGAAAAAAACAATTGTTGCTCTACATAAAGATGGCCTAGGCTATAGGAAGTTTGCCAAGACTCTGAAACTGAGCTGCAGCATGGTGGCCAAGACCATACCGTGGTTTAACAGGACAGGTTCCGCTCAAAACAGGCCAAAGAAGTTGAGGGCACGTGCTTAGCATCATATCCAGAGGTTGTCTTTAGGAAATGGAAATATAAGTGCTGCCAGCATTGCTACAGAGGTTGAAGGGGTGGAGGGGTCAGTCTGTCAGTGATCAGACCATACGCCACACACTGCATCAAATTGGTCTGCATGGCTGTCTTCCCAAAAGCAAGCCTCTTCTAAAGATGATGCACAAGAAAGCCCGCAAACAGTTTGTTGAAAACAAGCAGACTACGGACATGGATTACTGGAACCTAAACCCTATTGAGCATCTGTGGGGCATCCTCAAACGGATGGTGGAGGAGCGCAAGGTCTCTAACGTCCACAAGCTCCGTGATGTCATCATGGAGAAGTGGAAGAAGACTCCAGTGGCAACCTGTAAAGCTCTGGTGAACTCCATGCCCAAGAGAGTTAAGGCAGTGCTCGAAAATAAAACCCATTGGGCCCAATTTGGACATTTCCACTTAGGGGTGTACTCACTTTTGTTGCCGGCAGTTTAGACATTAATGGCTGTGTGTTGAGTTATTTTGAGGGAACAGCAAATTTACACTGTACACTCATTACTTTACATTGTAGCAATGTGTCGTTTCTTCAGTGTTGTCACATGAAAAGATATAATAAAATATTTACAAAAATGTGAGGGGTGTACTCACTTTAGTGAGATACTGTATACAGTATATATTTATTTGCGTTTCTGTACTTCTTTTTGTTGTTTATTAATGATATCTAATGATAGTTACAAGCAACATGTGAAAGGATTATTTTTACTAAACAGCTGCTTAACATTTACAGATAAAACAGACTCCAGAACTAAAGTCAAAACTGATTCCTCTTGGTGTTTACAGGTATGTATAATTTTTATATAATAAAAAAATAATGTCTCGTAGAAAAGAAGTCCCAACATCAGCTTCAGTGTGAAAGTGACCACCATGATAAAACCAATCAGCTTACCAGGCAAGGTAGACCCACAAATTATAGAGTGACTATAAAGTGTCTTAAGGGCCGTACACACGATCGGACTTTTTGACAACAAACATGCAAATTAGCTGTTTTGGAGCAACATCCGACCGTGTGTACGCTCCATCGGACAAACTTTTTCAGTTTCCATCGGACCTTTGTTGGCTGTGCGAACGGACAAACTTTCCGGCAACAAAAGTCCGATGGAGCAAAGTCCGATCGTGTGTACACAAAGCCATCGGACTTTTGTACAAACTACAGTACGCAGCCGCGAGAATGTTTCCAGCACGATCGGATTGCGCTGGTTCTCGGCGGCAGGGTACTGTACATCTCGCGCTAGCTGCAATAGGAAAAACACATTTTCCTACTGCGGCGGGCGCGAGAGGGAATTCCCCTCTGGGGGAATACCAAGCCCTTCGGTCTGGTATGGATTTTAAGGGGAACCCCCATAGTCCATACCAGACCCTTATCCGAGCACGCAGCCTGGTCGGTCAGGAAAGGGGTGGGGACGAGCGAGCGCCCCCCCTCCTGAGCCGTACCAGGCCGTATGCCCTCAACATGGGGGGTGGGTGCCTTGGGGGAGGGGGGCGCCCCGGGACTGTGATGTAATAGGGGGGCAGGATCACCGCCTATATAAGTCCGTTGCGGAGCGCACAGAGAGAATTCCGGCTGGAGAGAGCGTCGTGTCAACATCTCTGGAAGAGAAAGGGAAGAAGACAATCCAGAAGTCCGGGCCACCGCTGGCAAAAGAGCGCCAGAAGATAGCGGTGGAGCTGGCAGAAGATGCGGACACTGGGAGAAGACACCGGAGAGACCCCCGAAGTCAGAAGAGGACCCCCAAAGTCGGAAGAGGACCCCTGAATTCGGAAGAAGACCCCGGAGCTGCCTAATAAATTACTTTAAAAATCTGTGCACTGTGTTTTTTATTGACACTTTTTTCCCTAGGTGAATGGGTAGGGGTATGATGTACCCCATACTCATTCACATAGGGTGGGGGGCCGGGATCTGGGGGCCCCCTTATTAAAGGGGGCTCCCGGATTCCGATAAGCGCCCCCGCCCGCAGACCCCGACAACCATCGACCAGTGTTGTCGGGAAGAGGCCCTTGTCCTCATCAACATGGGGACAAGGTGCTTTGAGGTGGGGGGCCCGCAGGGCGCCCCCCTCCCCCAAAGCACCCACCCCCCATGTTGAGGGCATGCGGCCTGGTACGGCTCAGGAGGGGGGGGACGAGCGAGCGTCGTCCCCACCCCCTTTCCTGACCGCCGGGCTGTGTGCTTGGATAAGGATCTGGTATGGATTTGGGGGGACCCCCATGCAGTTTTTTCTGCGTAGGGGGTTCCTCTTAATATCCATACCAGACCTAAGGGCCTGGTATGCCCCTGGAGGGGAACCCATGCCGGTTTTTTATTTAAAATTTGGCGTGGAGTTCCCCTCAAGATTCATACCAAACACAGTGCCTGGCATTGGCGGGGATCCATGTCAGATCCCCGCACCAGTGTCAACCCGGCTCGCAAGGTGTCAATCTCGCCAATAAAAGTGGCGAGATTGACACAATATCAGGCAACAATACAGAAGTTGACCAAAGGGTGGTGGTAAAGAGCTGAAAAACCACGTGATATGGTGAAAGTTGGCTGGAAAAGTCCTGTCGTCTGTATGCAAGACAAACTTTTGGGCAACGCCCTTTGTACAAAAATCCAAGGGAAAGTTTGTACAAAGTCCTATCGTGTGTATGGGGCTTTATAGTTGCTAAATCCAAGGACTTCCATTTACTCCACCATTATTTGGGAGTGGATTTGAACCAAGGACCTCTGCTGTGTCAGACAATGTCTCTTCTTGTTGAGTCACCTGGAATGCTGCATAGTTCCCTGAAAAATTCCTTGAATGATCCTACCTTGAACCTTGTTTGTCTTGAACCTTGAACTCTTTGCTCCTCTTATGAACATCCTGATTTAAGCCATGTCTCTACACTTTCTGTTTGCCACATTATTGAGCTCTCTTCAGCTAGTATCTCGCTTTGGTCTTCCCATCATTATTTGATACCACTCTCAATCGACCCTTGGCTTGTTCCTCGACTATGCTTCTACCTGATCCCAACCAGCAACTACTCATTACTGACCCTTGGCTTGTTTACTGACTATGCTTCTGTTTGATCCTTTCCTGCTTATCTGTTACTGGACCCCGGCTGGCTCACCTCCTGTTGGGGGCGATCCTGAGGACCGCAACCTGATACTAACATGCAGCAAAATCCATCTCCACCATCAGGAGCTCTGCCGAACACCAGTTAGTACTTAGACTCCGAACCTCAGGTAAGCCCACGTCATCCACTAGGGTGACTGCCTTTGTAGCTATCCCACTTATTATGGTAGTCCCCCTACTGCTTTAGCAACTGGCCTTTGAGCCTGACCCCAGATCATGACAATTAAACTTACTGACATCTCAATTTCCAGGGATTATGGACAGGGGCTGGGAAAGCTGTGCCTTTAAACCAAATTACCATGGCCTCCACATACCATCCTCACAAAAGATCAGTGGGGAATACTAACGCAGGTGTAGCAGACTATTTTTTATAAAAGCATAAGCAGAAAATCACCCATAGTGTAGTAAATTATTTAAAAGGACCAAAACATTCCCCTAGAGTGGGACTTTTGAGGCACTACCATCAATGATGCAATGTAAGTAAAAAATATATAATTTTATTACAAAATTCAAAAGTACAACAAAAAATATATACAAAAATACAAATCAAACACAAACAATATATACAATGGGATACATCAAAAAGCAAGGACATGTAATTTGGACACAACTGCATCACATTGAGAGGAAAAACAAAAGTGGAAATGTAATAAGTCTCACTGAACTGTTTTAGTCTTTTTGGATTTTTGGGATGTGGCACACCCTCTGCTTAGTACTACTCCCTGTCAGAGACCTCTTTTTCTAAATTATTTAAAAATGCATATTTTGTTTAGTAAAAAACTCACATTTATAACAGATAAAAAAAAAGCACTTGTATCTAACCAACAAGATGGCCATGGCATCCAGCATGCTGACGTCATACATCACAAGTCCCCCCCAATGCATTTTGTCACAAGCTAACGTCATCAGGGGCATGATGAAAGGACGGCAGCATGTAAATATAAATACCAGATAAAATAGATGTTGGACTGCTTTCCACACACTGTAAATGGAAGAGGCATCAGTAATAACAAACTATGCACTCCAACACCCAGAAGCCAAACAAGTCAGGACCAATGAAAACAGAACATATATTAACCACTTGCTGACCAGCCGCCGTCATTATATGGCAGCAGGTTGGCTCGTTCCTGTGAATCGCTGTACTGGTACGTCAGCTCCTTTAAGAGCCATAGCAGGCATGTGTGTGCGCTTCCTGACGGGTGAGCCGATGTGTCAATTTTATTTGGGTACAGCGTCGCACGACCGTGCAATTGTCAGTTAAAGCGACGCAGTGCCGTATCTCAAAAAATGGCCTGGTCATTAAGGGGAAAAATCTTCCGGGGCTGAATTGGTTAAAATGAAAAAACTAAATGTGTTCTGGATACTGGAGGAGCAAGGGGACACCCTCCAGGCAACCAAACACCCTCCAGCCACCAGAAAGCAAATTCCTTAGGAACTTTTATAATCACTTGTCTAATATTGTGCCATCTTATGTATAATTAAAAAATTACATCCCAATATAAATAACTATATTAACCACTTAGACCGGAAGATTTTTCCCCCTTAATGACCAGGCCATTTTTTGCGATACGACACTGGGTCGCTTTAACTGACAATTATTTGATCATGTCTGCGGTTTTTAATTTTTTGTGATATAAACAAGAGAGACAATTTTGCAAATAAAACAATATTTTTTACTTTTTGCTATTATAAATATAAAAAAAAAAAAATTTCATCAGTTTAGGCCAATATATATTCTTCTACTTGTTTTTGGTAAAAAAGAAAATCGCAATAAGTGTATATTGATTGGTTTGCGGAAAAGTTATAGCTTCTCCAAAATAGGGGATAGATTTATGGCATTTTTATTTCTTTTGATTTTTTTACTAGTAATGGCAGCGATCTGTGATTTTTAGCAGGATTACGGCAGACAGATCAGACACTTTTGACACTTTTTTGGGACCATTGACATTTATACAGCTACTATAAAAATGCACTGATTACTGTGGAAATGTCACTGACAGGGAGGGGGTTAACACTAGGGGGCAATCAAGGGGTTAAATTTGATCCTTGGGAGGTGTTTCTAACTGTGTTGGGGATGGGACTTACTGGAGGTGGAGAGAGATCGCTATTCCTAAGCACTAGGAACAGCAGATCTCTTTCTCTCCTATCAGAACGGGGATCTATCTCTTTACATTGACAGTTCCCCATTCTGGCTTGCTTTCCCACAATCACGGGTGGCCGGCGGACATCGCGGCCGCAGGCATGCATGCCCTTGCAGTGGGCACGCCTGCTAAGGCTCTTAAAGGAGCCGATGTGAACCTACGGCGATTTGCGGGAACAAGCCGACCTGCCGCAGTATAATGATGGCAGCTGTTCGGGAAGAGGCAATTAATAGTCATAAAAAATAAAAACCAATAATATAAAAATACTTTTGATAATAATAACCATTAATTATGAAATACCTCACATCCCACTCTATGTTTGACCCAAAAAGGGTGAATGTTTTAACTTCCCTGGCGGTATGATTATTTCGGATTTTAGGTGCTGAAAGCGGTACAATTATTTTGCATGGAAATTTGGCGTTTTATATTGTAGGTCTGTAATTCTTAACAATAACACACTTAAATCTGTCCAAACAAGAGTCTAGTAGATATCCCGGGTATGATAAAGTTTGAAACACAAAAACATAAATTATAATATAATAAATAAATAATTAAAAAAATAAAAATAAAATAATAATAAAATAAATTTCCCCACGATTCACTATCGCTCAATTCTGCAAGTGTTCTAATTTACTATCACTGTTTTCTAGCTGGTCTAAAGCCATTTTTGACGTAAAGGGACACTTTTTGGTTGCTATGGACAATCTCCAGTTTTCAGCCAGAAAGAACAGTATATATAATATAGAACTGCATGCAGGGCATAGGACAAAGCACTGGGAACAAAAGGGATGTGAAATAATTTCATACAGTACAGTAATCTGTAAGATTACAGTACTGTATGTGTTATGCTTTTTACAGTTTTTTGAATTTTCCGCCAGGCTCCGCCCCCGTTCATCGCGACGCTCGCAGGGAACGGAGCCTGGCACGGAGAGGCTTCGGGCAGAGGACGGAGCCCACGGACACTGCGGGGGACATCGCAGGATCCCGGGGACAAGGTAAGTAACGCCGCCCCAGGATCCTGCAATGCGATCCCGAGTGTGGCTCGGGGTTACCGCTAATGGGACTGAATTTTAACCCCGAGCCACACTCGGGAAAACCGCCAGGGGGGCTACGGTCATATATCCTGTGAGTCTCGAATTATGAGATTTCTCAGCTGATATAGCTCCCCTAATCTGGGGGCAAGAAATATGGTACCTTTTTTTCTATGTCCAGGGAACCCATGCCTAATATTAGTTCCTTTAGTCTGTATAATTTTGCTTCTTGCCATAGTTGAGGGATGATTTATTAAAGACAAAAATTTGCCCTCGCCATAAAATATTAACATTTTTAGCATGCATATGTAAGCCAATCAGCTTAAAATAAATTGAAAAGAGAGACAATTTTCCTCCAATTAATTGAATATTTAAAGCATACAAAGTATGGCCAACTTAACTTTAATGTACTTTACATGCAGATTGTGATTCTTGCAGCATTTCAGAATAACTTTGGTGAGGAAATCTCATTATTGTCAATATTTCCTGCCAGCATTACATTGTGTTTTTAAATTCTCTTTCTAATAATAGCAATTTAAATCTATGACACCCACAAAAACTCAAATGATAAAATTATTACCAACAGGTTGCTTTTTTTCTTTAACCACTTCAGCCCCAGGCCTAATCTGAAACTTCTCACATATATGTAAATTTAGCATTTTTTTATTGCTATAGAAAGTTACTTTGAACCCCAAAACACTATATATTTGTTTAAGCGGAGACCCTATAGAAAAAAAATGTAGGTGTTGATCTTTTATGTCAGACCGTATTTAGGTAGCAGTTTTTCAAACCCAAATCTTTTAGGAAAATATACACTTTCGTGAATTTTAATGCACAAAAACACAATAAAATACCCAATTGTTTGGTAAAATATAAAAGATCACGTTACACCGAGTAAATAGATATCTAGCATGTCACACTTTAAAATTGTGCTTTACCACTTGCCGACCAGCCGCTGTTATTATAGCAGGTGGGCACGATCCCGCGAACTGTCGTAGCTGTATGCTGGCTCCTTTAAGCGGTATATTAGGCGCATGCACATGCACACGCTGCACTGCGGGGGTGCCAATGCTCGTGACCGGTGGTCGCGATGACGGCCATTTTTAAAACTTTTTTTGCATTGATACAGGACCCAGGTCCCCAAATACTTTTTATGACAATAACTTGCATTTAAGCCTTTAAAATTAGCACTTTTAATTTTACATGTTCGTGTGTTTTTGCCGAATTTTTTGGCCTGTTCGGATGTTCTGGTGCGAACCGAACCAGGGGGGGGTGTTTGGCTCATCCTTAGTATATACAGTATCTCACAAAAGTGAGTACACCCCTCACATTTTTGTAAATATTTTATTATATCTTTTCATGTGACTGAAGAAATTACACTTTGCTACAATGTAAAGTAGTGAATGTACAGCTTGTATAACAGTGTCAATTTTCTGTCTCCTCAAAATAACTCATCACACAGCCATTAATGTTTAAACCGCTTGCAACAAAAGTGAGAACACCCCTAAGTGAAAATGTCCAAATTGGGTCCTATTAGCCATTTTCCCTTCCCGGTGTCATGTGACTCGTTAATGTTACAAGATCTCAGGTGTGAATGGGGAGCAGGTGTGTTAAATTTGGTGTTATCCCTCTCACTCTCTCATACTGGTCATTGGAAGTTCATCATGGCACCTCATGGCAAAGAGCTCTCTGAGGATTTGAAAAAAATATGCTCTACATAAAGATGGGCCAGGCTATAAGAAGATTGACAAGACCCTGAAACTAAGCTGCAGCACAGTGGCCAAGACCATATAGCGGTTTAACAGGACAGGTTCCACTCAGAACAGGCCTCTGCCAGGATTGCTGCCAGGATTGCTGCAGAGGTTGAAGGGGTGGGGGGTCAGCCTGTCAGTGCTCATACCATACGCCGCACATTGCATCAAATTGGTCTGCATGGCTGTTGTCCCAGCAGGAAGCCTCTTCTAAAGATGATGCACAAGAAAGCCTGTAAACAGTTTGCTGAAGACAAGCAGACTAAGGACATGGTTTACTGGAATCATGTCCTGTGGTCTCATGAGAGCAAGATAAACTTGGTTCAGATGGTGTCAAGCGTGTGTGGCGGGAACCAAGTGAGGAGTACAAAGACAAGGGTGTCTTGCCTACAGTCAAGCATAGTGGTGGGAGTGTCATGGTCTGGGGCTGCATGAGTGCTGCCGGCACTGGGGAGCTACAGTTCATTGAGGGAACCATGAATGCAAACATGTACTGTGACATACTGAAGCAGAGAATGACCCCTTCCCTTCAGAGACTGGGCCACAGGGCAGTATTCCAACATGATAATGACCCCAAACACACCTCCAAGATGACCACTGCCTTGCTAAAGAAGTTGAGTCTAAAGGTGATGGACTGGCCAAGCATGTCTCCAGACCTAAACCATATTGAGTACCTGTGGGGCATCCTCAAATGGATGGTGGAGGAGCACAAGGTCTCTAACATCCACCAGCTCTGTGATGTCATCATGGAGGAGTGGAAGAGGACTCCAGTGGCAACATGTGAAGCTCTGGTGAACTCCATGACCAAGAGGGTTAAGGCAGTGCTGGAAAATAATTGTGGCCATACAAAATATTGACACTTTGGGCCCAATTTGGACATTTTCACTTAGGGGTGTACTCACTTCTGTTGCTAGTAGTTTAGACATTAATGGCTGTTTGTAGAGTTGTTTTGAGGTAACAGCAAATTTACACTGTTATACAAGATGTATACTCACTACTTTACATTGTAGCAATGTGTCATTTCTTCAGTGTTGTCACATGAAAATATATAATAAAATAGTTACGAAAATATGAGTGGTGTACTCACTTTTGTGAGATACTGTAGATATATATATAAATATCAGAAGAACCCTATAACTTTTGCGGAAACCAATCAATATACGCTTATTGCGATTTTTATTACCAAAAATATGTGGAAGAATACATATCGGCCTAAACTGAGAAAAAAAATAGCTTTTTAAAAAAAAAAATTTGGATATTTATTATAGCAAAAAGTACAAAATACTGTGTTTTTTTCAAAATTGTCACTCTTTTTTTGTAGCGCAAAAAATTTAAACCGCAGACATGATCAAATACCACCAAAAGAAAGCTCTATTTGTGGGAAAAAAGGATGTCAATTTTGTTTGGATGCAGCATTGCATGACCGCGTAATTGTCAGTTAAAGCGACGCAGTGCCGTATCGCAAAAAATGGCCTGGTCATTGAGCAGCCAAATCTGGGGCTGAAGTGGTTAAAAATCCTCATAGACGTCGATTTATAAGCCTTTAAAGTTTATCAGTTTAGAGTTACACAGAAGATCTGGTGCTAGAATTATTTCTCTTGCTGTAACATTTGCAGCAATATCTCACTTGCGTGCGAGACCTACATATGTGTTCACCTTGGAGCACAAGCACAGGGGGATTGGGGTGTTTTTTTACACTGGGTCTTTATATTTTTTTAAACTTTATTGCCATCACAAGGGATATACAACATCCTATGTGATAGCATGGGCAGTGACAGGTACTCTTTACGGAGAGCTTTGGGATCTATTAGACCCCAGATCTCTCCTCTGCCCTTCAAAGCATCAGATCAAACCAAGATTGGTTTGATCCGATGCTTTCACATGCTGGTAACAGCCTGTTTAAGCAAAATCGAGAGATGTAACACAATAATTGTGGCACCACATCCACAAAAAGCACAAAAGAGCAAAAAACACAGGTATTAGACTTTAACGGTTGCCAACTATAATCCCAGTTAGGAAAAGGAACAGTAGTCAAAGTTATAAAAGTATACAAAGTTTATTAAAGAAGATGATTAATATGACATAGTAAAACGTGTCACAAAGCATGTGCAATCTATTATATGTAACATTCCCCTATAGGCTGGATGGCTGATATGATGTGTAGATATATAGTAAGACCTGTCTAGTTGGCCCATTACATAAGTATCTGATAATAGAGAGTCATTGGGCCAGACACAGGAATTAGTGTACCATCACCAGTAGGAATCGCTACTCATTTCACCAAAGACTTCCTAAGGGGATACTAATAGTATTAAATATGTAAAGCCAAAATTAGAGCCTTGGAGCATGTAGTCCACAACAACATTTAAATCCGAACACATATTAATTACACAGGTTCTGAGGCTAATTTAATGCAGATAAGGCACCAAGTGAGTTTAATTACCACCTTAATCAGCCACAGAACCTGTAATTTTAATATGTGTTTGGGTTTAAAGGGATGAGGTGGCAACCCTAGGGGGATCCCAGGTGCACATCCAGGCGCACCTGCACCGACGGTGAAGCATTTTAGTGTGAGGTGACCAGTCAGGTCGCCAGGAGAGCCTGCTGTTCCAGGACGTTTGTTTGGGCCTTGACTGCAGAGTTGGGTGAGAGGGCTTTTGCCCATTTGGAGGAAACAGGGACACTGCACCACAGAAGAAGTTAAATGGACACTGTATGCAGACATCATTGCTGTTAGTCATCTTGCTGACACTTGTAGTGCCACAGGGCTAAAGGATAAGGCCATCCATTTCCAAGGACATTGTATACAGACACCATTGTCCTTTCACCTTGCTGAGAAAGATCCTGCCTTCTTCACTTGATAATCTGGGTAAGTTGTGGTGTTTGGTCCTACTATTTAGGGGTTTAAGTGCACCAACGAAAGTAGCTAGCTGAAGACACAAAGTTTTATCTGTTCTGAAGGACTGAAGCTACTAGTGCCATACGGACCCGCGCACACATATTCGGGGCTCTGTGTATGCAGTGGGTGTGTGGGAGAGTTTATCTAGAAAGTTAAGCCATTACGTTGATTTGAATAAAGTGTTTTAAAGTTGGGCCTGTGGTGTAAGGGGACAGAAGAGAGAGGCCTGTCACAAAGAGGGTCATTCCTCTGCTCTCCTCGTCCCTGTACTAATAGAGTCAACCTGAGTAAAGGTAACCAATTTACCAATGATACAGATTGCCATATTGTGATTTATTTGCCATGTAAGTGTGCCTCTGCTTTTGGGGTTATTTTAAGGTTTTGAATCCTCTGAAAGCAGCCTGAATTTAGTATTGAGCTGTATTGCTCTTAATCTCAGTTATTGCTCTTCAGTTGATTACTTGAATATATACTGTTACTGTTTGATACTCTTTTCCACAGAAATATTGCAGTAAAGACAATTTCTGTGTTTTATCATAATGTGTGTTTCTCATTGGTCCTTGCACTTACACTATTGACAGGTGTGCCAGAGGGGGTTGAAACTGTTATTGGGGTTGATAGGCAGAGTAAGGAGCCAACCATACTTAAGCAGCTCCTTTGGGAGTAGCGTTACATGTGTTATCTACAACATAGATAACACATTACATATCTTTAGTTAACAAATACAAATTCAGGGACATTGACGTAAAAATGTGAACTTGTAAGAAAATTACACTATAAAATAAGGTAATTGTGGTCAGTTATTTCAGTCAGTGAGTTGGATGTTCTAGTTAGTTTAGATATGGTTTTGATCTTTCTCGCTATGTAAGAAAATTATAATATTTGGTTTCCTACTGAATTTAAAAGGTTAGTCATGCAATTGACAATGATCCTAAGGACAGGTGACTCAAAAAAAACAGATTCAGAAAGGGGTCAAAATGCCTCCCAATCACTGGTTAGGTTTTATCACTGGCATCACAGAAAGTGTTTTAACTAGAACAGAAGTTCTCCAAGTTACTAAACATAATGGTTCATGTACTTTCCCATACATTGTCTAACATCTGGTCCTGTTCCTTCCAATCCTATTTTTTAACAGGTAACTTAATATTTAGAAGCCCAGCCATCTTTTTATGTATGTTCTCTCTCTCAATAGGGAGATTTCCTTCACTTTCTTATTGAGATAGGAAAAGATAGGATATGCAATATAACTCTTTTTCTTCAGTAAAATGGGAAAGTTTTAAAACCTCTGTCAGGTTATAATTCCTGTTCCAGTGCCAAATGCCCCTTAATTCCTTTCACAGGGACAGAAAGGAGAAATCTTCCAAATTTAGTAATGGCCAACAATAAAACATTTGACAGAAGCATTTACTTTTATCCAAACAAAAAAAGCACAAAGCCTACTCGCTATTTTCAACACAATTACTTAGGCTACTCTCACACTGTAGCTGCGCCGCATTATCTCTTGTTTTAGTGGCTTTTTAGCGCTGTTTAAGCGGTGCTTTTCAGTCGCACTGGGGAGGCATCAGAGGCAGGTTTCAGGCGCTTTACAGGCACTATTTGTAGCGCTAAAATGCCTGAAAACCGCCTACAGTGTGCAAGTAGCCCTTATAGCTTTATACATATTCATATTATTCAGATGATATAAAATGAACATACACAAAGAGTATCAATTTTAAAAACAACAAACTCAATAACCAATCATAAAATACCTTGGCAATATTGTTTGCTGTTCGTCGCTTCTTATGTGTGTAGAAAAGAGACGACATATCAGCAACTTGGAAAACAATTTAAAACACAATCACAGTAATTCATAAAAAGTATCTGTGACACTCTTTGGAATTCTGTTATGACATGGAGAGACAGATACATGTACCTTTTGGAAGCAGATACATGAATTTGGGGCAAGCACCATATGTGGAGGTGCACTGATGCCGGAGTGTCCATAGAAACACTCCATCATTGGAGCAACTGAGCTCCCCCCTGCCACTGTAGCTTTCATACAGACAGTGCAGTGGTCAATGAGGTTTTTTGATGGGTGGGCGGAGCCTGATTAGGATTTGGAGACAGGAGATTACCATCAGTTCTTCTCCCCTTGTGGTTGACAGCACACAGTAGTTGGATCCATATAAAGAGGTAGTCTGCTATTGGCTTTAGAATACTCCCACTGCCAGCTTTCACTCACAAGGAGAGAGGGGAGCTGATGGAGAACTAGGACCTGAGCTTCCCCATCAGGTTCCACCCGCTGTCAGCATCACTGGCCACTAGGAGTTGCCTCTATACTGCAAGTTATGCCGCGTACACACGAGCGGACTTTTCGACCGGACTGGTCCGACGGACAAAGTCCGGCAGACAATTCAACTGTGTGTGGGCTTCATCGGACCTGCAGCAGACTTTTTCGGTCAAAAATCTGACGGACTTTAGATTTGGAACATGTTTCAAATCTTTACATCGGAACTCAGTTACTATCGAAAAGTCCGCTCGTATGTATGCTAGTCCGACAGACGAAAACCGACGCAATGGCAACTATTGGCTACTGGCTATCAACTTCCTTATTTTAGTACGGTCGTATGTCATCACATACGAATCCGTTGGACTTTGGTGTGATTGTGTGTAGGCAAGTCTGTTTGTTCGGAAAGTCCGTCAAAAGTCCGTCGGATAGACCGTCAGACCTGTCTGCTCGAAAAGTCTGCTCGTGTGTACGCGGCATTAGAGTTGGTTTTAGGTACCTCCACTTTTGTCATCTTCAAACTAAAGGTAATTCTTTTGTAAATTAGTGCAGCCATAGTACCACTTGTTATTGTAATTACAATAAATGAACCCCAAAGCTCCAGGGCAGTGAAGTGAGAGGGGTCAGCACCTTACAAATTGTGCACAGCCCAAAAATTATACTAAATGTCAATTTTAAAAACTGGTATATTTTTTTGTGACAGATTACTTTAAACTGGTTATCTGTCTTATGTGTTTTCCTAATTTGTTTTTCAGGCCTGGAGAACCAGAAGAGTGCGCAGGGATTGCCTCATTTTTATGCTCTAAAGATGCTTCTTACATCAATGGGGAAAATATTGGCGTCACTGGTGGCATGCTTGGAAGACTTTAAACCTTGTGTTTTAGGGAAAATGACAAAGCAAAATGTTATAATCTCTATTTGCCTGACTTTGTAAAAAATAAATAACATATATATTACATCATATAAAGAAAAAGAAAAACATCAGGATTACATTTTGTTGAATTATATACATTTAGTATATTGCTGCAGAGATCTTGTTCGAATCTCCTTTATTCTAGGCCAGCTATTTAACTTGGCTAGACTGATATGTACATCTTCTCATTGCAATTTGAAAGATTTGGTGTTCATTCCTAAACATGCATAAAATATAGTCATGCACCATTGAATGCATTGTTATAAAGGAAAGATTTTTTTTTTTTTTAGTCAGTTGTATGTTGAAATGGTGTCATCTTGTGGAAAGTATCTGAAATACAGGTTGAGTTGAAACAGCAAAACAAGTTATAATATTACTAAACATTTATAGCAGGTCCATTAAGGTATTTTGAAAGCAGAATGAAGAATTAGGTAATCATTTAACAAGGGTAGATAATAGAAGATAAAAGTTGATGCAGTAAATACTGCATGCATATATCCTAGTAAGTAATTACAAAAAAGGTTTTGAGAACTTAACAAATTCTGAAATGGGAATGGGAAATGGGAAATAATTCCTTAAAAACGGAAAATTTATATCAAATACTTACCGTAATTTTTATTTTCCTGATGGACTCCATGGCAGCCTACGTATGGGTTAATCCCGCCTCTCATACCTCATAGGACCCCACTCCCATAAATCTTTGCTTCTAGTCAGAGACTGTGTTCCATAACTTAGCCTACTCCAGCAAATGGGAGGGAACTCCTGCGGCCATGGAGTCCATCAGTAAAGGAAAATTACGGTAAGTATTTGATATAAATTTTCCGTTTTCCTGACAGACTCCATGGCAGCCTACGTATGGGAAATAACTAGCCATACACACCCGGGTGGGTAATTGCTGGATAAAGAAAAAAAAGGTTTAATTGGCACCATCAACAGATAATACGTGCAAACCAAAGTTAACCGTAGACAAAGAAGCCGGTTCTACACAATAGTGTGTCATAAAAGTGTTAATTGATGACCATGAGGCCGCTTTACAGATTACATCCGGAGACACATGCCGGGATGCTGCCCACGATGTAGAGATGCTCCTGGTAGAATGAGCGGTTAACTCCTCCGGAGGAGCCAAACCCTTAGACCTGTAAGCCCATTGAATAGCCTGAACGATCCATGTTGCGATGGTTCTAGAGGAAGCCCGTGATCCCTTGTTTTTGCCATGAAAGAGAACAAACAGATGATCAGACTGGCGAAAGGAAGCTGTGGCTTCTAGGTATTGCTTCAGAACCTCCCCAACATCTAGAGGGAGAACATTAGAGTCCTCAGTAGATCTGAAAGTAGGGAGGACAATCTCCTGATTTTCATAGAAGATAGTTGTTACTTTTGGATTCGATCCTAACATGGGGATCAAGACAACCCGATCTGGGAAGAAGGTAAGGAAAGGCTCTTTGCATCCTAGGGAACCAATTTCGGAAACCCTCTTGGCCGATGTTATGGCCACTAGAAAGACCACTTTGAGAGAAAGCTCTCTAATCGATGATTGATCCATATGCCGTATCTCCTTTTCTGAGAAGAAATCCAAGACGAGAGGAAGATCCCATTTAGAGAATCTTGGTCTTTTCTGAGGCGTAAGCCTTATTGCTCCCTTGAAGAACTGTCTAGTAAGGGGGTGTCTGGCCCATGATACGCCTGTGAAGGCTGAGATTGCCGAAACTTGGACCCGTAAGGAACTCACCAATAGGGACATATCCAGGCCAGTTTGTAGAAAACCTAGAATGTCCTGAATCCTTGGATTGCTACAGGAACCATTGGTGGAAATCACATAGTCTGCAAACTTCACCCAAATCCTCTGATAAACTCTGTTGGTGCCCGCTCTTCTGGCATTCAACAATGTAGCAATAGCTGTACTAGGACAACCTAGTGCTTCCAACCTTCTCCTTTCAACCACCAAGCCATCAGATGGAGCTGGGACGGGCAAGGGTGAAGAGACGCTCCCTGCAGCAGGAGATCTGGTCTGGACGGGAGAGGGACCGGCTCTCGGTAACTGAGCTGCATCAGGAGAGGAAACCATGGCCTGTTGGGCCAGAACGGAACAATTGCCAGTACCTCGACATCCTCCCACCTGAGCCTCGAAAGGAAACGAAGAATGACTGGAACTGGAGGAAAGGCATAAGCCCTGTGAAACTTCCACTGGTCCGTCAGGGCATCCACTCTGAAGGCTTGGGGACAACGACACCTCGTGTAATATTTCCCCAGCTTGAAATTGCATGGGGATGCGAACAGATCTACTTCCGGCATCATCCCTAGAGACAGGAGCCAATTGAAAACTTCGGTGTGGAGGGACCACTCGTTGTTGTCCAGGGTGACTCTTGAAAGGAAATCCGCTTGGACATTTTGAATTCCCGGGAGATAAACAGCGGAAAGATTTGTTAAGTTCGTCTGGGCCCAGGACATGATCGGGCTTACTTCCCTCAGTAAGGAGAGACTGCGGGTGCCCCCCTGTCCCTTGATGTATGACACTGCGGTCGTGTTGCCCAGTCTCAGGAGGACTGAGGCTCCTGATATCAGATGGAGAAAAGCTTGAAAGGCACGGAAGGCAGCTCGAAGCTCCAGGACATTTGAGACTATCCCTTGGGATGGGAAGTCCCACCTGCCTTGGGCTATCTCCGTCAGACAGAGAGCGCCCCAACCTCTGTTGCTCGCATCCGTTGTCACCGTAATCCAGGAGACAGGAGCTATGGAATGACAATTGAGGAGGTTTTTCCGTTGCAGCCACCAGGGGAGGCCCTCCCGCATGGAGGTGGTTACCCGTACAAGATGGTCTCGAGACCCTGGATCCCATTGCTGGAGAAACCCCTTCTGAAAGGGCCGCATTTTCCATTGCACCCACCTCACCATGGGGGCTGTGGCTACCATAGTGCCGATTATCTTGAGACACTGGGAGGCTCTGAGGAGAGTTGCTGACAATGCTAGGTGAATTCACTCTCGAATTACCGGAATTTTCTCCAGAGGCAGAGAGATGGTGCTCTCCACTGTGTTGAATAGGGCTCCGAGGAATACTAGAGTCTGTGTCAGAACTAGGTGACTTTTCTCTCTGTTCAATAGCCAACCTAACTCTGTCAGAGTAAATATGACTTGATCCCGATGTGACAACATCTGTTCCCTGTCTTGAGACAGTAGGAGTAGGTCGTCTAAATAATGGTGTAACCGAATGCCTTTGACCCGGATTAGAGCTACCACAGCCAATAAGAGCTTCGAAAACACTTGAGGCGATGTTGTGAGCCCGAATGGGAGACATGTGAATTGGAGATGCCTCTGGCCTACTGCAAATCGGAGATACCTCTGGAAATCTTTTGCGATCGGCACATGAAAGTAGGCGTCTTTCAGGTCTATGGAGACCAGCCAATCTGCCGGTTGTACTGTTTGTCGGATTGTCAGCAGGGTTTCCATCTTGAATTTTTCCTTCTTGATGAAGGAGTTTAGATGTGTCAGGTCGATTACTGGTCTCCAAAAGCCATTCTTTTTGAGGACCATGAAAAGGGGGAATAAATCCCAAGAAATTTTTCTTCTGATGGAACTTGAATAGCAGCCCCCTGGGCAATCAGTGAATCTGTATAAGATAGAAGAATTTGTCTTTTCTCTTCTGAGTGCGGAAGGACCATAGGCACAAACCGGTGTATGGGTGGATTGATGAAAACCCAAGTGTGACCTGAGGAGACCGTTTTGATGGTCCAGTAATCTTGAATCGAGGCTGCCCAGATGTGCTGATACCGGAGTAAAGGAGCCCCTACTTGCACCGCCTGGACAGGCGCCGTATCAAAAGGACTTGGAAGTCTCCCAACCACTTAACGGGGCTGACTTTGAGGATTTTTCGCCGGAAGGCTGGCCTCTCCTCCAGTTTTTTCTAAACTCTCGGCCAGGTCTGTAGCGGCGAGCATCTCTAGCGCGCTCTGGCTCTTGTCTAGGTTGAGTCCTTCTTTGGTTAAGGATACGACGGTCCTGGGGTAAGAATCCTGACTTGCCCCCAGTGGCACGGGAAATGGTAGAATCGAGTTTATTTCCAAAGAGTAAGGAGCCTTTGAAAGGAATCCTGCACCAAGCCTGTTTAGAGGCAGGGTCTGCAACCCATGGGCGTAACCAAAGGGCACGTTTTGCTGTAACTGACGAAAGCATGACACGTGCCACAAGACGAATAATGTCGATGGATGCTTCCCCCAGGAAGATCGAAGCCAGCTTCAGCTCATGTACTGGAGAGCTCTTGAATAAGTCTTCAGACACACTTCCTAAAGCTGCACCCACATCATCCGTCCAAGACTCCATAGCTTTCGACAAGGCTGCGAGGGCCAGAGCCGGTTTACAAGCCATCCCCGCCATGATATAGATACGTTTTAAGTCCGTATCAATCTTCCTCTCCAAACCATCCTTGAAAGAGACGGTATCCTCTAGAGGGAGCGTAACATGTCTCACCAGCCTCATGAGAGCTGCATCGACAAGGGGGGCTGATTCAAGATGTTTTACTTCATCATTCTTGAAAGGATACATCTTTGCGATCTTGGAAATTAAAGAGTTTTTCCTATCAACCTTACCCCATTCATCCAAGATAATTTCACCCAGTTCACCCAGGAAGGGGAAATTTGGGCGATCCTTCTTAAGATGCTTAAAGTATTTCCTCTGTTTAGAGGGTGCCTCTACTGGATCTTCCCATCTCAATGCGTCTTTAACCGCTCTGACCAACTGAGGAACCAGGGAGAAGTCAAAACCTGCACCAGGCTCAATTATCTCTGCTTCACTGTCTGAGGAACCACTGAAAGAGAGACTATGTTGGGATGGACCCGGAACTTCGGGCTCAGTTTCTTCAACAACTGGAGCTATAACAGAAGGAGGAATTACTGCCCGGTCAAAATCTGTTTTGTTAAGAGATTCTTGGACCACTTTCCTGACCAGAGCTTCCACTTGCTGGTCCTCAGCTCCTCTTTCCTTCGTGGCTCTCGAGTAGCATAACTCACAGAGAGATTTACCCTCTGGGACTTGAGTTTTACATCCCCAGCAAGCTTTTTTCTCAGAGCGGCTGGAATGGCAGGGGGAATGATGACTAGACTTAGACCTTGACCCCTCTTTGTGGTGTCTGGAGGATGACCTAGTACATCTAGAACCAGACGTGGACTGGTGATGTTGAGACCTAGACTGGTCATTTTCTTTATGTGCCGATAGCTGTGGTTCAGACCTAGAAGGGCTGAAGGGGAGAAAAAGAATACTTTGCTCCTAAATAATACCCCAAACAATACAGGCAGAATGAAAATAAAAAATACTTCATCCTACCTGCGGTGTAAGGGTTGGCCACTAGGGGGCGGTGACACATCCATGGCAACAGAAACAAAGGACTGCAAACAATTCAATAAGAAAACCAATAAATATTACTTTCTCTTTCTCTTTCCCCTATTTGTAGAAAGAGACCTAGATACAGGAAGGAATAGCAAAAAGCTCCTTACCTCGGAAGCCAGTATAATGGACACAGGGAAGCCGCTGCCTGAGCGTCAGAGCAACCCAAATAATAGCTGTATCTGACAGCTATTTGAATCTGCCGCCTGTGATGACGTCATCGCAGCCACAGCGTCCCTACGCTGTAACCAACGCCGCTCCACGGCGCTCGCGCGCATGCGCAATCGCCGCCATCACACCCGGACTGCGCAGGCGTGAACCAAGCCTCAATCTCAATCGAGACTTCGCAGCTGCGCAGTCAGAGCGGGGAAGCGGCGGACTGGAAGGCAGATGCGTCCCAGCCGCCATGGCCACTAGGAAACAAGCTTTAAAACAAAACAACACACACAACAGGCTGCCATATTTCAGAAACAGGAGTGCATACATTACCACGGCACCCGACGGGATCCATCCTGGGAATGGGAGCAACGAGGAGCGCTCACCGCACGACCGGGGTATTGATAGAGGAGGCCTCCCGCTAATAGCTGGGACGATTGGCCGAGTTGCCGCTTCCCAGCCAATGGCCGGTATAATAAGCTCTTCCAGGCATCGAAGTGAACCCCTTATGTCCGCCCTGCTAATAGCTGGGGAAGCTGGACTTCAACAAGACACCGCCATCATCAAACACGTGCAAATCACCAGGACTAGATCAACAAAACTTCATAAGGTAAGAGATACACCTTGGTCCTAGGAGGAGGACAGAAAAGGAACACAGTCTCTGACTAGAAGCAAAGATTTATGGGAGTGGGGTCCTATGAGGTATGAGAGGCAGGATTAACCCATACGTAGGCTGCCATGGAGTCTGTCAGGAAATGCTAATTGTCTAGCTGTTATTCTCATCCTATTTCTTCAGTACTTTGAGTTAGAAAAATTCAAAGATTCTTGGCTGGATATTTGTTCCTAGTCAGTGATATAAAGTAAATGTGTCAGCGTCATAGTCAAGTTTACCAGCATTTTCAGAAGGAGAGGTCAGCAGTAGTAGCCTCCATATTTCTCTAAAGACAAGTTTAATTTATTTGGTAGGTACAATAATGTTGCTAACAAAAATAATACTAAACCTTTACACTTATCCAATAAATCCAATTAAGTGATGTAGCTGCCCCTTTAAAAGTGAAATGTATGACACTATTAACCACTTAAGGACCAAGCCTCTTTTTTAGATGTGTTGTTTACAAGTTAAAAACAGGGTTTTTTTGCTAGAAAATTACATAGCACCCCCAAACATTTTTTTTTTCTAACACCCTAGAGAATAAAATGGTGGTCGTTGCAATACTTTCTGTCACATCGTATTTGTGCAGCGGTCTTACAAGCGCACTTTTTTTGAAAAAATACACTTTTTTAAATTAAAAAATAAAACAACAATAAAGTTAGCCCAATTTTTTTTATATTGTGAAAGATAATGTTATGCCGAGTAAATTGATACCCAACATGTCACGCTTCAACATTGCGCCCACTCGTGGATTGGTGACAAACTTTTACCTTAAAAATCTCCATAGGCGATGTTTAAAAAATTCTACAGGTTGCATGTTTTGAGTTACAGAGGAGGTCTAGGGCTAGAATTATTGCTCTTGCTCTACCGATCACAGCAATACCTCACGTGTGGATTGAAAACCGTTTTTATATGCGGGCGCTATCCACATATGTGTTTGCTTCTGCACGCGAGCTCGGCAGGACGGGGTGCATTTAAAAAAAAAACTGCTAATTGCGCGGTCAATGCTGTACCCAAACGAAATTTGCATCCTTTTCTTCCCACAAATAGAGCTTTCTTTTGATGGTATTTGATCACCTCTGCCGTTTTTATTTTTTGCGCTATAAACGGAAAAAGACCGAAAATTTGGAAAAAAAATGATATTTTCTACTTTTTGTTATAAAAAAAATTCAATAAACTCAATTTTAGTCATACATTTAGGCCAAAATGTATTCGGCCACATGTCTTTGGTAAAAAAAATGTCAATAAGCGTATATTTATTGGTTTGCGCAAAAGTTATAGCGTCTACAAACTAGGGTACATTTTCTGGAATTTACACAGCTTTTAGTTTATGACTGCCTATGTAATTTCTTGAGGTGCTAAAATGGCAGGGCAGTACAACCCCCCCCCAAATGACCCAATTTTGGAAAGTAGACACCCCAAGGAAATTGCTGAGAGGCATGTTGAGCCCATTGAATTTTTTTTTTTTTGTCCCAAGTGATTGAATAACGACAAAAAAAAAAAAAATTTACAAAGAGTTGTCACTAAATGATATATTGCTCACACAGGCCATGGGCATATGTGGAATTGCACCCCAAAATACATTCAGCTGCTTCTCTTGAGTACGGGGATACCACATGTGTGGGACTTTTTGGGAGCCTAGCGGCGTACGGGGCCCCGAAAACCAATCACCGCCTTCAGGATTTCTAAGGGCGTAAATTTTTGATTTCACTCTTCACTGCCTATCACAGTTTCGAAGGCCATGGAATGCCCAGGTGGCACAAACCCCCCCAAATGACCCCATTTTGGAAAGTAGACACCCCAAGCTATTTTCTGAGAGGCATGGTGAGTATTTTGCAGCTCTCATTTGTTTTTGAAAATGAAGAAAGACAAGAAAAAACATTTTTTTTTCTTTTTTCAATTTTCAAAACTTTGTGACAAAAAGTGAGGTCTGCTAAATACTCACTATACCTCTCAGCAAATAGCTTGGGGTGTCTACTTTCCAAAATTGGGTCATTTGGGGGGGGGGGGGGTTGTGCCACCTGGGCATTCCATGGCCTCCGAAACTGTGACAGGCAGTGAAGAGTGAAATCAAAAATTTACGCCCTTAGAAAACCTGAAGGCAGCGCTTGGTTTTTGGGGTCCCGTACGCGGCAAGGCTCCCAAAAAGTCTCACACATGTGGTATCCCCGTACTCAGGAGAAGCAACAGAATGTATTTTGGGGTGTAATTTCACATATTCCCATGGCATGTTTGAGCAATATATCATTTAGTGACAACTTTGTGCAAAAAAAAATAATAAATAAATAAATTTGTCGCTTTCCCGCAACTTGTGTCACAATATAAAATATTCCATGGACTCGACATGACTCTCAGCAAATAGCTTGGGGTATCTACTTTCCAAAATGGGGTCATTTGGGGGGGTTTTGAACTGTCCTGGCATTTTATGCACAACATTTAGAAGCTTATGTCACACATCACCCACTCTTCTAACCACTTGAAGACAAAGCCCTTTCTGACACTTTTTGTTTACATGAAAAAATTATTTTTTTTTGCAAGAAAATTACTTTGAACCCCCAAACATTATATATTTTTTAAAGCAAATGCCCTACAGATTAAAATGGTGGGTGTTTCATTTTTTTTTTCACACAGTATTTGCGCAGCGATTTTTCAAACGCATTTTTTTGGGAAAAAATAAATTTTAATGCACTAAAATACACTATATTGCCCAAAAGTTTGATGAAATAAAAAAGATGATCTTAGACCGAGTACATGGATACCAAACATGACATGCTTTAAAATTGCGCACAAACGTGCAGTGGCGACAAACTGAATACATTTTTAAAAGCCTTTAAAAACCTTTACAGGTTACCACTTTAGATTTACAGAGGAGGTCTACTGCTAAAATTACTGCCCTCGATCTGATGTTCGCGGTGACACCTCACATGCATGGTGCAATTGCTGTTTATATTTGACGCCAGACCGACGCTTGCGTTCGCCTTTGCGCGAGAGCAGGGGGGGACAGGGGTCCTTTTTTTTTTTTTTTTTGCTTTTTTATCTTGTTTTTGAACTGTTCCTTTCATTTTTTTTTTTAATCATTTTTATTGTTATCTCAGGGAATGTAAATATCCCCTATGATAGCAATAGGTAGTGACAGGTACTCTTTTTTTGAAAAAATTGGGGTCTATTAGACCCTAGATCTCTCCTCTGCCCTCAAAGCATCTGACCACACCAAGATCGGTGTGATAAAATGCTTTCCCAATTTCCCAATGGCGCTGTTTACATCCGGCGAAATCTAAGTCATGAAATGCTCGTAGCTTCCGGTTTCTTAGGCCATAGAGATGTTTGGAGCCACTCTGGTCTCTGATAAGCTCTATGGTCAGCTGGCTGAATCACCGACTGCATTCTCAGGTTCCCTGTTGAGACAGGAGACCCAGAGAAAAACACGGAAGACGGTGGGGGGGGGCATTCCCTCCCACTGCTTGTAAAAGCAGTCTAGAGGCTAATTAGCTGCTAGGATTGCTTTTACATGAAAGCCGACCGCTGGCTGAAAAGAATGATACCAAGATATTACCTAAACCTGCAGGCATCATTCTGGTATAACCACTCAAATTCGTGAATGGCGTACCTGAAGACAAAAAAATGGTTAACAATAAAACACAGTAAACGGTAAAGTATAAAAAAATGCATACCTGAAAAGCAAACATGATAAAACATAATAACAATAAATCATTGCAGAATAGAATACAGTAAAAAAGAGCAGAACTATAGAGAGAGAATAGAGAGAGAGAGAACAATAAAACGACAACAATTTTTTAATTTATTTTATATATTTTTTCTTTTTACACTTTTTTTTGTATCTAACTTTTATAACTGTAACCGGTTCCAGGTTCGGGTCTCTCAAAATGCGATGGCATCTTGGGAGACCCTGTGAAAGTGTGCCTAGTCTGTGCAATGCTGTACCCTACGCTAATACTCAACTAGTGAATGGTAGTGTTCAAAACATTCACCAATGCAAAGACCAGGATTGTCAGGACAGGAGGGACAATAATAGCGGGTGTCACGCCTATATCCGCGCTTGCTGCAGACACAACATCTTTATTGGGGGATTCGTTGGGTAGGGGTACTCGGGAGGACATAAAGAAAATGCCTCTCATGCAGCCAACTGCATTTGGTTGGGCATGTGAATGGGGGAATTACGGGCGCTGCAGAAGTGGTGGGTTCCCAATTAGGATTGGCGAATGCAGCAGGAAGGGCACTATGGGCACGACAGGCCTGTTTGTCTTCTTCTTGGTGGCAGCGGGACACTACTTGTGCTTGCCACCTCACCAGCTTGAACTGCACTTATGGGACTCACCACGTAACCAAGTGTTACTGCAGTGCTGGTTTGACTACGACCGGGGTGTACTAGGCCGCTGGTGCTTGCCAGTTCACCAAAACGCTACCCAAAAAACTGTTAGCGATCGCAGGGATCAGGCCTGGCTCTGCGAACGCTGCAGTTATACGTTTAGTGTTTTGTAAGTGACAGTGATCGATCGATACTGCACTTGGGTGGGCTGGGCAGGGCCAGGCAGAGGGGCAAAATGCAGGTGCTAGCAGGTATCTGGGCTGATCCCGCTAACACTGCATTTTTGGGAACCCTAAACTGCTGGGGACGCTAGTATAGATCTGATCGGATCAGATATTGATCCGTTCAGATACTATACCACTAAGGGAGGCGTATGCTGCGTGCGTGTTAGCGGTACTGGCGCTAACCTGGCGCTGCCTGGGGCTGGTGCTTGCCAGTTCACCAAAACGCTACCAAAAAAACTGTTAGCGATCGCAGGGATCAGGCCTGACTCTGCGAACGCTGCAGTTATGTGTTTAGTATTTTGTAAGTGTCAGTGATCGATTGATACTGCACTTGGGTGGGCTGGGCTGGGCTGGGCCGGGCGGAGGGGCAAAACGCAGGTGCTAGCAGGTATCTGGGCTGATCCCGCTAACACTGCGTTTTTGGGAACCCTAAACTGCTGGGGACGCTAGTATAGATCTGATCGGATCAGATATTGATCCGTTCAGATACTATACCACTAAGGGAGGCGTATGCTGCGTGCATGGGTGTTAGCGGTACTGGCGCTAATCTGACGCTGCCTGGGGCAACGCATATCACCGCCGGGCGATCAGGGGGCTAAACCTTTATTCGGTAATAAACGGCGGGTACCCTGACACTATAAAAAATAAACAAACTAACCAGCGTCACCCGTAACAGTTATATGGTGATCAGTGGTGAAAGGGTTAACTAGGGGGCAATCAAGGGGTTAAAACATTTATAAGATAGTATATGGGGGTCCCTGACGCTATAAAACGCTGACGGTGAACCTAAATATTTACCTCCCTAACTAGCGTCACCAGTGACACTAATACAGCGATCAGAAAAATGATCGCTTAGCGACACTGGTGACGGGGGGTGATCAAGGGGTTAAAACTTTATTAGGGGGTGTTAGGGGGGTATCCTAGACCTAAAGGGGGCTAATACTAACTGCCCTAACACAGTAACTGTCACAAACTGACACCATGCAGTAATCAGAAAAAAAAACAAAAAAACCTGCTTGGTGTCAGTGTGACGTGGGGGGGGTGTGATTAGGGGGTGATCGGGGGGCGATCAGGGGGGGATCGGGGGTATAATGTGTGCCTGCATGTTCTACTGTGTGTGTGTGTGTTTGTGCACTCACATTGATGTCTTCTCTCCTCGGTGCCGGAACGGAAACTGCCGAGCCGAGGAGAGATGACATCACATCCTCTGCCTGTGTGTACTACACACAGGAAGGGGAGGATTCTCATTGGCTGGGAGCGATCGCGAGGGGGGGGCCGCGATCGGATGGCCTCCCCCTCATCTCTCGTCGCTCCCAGACCAAAGGCGACCGCCGCTGGCACCGGGGGGGGGGTCCGATCTGACCCCCCACCCGCGGGAAGGCAAGGACGTAAATACACGCCCTTTTGCCTGCCCGTGCCGCTCTGAGGATGTATATAGTCGCGCAGCGGTCGTCAAGTGGTTAAGAGCTATGGACGGAAGTGACGTTTTGACGTCGCTTCCACCCTGCAATGTCATGGAGATGGGTGGGGGCCATCTTCCCCTCACTCATCTTCATGCCCAGCTACAGAGAGGGCCCGATCACCTCCGCTGCTGCCGACGGCTCCGGTATGGGGCGGAGGGCACCGGAGCACGGCGGGAGGGGGGCCCCTCTCCCACCGATGATAAAAGTGATCTTGCGGCAAATCCGTCGCAGAGACCATTTTTATCTTGTAGCGGACCGCCGGCCGAACACAAGGATACAAGGGTTATGGCAGCTAGCTGCTGCCATAACAACGATATTCCTCCTCAAAGTAAGGATGTATATCGGCTTGCGGCGGTCTGGAAATGGTTAACAGAAATGATATATATAAAAAGTGATGTGTTTATCTTATGCCCGTAAACCAAATGTGTTATATGAAAAAGTGATAAACCTGCTAATTCCCAGGCTTGCCGGCTTGCCGACCACCGCATGTACATACAGTCAGGTCCATAAATATTGGGACATCAACACAATTCTAATCTTTTTGGCTCTATACATCACCACAATGGATTTGAAATGAAACAAACAAGATGTGCTTTAACTGCAGACTTTCAGCTTTTATTTGAGGGTATTTACATCCAAATCAGGTGAACGGTGTAGGAATTACAACAGTTTGTGTATGTGCCTCCCACTTTTTAAGGAACCAAAAGTAATGGGACAATTGGCTGCTCAGCTGTTCCATGGCCAGGTGTGTGTTATTCCCTCATTATCCCATTTACAAGGAGCAGATAAAAGGTCCAGAGTTCATTTCAAGTGTGCTATTTGCATTTGGAATCTGTTGCTGTCAACTCTCAATATGAGATCCAAAGAGCTGTCACTATCAGTGAAGCAAGCCATCATTAGGCTGAAAAAACAAAACAAACCCATCAGAGAGATAGCAAAAACATTAGGTGTGGCCAAATCAACTGTTTGGAACATCCTTAAAAAGAAAGAACGCACCGGTGAGCTCAGCAACACCAAAAGACCATGGAAAACAACTGTGGTGGATGACCGTAGAATTCTTTCCCTGGTGAAGAAAAAACACCCTTCACAACAGTTGGCCAGATCAAGAACACTCCCCAGGAGGTAGGTGTATGTGTGTGTCAAAGTCAACAATCAAGAGAAGACTTCACCAGAGTGAATACAGAGGGTTCACCACAAGATGTAAACCACTGGTGAGCCTCAAAACAGGAAGGCCAGATTAGAGTTTGCCAAACAACATCTAAAAAAGCCTTCACAGTTCTGGAACAACATCCTATGAACAGATGAGACCAAGATCAGCTTGTACCAGAGTGATGGCAAGAGAAGAGTATGGAGAAGGAAAGGAACTGCTCATGATCCAAAGCATACCACCTTATCAGTGAAGCATGGTGGTGGTAGTGTCATGGCGTGGGCATGTATGGCTGCCAATGGAACTGGTTCTCTTATATTTATTGATGATGTGACTGCTGACAAAAGCAGCAGGATGAATTCTGAAGTGTTTCGGGCAATATTATCTGCTCATATTCAGCAAAATGCTTCAGAACTCATTGGACGGCGCTTCACAGTGCAGATGGACAATGACCCGAAGCATACTGCGAAAGCAACCAAAGAGTTTTTTTAAGGGAAAGAAGTGGAATGTTATGCAATGGCCAAGTTAATCACCTGACCTGAATCCGATTGAGCATGCATTTCACTTGCTGAAGACAAAACTGAAGGGAAAATGCCCCAAGAACAAGTAGGAACTAAAGACAGTTGCAGTAGAGGCCTGGCAGAGCATCACTAGGGATGAAACCCAGCGTCTGGTGATATCTATGCATTCCAGACTTCAGGCCTTAATTGACTGCAAAGGATTTGCAATCAATTATTAAAAA
The DNA here is from genome assembly GCA_037952925.1 of Lithobates clamitans. Lineage (NCBI taxonomy): Eukaryota > Metazoa > Chordata > Amphibia > Anura > Ranidae > Lithobates > Lithobates clamitans. The sequence continues at coordinate 1,005,061 of JBBGZY010000415.1, forward strand.
GTGAAAGTTTGATGGATGATTGTTAATCTGTCCCATTACTTTTGGTCCCTTAAAAAATGAGAGGCACATATTCAAACTGTTGTAATTCCTACACCGTTCACCTGATTTGGATGTAAATACCCTCAAATTAAAGCTGAAAGTCTGCAATTAAAGCACATCTTGTTTGTTTCATTTCAAATCCATTGTGGTGGTGTATAGAGCCAAAAAGATTAGAATTGTGTCGATGTCCCAATATTTATGGACCTGACTGTATACAACGGCAGAATGGCACGGACAGGCAAATGGGCGTACAGGTACGTCCCTTTAAATTTGCCGCTGTGTGGTTGTGTGCTCGCTGCCGGCTGTGCGCGCGTGACCCTGCCGCAAGCTCCGTGAGTGTGATCGCGATCGTCTCACGGAGAAGAAGAACAGGGAAAGGCTGACGTAAACAAGCATTTCCCCATTCTGCCTAGTGACACTGACACTGATCACCGCTCCCTGTGATCGGGTCATGTCACACGTAGCCCCTCCCCCCACAGTTAGAATCACTCCCTTAGACACACTTAACCCCTGCAGCGCTCCCTCTTGGTTAACCCCTTCACTGCCAGTCACATTTACACAGTAATCAATGCATTTTTAATTGCACTGATCGCTGTATAACTGTGAATGGTTTCAAAATAGAGCCAAAAGTGTCCGATCTGTCCACCATAATGTTGCAGTCATGATAAAAATCGCAGATCACCGCCATTACTATTAAAAAAAATATTAATAAAAATGCCATAAAACTATCCCCTATTTTGTAGACGCTATAACTTTTGCGCAAACCAATCAATAAACGCTTTTTGCAATTTTTTTACCAAAAATATGTAGAAGAATACGTATCAGTCTAAACTAAGAAAAAAAATGTTTTTTTTATATATTTTTTGAGGATATTTATTATAGCAAAAAAGTCAAAAACAATGCATTTTTTTCAAAATTGTCGCTATTTTTTTGTTTATAGCGCAAAAAATAAAAACCGCAGAGGTGATCAAATACCACCAAAAGAAAACTCTATTTGTGGGGAAAAAAGGACATCAATTTTGTTTGGGAGCCACGTTGCACAACCGTGGAATTGTCAGTTAAAGCGACGCAGTGTCGAATCGCAAAAAACGCTCTGGTCTTTGGCCAGCCAAATGGTCCGGGGCTCAAGTGGTTAAAAAAACAACTATAAACCAAATAAAGTCCATGTATACTGTGAGTTCATTCACGACCAGTGGCGGCCCGTGCACTGTGGGCGCACGGGCGCCGCCCCCCATCCATGCGCCTGGCCCCTTTCAGGATGCCGGACGCATGGATTCCTATGGCGGGGGTGCTACTTTTTGAAGCACCTGATTAGAGCCAATTGTTTGCAGACCTATCACAATTCACCTTGCAAATAAGAAGACAACTGAAAATGGTAACAAAAGCACCTAACTAACCATAAGATAACCTACCTACCTAACCTACTAACTATACTGGCCAATTACAATGGAACCCACCACACAATCTCTACCATTGAAGGTGGAATGAAACTTCTCCACTCGTGGGGTATCATCCCAGAACCCCCACACAACCTGCCTGATGCACACGAGAAAACCAACTCCTTTCACTTTGGGCAAAATCGAGGGGACGTCAAGACCAAACACAAATGATGATCCTTGCCCTACCATCACTAGGCAACAGCAATAAGTGTGGTCTGGCTTTACGCTCAACTATCCAGTTTTTTTAACTTTCCCCCAAGTTCGGTCAGCATCTCTCAAGAGTTGCACACTGCTGACGTGACTGTCTGTTATATTTTGAGTTTTATTTTTCATGTTTTCATTTTTATTTCTGTCGTAGTATTCTTAGCACCCATCCTCTTGCGATCTTAGTCCGAAAACTAATGCCACGTACACACGAGCGGACTTTTCGTCTGGACTGGTCCGATGGACTATCCGACGGACTTTCAGCGGACTTCCAACGGACTTTCCCAACGAACAGACTTGCCTTCACATGATCACACCAAAGTCCTATCCCTAAATGTGAAGGGCCTGAACCATCCAGCAAAATGAGCCTCCACGTGGAATTCAGCTCTATCGCTTAAATGCGATATCCTTTGCGTCCAAGAGACACATTTTGTTCAAGATGCAGCTCCCTAGTGCCGACATAGACATTTTCCCCATATATGCCAAGCCTGCTATGTTAAAAAACAAAGAGGCGTTTAAATAGCCATCAGGAACACTGTTTCCTTTCAACTTCATAACTGCATTACAGATCCAGAAGGGCGTTACATCATTCTACTTTGTACTATCAATAATGTCCAATATACCCTAGTGTCCATCTACGCCCTGAACCAACGCCAGATGCACTTCCTCAAAGGGACTCTGCATATAGCAAAAAAAGTCCAACAAGGCCACCTGCTGATCTGTGGAGACTTCAATTTGGTCCCAGATAACACCATGGACTCGACCGCAGCCTCCAAAAGACATGCATCCCATCTAGACAAATGTATTGCTTCTAATGATTTATTTGATGTGTGGAGATGTTGTCACGCGAGTGAACGTGATTATACCTACCTGTCGCCATGCCACAACACCCACTCATGAATTGATCTCTTTCTAGCTGATAAATGGTTACTTCAAAATGTATCGGCCTCAACTATTCACACCACCACCTGGTCAGATCATGTCCCCTGTCAGCATCACCATAGCTGCTAAATCATCTCAACCTAATTCCTACCTATGGAGAGTGGCGGCTGGTGCTCAAAATTTTTGGGGGGGCACAAAGAAACTGATAAATTCTGAAACAAAACATCAATCGCAGCCACTATCATCAAAACGCAGCCACTGTGTTATCAATCGCAGCCACTGTCCTCAAAACGCAGCCACTGTCATCAAAACGCAGCCACTGTCATCAAAAACGCAGCCACTGTGTCATCAAAAACGTATCCACTGTGTCATCAAAACGCATTCACTGTGTCATCAAAAACGCATCCATTGTGTCATCAAAAACGCATCCACTGTGTCATCAAAAAAACATCCACTGTGTCATCAAAAAAACATCCACTGTGTCATCAAAAACGCATCCACTGTGTCATCAAAACGCATTCACTGTGTCATCAAAAATGCATCCACTGTGTCATCAAAACGCATTCACTGTGTCATCAAAAATGCATCCACTGTGTCATCAAAAACACATCCACTGTGTCATCAAAACGCATTCACTGTGTCATCAAAAACGCAGCCACTCTGTCATCAAAAACGCATCCACTGTGTCATCAAAACGCATCCACTGTGTCATCAAAACGCATCCACTGTGTCCACTTATCCCAGAAACCATTATTGTCTCCTTAATAGCAGCCAGCATCTCTTTGAACAAGGGGGAAGGGGGGCAAGTTATCAAAGAAGGATACTCACAGTGATTTGGGGGGCTGGGAGAGGATGCTGTATGTGCTAGGGGCCACTTTGGGGGTAAAGAGGATTTGTGCTGGGGGGGATCTAATTTTATTTTCAACCCCCCTTCTAGTACAAATCCTCTCTGCTCCCAAAGTGGCCCCTAGCACATACAGCATCCTCTCCCAGCCCCCCAAATCACTGTGATTATCTTTCTTTGATAACTTGCCCTCCTTCCCCTGCAAGTGTCATATTCAGACCTCAGATCAGCACGTCCTGTGTATGTATCCATTCTCCTCCCCCTCCCCCTCTGTCTGTGTATAGGAAGACACTCTGAGGTGTCTTCAGCCCATGTGTTAGTGAGACAGGAGAGGGGGGGGATGGGGAAGAGAGGGACAGATACAGATGCAGCTGTGCTGTGCTGTGCTGGAGCTCACCCTCCTTGCCAGACTGGAACCCGTCCCTCATACTGCTCTCTTACCTTCCTCCTGCAGCTCCGCTCGGGCCGAAGAACGAAGCTGCCAACGTCACTTCCGGCTTTAGTCTGTTTCACGAAAGCCGGAAGTGACCTCGAAATTTGAAAAGCAATGCTCCCGCCCATAGAATCACACTGATTCTACGGGCGGAAACTAATCGGCGTTTTCGTTTGCGCCACAAGGCGGGTTAAAAGCCCGCAAATGAAGCGCCACGTCTGCAATCTCGTTATTGCATTGACGTGGAGCTTCCCATAGTGCACTGCGTCCGGCGCCACAGTGCACTTTGTTAAAGGACTTTTTTTTTTTTTGTTCTTAAAGGGGCCGTTTTAAAAAAAAATTTTTTTTTTTTTTATTTTTTTATTTTTTTAATTTTTTTTTTTTGACTACAGGAGGGGGTGCGGCGCCAAGGCGCCCCCTATGGACGGGCCGCCACTGCTATGGAGGGTTAATAATTACCTTCTCCGCACTCCCTGCTATTCTGCCCCCCTCACACAACAACTTGAGGAATTCTTCTCAATTAACTCTGAATCAGCATCTGACCCGCTGGTGGTATGGAACTCCCATAAGGCAGCTATACAAGGTGTATTCATCCAAATGGGAGCTAGAGCAAATAAAAAAGGTCACAGAGGTTAGATGAACTTACAGCTGACATAGCAGCCTCTGAGGCTGAGAAGAAATCCAACCCCTCCCCTCTCCTCCAATCCAAAATCTTCTCACTACGCCATGAACTTCGATCTCTATTCCCTGAGACATTCTAAAAGGCGTATAGCAAATTTAAAGCGATAACATACACAACAGGGAACTAAGTGGGTAAAGTAATGTCCTTACGTATCAAAGGCCATAGAAACAAGGCTAAAATTCCATTTTTATACCACCCTCATACTAACGAAAAACTGCTTAAACCCAACACTATTGCCAGTACATTTAGTGCATGCTATAAAGACCTCTACAATATTAAGGACAATAAAACACTTATCAACCATCCCAGGAAGAAATTTTAGCCTTCCTGGAGCATACTAACCTTCCATCTATATCTCCACAACAACTTACATCTCTAAATGCCCCATTTACTTTCCCTGAAATACTGCAAGCAATCAACAACCTTCCAAAATCCAAATCCCCAGGGCCAGATGGCTTCTCTGGAGAATCCCATATAAAACATTTCAACATATCCTAGCTCCTATGCTATGTACAGTAGGACCTACAACTCAGCTACCTCCTCTACGAATTTCCCCACTGAAATGCTTAGTACATTAACTGTGACTCTCCCAAAGCCAGGAAAATAACCCACCTCACTAAAAAATGTCTGAACTATATCCTTGCTCAACATACCGAAGATTTAAAAATCTACCCAAACTTATAGCCAATAGATTAGTTAACGTTTTACCAACCCTTATTCACAAGGACCAATCGGGATTTACGTAAGGCCGCCAAGCCTCAGACGCTACCAGAAAAGTGATTAATGCTATCCACCATGTAGAGAAATCAGGCACACCTTCCATATTCCTATGTTTAGACACAGAAAAAGCATTTGATAGGGTGAACTGGGACTACCTCTTGTCAGTACTGGCCAAATTCGGAATACAAGGACAAATTTACAAAGCCATCATGGCCTTGTACTCTGTCCCATTGGCTCAAGTATATACAACAGACACCCTCTCATTACCATTCCAAATCTCTAATGGTATGGGACAAGGCTGTCCTCTTTCCCCCCTAATCTTTAACCTCCTTATGGAACCCTTAGCTGAGAGCATCAGATCCAACAAGAAAATATCAGGAATATCCATCGTAGACCAAGAGCATAAAATCAGCTTATTTGCTGACAATGTTATTCTCATGGTCACAGACCCAGTTAACTCCTTACCGGAGATTCAGAAGACGCTAGCCTGGTTTAGTAATATTTCTTATTACAAAGTAAACAAAACTAAATCATATATCTTAAACCTGGGAGTGAACACTGCCACAAGCGACAGCCTCCAACAACAATTCCCTTATATCTGGGCAGATAAAAGCATAACCTACCTAGGTGTACAATTAACCAACTCAACTACTGTAAATCACTATTTCACCACAACTATTTACCACTTTGCACTAAACTACAAGAGGACCTCACCAGGCTGGCGTCATTTTAATTCTCCTGGATGGGGCGCTTAGCAGCCTTTAAAATGCTTCATCTTCCCCAAATCCTCTATCTATTTAGAACCCCCCCCCCCAATCCCAATCCCATCTACCTACTCTAAATCACTTCAGACTATACTATCTAAATTTATATGGCAGGGTAAAAGATCTAGATACCATCATGTAAAACTAATTAAGCACCGTCAAACAGGAGGCACTGCTTACATAGACTTTCAGGATTACTACTTGGCCTCTGTACTCACTCAAATTAGAGAATGGTTTCTATCTTCTCCCTCCACCTTAAGGGGGAAAATGGAAGCTTCCACTATTCCAGGTGGCAATTTAACTACATGGCTATACTCCATTACAGTTGGAGCAAAAATACCTCCTTGTGTCTCCCCAACAATTTTACCAACACTCAAAACCTGGACCGATTTACAAAAAGTAGCTAGGGGGGTGTGTCCGGGCGTTGAAGGGAAAGGTCGTGCTGCTGAGGAGCTTCGCCGCTCCTTCCACAATCCACCAACATCCTTCTCAAACAGCGACCTGGTGAGCCTCCAAACTTCCCCCAGCCACCACTAGACACTCTCCACACTAGCCCCTGGAGAAATATCTCCTACAGAGATACGTCACCATCTTGAGGCCTATGGGACCTCCAGCATCCTCGGGGTCGAGTGCCGCCATCCGCGGAGCGAAGGGTGGCCAGCTTACCCAACGGAGACTGTTCCCGGAGGAGGCTGGGCTGTGTGGGGTCCTGTGGGAGCACTGACGTATCCATAGAAGCAGACTCTGAATGCCCGCGGCCCACCGCTATCCTTAGGCCTGTGAGGCCTCCAACATCCCCAGGCTCGTGTACCGCGATCGGCGGTGTGGAGAGCAGCTAATCCACCTGCATTCTAAGTCGAGGACACCGGGAGGCAGCTGGTTTGAGTCAAAACCCAAGAGGCCACTGGAGGATTCGCAAAAGGCTGTCCCCAAGTACTCGCAGCTTGCCGCCATTTTGCGGCCTACTGTACAAGGTAAATACCCCACTCCCAAGTAATGTGCCCTAGTGCTTCTGTGCTGCCCCTCGTGCCTCCATCTCTGCAGGAACTGTGTCCTGAGGCAAGCCCTGACCCTGCACGGACAGCTAACCACCACTGCACCTTCTAACCTGGGGCTTGCCTATTGTCCCTTATAAATCATAAAGCCCATCTTCAAAATAAGGCGCACGGCGGATGAGCCCTCCCAAGACCCGCTACACCTTATAGAAAAGCTTCCCAGGCACATGCACGGCCTCTAAACATGGCAGACATGTAAGCTTGCAACTCAGGCCCCCTCCGCCTATCCAGGACTCCCGCTTCCCGTTCCAAAGCTCCGCTAGCCACGGGAGTCACCTCCTCAGCCTCTCACAGCACCTGTGCACCCCATGGGAAAAATCAGTGACCAGAGGAAGAATTTTACCGCAATGTTCAAAGACCTCCTCCACCATGGACCGCTTCCTACACAGGCCCGCATCCACGGCCTCAAGTGGCGGAGATACCTCTCAGGACCTGCAGGAACAATCTGAGACCGAGACAGGTACTTCATTTGACATCACACCCACTCCAATACAAGGAATATCTATCCCGCTAACAGCAGATGTCCTAGACATCAAACTGCAATCCCTGCTTCAGTCCATCACCCACAATATTGCCCCGAAAATAGGGAAACTTGCTAAAGAGCTGAGAGGTGAGATAGACCAACTGGGTGGTCGCACGGACACCCTTGAGACTAAATTTGATGAACTAGTTCAATATGTCCAAGTTTTAGAAGAAGACAATGCCGCCATTAAACACTCAGTTACCCAACTTCAAGCACAACAAGAAGACCTTGAAAATAGAGAACGCAGGCAAAATTTGTGGATCAGAGGCATCCCTGAAATAGTGGAAGACAGAGACCTTTGTTCCCATCTCCTGAATTTGTTTAATGTGGTAGCCCCAAACATCCCTGATACTGATTGGCGTTTAGAACTCACAGATATTTAGCTCCTAAACATTCAGCTGGAGCCAACCCAAGAGATGTGATTGTCAGATTTCACTACTATGACAGCAAAGAAGTTTTAACTATCGCCACCCACAATCAATCTAGGCTTGACTTCAGAGGGTCCAGGATCCAGATCTTCAGCGACCTTTCACCTATCACTTTGACAAGATGCAGAAATCTTCACCCGCTGACTCTACGCCTTCAGTCTCATAAAGTCCTGTACCACTGGGGATTCCCCTTTCGCCTCTCAGCGTCCCGAAATGGCATACAATATTCCCTACGCGACCTCCAGGAAAGTGATGCCTTCCTACGCAACTTAGGCCTGCCGCCTTTCCCTGATGAACATCCTGTGCAGCTTCCCGCTACTCCTAAACCACTAGCAGTCCCGGGTCGCATCTGGACCCCAGTAAGACAGAAGCCACCTAAGACCAACTACACTCCTCAGAGGCGTCCATCTTTCAGACCCCCAACCTGAGGAACTTTTCACACAGCTACGGCTTTGTATCCTACTTCTGTCTGGCCTCCTGATGTTCCTGTGTGGCCGACTACCCCCCAGTGGGCCTACACTCCCACCACCTTGCTCGTGGGGTGCATTGAATGTTGTTCTTTATGATACCCTGCTTTAACAGTTTTGCATTTTTCAAGGTTTTATATATTTTTTTTTCTATGACCCAGGTCTTCTGCTTCGGAAAATGGAGGGGGACCCTCCGGCCCCCCATCTTCAGTGGTCCTCATGCCCCCCTTCCCAGCCCAAGGCTCAGACCTGGGCTTCCTGGAGGCTTTTGCCCTTCCAGGTTTCTCTTTGGATGACTTATGGAATTTCACCTACTTTTTTTTTCCTTTTTTCCTTTTTTCCTTTTTACCGCTATAATTTTTATTTTTATTTTCATTTTTACTTTAATGTTATTATGTTTTAAAATTTCATTCTCATTTTTACTGTGTTTTTTTCACCATTTTTCCTCTGGTCCTTTTTTCTTACCAGGGGCTGTTACACTTCATAGATTGGAAATGTTCAGGTTACAATTTTACTGTTGTTCTATATGTTGTAAGGTTACTTCACACTCACTTTATAACCCTTGCACCATGGAATCCCTTACCCAATACATGTTATGTTATTTATCATATGCTTATCTACCAGATTAAGTCGTTATGGCGCTAAAATTTTTTACTTGTAACGTAAAAGGTTTAACTCTATTCAGAAGAGATGGTTGGCTCTGAAAGAGTTTAAGGCTTCCAAAGCTGATGTAATCCTAGTCCAGGAGACTCATTTCTGTCCTGGGAGTTCTCTCAAATTTTCCAGTAAACATTTCCCAACATCCTTTATGGCTTCTGATCCGTCTGGTAAAGCAGGTGTAGCGACCCTCAATAATCGCTCCTGTCCCTTACAAATCAAATCCTCATACTTGTACCCCCATGGCAGATTTATTATCCTGGATTGCATGTTTCTCTCCCAATCCCTTACGATAGTTAATGTTTATGCTACCTACTCTGGACAGATTCACTTCCTTACCACCATGTTTGATACCCTGATAGACAAATTTTCTCAACCTTTCATTGTGATCAGTGGGGATTTTAATATGTCCCCCCAGTAAAGACAGATATGTATTGTTCCCATCTAAAACTCCATCAAATTCTGAACGCCTCTCCAAATCATTTTGTAAACTCATTAGAACCAAAAACCTCTTATGCCGCGTACACACGTTCGGACTTTACGGCAGACTTTATCCGGCGTACTTTTCGACAGACTTTACGACGGACTTTCCGAATGAACGGACTTGCCTACACACAATCAACCAAAGTCCGACAGATTCGTACGTGATGACGTACGACCGGACTAAAACAAGGAAGTTCATAGCCAGTAGCCAATAGCTGCCCTAGCGTCGTTTTTTGTCCGCCGGACTAGCATACAGATGAGCAGACTTTTCGACCGGACTCAAATCCGTCGGACAGATTTGAAATATGTTTCAAATCTAAGTCCGTCAAACTTTTGAGAAAACAAAGTCTGCTGGAGCCCACACACGATCAAATTGTCCGAGGGAATCCAGTATGCCAAACCAAGTATGCCGTAAAGTCCAATCGTGTGTACGCGGCATTAGACATTTGGAGGATCAAACACCCCACACACAAACAATACACATATTATTCACACCCTCACCAACTTTACTCCAGACTAGATCATTTCTTTATCTCCTCACCCCTCCTGACGTACACAGTCTCATCTGAAATTAACCCCATCTCCTGGTCAGATCATTCCTCAGTACACCTAGAATTTGCCCTGTTATCCACGTCCCATAGAACTTGTCATTGGCGCCTCAATGAAACCCTTCTCTGCATCCCTGAAACCAGGGAACACCTATCTAATGGCCTGAGTATTTCCAGCTTAATGTTAATACGGTCTCGGAGTCCTCTACCCTGTGGGAAGCCCACAAAGCCGTCTTCAGGGGACAATGTATTGCCACCGGCTCTCGCCTGAAAAAAGATGCAGCTCTTCAACGCTCCTCTACTCTCTCCAAACTTCGTAAAGCTGAGAAACTTTTACTTTTCTCCCCCATGGTGGCTGGACTTTGAGCCGTTATTTCTCTACGCAGTCAACTCAGATCATTAGACATGAAAAAAATTGACAAATCTGTGGTCCAAACAGAAATTCTATGAATACTCAAACAAACCCCATAGGATGCTGGTAAACAAACTGAAACCTCATCCCTTCCACTCATCCCCAGATTTTCTCAGACATCCTGATGGTACTCCCACCTACTGGCCTTCCACAATGTCTAAAGTTTTCGGAGAATTCTATCGCAAATTGTACAATTGCCTGCAAACAGACCCCCATTACAATTTCACACGAGAGAAATTTGACTCTTTCTTTGACTCCCTACATCTACCCAAACTCTCGCCTGACCACCTTTTATCTCTGAACTCGATAGTCACCCCTGAGGAACTTGATGACGTAGTGAAAAACCTCCCTACCCAAAAAACCCCTGGCCCTGATGGCTTACTATATTCCTATTATAAGACCTTTCTGCCAATCCTGAGCCCACATTTAATCTCTCTATTCTCCTCCCTATTCAAAGGTACCAAACCCCATCCTCAATTCCTCCATGCCCATATCTCCATAATCCCAAAACCTGGTAAAGATCCCTCCCTTCCAGATAACTATAGGCCCATTGCACTACTCAATTCAGACTACAACATTTTCACAAAGATCCTAGCTAATCGATTATCCCACTTAATTCCCCGACTCATACACAAAGATCAGGTGGGCTTTGTAACAGCCAGACATGCAGGCAAAAACACAAGATGCACTATAGACCTCATTGACCTATTGAACAAAACATCACGCCCTGCTCTGATACTGAGTCTTGACGCACAAAAAGCCTTTAATAGGCTCAGTTGGCCCTTTATGTTTGCCACACTCGCTAACTATGGTTTTGAAAGTCCCTTGATTGCCACACTATATGCTTTATACTCCCGTCCATCCTCCCAAGTCCAATTATCCTCCTATTTATCGCTGTCCTTCTCTTTGAGTAATGGCACCAGGCAGGGATGTCCACTATCCCCCCTACTTTTAATTCTCTGTCTAGAACCCCTAGCTGTAGCCATTCGCTTTCACCCTGACATCCATGGGGTCTCATTACGTCAAAACGAATACACACTATCCTTATTCGCAGATGACATTCTGCTGACTCTGACCAGTCCCCACATTTCCCTCCCAAACCTACACACCCTGCTTAACCACTTCAATACCAGGCACTTAGACACCTTCCCGCCCAGGCCAATTTTCACCTTTCAGTGCTGTCGCAATTTGAATGACAATTGCGCGGTCATGCTACACTGTACCCAAACAAATTTTTTTATCATTTTGTTCCCACAAATAGAGCTTTCTATTGGTGGTATTTGATCACCTCTGCGGTTTTTATTTTTTGCGCAACAAATAAAAAAAGACCGAAAATTTCTTTGTTTCTGTTAAATTTTTTGTAAATAAGTACGCTTTCTCCTTCAATAATGGGCACTGATATGGCTGCACTGATGGGCACTGATACGGCGGCACTGATGGGCACCAATGAGGTGGCACTGATGAGGTGGCACTAACGGGCACTGATGATGGGCACTGATAGGCGGCACTGATGGGCACTGATTGGTGGCACTGATGGGCACTGATAGGTGGCACTGGTATGCGGAACTGATGGGCACTCATAGGTGGCACCGATGGGCACTCATAGACGGCACTGATGGGCACTCATAGGTAGCATTGATTGGTACATATGGGTGGCATTGATGGGTGCTTATGGGTGGCACTGATGTGTGGCACTGATGGGCACTGATAAGTGGGCACTGATGGGCACAGATGGGCACAGATGGGCACTGACAGGTGGCACCGATGGGCAATGACAGGTGGCACATATAAAACATTGCTGGGCAGATATGGGCATTGCTGGGCAGATCAGTGACATAATGGTGCCAATCAGTGCCCATTTATGGGCACTGATTGGCACAGATTGGGCACATGTGGATGGTCATGGGGTACATACCTGGCCATCCACGTTGCCCCTTCCCTGGTGGTCCTAGTGGCATCCCTGGTGGTCCAGTGTGGTGATCTGAGACATAGGTTATAGGCATTCGACATGTGGCCATTGACACGTACTCTTGTGCCGTGTACACACAGTCGGAATTTCCAACAACAAATGTTCGATGTGAGCTTGTTGTTGGAAATTCCGACCGTGTGTAGGCTCCATCCGACATTTGTTGTCGGAATTTCCGACAACAAAATTTTCCGACAACAAAATCCATTGTCGAAAATTCCGATCATGTGTACACAATTTCGACGCACAAAATTCCACGCATGCTCGGAATCAAGCAGAGGAGCCGCACTGGCTATTGAACTTTTCTCGGCTCGTCGTATGTGTTGTACGTCACCGCGCTCTTGACGTTCGAAATTACCGACAACATTTGTGCGACCGTGTGTATGCAAGACAAGTTTGTGCCAACATCCGTCGGAAATAAATCCAGGATTTTGTTGTCGGAATGTCCGATCGTGTGTATGCGGCATTGCTGTTGGGTTTGAGTATAGTGCACGTACATATGCTCTCATTTGAGGTAGAATACCAATTGATCACAGTCTTGCATCCATGTAGTCCCAGGCCACTCTGTCGAATGCCTTCTCTGCATCTAGTGAGAGGAAAAAGCCTTGTTTTTTTTTGGATGTGAGCCAGTGGTGTATGTTTAATGCCTTAATTGTGTTGCCACGTCCTTTTCTACCTGATATCAATCCAACTTGGTCTAACGATATAAGGAATGATAGTAGGGGTATAAGTCTGTTTGCCAATATGTTTGCATAGATTTTTACATCAACATTGATGAGGGATATTGGACGATAATAAATGACCTGGGTTTCATCTTTGCCTTCTTTTGGTATTACTGTTATATGGGCTTCTAGAAGTTGAGTTGGTATATGTTTCTCTGATTTTAGTGAGTGAAATGTTTTTAGAAATTATGGCTTTAGGATATGTGAGAATGTTTTGTAGTATAGTAGAGGAAGGCCATCTGGGCCAGGTGCTTTGCCCAGTTTCATATCTTTTATAGCTTTTTCAAATTCAGTATCAGAGATAGGGGCTTCGAGGTCGTGTGCTTTGTCAGTAGAAATTGGGGAAGGGCTATATTTTTGTAGAAAGTCTTGTATAAAGCGTGATCTTTTTTCAGAGTTATAAGGACATTTCCAATTTGATGGGATGTTGTATAGGGATTGATAGTATATTTCAAATTGTTTGGCTATTTCTTCATTGGATGAGTGTGCTGTGCCTTTTTGGTCCTTGATTTGGTGAAATGTGTCTGTTTTTTTTATTTTGTACCACTTTTGCAAGTAATTTTCCGCTTTTATTTCCTTGCTCATAATATATTTTATGTCTAATTATTTCTAATTTTTTCATTTGATTTATGAGTGCATTCATTTTGGATTGACGTTCTTTTTTAATTTTGGACAGCTTTGCTATGAATTCCCCTCTTATAACACATTTATGAGCTTCCCACTGGTTGAGGGATGATGTCTCATCATTGTCATTATGTGAGAAGTAAGCCTTCAAGCATTTGTTAAAGTGTTGAACATTTACTGGGTCTTTAAGGATAGATGTGTTCGGTCTCCAGGTTTTGGTTTTCAGTAATTTTTCAGGGAATTCTAAAGTCATGGTGATCGGGTGGTGGTCCAATAGTGTCATGGATTCAATTGTCGTGTTTTTTAGGAGGTTTAGATCGGATTGTGATAGAAAAAAAATAGTCTATCCTAGAGTATTGTTGGTGAAGAGGAGAAAAATAAGTGAAATCTTTTATTGGGGGTTTAGAGTTCTCCAGACGTGATGCAGCATGTGAGTTTTAAGTTGTAGTTTGATTTGCTTTAGCGCTCTGAAAGGGATTGCCGATGTACCATTAGATGTATCCAGGATGGGATTCAAGGGAATGTTAAGAATGCCTGAGGTAAATGATGTTAGTAAGTCACCTATTTTGCGAAAGAATGATACTTGCTTTGTATTGGGAGCATATATATTGGCAATAGTTATTGGGTGGGTACCTATCTTTTCTTTAAGGAATATATATCTTCCCATAGGATCGTGTAGGGATTCTGTTAATTGAAGTGGTGTTTGTTTGGATATTAGGATTGAAACTCCTTTGGTTTTAGCATCAGGATTGGTGGCGTTATATGCTAGAGGGAATCTTTTGTCATAGAATTTTTGAGTTTTGTCAGATTTAAAGTGTGTTTCTTGAATGCATATGAGATCAGCTTTTTGTTTGTGGAATTCCCTGAGGAACTACGATCTTTTCTCTGGAATATTTATTCCTTTTGTGTTTACTGATAAGAGTTTCAGCGATAGTGGAGATGTTCGTTGTTTGAGGTTAGACATTTTACCTGTATATTTTTCCTACGTGACTTTCATTAGATTTAAGGCATGTGGTTGCAATGATCTGAGGAAGTGTATCTAATCTTTATATAGATTATTTGTCAGTAGCTTTAGAATTAATTATAATTGGGTGAGGGGGTCAGGAAGAAGGGGGAAAGGTAAGGAAGAATCAAAAAATAAATAAATAAAAAACAAAAAAAAAGTACCGGAGGTAGAATTAGTCCTGCTAGTCTACCTTATTTGAATTATTATTTTTCCTTCTATTTTGTTCTCTCTACTTTTGGAGGGAGCGAGAGAAGGTAAAATGTCGGAATGAAAAATAATAAAAGGATGTCTGGGGTTTTTTTTTCCAGAGGGGATATATGAAAAAATATAGCACCCTCTGTGTGGGTTTGTGGTGTAGTAAATTCTCTATAAGTTTGAGACCTGCACTTCTGAAGCAACTGCGTGTATATGATGTAAGAAAAATTTAGGGGTGTGCGTGTATACAGTCAGGTCCATAAATATTGGGACATCGACACAATTCTAATCTTTTTGGCTCTAGACACCACCACAATGGATTTGAAATGAAACTAACAAGATGTGCTTTAACTGCAGACGTTCAGCTTTAATTTGAGGGTATTTACATTCAAATCAGGTGAATGGTGTTGGAATTTCAACAGTTTGTATATGTGCCTCCCACTTTTTAAGGGACCAAAAGTAATGGGACAAATTAACAATCATCCATCAAACTTTCACTTTTTAATACTTGGTTGCAAATTCTTTGCAGTCAATTACAGCCTGAAGTCTGGAATGCATAGACATCACCAGACGCTGGGTTTTATCCCTGGTGATGCTCTGCCAGGCCTCTACTACAACTGTCTTAAGTTCCTGCTTGTTCTTGGGGCATTTTCCCTTCAGTTTTGTCTTCAGCAAATGAAATGCATGCTCATTCGGATTCAGGTCAGGTGATTGACTTGGCCATTGCATAACATTCCACTTCTTTCCCTTAAAAACTCTTTGGTTGCTTTCGCAGTATGCTTCGGGTCATTGTCCATCTGCACTGTGAAGCGCCGTCCAATGAGTTCTGAAGCATTTTGCTGAATATGAGCAGATAATATTGCCCGAAACACTTCAGAATTCATCCTGCTGCTTTTGTCAGCAGTCACATCATCAATAAATACAAGAGAACAAGTTCCATTGGCAGCCATACATGCCCACGCCATGACACTACCACCACCATGCTTCACTGATGAGGTGGTATGCTTTGGATCATGAGCAGTTCTTTTCCTTCTCCATACTCTTCTCTTCCCATCACTCTGGTACAAGTTGATCTTGGTCTCATCTGTCCATAGGATGTTGTTCCAAAACTGTGAAGGCTTTTTTAGATGTTGTTTGGCAAACTCTAATCTGGCCTTCCTGTTTTTGAGGCTCACCAATGGTTTACATCTTGTGGTGAACCCTCTGTATTCATTCGGGTGAAGTCTTCTCCTGATTGTTGACTTTGACACACATACACCTACCTCCTGGAGAGTGTTCTGGCCAATTGTTGTGAAGGGTGTTTTCTTCAACAGGGAAAGAATTCTTCGGTCATCCACCACAGTTGTTTTCTGTGGTCTTCCGGGTCTTTTGGTGTTGCTGAGCTCACCGGTGCATTCTTTCTTTTTAAGGATGTTCCAAACAGTTGATTTGGCCACACCTAATGTTTTTGCTATCTCTCTGATGGGTTTGTTTTGTTTTTTCAGCCTAATGATGGCTTGCTTCACTGATAGTGACAGCTCTTTGGATCTCATATTGAGAGTTGACAGCAACAGAATCCAAATGCAAATAGCACACTTGAAATGAATGCTTGGCCTTTTATCTGCTCCTTGTAAATGGGATAATGAGGGAATAACACACACCTGGCCATGGAACAGCTGAGCAGCCAATTGTCCCATTACTTTTGGTCCCTTAAAAAGTGGGAGGCACATATACAAATTGTTGTAATTCCTACACCGTTCACCTGATTTGGATGTAAATACCCTCAAATTAAAGCTGAAAGTATGCAGTTAAAGCACATCTTGTTTGTTTCATTTCAAATCTATTGTGGTGGTGTATAGAGCCAAAACGATTAGAATTGTGTCAATGTCCCAATATTTATGGACCTGACTGTATATATATATAGATGGGAGTGGAATGCTTGTTTACCTAGTATTTTTATATTTCTGGTACAGTTGTAAGTATATCAATAATTACTTTCATTCTTTTTGCTTTTCTTTTTTTCTTTTTCCTATCCCTGCTGCACTTTATTGGCATGTACCTTTTATATTAGATCGTAAATATATAGGATGTGTTCCCAGGATTTATTATCTATTCCATATTGGTATCTATATGAATTCTTTGTGGAATTGTATCACAACAATTCAACCTTTTACCAGTAGGTGGTAGTAGAGGATAGTGAGAGTCATAAACAATGACTAGAGAAATGTTAACATTAATTCCACTGGGATCTTTGTAACTATATATAAAATTAAAATAATATAAAATTCTAACATACAATTTTTTTTAAACAACCTTAACTTTTGTCTGTATGGAAGAGCCCTGGGGCCATCATAAAAAAAAATACAGAATTATGAGTTTGAAAAAAAAAAATGTTTTTTTTTTTTTTTTTTACAGAATTTGAGTTTGAAAGTCAGAATTCTGAGTTTGAAAGTCAGAATTCTGAGATTAAAAGTCAGAATCGTGAGTTAAAAAAATAAAAAAAATTCTACAGAATTCTACAGTAACACCCACAGATCATCATTCTGCAGACATACATGTCTTCTGCTCTGTATATGAATATGTAAAGCTATCTTAGTTACATCACACAGTATAGGGAAGCAGGCAGTGCTGGGTTCTCTGGTTCCTCTACTGTATTAATTAGTTCCTCGGTTTGCTGTCTTATCCTTCTTCTCTGTCATCTGCTCCAACATAAAGAGCCATGCTGAAAACATGTGTACAGTATTGTGTGTGAGTGGGGGGGGGGAGGGCACAGCTTCCATAGATAGCAGAACACAATGGCCAGCACAGCTCTGTACCCCAACTTGTAGGACGCATTGCACTATTGCCCCTACATGAGGGAATTGTGAATGGCTAGAAGGCAGCATAGATGTGTATCTATGGTCATAACAGATTAATCATAGCAATTAATTGTATGGGCTGATAAGGTGTTTCACACACAATATATCTCATATTAAACGTAAAAAGCAATGATTAAGAGTCCTTAAGTGTTAGCCTGGTGGTTAGAGTAACAGGCTTATAGTGTTGAAGGTTGTGGGTTCTAATCCCATTCAGGACACAATCACTAATTATATATGTAGTGCTGGTAGATTTTTTTAATCTACCGCTGATAGGTTAATCTTGTGGGTTACTTGTTAGAGGAAGTTAGATTTGCCTCTGTTCCAGCTTGGCTGAGTTGCATGTGGTTTCACACTGTGCCGGTGGGTGTCGTTGTCGCCATCGGCTGGTGTTGGAAAAGCAACGTGTTGAAGCGTATGAGTGCTCCTCTGTCCCGGAGACAACTTGGTGGAGGTGGTCCTCCGAGTTGCATTCTGAGAGAGGGTATTTATGGGACAGACGCCATGTTTAGGGGTTCGTTTGCTGGCCCTCCTGGCCGACAGGTATGCGTTAAGAGTACCTCCTCGTGGTCCTCCGTTCCAGAGGCCCACGTCGCTGCGGCGTGTGGGTGGGCCCAGAAGACTGTGTGGGGCCTACCACAGCAGCAGGTGAATGGTCCTGAGCTGTCTGTCCTGAGTGAAGAAGCTGGACAACCAAGAAGATCCCAGGGGAGGACCCGTCATGGAAGGATCATGCAGAGTGCTGGTCTGGAGAGGGGCCTGGTGACTCGGTTGGAGGATGTATCCTGAACTAATCTTACTGCATAGTACGGCCAGGTTGGCTTAAAGGTTCAAGTACTGTGTCTGACATTCATTGCAAACCAATACATCCTGTTGCAGAGGATCGTACGGGTTTTATTCCAAACAAGTCTGTGGCAGAGACTTTTGTTCGTGCTACGTACTGGCTGCTATGCAAGTGAGAGAGGCCTATCCAGGCAGGCAAAGATTGGGTCCCACAAGGGGGAGCGCATTCAACCATTCAACCGCAAGTGTTCAATTCCAGAGAATGTTCTAAAGAATACTAAGGAAAGGTATTTGAGCTTCCCTGCAACTTTCCTTCTGCCTCTTTCCTGCTACTTCCTTTATTATTTGTTCATTAAAGCATTGGAAAATCTACTCAAGTGTTAGTGTCTACATCTTCCAGAGGGAAACTCAACGGAACCCTAGACCCGGTGCCGGTAAAACAGAGGTATCAAGAGTGAAGGTAACAGCCCACTTTAAACCAGCAGCTCCACCGAGAGTTAGTGCTACATATTTTTTCAATATATTGATTTTATATTAAACATATTTTAAAATATGAGTTGGTGAGGGCTTAAATTGTATTCTATTGATATATCCAAATTGATTTCAAGGATTATTAACAAAGACATATTGATAAAATTGTTGTATAAGCTGACTACTATAAATTAGAGAGTTATGCCGCGTACACACGAGCAGACTTTATGGCAGACTTTGCCCGGTGGACTTTTCGACGGACTTTACGACTGACTTTCTGAATGAACGGACTTGCCTACACACAATCAACTAAAGTCTGACGAATTTGTACGTGATGACGTACGACCGGACTTAAATAAGGAAGTTCATAGCTAGTAGCCAATAGCTGCCCTAGCGTGGCTTTTTGTCCGTCGAACTAGCATACAGACGAGCGGACTTTTCGACCGGACTCGAGTCCGTCGGATAGATTTGAAACATGTTTCAAATCTAAGTCCGTCCAACTTTTGAGAAAACAAAGTCCGCTGGAGCCCACACACGATCGAATTGTCTGACGAAATCCGGTACGCCGGACCAAGTCTGCCGTAAAGTCCACTCGTGTGTACGTGGCATAAGGATTTTTTACAAATCTGTGTATATATTGGGATGATTTTGGTGACATGGGGCCAGTTCTCAATTTCAGGAGATTGTCTCTGGAAGCTGCATGATAACCATCATGTCTCACAACTCAGCCCTGAGCTCTGCACTATAAGGTAATCTGTATGTACTACAATGCACATGCCCATATCTCCCCTTCACTGATTGGCTGCACTTTATCCCCACTGACACGGATGCAGCGCCATTTTCCTCTTAGCTACACCGTTGACACAGAAATTTTTTCCATCCAGTGACACCACCGATGCAGGGTAATTTTTTCCATCCAGTGACACCACCGATCCAGGATCATTTCTTTTCATCCAGTGACACCACCAATGCATGGTCATTTTTCCCATCCAATGACACCACCAATGCAGGGTCATTTTTTCCATTCAATGACACCACCGATGCAGGGTCATTTTTTCCATCCAATGACACCACCGATGCAGGGTCATTTTTCCCATCCAATGACACCACCAATGCAGGGTCATTTTTTCCATCCAGTGACACCACCGATGCAGAGTCATTTCTTTTCATCCAGTGACACCACCGATGCAGGGTCATTTTTCTTCTTCACTACTGTTAGCCCCTTATGTGTGCTCCAGTTTTAAACTCTTACATACGCTGGATGCAGGACAGGCCAGTAGCACAATTGCATACTGTGCAAGCTCTGACCAGTGATCCATCCTCAAGACCCAGTAACCCAGAGGATTTTCGGTGGGAAAGGTGTCCAAGTCAGATCTTGCCCCTAGGTATTCCTGCACCATGTAAAACAGACACTGGCGATGGTTGCTGGAACCGATCATACCTTGGGGCTGCGGACCAAAAAATTGTCTGACCGCATCGGTCAGACGGCCACCTTCTCCACCGCTCCTTCTTTGACTGACCGAAGCCTCAGCAACACGTTGTCCAGAAACAGGAGTTTGTAACCTCCCAGTCTCTGGGAACGCATTGCACAGACCTTTCTGCAAGATGTTTCATCCTCTGCTCCCTCTGCGATGACAAGATAAGGTCCGCAACCTTACCCTTGTAATGTGGATCAAGGAGGGTTGCCAGCCAGTATTGGTCCTTCTCCTTGATACCACGAATACGAGGATCCTTACTCAGGCTTTACAGGATCAGGGAGGCCATGCAGCGTAGGTTTGCTGAGGCATTCGGTCCGGAGTCCTCTGGGTCACTAAGGACGACATGGTCCGCAGCCACCTCCTCCCAGCCACGTACAAGTCCATGTGTTTCTTGGGACTGATCCCTTAAAGACTGCTGCTGATGCTGAGTGCCAGGCTCCACCTCCATACTGACACAATCTTCCTCCTCCTCCTCCTCGTCCTCTTCCTGTGTGATCGGCGGGCACGCATGAACACTGTCTGGATAAAGGGGGCCTTGAGAGCTAAGGAAGTCCTCCTCTTCCTGCCTCTGTTCTGCCTCAAGTGCCCTGTCCATTATTCCATGCAGCGTGTGCTCCAACAGGTGGACAAGGGGGACAGTGTCACTGATGCATGCACTGTCACTGCTCACCATCCTCGTGGCCTCCTCAAATGTTGACAGGACAGTGCATGCATCCCTGATCATGGCCCACTGGCGTGGGGAAAAAAAAACAAGCTCCCCTGACCCTGTCCTGGTGCCATAGTCGCACAGGTACTCATTGATGGCCCTCTGCTGCGTGTGCAGCCGCTGCAGCATGGCCAACGTTGAGTTCCACCTGGTGGGCATGTCACAGATTAGGCGGTTCTTGGGCAGGTTAAACTCCTTTTGGAGGTCCGTCAGCCGAGCACTGGCATTATATGACCGGCGGAAATGCACACAGACTTTCTTGGCCTGCCTCATGACATCCTGTAAGCCCGGGTACCTGCCCAAGAACCGCTGCACCACCAAGTTAAGGACGTGAGCCAAACAGGGCACATGGGTCATTTGCCCCTGTCGGAGGGCAGAGAGGAGGTTGGTGCCATTGTCGCAAACCACCACTCCTGCCTTAAGTTGGCGTGGCGTCAACCACCTCTGAACCTGCCCCTGCAGAGCTGACAGAACCTCTGCCCCAGTGTGGCTTCTGCCCCCCAAGCACACCAGCTCAAGCACCGCATGGCATCTTTTGGCCTGCGTACTTGCGTAGCCCCTTGAACGGCTACGGAGCACCCCTGGTTCCGAGGACAAAGCACAGGAAGAGGCCATGAAGGAAGAAGAAGAGGAGGGGGTGGAGGAGAGAGGTGTGTCACAATCATTAGCATTTTGGAGGCGTGGTGGCGGAACAACCTCCAACACTACTGCACCTTGTCCTGCATCCTTCCCAGCTGCCAGCAGAGTCACCCAATGTGCTGTGAAACTTAGGTAACGTCCCTGTCCATGCCTGCTGGACCATGAGTCAGCGGTAATATGCACCTTACCGCTGACCGCCCTGTCCAGCGAGGCATGGACATTGCCTTCCACATGCCGCTAGAGAGCCGGAATCGCCTTCCGTGAGAAAAAGTGGTGTTTGGGTACCTGCCACTGAGGAACCGCACATTCCACAAACTCACAGAAGGGGGCAGAGTCTACCCTCTGAAAAGGCAGCAGCTGAAGTGCTAGCAATTTTGCCAAGCTAGCATTCAACCCCTGGGCATGTGGATGGCTGGGAGCAAACTTCTTTCGGCGATGCAGCAGCTGGGGCAGGGAAATTTGCCTGGTACGATCTGAGGTCGGTGTACCAAAAGCAGATTTCCCACAAGTACTTGGCTGTGACACACCTAATTCTACACCTTCATTCCTCTCAGTGCAGGTCTCAGAGAGGACTGAAGGTATAGTGGGGTTGGAGATCTCAGCCGATGAGGAGCAAGGAGAGGTCCTCTTTGTTATTTGGTGTGGGTCTTTTAGATACGCTTGCCAACGAACTGCATGGCAGGTCAACATATGTCTGGTCAAGCATGTGGTACCCAAGCGGGAGATGTTTTGGCCACGCAAGATACGCTTGAGACATATGTTGCAAATAGCAGCGGTGCGATCTGATGCACTCGTCTCAAAAAAGGTCCACACCAAAGAACTTTTTGAATAACGCGCAGAGACTGCAGCGCCCTGCACATGTGGAGCTTTGGGGTGTGATGCAGTCAATGTGCTGCTCTTAGGCTGGCCCCTGGAGAGCATCCTGCCTCGTTGGTGATGTGCCGCCTCCTCCTCCTCCTCCTCCTCTCTCCTATCAGGCACCCATGTTGAGTCAGTGACCTCATTATCCCCTCCCTCCTCATCACTGGAGCAAACCTGGCAGTATGCTGCAGCAGGGGGAGCATGACTGCCAGATTGCTGTCCTTCTTGAGCACCCCCTCTGTCCGTGCTCATATTACTGCCTTCATCGAGCTCAGTATCATCATTAGAGCCTTCCAAACGCTGGGCATCCTCCTGGAACATGTACCCAACACTGTGGTCAAACAGTTCGAGGGACTCCTCAGGAGGACATGGTGGGGCTAGGGAAGGAGTCACTGATGACACTGAGCCGAGGGAAGAGGCCGCTGCTTTGCCAGACAAAGTCTTCCGCATGTTGCGGCTCAACACGGCCAGCTGCCGAAAAAAAGGCCAAGCGTGTCCCACGGCCACGTGCTGATGAGGATGCACCGTCTCCATGACCAGCACTAGACACAGAGCCTGCTTGCCCTCTCTTATTGGCTTGTGACTATCTGCCTCTCCTTCTTGGCCTTCCAGACATACTAATGGCCTGTAGCTGCACTAAGCTGGGATATATATATATATATATATATATATATATATATATGTACTGATACTGCAGCTAGCAAAATCAACTGCCTGCCTGTAGTATGAGAACACCACCAACCTTCTACAGGTAGATTTAGCTGAACACTGTGCAGAGCTCTCAAAAAAATAACTTGTAAGTTTAGCTGAACACTGTGAGGAGGACGCACCCCACTAACTTGTAGTTTTAGCTGAACACTGTGAGCAGGACGCACCGCACTAACTTGTAGTTTTAGCTGAACACTGTGCAGAGGTCTCACCCCACTAACTTGCAGTTTTAGCTGAACACTGTGCAGAGGTCTCACCCCACTAACTTGTAGTTTTAGCTGAACGCTGTGAGCAGGAAGCACCGCACTAACTTGTAGTTTTAGCTGAACACTGTGAGCAGGACGCACTGCACTAACTTGTAGTTTTAGATGAACACTGTGCAGAGGTCTCACTACACTAACTTGTAGTTTTAGCTGAACACTGTGAGCAGGACGCACCCCACTAACTTGTAGTTTTAGCTGAACACTGTGCAGAGGTCTCACTACACTAACTTGTAGTTTTAGCTGAACACTGTGAGCAGGACGCACCGCACTAACTTGTAGTTTTAGCTGAACACTGTGAGCAGGATGCACCGCACTAACTTGTAGTTTTAGCTGAACACTGTGAGCAGGACGCACAGCACTAACTTGTAGCTTTAGATGAACACTGTGCAGAGGTCTCACTACACTAACTTGTAGTTTTAACTGAACACTGTGAGCAGGACGCACCGCACTAACTTGTAGTTTTAGCTGAACACTGTGCAAAGGTCTCACCCCACTAACTTGTAGTTTTAGCTGAACACTGTGAGCAGGACGCACCGCACTAACTTGTAGTTTTAGCTGAACACTGTGAGCAGGACGCACTGCACTAAATTATAGTTTTAGATGAACACTGTGCAGAGGTCTCACTACACTAACTTGTAGTTTTAGCTGAGCACTGTGAGCAGGACGCACCGCACTAACTTGTAGTTTTAGCTGAACACTGTGAGCAGGACGCACTGCACTAACTTGTAGTTTTAGATGAACACTGTGCACAGGTCTCACTACACTAACTTGTAGTTTTAGCTGAACACTGTGAGCAGGACGCACCGCACTAACTTGTAGTTTTAGCTGCACACTGTGCAGAGGTCTCACTACACTAACTTGTAGTTTTAGCTGAACACTGTGGGCAGGACGCACCACATTAACTTGTAGTTTTAGCTGAACACTGTGAGCAGGACGCACCCCACTAACTTGTAGTTTTAGCTGAACACTGTGAGCAGGACGCACTGCACTAACTTGTAGTTTTAGATGAACACCGTGCAGAGGTCTCACTACACTAACTTGTAGTTTTAGTTGAACACTGTGAGCAGGACGCACCACATTAACTTGTAGTTTTAGCTGAACACTGTGAGCAGGACGCACCCCACTAACTTGTAGTTTTAGCTGAACACTGTGAGCAGGATGCACTGCACTAACTTGTAGTTTTAGATGAACACTGTGCAGAGGTCTCACTACACTAACTTGTAGTTTTAGCTGAACACTGTGAGCAGGACGCACCGCACTAACTTGTAGTTTTAGCTGAACACTGTGAGCAGGACGCACAGCACTAACTTGTAGCTTTAGATGAACACTGTGCAGAGGTCTCACTACACTAACTTGTAGTTTTAACTGAACACTGTGAGCAGGACGCACCGCACTAACTTGTAGTTTTAGCTGAACACTGTGCAAAGGTCTCACCCCACTAACTTGTAGTTTTAGCTGAACACTGTGAGCAGGACGCACCGCACTAACTTGTAGTTTTAGCTGAACACTGTGAGCAGGACGCACTGCACTAAATTATAGTTTTAGATGAACACTGTGCAGAGGTCTCACTACACTAACTTGTAGTTTTAGCTGAGCACTGTGAGCAGGACGCACCGCACTAACTTGTAGTTTTAGCTGAACACTGTGAGCAGGACGCACTGCACTAACTTGTAGTTTTAGATGAACACTGTGCAGAGGTCTAACTACACTAACTTGTAGTTTTAGCTGAACACTGTGAGCAGGACGCACCGCACTAACTTGTAGTTTTAGCTGCACACTGTGCAGAGGTCTCACTACACTAACTTGTAGTTTTAGCTGAACACTGTGGGCAGGACGCACCACATTAACTTGTAGTTTTAGCTGAACACTGTGAGCAGGACGCACCCCACTAACTTGTAGTTTTAGCTGAACACTGTGAGCAGGACGCACTGCACTAACTTGTAGTTTTAGATGAACACCGTGCAGAGGTCTCACTACACTAACTTGTAGTTTTAGTTGAACACTGTGAGCAGGACGCACCACATTAACTTGTAGTTTTAGCTGAACACTGTGAGCAGGAAGCACCGCACTAACTTGTAGTTTTAGCTGAACACTGTGAGCAGGACGCACTGCACTAACTTGTAGTTTTAGATGAACACTGTGCAGAGGTCTCACTACACTAACTTGTAGTTTTAGCTGAACACTGTGAGCAGGACGCACCCCACTAACTTGTAGTTTTAGCTGAACACTGTGCAGAGGTCTCACTACACTAACTTGTAGTTTTAGCTGAACACTGTGAGCAGGACGCACCGCACTAACTTGTAGTTTTAGCTGAACACTGTGAGCAGGATGCACCGCACTAACTTGTAGTTTTAGCTGAACACTGTGAGCAGGACGCACAGCACTAACTTGTAGCTTTAGATGAACACTGTGCAGAGGTCTCACTACACTAACTTGTAGTTTTAACTGAACACTGTGAGCAGGACGCACCGCACTAACTTGTAGTTTTAGCTGAACACTGTGCAAAGGTCTCACCCCACTAACTTGTAGTTTTAGCTGAACACTGTGAGCAGGACGCACCGCACTAACTTGTAGTTTTAGCTGAACACTGTGAGCAGGACGCACTGCACTAAATTATAGTTTTAGATGAACACTGTGCAGAGGTCTCACTACACTAACTTGTAGTTTTAGCTGAGCACTGTGAGCAGGACGCACCGCACTAACTTGTAGTTTTAGCTGAACACTGTGAGCAGGACGCACTGCACTAACTTGTAGTTTTAGATGAACACTGTGCAGAGGTCTCACTACACTAACTTGTAGTTTTAGCTGAACACTGTGAGCAGGACGCACCGCACTAACTTGTAGTTTTAGCTGCACACTGTGCAGAGGTCTCACTACACTAACTTGTAGTTTTAGCTGAACACTGTGGGCAGGACGCACCACATTAACTTGTAGTTTTAGCTGAACACTGTGAGCAGGACGCACCCCACTAACTTGTAGTTTTAGCTGAACACTGTGAGCAGGACGCACTGCACTAACTTGTAGTTTTAGATGAACACCGTGCAGAGGTCTCACTACACTAACTTGTAGTTTTAGTTGAACACTGTGAGCAGGACGCACCACATTAACTTGTAGTTTTAGCTGAACACTGTGAGCAGGACGCACCCCACTAACTTGTAGTTTTAGCTGAACACTGTGAGCAGGATGCACTGCACTAACTTGTAGTTTTAGATGAACACTGTGCAGAGGTCTCACTACACTAACTTGTAGTTTTAGCTGAACACTGTGAGCAGGACGCACCGCACTAACTTGTAGTTTTAGCTGAACACTGTGAGCAGGACGCACTGCACTAACTGTAAATAGTCTAGCTGCCTGACTGTGGTACTAATAGGATCAAAAGAACACCAACAATTTTCTTCAGGTAGCTGTAAATACTGTAACAAGACAAGTCTGCCTGTCAGTAAGAAGATAACGGGAACAGATCTAGCTAAACTGAATACAGTGTATATATATATATATGCAACACCTGGGATGCATATATATACACAATACACTGTAAATGCAGCTAACTCACTGATTGTCCTGCCTAATCTAGCTAACTCAAATGAAATGACACTGTCTCTCTGTCTATCTATGTATTTCAACGCCGGAACACACAATACACAGGGCCGCCGTGCCGTCTTATATAATGTGGGGTGTGTTCTAAACCCCCTGAGCCATAATTGGCCAAAGCCACCCTGGCTTTGGCCAATTACAGCTCTCTCTACTGATGGCGCTGTGATTGGCCAAGCATGCGGGTCATAGTGCATGCTTGGCCAATCATCAGCCAGGAATGCACTGCGATGCCGCAGTGAATTATGGGCCGTGATGCGCCACACGAATTTGGCGCGAACGGCCCATATCGTTCGCAATTCGGCGAACAGACGATGTTCGAGTCGAACATGGGTTTGACTCGAACACGAAGCTCATCCCTATACAGGTACAGTATTTTGCTCTGCAGGACACTATTTTCCCCAAATCCCGACCTGAGAGGGGGGAGGGGGCACAGTTTGTAAACTTCACCCTGTGTACTGGTGGAGGTCGGGCTTTGGTGTCACTGGATGGAAAAAATTACCCTGGATCGGTGGTGTCATTGGAAGGAAAAAAATTACCCTGCATCGGTGGTGTCACTGGATGAAAAGAAATGACTCTGCATCGGTGGTGTCACTGGGTGGAAAAAATGACCCTGCATCATTGGTGTCACTTGATGGAAAAAATGACCCTTCATTGGTGGTGTCATTGGATGGAAAAAATGACCCTGCATTGGTGGTGTCATTGGATGGGAAAAATGACCATGCATTGGTGCTGTCATTGGATGGAAAAAATGACCCTGCATCGGTGGTGTCATTGGATGGAAAAAAATGACCCTGCATCGGTGGTGTCACTGGATGAAAAGAAATGACCCTGGATCGGTGGTGTCACTGGATGGAAAAATGACCCTGCATCGGTGGTGTCACTGGATGGAAAAAATTTCAGTCAACGGTGTAGCTAAGAGGAAAATGGCGCTGCATCCGTGTCAGTGGGGATAAAGTGCAGCCAATCAGTGAAGGGGAGATATGGGCATGTGCATTGTAGTACAGATTACCTTATAGTGCAGAGCTCAGGGCTGAGTTGTGAGACATGATGGTTATCATGCAGCTTCCACAGACAATCTCCTGAAATTGAGAACTGGCCCCATGTCACCAAAATCATCCCAATATATACACAGATTTGTAAAAAAATCCCTACTCTCTAATTTATAGTAGTCAGCTTATACAACAATTTTATCAATATGTCTTTGTTAATAATCCTTGAAATCAATTTGGATATATCAATAAAATACAATTTAAGCCCTCACTAACTCATATTTTAAAATATGTTTAATATAAAATCAATATATTGAAAACCTTCAGCACTATAAGCCTGTTACTCTAACCACCAGGCTATCACTTAAGGACATTTAACCATTGCTTTTTATGTTTAATATGAGATATATTGTGTGTGAAACACCTTATCAGCCCATACAATTAACTGCTATGATTACCTGTTATGACCATAGATACACATTGTTCTGCTGCCTTCTAGCCATTCACAATTCCCTCATGTAGGGGCAATAGTGCAATGTGTCCTACAAGTTGGGGTACAGAGCTGTGCTGGCCATTGTGTCTATGGAAGCTGTGCCCCCCCTCCCACTCCCACACAATACTGTACACATGTTTTCAGCATGGCTCTTTATGTTGGAGCAGATGACAGAGAAGAAGGATAAGACAGCAAACAGAGGAACTAATTATTACAGTAGAGGAACCAGAAAACCCAGCACTGCCTGCTTCCCTATACTGTGTGCTGTAACTAACATAGATTTACATATTCATATACAGAGCAGAAGACATGTATGTCTGCAGAATGATGATCTGTGGGTATTACTACCTTATTGCTCATTGGTCCTAAAATCTTCCTAATAGAGAGTACTATATTTATAAACTCAGAATTCTGACTTTGAATCTCAGAATTCTGACTTTGAATCTCAGAATTCTGACTTTGAATCTCAGAATTCTGACTTTCAAACTCAGGATTCTGACTTTCAAACTCAGAATTCTGACTTTCAAACTCAGAATTCTGTAAAAAAAAAAAAAAAAAAAAAAAATTTTTCAAACTTATAATTCTGTATTTTTTTTATGATGGCCCCAGATGACTGTGATGTTTTCTGAAATGGGAATTGGAAAAATTTCTAGTGAATGTAGAGAACAATCTGGTGATGTAGAACTCAATTAGAGTAGTTTGTAGAATATGTTGATTAGCTTAATATTTTTATGTCAGATCTGTTTTATCCACATTTATGTATTATAACTTGTAACAAACAAATAACCAACATTTACATTTGAGTTCTTTTTGCTTCTTGTGCTTTTTATGAAGCTGAAAAATTTGTGATAGCTCTATTCTGGCAATAAGGTTTTTTTTTTTTAACCTCCCTTGAAGGTGTACTGTAAGTTTGTTTGCCTTAGACCCCTTTCACACCAAGGGCGTATTGCAGGCGCTATAGCGTTAAAAATAGCTGCTCCATTGTCTGCAGTGTGAAAGCCCGAGGGCTTTCACACCGGAGCGCTGCGCTGGCAGGACGGGAAAAAAAGTCCTGCCAGCAGCTTCTTTCGAGCGGTGAAGGAGCGGTGTGTTTACCGCTCCTCCACCACTGCTCCCTATTGAAATCAATGGGGCAGCGCTGGGATACCGCCGGCAAAACGCAGCTATTGCAGCGCATTGCGGGCGGTTTTAACCCTTTCTCAGCCGCTAGCGGGGGGTAAAGGTGCCCCGCTAGCGGCCGAAATACGCTGCTAATCCAAAGGTAAAACACCGCTAAAAATAGCGGCGTTTTACCGCTGACGCTGCGGGCGGCCTGGTGTGAAAGGGCTCTTAGAGCACTCATTTTTTTTTTTTCAAGTTGAGTTACCATTTGTGTAGTGGTATACTAACAATATAAGCAGACCTGAGAATAGCAATATGAATGTCATCCATCTTCTTTTTTTTTTTTTTTCCCCTCTGGGGAGTAAGTCCATTGTGTATCTTTAGAAAAAGTTATCCAGAAGGAAAAAAGAACATGTGGCCAATTGTTCCTTTTTTGTGAGCAAGATCGTGACTGATAGCCGTGTGTGCGTAGTGCTAATGGATATTAGTTGTATGGTTAGATCGCGTCCATTTCCATGACCTTTTGGATGTGCTTTTTCCTTTTTTTGATCTGTGTGCATATGCTAGAAAAATAAAGAAGGGATTAGATATAAACAGTCAACCTGAAAATTAAGAATTTAACTGTATGGCAGTATATATATATATATATATATATATAGCACAATAGAAGAAAAGGACAAGGAAGCCCAGGATTTTCCCCTCCTCAAAGCAAAGATCACATGGACTGCCTGGATCATATGGATAACTGATCCTCCTGCTATACCAAAGCCACTCAAAAGGGCATATATATACCTATATATAGGTCCTGGTACAGTTTGATTTCATTAAAAAGGACGCATTTTTTTTCTCTAGCCTTTTTTAATATGGCCTTTTTTAAGGGAAAATTAACCAATCAGCATTTGATGTCCCTGGGGGGAGCTGTGTCCCTTCCTCTTGGTCTAAGGGCTCTGTGAATTCTATCAAATTCTATAGGGGAGTCTGCAGGTCTTTCCAACAGGTCATTAAATATAGTTGAAACAGTTTGCTTGATTGGATTTTGATCGATTGCTTCTGGGCCTCCTCCAATGCGAATATTGTGGCGAGGGCAACGATTATCGAGATCCTCTAGGTGTCTGTGTATCTCTATGATGTGTGAGAGATTCAGAAGATTTTTTAACTTGCCTGATGGCGTCTGCATGGCGTGCTGAGGCTTGCTCCACTGTCCCCATTCTGGATGCTACAGCCAGTATGTCAGTTCTGAGGTCTGTGATTGCTGCTGATAGGGTGGATTTAATATCCATGGCTATCATCTGGAAATCCAACAGGCTGAGGTTCTTTGCAGGCTGTGTGGGGCTGTGTTCAGTGTCTGAGAGGGGACAGGAGCCTCTGAGCAATATTACATGCTAAGATTGCGGCGCTGGGGTCATAGCTGCATGCCCTCTCTCTGTGATAGAGGGAACATTGCGGGTATATTAAAATATTATACTGAAACTTCGTGCTTAGGACAGGTGAAAGGTTGCAGGGAGCTTGGAATGCAGCTGGAGTGCACGCTGCGAGACGGCTCTTCCTGCTTTCTTTTTTTTTTTTTTTTGGCTCTTCCTGCTTTCATTTTTCACCATTACTGTAGTGTGTTTTGTTACTTATGTTTTTAAAGTTTTAAATACAAGTTTTTTACTTGAAACTACTACACTATGGGAGTTTTTATTTCCTCCAACAAGCATTTAATCCATGAAGAGTAGTTGGATTACTCCTGAAGTGACAATGGAGGCTGAGCTGAGTGGATGATTGGTTTCTGATGCCCTACACTGCTTAGGTGGATCGGGTGGAATCATGGATCTGAGACAGAGGCACCTAGAGGGACCATTCACTACTATCCATTCATGCCTATTACCCCTGCAGGGGTACGGGGAGCCGGTGAGTGGGGACCCATAGGGGGAGCACAAGAGTCACCTGTTCAGTTTTGAGCACAAGAGTCACCAGACTGTTTGAACAATTTTTGCTATTCAGAACTTCACTTTTATTTTTATTTTTGGTTCACTATTTTTTGTGAATTTTTGGTTTTTTGTTATTGTGTTATTTTGGATGTTGGTTTTGGGTTGTTTTTTGCTGGACTTGGCATGCTATTTCACCGCTGGACTTGGCACGATGCACATATATAGGTGAACAATATCTTATGCACTTATATATTTATATATTTTTTATATATTCTTTTGAATGTGATTGGTGCAATTTTTGGAATTCACAGGATTTTCAACTTTGAGTTGGCACATTAATGATCCAGTATTTTTCACATTTAGTATTTATGGTCATTTTTAGTCATATTGAAGGGTGTGATTAGATATACATATTTATTTGTTTAAATACACATATGCAATTTCATAGGGGGCTATTTTTATTATTAGTGGTATATCACTTGCTCAATTTTTTTCACTTTGTTTTTTGTTTTTTCTGTTTACGGTTTCCCCCTCTAAGTATTATGGGTGTCTAAATAGAAAAAATTTACCCCCCCAATTAGGGCGCACCATTTATCCCAGTTTCTGAATTCATTTATATATTAGCCCCTTAGGGGGTCTATTAGGGGAGGCTGCATACCATTCACCTGTCCTAAGCGCGGAGTTTTCGTATAATCTTTTATTGTTTGATCACCTTAGGGTGTTTTTTTTCTCTGCAGCTATGGATATTTTTTGATATATGACAATAGAAATATAGACCTAGGTGGTATTTTTAGCCAGGAACAGGTCACTAACATGCAAGATATGCATAGTCTTATGAGGCAACTCAGACATGCCAGGAGAAACAGTTAAGAGTCTGGTGGGACATTGCCACCTTGGAAATGTACATCACAGAAAAGATGACCCCCCGAAGACTGAGGTGAGATGTACACCCCAATGACAATGTTGATGACAGTGAACTCATGGATGAATGGTACTCTTTCTTCAATAAATGTGAAGGAGAGATGCTTCAAAATATTGTCAAAAGGAGGCAATTTAAACTAAGAAGGATAGAAGCAAATATAACGGAAACTAAGAGAATGCTATTACCCTTTCTTAATCAGAGGGAATATAAAGAGAAAGAGCAAGAACTTCAAGAGATTATTAAGAAATATGATGGAGAAGTCCAGGTTAAAAAACAGAATAAAATTTAAAAGGGATGTCCTTGATTATAAGAATATGAAAGTGTACAAATGGCAATCATCATTGGGAGATCATAATGATGAACTGGATGACACATTAATGGATGAAACCCCTGAGGAAGCTATTAGAGCCTGGATGTTGGGACTAGTGGATAGTACCCCCCAACAAACACCCCCATTCATCTCCAATGTACGTAACCGGGATAGACGAAGACCATCCAATGGGGATCTGAATGGTTCAGATTATAGAAGGGTTAATTATAGGGAACCTCCTGAATACAGGACACCAAACAACATGAGATACAATGTTCCCACCTATAATAGATTCTCACCTCTGAGAAATCAACAAGGCCCCTACTCCCTCTATAGGAGAATTTTTAGGGAGGAAAGGGATTTTCCCAGGGAAAGACAGAGGGACAGACCCCCAGCGAGATGGAAGGCTCGTGTTCCTTACAGGACTCATGGATGGAGAGGATGGAATGGGAACAGAGGTGGCACTCAGAGAGGAGATCAACGGAGGACCGGGGAAGACCATACTTCAGTTGGGAATCAGAGATATGGAGAGAGGACGAGTCCCAAGCATGGCTGGGACCACACTCAAGGAAGAGATATAGAACCAACACAGAGAATTCCGGAAAGAAGAAGCAGACAAGAGAAAGGAGAGGAGGTAAGAAGAAAAAGAAGAAGAGTATATTAGGAAAAGGCATCTACAACCTTAGTAATGCGACTTTTACGGATGAAGAACTTAAGGTCTATATTGATCTTCAAAAGTTCATGAGGAAACTAAACCTTAAAAAACACTTCGCTATAAATATAGACAATAGAATCAAAGAAACTCCAGAGTATACCCAAACTAACCTTAGAAATAATTCTATTTTTAACCCCAAAACTCCAGGGAGTCAATGCCTGAATGCTTTTTAAAAAATGGTTGAAGAGGACCTGAGAAATTTGGAAAGGAAGGACAAGAAAGGTAAAAATATTTGAAGGACCATTAAGGAGATAGGCAAGCGACATAAAGTACTGTAGCGATACGCCCGGCTGATAAAGGCGGAGGATTGGTTATCCTGAATAAAATAGACTACCAGGAGGAGATGGACAATCTGTTAAAAGTTGAGAACACATATAAGAAGCTGAAGGAAAATCCGAAAAAGATGTATGAGAAAAAACTAAAGAAAGGAAAAGACATGGGGTTACTTAACTCAAAAGAAGCAGAATACCTGTTCTCCAATTCCACCAAGACCCCAGTCATATACTACACACCTAAGATCCATAATAGATTGGAAAAACCGCCTGGTAGACCTATTATTAGCGGGATTAACTCGGTTTTCTCGCTATTAGGAGAATACCTAGATAAATCCCTGAAACCACTGGTACAGCAAGGAAAATCCTATTTAGAGCCCATTCACACAGGGGCAACTTTGGATCCGACTTCGAGTTGTCCCAAGTCGCCCCTAGTCGCCTCAAGTCGCGCTACATGAAAAAATCAATGTAAGTGAATGGATCCGTCTTAATGCACACTACTGCAGTCGCTCCGACTTCAGAAAAGGTTCCTGTACTACTTCAATCCAACTAGAAGGTGACTTGTACCCATTGAAATCAATGGAAGTTGCCTCCAAGTCTGATCACTGTTCATACTGAGGCAACTTTACAGGAAGCAGAAAGGAAACAGAAAGTAATTTAATCCACTAAACAGCCAGCCCTCTCCTTCTCACACACAGCTGATAAGCTCTGATTGGCCACTTGTAAAGTTCC
The DNA here is from genome assembly GCA_037952925.1 of Lithobates clamitans. Taxonomy (NCBI): domain Eukaryota; kingdom Metazoa; phylum Chordata; class Amphibia; order Anura; family Ranidae; genus Lithobates; species Lithobates clamitans. The sequence goes on from JBBGZY010000415.1 coordinate 1,039,938, forward strand.
CTGTCCTGGAGGCGACTTCAAGTTGTGTTGTAAGTTGCCCCAAGACGTGCTGTGATTCATACTCAAGTCGTGTTCAAGTTGCCTCCCAAAGTAGCGCTGGAAGTCGTGTTGCCCCTGTGTGAATGGGCTCTCACGCGACAGCCTACAGCTCATCCAAGAACTTCAAGAAATAAAAGGTGTAGAAAACTGGGTGCTGGCAACTATAGATGTTAATTCATTGTACACAAGCATTGAACAACAAGATGGATTGCTTGGAATAGAAAAGGCATTACATGAGAACACAGAGATGAAACAGCAGCAGATTAGCTACATCCTTGAGGATCTACAGCTAGCAATGGGATGTAGCTATTTCTGGTATAATAAGGAATACTTTGTGCAAACAAAAGGTGTTGCTATGGGGGCTTGTTACACTCCGAGCGTAGCAAACTTGTTTATGAACATGTGGGAGGAGGAATACATTTACAGTAGAAACATTCCCCAAATCAAATTGTACAGGAGATACATTGATGATCTAATCATATTATGGGATGGGACACCTGAAAGCTTTGAAAAACTGCTTGAGGACCTAAACATGAATAGATACGGTATAACGTTCACAGGAAAATGGAATCTTCAGAAAATAGATTATTTAGACCTAGAAATCTTGAAGTCAGGGGATTCTTTATGCACCCGCACTTTCTTTAAAAGCACTGATCGGAACAGATATATACCCATTTCTATGGTATACGTGCAATGGAAAAAATCTGGACAGCCACACTCCGGAATGGATAGGTGAAATAAATAAAATCTTCTTTATTGGAAAATGACATGGTTTAAAATCCGTACATGGCTCTGTTGGAATAATACAGCATAACCGCTAACGCGTTTCATGCTTCCATAGAGCGCTTACTCATAGCTGTGAGTAAGCGCTCTATGGGAGCATGAAACGCGTTAGCGGTTATGCTGTAATATTCCAACAGAGCCATGTACGGATTTTAAACCATGTCATTTTCCAATAAAGAAGATTTTATTTATTTCACCTATCCATTCCGGAGTGCGGCTGTCCAGATTTTTTCCATTGCACGTATACCATTGGAATAGCAATTGCCGGCACCTGGGGCTCTCACAATTATTCACACAGTGGAAGACGGGAGATTTGAACCCGATTACCTGGAGCGGTGGTAACTATCTTATACCTATTTCTAGTTGCCATCATCATCAAGTGGAAATGCAACATTCCAAAGGGCCAACTACTTAGGATACGTCGGAATTGTAACCCACAGGATTTTGAATGACAGGCTGATGTTATAATTCACAGATTTCAGGAGAAGGGATACTCACATGACAATCTGATTAGGTTGAAGTTAGAGATCATGAATCTGGATAGAAACACCTTACTAATTAAAAAAATCAGGATGAAGAATGAAAGAAAGGAACTGGCGTTCATCACAGGGTTTAACAACCAATATACAGATGTGGAACGCATTATTAAAAGGTACTGGCCCATCCTGAAGGAGGACCGTGTTCTATCCAAAATCCTCCCAGGAAAACCAAAGTTTGTGTATAGAAAAGCACCAACCCTTCGGAATCACCTTGTACACAATGCTATTGACCCCCCTAAACAAGTCCAAATCTTTTCTGAGATGAAAGGCTTTTACAGATGCCGTAGATGCCTACCTTGTAGGGTCAGCAAACCCCAACCAAGAAAAAGGGAAATATTCAAATCCACAGTAGATCAGAAAGAATACCAGATTAGACAATTAATAACATGCCACAGCACCCATGTTACCTACATTATTGAATGTCCTTGCCATCTCCAATATGTGGGTAGAACCACACGCCCCCTCTGTGTTAGGATATGGGAACATATTACCAACATCAAGAAAGGGTTCCCTAAACATAACCTGTCATGTCACTTTGCCGAATTTCATCATAGGGACCCTAGTGGACTTATCTTTTATGGTATCGATCAGGTTAAAGATCACTGGAGAGGGGGTAATAAATAGACGCTCATCTCCAAGAATGAAACAGGGTGGATATACCGGCTGAGGTCCCTGGCTCCAAGGGGCCTAAACCTGGATATAGACCTCAATTGCTTTATAGCTAATCCATAGAGGGAAGCAGTATTTACTCCTATGGAGGCCTTCGATCTGCCCCCTTAATAGTTAGGGGGTATTATAGTGTCTCCCCCAAATGAGAGAATTACCTATGACCCCTTTAATATTGTTGGGCCTTACCAATGAATCATGGGGCTATGGGCCCTTAGACCCTTATAACTAGGGATCCTGTGTTCTAGTCTAAGCCTGTTTTTTTGGGTGATAATGACATAGGTAAATTATAGAAGGACCTCCTGAGGAGTGTATGACTGAGATCCCTGCATTTACCTGATCTATAGACATCCCTTATATGACCATACCATTACCACCATTATTACCTATACTATGGGAAGGATGGCTAATAGATGGTCGTGCACACATAACTATAATGATATGTAGATTGCAAAATGAAATATTTTATCTCCTCACATGTTCATTTTATTTGAACATATGAGGTGTTTTGTGTAGGAGATCAGTATATACTTTTACATCTGTTTAGCCGCAGTAATATATATGTTATTAGTTACCATCACCCTGAGTATTATTTTTTCCACACATTTATTCATGCTCTGTTTTTTGGCTTTCATCCTAGTATTTACCCGACACGTGTACGCAGTTTATGGGGAATCTCCCTTACTCACTTGCAGCAGGCTTTCTGCATTGCCTTATGGTCGTGTTTATAACATGCAGGGTAATACCTGGCTTTACAGATACGAATTCCTTTTTCTTTCTCCTTTGGGGTTGTAATGATGTAACTCACCACTGGGGTGAGTTTCTTCGGCTTTAATACTAGTATGGGTATGGCTTTTATTTGATTTTTTATTGGTTATTAATTATTAAATAATCATACTATTTTTAATGCTCTGTACTTACATTTAGAGTTGTATGATGCTTTTTTTATTTGACTAACTTATGTCTGCTATATGTATAGGTGAGCGGAGATGCATTGGTCAGATTTTTATAGGTAATGGGATTATATCCTTTTTAGATGGGTGATTCCCTTTATCCCCTTAGTTTCCATGGTGGCCGCTATATGGGGGTGGGTCTCTGGTGTGTAGTAACGCCCGTTCTGCCCATTATGCTATTAGGAGGGGGAGGATGCTGCATGTCCATCCACCTTATAAGCTGTGAGCTGTACTAAGATGGCGCTGCCTTTGAGAACGTTAATGATGAAATGCATAAGGCGGGGCTACGCACTCAGGTCATTCCGGTACGCAAGCAGGGAGCCTGGAATGCAGCTGGAGTGCATGCTGCGAGACGACTCTTCATGCTTTCATTTTTCACCATTACTGTAGTGTGTTTCTTACTTTTGTTTTTAATGTTTTAAATAAAAGTTTTTTACTTAAAACTACTACACTATGGGAGTTTTTATCTCTTGCAACGAGCATTTAATCCATGAAGAGTAGTTGGATTACTCCTGAAGTGACAACGGAGGCTGAGCTGAGTGGATGATCGGTTTCTGATGCCCTACACTGCTTAGGTGGATCGGGTGGAAGCATGGATCTGTGACAGAGGCACCTAGAGGGACCATTCACTACTATCCATTTATGCCTATTACCCCTGCAGGGGTACGGGGAGTCGGTGAGTGGGGACCAATAGGGGGAGCACAAAAGTCACCTGTTCAGTTTTGAGCACAAGAGTCACCAGACTGTTTGAACAATTTTTGCTATTCGGAACTTCACTTTTATTTTTATTTTTGGTTCACAAATTTTTGTGAATTTTTGTTTTTTTGTTATTGTGTTATTTTGGATGTTGGTTTTGGGTTGTTTTTTGCTGGACTTGGCATGCTATTTCACTGTTGGACTTGGCACAATGCACATATATAGGTGAACAATATCTTATGCACTTATATATTTATATATTTTTTATATATTCTTTTGAATGTGATTGGTGCAATTTTTGGAATTCACTGGATTTTCAACTTTGAGTTGACACATTAATGATCCAATATTTTTCACATTTAGTATTTATGGTCATTTTTAGTCATATTAATGAGTGTGATTAGATATACATATTTATTCGTTTAAATACACATATGCGATTTCATAGGGGGCTATATTTATTATTAGTGGTTTAAGCACTTGCTCAATTTTTCACTTTGTTTTTTGTTTTTTTCTGTTTACGGTTTCCCCCTCTAAGCATTATGGGTGCCTAAATAGAAAAAAATTACCCCCCCCAATTAGGGAGCCCCATTTACCCCATTTTCTGAATTAATTGCGGGTATATTACTCGCCGGCTGCAGACCCAGTTCTTTAGAGTTGTGGGTGGCTGAGGAGCTTCTGTATCCTTTTCCCATCACTTTTCTGCTCATCTGTGCCCTGTAGCTTATGAAAGCTGCTCCAGTGTGCAGGAAAGTTCTTCTCAAGCATCCATCTTAGAGCAGAACTAGATCATGCCACCTTGCCTTTCTATCATCTCAAACAAGTCTGCCCATTCTCCTCTGACCTCTGACACAACAAGGCATTTTTCGTCCACACAACTGCCCCTCACTGGATATTTTCTCTCTTTCGGACCATTCTCTGTAAACCCTAGAGATGGTTGTGCATGAAAATCCCAGTAGATCAGCAGTTTTAGAAATACGCAAACCAGCCTGTCTGGCACCAACAACCATACCACGTTCAAATTGACTTAAATCCCCTTTCTTCCCCATTCTGATGCTTGGTTTGAACTTTAGCAAGTTGTCTTCACCACATCTGGATGCCTAAATGCTGCCATGTGGTTGGCTGATTAGCAATGTGTGTTACCAAGCAATTGAACAGGTGTACCTAATAAAGTGGCCAGTGAGTGTAGAACACCATGATCCAGAAGAATAATGAATATTTGATGGAAGTACAAGAAGGCATAATGGTTTTGTATACACACATATTAATGCATCAAAAAAACTGAAAATGTTATAAAATCATATCTAATGGGATTTAATTCATAAGGCAGTATGGACCTCTATATCTTCAGTCAGGCCCCCTGGGGCCAGAATGTCCAGTGTATAAATCCAAAAAGTCTCCCATACACATAGCCATCTAAATCACTCTGCTCTAGGGAGACTGCAAGAGATGGATTCAATAACCCAAACTTTAAGGTCAGCAGAAGAATATTAGTGAGAATCCAAGAAATTTTTGGGGACACTGAGCTTGTCTTTACCATCTTCGACAGAGCGTCTGTGTTCCCCAAAACTCTTTTTAAGGGTTCTAGTAGTCCATCCCACATAGAGCATTATAGAACTCGTCCCATATATACTGTAGGCTTTGCCTTTGCTGGTGCATTCTCTTTGTCCATGCTGGATGTGCTTGCACGTGAGACACGTACATTTACTACACTGATTACAGAGTTAGTCAGGTTGAAAAAAGTCCATCTAGTTCAACCAATAAAAGAGAAAACAAAAAAAATCATGGGGGGCGTGGTTTGCCTTGAGGGAAGATGGCTGCTCAACTCTCGAGCTCCGTCGGACCATAGCCTACACTAAACCCACAACCGGGGAATTCAGCTAACAAACGGTCACCCATCATGGGGACCTCCTCCCGTGGACCCTCCGCAACCAGATCCCGCTAACCAAGAGAACTCGGCGGACGTCTAAGCCAGGATATACCGGAGATTTTCAGAACCCAGAGAAACAACATGGCGCGCTTGCTCCCACCTCATCGAATGCTCAGAACCCCGCGGGGATTACTTTGACTTTTGACTTTTTACAAACTCCAGCGCCAGTGGAAAACAACCCAGCCTTAATCCAACAACCAAGCCTGAACGATCTCAGAGCGGTAGCGGCTGATATTAAGGACACCCTCTTTGCGGCCATAACGGACCTCCGTCACGAAATTCAGGCCATAGCGGGGAGAGTTCAGAGAGTGGAAAATACAGCGGCGCAACACAATTCCGCCATTCGGAAAGTACACCATAAGGTTGATACACACACCTTACAATTACGAGATCTTCAGCGACACGTGGAAGATCTCGATAACAGAGGAAGACGACATAATCTGAGGGTGAGAGGTCTCCCCGAATCTATCGACAATGACCAGATTCCTCCAGCGGTGATGGACCTGTTCAATCGCCTCCTTGATCAGCCGCGCCATACCCCTATTGCCATGGAGCGCATACACAGGGCCCTTAGGCCTCGAGGCAGAGACACTGACCCACCGAGAGATATTGTTTGCTACGTCAATGACTTTACTCTTAAAGAAAATATACTCAAGAAAGCCCGAGACAAACAACAACTAACCTTTGAAGGCCACCCAATTCACATCTATCAGGATCTTTCAGCGATCACACTCCAACACCGTAAAGACCTACGCCCTCTCCTGGATGTCCTCAGGACAAGGGAATCAGATACCGCTGGAAGTTCCTGTTCGGCCTACAGGCCACATATCAAGGCAACTCTGCCTTATTGAGAGCCCCTGAAGAGCTAGAGACATTCTGCCAAAACCTGGACATTCCATATGTCGCTGTTCCCAATTGGTACGCTGACTTTACCTTCTCTAATCTAGAACACCTTGCCAGAGTGGAACCGATGGAAGCTCAAAACACGAGCCTCAGGAAGCACAGATCACCATCGGTAAATAGACACGGCCCTACTACAATGCCTCTTCAGCATCCAGCGAGCCCTATGACGGCTCCCTTGCCCCGCAGAGCACGCCGTGACTACTGAGATATACAGCATTGAAGAAGCCCCTGCTCAGTACATTAGTTTTTGCCAGATCTTATTCATCAGTTTTCAGTTTTTTTTTCCTCTCTTTTACATTGTTTTAGTTGTTCTATTCATCTTCTTTATCGTCCTACACGACATCCAGTCGACATGTGCTGTTAAAGTGCGATACACTAACGTTACCCCCTCCAGCTAAGCACTGAAGATGTGGATTCAAATAATGCCCGCCTTGCCAACCCAGCACAAAGCAGATGCCAAGCCACATCAACAGACATATAGAATATCGACGGATACACCGGAGGAGACATCTCTAAATACCACATGATTTCTACAAAAGCGTCCGTTCTATTACGCCTGGTAAACATGCAGCCTACAAAGAAAGCATTATTTTTCAGCACATCCCCATCAGCGTCTCTCCGAGAACAGAGATGCACACGGGTTTCAGACTCTCAGCAATAGATGTGCACGCTATTCCAGGAGATAGTGGAAACTTCGGATACATGTCTACCACCGAACACTTAGAAAGACGCCGGACTGATCTCATCAAGGAGAGCTACCATAGTCCGGAGACCTGACCATACTCCAGCTCCCTTCTGCGATCGTCACGAACACAGTCACAGACTGAACAAGATCTATCACAAAACACAGTGACTGGAGATCAGCGGAGACCTATGCATTGACTCTTTTCTCCAGCAATCATCATTTGGGGTAATTAGTTATCTTTAATAATTTTTGGTTACCTACTCTCTTCTTGTACTGTAAAGCTTTTACTGCACGGTCTTTTCAATACGTAAGTTATCTGCTTAGCAATGTTAGGAGTTCAGAGGCACAGTGGTAAATAAACGCAGTTCCAGCCCAACCCACGCCCACGATCCATAGTAGCAAAAGGGGTTCTGATATTATAAGGGACCAAATGCTTTAACTAAATAATCCCCATCAAACGAACCGACACGCCCATGACGCCTATATACAGCACTATAGAGGCGACACCTGCCATATCCTATAACTACACTTACCCCTCAGATAACCTGGGTGGTCGCTGCTCACGTATACCCTCACCCTCCCTTTTCCACCTCTGAGCTCTATTCCTGAAAATGATCTTCTGTACATGAGCGTATAAAGGTCATTTTCCTTCAGAATAATCGTTGTTGTGAAACTGAATAACAGCCTGAATGCTTTAGAAGGAAGGAGGGAGGAGGGGAGAAGGAAAATGGGTAAGACAGTAACCGGCAGGATGAGGGGAAGGAAGCAGAGCAGAGAGAGGCAACAGACCTTTCCCTTCTCTCTTGCTTCTCCGATTGTGGTATCATCTCCTCTTAGTCAGGCTACAATAATAATATTAAAGGGGATTATTTAACTACAGATATGCTATTGTTCAATGTTACAAGTTTTAAGTTTTATCGTTTGCCGATTGGCTTGAGTTTTACACGACACGTATCACATGGATTCGCTCAGACAAGGCAAAATTTCTACAAAGGCATCACCCTAACAGTGTGTCACCATCACTGCACATTAGAAACAAGCCATTGTGTACTCACTCCCCGTGTCCTACCATGCACAACTCGAACACTTAGCTGTTACAATACAGTCTAGCACGTCCACTTAATACACTCAACCCCTGCCGACTTAACTTTATGCACGATAAGGCTATGGGTCCGACGACTCTGACTGTAGAACTTGTTTTACATCTCTCTTTTGACAGACCAACCCCCACACAGTGGCACTATATTGTAATAAATCTTTGCATCTTATCTCTGCTATCGCACGCCACTGACACTTTCCGGATTACCCACATTTGTGTATCCCTCACACCTGGACAGGTGAGCAAATTGCCACTTGCCACCGGAATACCCCCGCCTCTCCTTCCCCTTCTTACTTAATTCTTTTTTTTTTTTTTAATCTCCTTTACCCACTCTTTTACACCCATCTCCTCATCCAACGTGCTCCATTTGCTCGTAGATCAACACAAATTAAGAATTACGCACAGCTTGCTTTAGGACCCCAAGCCTCCAAGATACCTGTTTCTCTGCCACAGCTCCAGACACACCCAACACCCTCTAACAAGAAGACTCACAGATAAGGTTTCTAAGATGTGTGCTTCACAAAATCCTACAGTTACACCCACGCTTAAAATGATCTCACTTAATACTAAAGGACTCAACATACCAGAAAAACGCTCACAACTTCTTATGACCATGCACCACAATAAAGCTGACATTATCTTCATACAAGAAACTCACTTTCGCTCCGATTCCACACCGAAATTATACAACCATCATTATCCAACGGTATACCATGCAACCAACCCGCTATCCAAATCTAAAGGAGTCTCTGTTCTCATAGCAAAGAATTGCCCCTTTCAACCGACTGATACATTGATTGACGAAGACGGCAGATACCTTTTTCTAAAAGGTTCATACCTCCATAAGAAAATCACGCTAGCTAACATATACGCCCCTAACAGTGGCCAAGTTGCCTTTTTTCGTAAAATTTCTGACTCCCTATCCACCTTTCAGGAAGGTACTCTCATCCTCGGGGGGAGACTTTAATATACCACTTAACCCCACACAAGATACCTCATCGAGCACATCCTCCGTGCCCTATGTAGCCCTCCGAACAATAAAATCCCTCCTTCAAAATTTGCTACTTCACGATACCTGGAAAACGTTAAACCCCAATGGCAAAGACTTTACTTTCTATTCAGCACCACACCACCGTTACTCCAGAATAGATTACATATTCATGTCACAAAAAGATTTATCCATGCTCAAACACGCGTCCATAGATGCTATGCTCCTCTCTGACTTCCACCCTATCTCCATGATAATGACATTCCCTGACACTCCTTCTTGCTCACGAATATGGCGATTGGATCCCTCCCTACTTACTGATCCCACTATAGCGGCCGAAGTCGAAAACCGTCTCAAACTCTATTTCCAAGAAAACAAACCCCCTGATACCACCCCAATTATTAATTGGGAAGCTCACAAATGTGTGATCCGCGGCTTTCTTATTGCAGCGGCAGCCAAACGTAACCGTGAACGAAGACAACACTACACAACTCTCACTGAACGGATCCAAAAACTAGAAAAAGCACACAAACACACGCAAGCTTTAGCTACCCTAACTGATCTCATCCAAGCACGAAGTGAATTGTTAGACCTCCTAGGAAAACAAATATGTCGCAAATACATCCTATCTCAGAAAACATTCTATGAATACGGCAACAAAGCTAGTAAAATGCTTGCGAGATCCCTACAACACTAAAAAGCTTCAACGATGATACACTCAATCATAGATACCTCTGGGAAATGAACTCGACCCCAGACATAGCAAATCAGTTCGTTAAGTACTACGCTAAACTTTATAACCTCTCCCCAACGACCCAATTAGCAGACGAGGAAACAAGGAAACAATTGATAATTGATTTCCTACGACAATACAGCCCAGCTCCTATTTCTGATTCCATGGCACAGGAGCTTGATCATCCCTTGACCATGGATGAAGTTGACAGAGCACTGAAACAAATAAAAACGGGCAAAAATCCAGGGCACGACGGTCTGACTGTAGGATACTACAAAACTTATGCGAGTATCCTTACCCCCTTTTTTCTATCCTCCTTTAACTCTTTCACGTCTTCATCGGAACCCCCACGAGATCTACTAACTGCCCACATTACAGTAATCCCTAAGCCAGACAAGGACCCAACAGTAGCAATACAAAAGTTATCCCCGCACTAGTTTAGGTCTCACCGGGTGCAAAGCTGATCTTGCTCTCCAGAGATGAGAGGTTCCAGGTGCTGGCTCATGCTAGTAGAGACTATATGCAAACGAGAAGATCTGGACAGCCGCACTCCAGGAAGTAATAATCCAAGTTTCTTTATTTTAAAATCAGGAACACATCAGATACAGGACATCATAGACAGAATGTACAGATCATAGGCTGACGGGTTTCACACTTGTCCAAGTGCTTACTCATAGCTGACGTAGATCTCAACTTAGATCTCAAATGGTATGCCAAAACAATAGCAAACTGACTTCTCCCGTTTTTCCCCCAACTAGTAAACCTCAATCTGGTTGGTTTTGTCCTGGGCAGAGAAGCGAGAGATAATACGCTCAAGGCCATCAACATACACCACTGGCTTACTTCCACACAACAACAGGGATTCTACTTTCCCTTGATGCGGAGAAGGCATTCGACAGAGTGGCCTGGGACTACATGACGGAAGTCTTAAGGGCCATTGGCCTCCCTTCCAAAATGCTAAACCTCATACTGACACTATATTCTCACCCTACCGCCAGAGTCCGTGTGAATGGCCACCTGTCGGATGCCTTCTCTATATCGAATGGAACACGCCAGGGATGCCCCCTTTCCCCTATAATATTCATCCTCACCCTTGAACCTCTTCTTAGAAGACTAAGGGAGAATCCTGATGTTAAAGGTATTGAGATTAAAAACCGAACATACAAACTAGCGGCCTTTGCAGACGACATTCTCCTTTTTCTTACCGACCCACTTATAACAATCCCGAACTTACTCAAAGATTTCGGCACATTTAGGACACTAACTAACCTAGAAATTAATTTCACAAAATCCAATGCCTTAAACATTACTTTACCCTTCACAACACGCTAACATTGCCAAACAATGTTTTCATTCACTTGGAATGATAGAGCGATTACCTACTTAGGTATACAACTCCCAAAATCCCTTACCGAACTATACTCCCTGAACCACTTACCATTACTACAAAACATAATAAAAGACTTAACAAAATGGGCCTCTGGTCTCTTTTCCTGGTTTGGAAGAGCCGCAATCATTAAAATGAATATCTTGCCCAGAATATTGTACCTTTTGCAGACTATCCCAATTAAGATCCCGTCTGCCTTTTTCTCAACGTATCGTACAGTTTGCATGAAATTTGTGTGGGGCAAACTAAAACCAAGACTTAACTACCTCAAGCTAACATCCCCCAAACTTAAATGAGGTATAGGGTTACCAGATATAAGAAAATACCAACAAGCAAGCCACCTTGCTAGTATCATAGACTGGAACATACATGCCAAATACAAAGATTGGATCCGACTGGAACAATCAATATCGCCCCTGCCGTTAGCCCAACTTCCATGGATTACACCTCAACACATCCCCCCAGAATGTAAATCCCACCTACTCATTAACCCAACTCTGCTCGCCTTTCGGGATGCATGCATTAAACACAAAATCTCTTCCATCCTAGGCCCAATGGCACCAATAACTCAAAATCCAGACTTCACCCCAGGTACACACACTTCCTTTCAAGCTGAAGGCTGGCCTCACCCGAACATTCGAGCAGAACACTTCTTTGTAGACGGTCGCCTTCTAACTCAAACAGAACTCGCTACCAAAATGTCCAAGACCTCGTTCCCCTTCTGGACGTATGTACAACTTAGACACTTCCTTGATAAACCTAAGCCCCGACCAGACTGGTCCAGACGTACCACTGACTTCGAAGACCTATGCTTGAAAGAGGAACCTCAAAAGCACTCAATCTCTATTGCATACACCATGCTATTCTCAAACCAAGACTCCAACCTACACTGGACCAACAAAAAATGGGAACAAGAGCTCTCCATTAACCTTACAGAGAAAGAGTGGGAAAACATTTACATACACGTACATAAGGGAACCTTTAACGTCCAGGTACAAGAGAATGCATTCAAAATATTAACCAGGTAGTACAGAACCCCACTCCAGTTACACCACTTCAACCCTGCCCTCCCCCTGCAATGCTGGAGATGTAAAACAGATATAGGGTCCTTCATACATATATGGTGGACTTGTCCCAAAATTCAGCTATTCTGGAAAGAGGTCCACAGACTTATCAAACAAGTAACCACGTACACTTGACTACACCCCAGCGCAGTTTCTCATTTACCATTCTACAACTCCAACATGCTCCTACTTCCGCTCCCTAGCCATGCACATGGTAAACGCAGCAAAGATGTGTCTTCCATGCAAATGGCGCTCTCCTGACCCACCAACTAAGGCAGACTGGTTCAAAAGCATACAAAAAACTGGAAGAGCTTATACATCAAGCAAAAGACACACCCACCAAATACAACAACACGTGGGCAAGCTGGCTACATTTCCTCACCACAGAGGATTACAAAACAGTCTTACCTTGAGGGAGGTGTAGGGGCTGTGGCAGAGAAACAAAAGGCCCCCTGACCCAACTACATAACTCCTCATTCCTGCATTCTCTATCCAGAACCCTTGCCATATACCTCATGGTATAACCTACTGATACAGAGAATATCCGGTTTGGTACTCACTAAAGGTTGTATAGAAACAAACAATTACTCCATTCTCGATTTATGAACCTTCTCGCTACAATTTTGACACCTACAGATAAGAATACATGTTTATATCTGCCGGCCTTAGATTCAAATCTATATTCCTCATATGATGAGTGTACATTTGCAACAGTTATCCAATGCTTTGTCATGTACTCACATACTTGTAATAATATGTGTACTACCAAAAACCACGTATTGTATTTTGGATAAAAATGTTTTATTTCCTTCTGTTTTCCTTTTTGGATATGTAAACCATGTACTGACCCTTTACTTTCAATAAAAATTTGTTAGAAAAAACGTTACCTAGTTATATTATGTACATTTAGGAAAGAATCCAGGCCTATTTTAAAGCAATCTACTGAGCTGGCCAGAATTAGCTCTTGAGGGAGTCTATTCCACATTTTCACAGCTCTTACTGTGGTATATGCCCTTAATAGCCAAAAGATTTAAAGAGGGACAAGCATGACCACTGGCCAGGATAATACTGCTGGGGGCTATCCTGCTCTTAACATTACAGGCTTTTCTGTAAGAATTGTTGGGCATATTAGTGAGGAAAGATTGGCCCAATATTTACGTATCATGTGTTTCATTTTCAGAAAATGTGTATAGAATTGGGTTGTGAACCTCAGGGGTTGACTATTGAAAGAAAAAGTAGACCAAGTGCCCCTGGTATTCTTCTCACCCAAATAAATGGAAAAAGCTTTGTGAACTGGGGTAAAGGGATTTCCTTTTTCCAGATTTTTTTTTGAGAAGGTCCCCATGTGACAAGTAGTCCTCATCACATAAATAGTTATGTCTCAATCTACATAAATGGCTTTTGTGTATGTTAGCCACCCACCTAGGATGGTGGCAGTTCTGAAAGTGCAATAAGGAATTGCCTGCTGTAGGTTTAATTTAATTCTTAGCATATATACTGTTGTAAGTGTGACAAAGCTCCAGATAAAAAAGATATGGACAGAGATCAGACTACCTCTTGGAGGGGTGCCAGGAGTAATTTTTGCAGACAACCCCAACCTGTTTAGGGTGTTTCCTTGTTTCCCCATGGTAGGCCTCATAGGCCCATATCATGTTGAACCAAACAGCTCACAGACCAAAGCCCCACAAACTCCAGCCTGAATGCTCAAATTTAACCAGCAAGGAGGGTAAGTCCAAGTCCTTCAGTACAGTACATTCACGCCCAGAACAATTGGTACCACTGAACTTAGTGGGCCATGGGTCACCACGACCCCTACTCACTCCACCCCCTGATCATCTATCCTAATCTTCACCTAGGATGGAAAGATTATTGGCCGTCTTGAGGGATAGTGTCCCGAACCACTGTGCATAGAAGTCATACTCTATGACAGGGACTTTAGATCCTGTGTTATTTATTTTGGACCCCTTGTCTAATAAAGAGGGCATTCACCACTGGACTTGGCGTGACCATGGTCTCTGGTTTGCTGGGACTTTGTGCTGACTGTCCTAGGGTCATCCCTCTGCCCTGGGAGCAACTGGTTAAATGGCCTTCGTGTACTTGTGAATTCAGGCTGGCCACAGTTCTTGGCTACATGTCCAAAGCAGCTGCACTTCCTGTCCTACTCCTGATCCCTAGGTAATGAAATCTCGTCCTTAGAGGAGTGGGCGGAACCCTGTTTTAATGTGGACATTTTATTGATCAAGGAGCGAGTTCCCTGTATGGCCGACAGAGGTGAAGGGGACTCCCCTTTCAGGTGTATATCATACCTTTTTGTCAAAGCTACATTTGCTTCCGCATCTTCCTGTTCAAACGTGTCCACAACAGTGTCTTGAAAGGAGATGGCGGGTTGCGTTTTGATTCACTCTTGTAGGGCTTACCTGACTGGGCTGGCCTTCATTCCCACCACAAATTGGTCCCTCCAGTTGGTGATTTGAGGCAGATATATTGGCACAGCAGTGTATATCTTTGCCCAGATGTTTCCTCAGATTCTGGAGTGCTACCACAAAGCGGGTGAGGCTTTCGTCCTCCTGCTTCTTCCAGACAAAGAACATCCATCTCAATTCTGGAAACATCACATTCTCTCGAAACATGCCCTCCATGCACGCTACAGTCTGTTCCAGGCTGGCCTTGTTCTCTTTTGGTAGCACCATCACCACTCAGCATCATCCTCCAGGGAGCTGATAGCCAGCCCTGTGATCATCCAGGGGGAACCTGATACAGGCACGCAGCACTCTCCAGTCACTCCTCTCACTCAGCCAGGGAAATGTTGGAGCCGTTAAACTTAGGCACCAGGGCCAAGGCCGATCCTAATGGTGCCATAATGGTTTCCACTCCTCCTTCTGCAAGAAGAGGCATATCCTGCAGACTTCTGCCAAGTGTGGGTAGGTGCACTTTGGTAAACACTGAGAGTCCAGAACTGTATTGACATTGAAGTTCAGTAATGCACAATAAACCCAGCATGCACAGCGATCAGTAGTAGCAGTAGGTCACAAGTGTGCTGACAGGGTCTGTCTCGAGGGGTCAAATGTGGCCTGGGCGGTTTGTAACGAAGTGGGGAGGCTACCAGGAAGGATGGCGTGTCCCTGCACTTTCCCTACTTGTCTGGAACCTCTCCCTGATGCTAAGCATTATCCCTGATAGGTTGATGACCTGTCTCTACTGTAGCCACACATAGCCTGGGTGGTCTGTGCCCAAGTGGGAAGGCTTCCAGGAAGGATGGCATGTCCCTGCACTTTCCCTACTCATCTGGAACCTCTCTTTGATGCTAATCACTGTCCCCAACAGATGAATGACCTGTCCCTACTCTAGCCACACATGCAATGCTCGCTAAATCCGGGAGCCATGTTCCTAAATAGACTCTGCCTGACCCAAGATAGCCACCACAGTCACATCCAATGGATTGATTCAATTGGATGCTGTCTCTCTGTGATCATAAAGGAACTAGGTTACTCTCGATTTCCTCCCCCAAATGCATTGCCACTGCAGAGGAGCACCACCTACAGGTGTATTTCCAAGTGCTCCTAATATTAATATGGGGGCTCATGAGATCAATACAGGAGCACTTTAACTGGAAAAGGAAACCTGTCCTAAAGAGGATGGCTAATCCTGTCATTTTCTTGTGGTTGGAATCTAGGTGTATTTTAGAGTAGAGGCAATTAGTATCCTTCCTGTCTTATTAAGGCTGGTCTCCTGAACAAAGCCTATGTCATGCAAAATGTCTAAACAACACAACTCCCTAATACCAAACATGAACCTTCTAATTCTACATAATGCACTGATGCATATTTTAACTACTTGCCGCCTGTAGGATGTCCATGGACGTCCTCGGGTTTCCGTAGTTATACTGGGATGATGTCTGCACCTACAGGCATCATCCTGGTATGAATTTTTTCAGCCGGTCATTCCCAGTATGGCAGAAGTAATCTGAGTGGCTAATTAGCCACTCAATCGTTTCTGCAGGTGGCGGAAAGGGGTCCCACCCCCCTTCCACGGCCGCAGCCACCTTTCCCGGGCTCCACCATCCCAACACAGAACCTGGAAGCGATGTGCTGGCTGCAATTGCTGCACTGAACAGAGAGAGAGGAACAAATGTTGTTCCTCTCTCTCTGTAACCCCCGGAAACCAAGAACGACAAATAGTTCACCGGAAACAAAGAATGACAAATAGTTCATCACTTCCTTTTTGTTTACCTGGCCACCAGCGATCTGATCGGCTGCATGGCAGGCTAGAGGAGAGATTTAGGGTTTAATAGACCCCAGATCTCTCCATCAAAAGGACCTGTCATGGCTCATGCTGTCACAAGGGATGTTGTTCATCCCTAGTGAGAGCAATAAAGTTAATAAAAAAAAAAAAAGTGTAAAAAAAACAAAAAAATGTAAAGGGCCCCCCATTCCACTGTGCTTACACGCAAATGCAAATGCATACGTTACTCCTGCATGCATACAGTTTGTAAACAGTGATCGCACCACACATGTGAGGTATTGTCGCGAATGTTCGAGAGAGAGAAATAATTCCAGCACCAGATCTCCTGTGCAACTCTAAATTGGTAACCTGTAAAGGCGTTTAAAGCGGTGCCATTCCACAGGCAGATGCAATTTTAAAGCGTGACATTTTAGGTATCCATTAACTCAGTGTAACATCATCTTTTACATTATACAAAAAAATTGGACTAACTTTAGTGTTTTTTGTTTTTTTTTAATTCATGAAAGTTGTTTTCTTCCCAAAAAAAATGCATTTGAAAAAACGCTGCACAAATACCCTTTGACATAAATTGCAACACCCACCATTTTATTCTATAGAGCCTCTGCTAAAAATAAATATATATATAATGTTTGGGGGTTCTAAGTAATTTTCTAATAAAAAAAAAGTAGATTTTTACATGTAGGAGTGAAGTGTCAGAATTGATCCAGATATGAAGTGGTTAATAGTTAGGGTGTGGGCTATTTTGTCTTGGCAGGTAAAGAGATATTTTTTTTATTCAGCTCCTTATTTACTACTTAAGTAAACAGCTGTGGATTTTCTCATTTACTTTGTGAACAATAAAGACCTACATCTGGAGTTAAATATATGCACGCATAAAGGTATTGTACCTGTATATAGCTTTTAAATGATTAGTATTTATTGTTATTTATGATTATGTTGTTTTAACATGCATTGCTTGTTTCATTGTTTGGTTTTATGTTTATTTATGTTTATTTCTACCTGCAAGAGTGATGTATATTAAGTTTACTATTTTTGCTAAAAAGACAATAAAGGACAGTGTGGTGATGTTAAAACTTGTAAGACTATAGGTTCTTTTAATTTTTTATGTGTGACTGTTTTACAAAAGACTATAGGATTACCAAACCAAGAACATTTGTTCCTAAATTATAGCTATAACTAAAGCAAAACTTTTTTTTTGTGTGTGCTAATTTGATGTGCAGATACTGTTTTTTTTTTTTACAGATATTTTGTAAAAACTGTTAGAAAATGTCTTCAGAAAACTACTTGATCAAATCAAATGCAAGTATAAAAAATCAAAAAACCTTGCAAGATAAAGTGGCCATTGTGACTGGGTCATCATATGGGTATGTTAAAGAAATTTAAAAAATATCCAATCAGTTGTTTAATATTATAGGGGTGGCCTCCTCTTCATGTGAGCAGTCCCCCAGAAGCTGCTTCACTTTGCAACCTGGCAAGTCGCAGCTCTCTGATGTCCTCACATACAATGCAGGACCAGAAGTCCAGCATTGTAAGAAGGGCTGAAGAGGGCCCATCTACAAACAAATAAGGTAAGTTCTGTATTTTGTATTAGTGTTGGGAATTTACTACAGTGTTACATTCAAACGCAGCCTGGAGTTGGACTTTAAAGTGGTTCTAATTGTTTACGTTAATGCATTCTCTGTATTAGGATAAAAAACTTTTGGAGTACAGCTCTCCCCAGCCCCTCCTATACTTATCTGAGCCTGATCTTGATCCAGTGCTGTGCACAAGAGCAGTGGCTCCCTCTGCTCTGTCCCTCCCCATTGGCTCAGAGACATCAGTGGAAGCCATTGGCTCCTCCTGCTGCTGTCAATTACAGCCAGTGAAGAGAAAGCTGGTTGGCAGAGTCAAGCAGCACTCTGTCAATGGACACACAGAAAGAGGCTCGCATAGCAGGAGATTGTTACCGGCTCTCTATGGTGAGCCTGTTCACACATCTCCGCAGCGGCTCCGGTGCAAATTGCACAGGAGCCCTGTGCGTCTTTTGGTCCGTGTCAGGTCCGAATTCTGCCCAAAATTCGGGCTGAAATTGTACCTGAAATGGAGACTAGACATGTGCAATTTGTTTTTTGTCTAAATTCAACAAATTCGGTAATTCGGAGATATTCAAATTAACGCAAACCCGTTTACCAAACTATTCCAAAATTCGAAATTGCAAAAAATTAGAAAATTTGGAAATGATAAAATCCGAAAATAAGAAGAAAAATCCGAAAATTCAAAAGAACGAAAATCCGAAAATGTAAAAAAACTGAAAATTAGAAAATCTAAAATAATAACTAACTAATAATAACTATCACTAACTATTAAATTATAGGTATTGGAATTTGGCTGTTAGTGAATGAATGCAAATGTATTCTAAATAACGAATGCCGCATCTAAACGAATGGAACGTAACGAATGAATAAATAATAATACTAATAACAATATGAAAAACTTTTTATTATTATTAGTTATTATTATTACGTTCATTCGTTTAGATGCGGCATTCGTTATTTTAGATAATTCGGAACTTCAGATAAATTCTTATTCTTTACGTTCATTAATAGCCAAATTTGAAAGGAAATTCCAATACCTATAATCTAATAGTTATTTATTAGTAGTTATTATTTCGGATTTTCAGATTTTCAAATTTTCACATTTTTGAATTTTTGAATTTCCTAATTTACGAGTTTATTCAAAATAATGGATTTCATAATGAATGACCCGAAAAAAAAAAACACATAAAAAAACTAATGAAACTAAATCGAACACATTTTGTGGCAGTGCACATGTCTAATGGAGATGCACCGGACTCCTGCTGTGAGCCTGCTGCATTCTCTAGTGTGAACCCAGCCCGGATAATAACCTGCATGAAGTTATTAGTTAACTGAAATTTTTTTTTGGAATGTTACTTTTGTATGAGCTTTAATATACACTATAGGGCCATATTCATAAAACAAAGAATTTGACATTCACTAATCCTTCAGTGCAGGTGAACATTCCTGGTGCATGTGTTACAGTGGTGAATTCACCTGCAAGGTCACCTTCACTATCCTTATTTATTCACATTTAGGATCGGCTTTGCTATAGCAAGACGTTTGGCACAAGATGGGGCTCACGTGCTTTTATGTAGTCGTAAGACAGAAAATGTGGATAAAGCTGTCCAACAGCTGAAAGAAGAAGGTCTAAGCATTTCTGGAATTCAATGTCATGTGGGCAATGAAAAAGATCGGGAGAAACTAGTGGCAATGGTAAGAGAAATGCAAGGTAGAAAAATGTATGTATGTATGAAATATAAGAACTATATTTAATAAGAGATGTAATATATGTAATTGTATTCATTAATTATTCATTAATTATTCAATATAATTGGCTTATAAAATTTTGCATTTTTGATAATATTTATTCACGTGAGAGATTAGCAGCGCTGCACTTATCTTAAATAATTATTATACTATGGTAAATATGCACTAACGCACTGCACTATACTGCCCAAACACACTTAACTATACTGCAGTAAACGTGCAGTAACGCACTTCAATATATCACAGTAAATGTGCACTAATACAAAAATTCACAAAAGACCCTTGTTCAAGCATGCAGCGAGCGCCAACCCCCCCCCCCCCCCCAATATCCTCCTTCCCCAATATCAAGCCATGTAGATCCAGCACCAATAATGATGAGTATTGACTGACAGCCCACTGCAATTATGATACAATAGCATTGGGAAACCTAAATGCCCGAGTGACATTAGAATCTCAAGCTGAAGCTGGTGGGTATCTGTCATTTAGAGGCAGTAGTGATACTGCTGCTAAATGACAGACTTCCAGCTGCATCAACAGGAGTTTCGAACAGGCAGGTGAATTGGCCAAATTTGGTAAGTTTGTTTGCCTGTTTGCTAAACTGCAAATAGGCTGCATTCTGGTCGAACTGATCTTCAATCTGAACCCAAAGCTTCTCCTTTTTTAATGTTCTCTCCATTGAACGGTCATGAAAAAAAATGTTTTTATTTATTTTGTTGTTGTTGTATTGGTACAAGTCCCCCATGGAAGTTCCAAGCTACCCAACCATTATTTTAACAAAATCTTGCAAACTTGCATTAAAAAAAAATGAAAAAATAACAAGTGCTATGTTGGGGTATACTAGATTTTTTATGTGTATGAACCTTCTACAAATTTAAATTAGCCCAGTTTGCAAATTATTAGTGAACATAAATGTTTTACAACATAATATCCCTCTTTATTTAAGGCACTTGTGACTTATGGGAAAATTGACATCCTTATCTGTAATGCTGCTGTGAATCCTTTTGTTGGTCCACTTTTTGAAACTACTGAGGAAGTGTGGAAAAAGGTGAGTGACAAGAAAAGGCACTGGGGCTATAATGGTAAAATGAAGATTAGTTCTTACATATTTTAGTTTGAATGTCTGTCTGGTATCACATCCAATTTGGCCTTCTAAAACCCATTTTAATTTGAGAACATTCTCTAGCTTGGATGTAAAGCTGAACTCCGGGCTACTCATTTCTTTGCACCAAACTTTTCCTTTTCCCATTTACAGGTGGTCATACTATATTAATTTTCCTTGTTCCTGGGCTGATATAATCTTATTTAAATCCCCAATGACATCAGTACATGCCAGTAAAAAAAAAAGATCTACTATCTGGAAGCCAGGAGGAGAAATCCACAGGGCATCACTAAGTCACAGAGGGTGTAACAAATCGGTGTGCCTTGCAGAACTACATTGGTGTTCAAGCAGGCACAAAACTGTGATAGTGTCCTCAACTCCTTAGCCACTAGGAGGTATGCATCTGAGAGGGGCAGCAGAGGGTCAGAGATAGATGAAGCAGAGCTGCCAGCAGCTGTGAGGATAGTGACAAGGAAAAAGTAAGTTTCCCTGTCATTGCTGACAGTAGCTGTTAGGGAAGAATTCCGAGAAGACCTGGCAAGTATGCCAATATCCAATATGGCCGTGCTAATGCACGCATACACATTAGCGAACACCATACAATGGTGAATCTTCGGGTACAACGGCGCATACAAAGCGTGCTAGTTGCCAGCATCCACTGGCCTTTACAGTATCTCACAAAAGTGAGTACACCTCTCGCATTTTTGTAAATATTTTATTATATCTTTTATTGTGACAAAACTGAAAAAATTACACTTTGCTACAATGTAAACTAGTGAGTGTACAGCATGTATAACAGTGTAAATTTGCTGTCCCCTCAAAATAACTCAAAACACAGCCATTCATGTCTAAACCACTGGCAACAAAAGTGAATACACCTCTAAGTGAAAATGCCAAAATTGGGCCCAAAGTGTCAACATTTTGTGTGGCCACCATTATTTTTCAGCACTGCCTTAGCCCTCTTGGGCATGGAGTTCACCAGAGCTTCACAGGTTGCCAGTGAATTCCTCTTTCACTCCTCCATGACGAGATTACGGAGCTTGTGGATGTTAGAGACCTTGCGCTCCTCCACTTTCCATTTGAGGATACCCCACAGATGCTCAATAGGGTCTAGGTCTGGAGACATGCTTGGCCAGTCCATCACCTGTACCTTCAGCTTCTTTAGCAAGGCAGTGGTCATCTTGGAGGTGTGTTTGGGGTTGTTATCATGTTGGAATACTGCCCTGTGGCCCAGTCTCCGAAGGGAAGGGATCATGCTCTGCTTCAGTATGTCACAGTACATGTTGGCATTCATGGTTACCTCATTGAACTGTAGATCCCCAGTACTGGCAGCACTCATGCAGCCCCAGACCATGACGCTCCCACCACCATGCTTGACTGTAGGCAAGACACACTTGTCTTTGTACTTCTCACCTGGTTGCTGCCCCACACGCTTGACACCATCTGAACCAAATACGTTTATCTTGGTCTCATCAGACTACAGAACATGGTTCCAGTAATCCATGTCCTTAGTCTGCTTGTCTTCAGCAAATTGTTTGTGGGCATTTTTGTGTATCATCTTTAGAAGAGGCTTCCTTCTGGGACGACAGCTATGCAGACCAGTTTGATGCAGTGTGCGACGTATGGTGTCTGAGCACTGACAGGCTGACCCCCTCACCCCTTCAACCTCTGCAGCAATGCTGGCAGCACTCATACGTCTATTTCCCAAAGACAACCTCTGGATATGACACTGAGTATGTGCACTCAACTTATTTCTTTAACCATGGAGAGGCCTGTTCTGAGTGGAACCTGTCCTATTAAACCACTGTATGGTCTTGGCCACCGTACTGTAGCTCAGTTTCAGGGTCTTGGCAATCTTCTTATAGCCTAGGCCATCTTTATGAAGAGCAACAATTCTTTTTTTCAGATCCTCAGAGAGTTCTTTGCCATGAGGTGCCATGTTGAACTTCCAGTAACCAGTATGAGAGAGTGAGAGCGATAACACCAAATTTAACACACCTGCTCCCCATTCACACCTGAGACCTTGTAACACTAACGAGTCACATGACACCGGGGAGGGAAAATGGCTAAATGGGCCCAATTTGGACATTTTCACTTTTGTTGCCAGCAGTTTAGACATTAATGGCTGTGTGTTGAGTTTTTTTGAGGGGACAGCAAATTTACACTGTTATACAATCTGTACACTCACCACTTTACATTGTAGCAAAGTGTCATTTCTTCAGTGTTGTCACATGAAAAGATATAATAAAATCTTTACAAAATTGTGAGGTGTATACTCACTTTTGTGAGATACTGTATCATTTAAACACTCCTCAAAAGACCAACATGCAAAAAATCAAGACGTATTTGTTTGTATTTTGCCCAAAATACAGTGGAGTGGAAAAGGGTTTAAACCCCTTTTGAGTTGTACTGCCATCTCAGACCCATTAGAGATAATTGTGTCTTATTGTCACAGTGACAATGGTTGAACAGACAGAAGGTAAGGGAAAATCTGCAACTGTAACTTAGAAATAAAAATGTTTCCATAATTGGGTATCAGAAGAAAGGAATCACTATCAGCTTTGTACTGTTGTCTGTGTCGCTGTTGCAGATTTTTCCTCAATTTCTGTTAAAAATGGTTGTCACTATGACATTAAGTAAGGGGGAATCTCTCTAATGGGGTCCATGATAACAGTGAGGCTCAACAAGGGGTTATAATCTATCCCTTTTCTAACTAGAAATAAAAGCTTTTGTTTTTTAAGCCCCGTTCACATTGACTGCGTCTTTAAAATTGTGCGACTTCACCTGAAATCGCACAATTTCAAAGCTCCATCTCTGTGCGACTTTGGGTGCGACTTTGAAGACATCTGTGTGGCTTCATGCACAGATGTCTATTGAAGTTGCACCCTAAATCTCCAAAAGTAATGCAGGTACTACTTTTTCAAATCCATGTGGCAACGCAAAGTCGGTGGCGAATCTATTTGAACACTGCCATTTCCGGCAATAGGATGCCACTTGACCTGTCCAATGTGAACGGGGCTTAATAAAATTACAGGGGCAGGTGGTGGTAGCGGGGGTTAAACCCTGGACTTCTACTTTAATATTGGGGCTATAGAGATAATTAGTATTGGTAAAGATTGCTGAATTTAAACATAATTCATGAAACAAGATGTACTGATAATTTCTCTGTATCATTTGCTAGGTTTTCGATGTCAATGTAATATCTACTTTCCTTTTGATAAAACTTGTTGTACCTCACATCCAGAAACAAGGGTAACAATTTTTCATTATCTTCTTTAATAATTCCATATGAAAAGCAGTGGTTCACATATTTTGTTTTATTATTAGAATATATACATAGTAACTATTAAATACAACTGATTATCATATGATCATTATACTGTAATTCTCCAGTAACATCATCCTCTCCCTTTATAACGTTAACTACAGTATATTTTTAAAATTAACCTGTTTAAAAGAAATTAGCTTCTTATATTTCATTCAGTGCACGATTGCTTGGTTTGCCATTTTTATTTCTTTTGTAATATGAGTAGACATGGGAGGAACACTCCCCTGTTTAGGAGTTCTGCTGAAAACCGAACAGGGGTAATGCATTAACCCCAATGGCGAACCCCATTTAAGTCTATAGGAGCCGAACAAGAAAAATAAAAAAGTTCCTATTTTGAAGGCTTATAAAGTCTGGGTACTGCCCTGGGGGACATGTATCAATAAAAATAATATTTTTAAAAACTATTGTTTTTTTCGGGAGCAGTGGTTTCAATTGTGCTTAAAGTGCAACAATAAAAATGAAAAATTCCTTTAAATATATGAACTGAAAAATTCCTTTAAATATAGTGCCGGGGGGGGGGGGGTCCCCCTAATTTTCCTGTAAAGTGGCACATCTGTAGCATGCATAAAGCATGCTGCAGCAAAAAAGACATTTCCAAAGAAAAAAAAATTGTCAAAATTCCCAGCACCCAGCTATTGAAAAAATTAAGAAAAAAAGGCGTGGAGTCCCACTCCAGTCCATACCAGACCATTCGAGACTGGTATGGGTTTGGAGGGAAACCCCACGCCAAAAAAAAAGGCCATGATGGATTTACATCGAGGGACACTATTTTTAAATTTTTCTTTCAATAATTTTTATTAGAATTATCAATGTTGATACAAATTTGGTCAGTACAAAAATAACAAGCGTATCAGTACTATAGGTAAAAGGGAACAACAGGTGCATGACATACTAATAAGAGTCTTTGCAAACGCTAATTCACCTCAAACAACACATCAGATAGCATATTGTGTGATACAATTATCCATGTCTAAAAAAAAAACGAAAAAAAAAACACCAGAGACGTCAGGTCCCACTACGATGATGGAGTTGGAGTAATAAGCCTACGAATTCAATCAACTTAATAAGGCCGAACTAGCAAAATATTGAAACAGTGTGGTGTATTAGAGAAAAGATAGACCACCAGCCCTGGGGCTTGAAGGGGAGCCAGGATTAGGAGAGGCGTCCACAACCACCCCGAAAAGGGATCATGCTGTGGGTATGGAGCCGCCCCCTTCCCCTGGACCCCGGGTCTCAGGTTAAATCACCCCAACAGGGTGTATCCTATAACGCAAACCTAAGTTGGTAGCTTGTAAACTTAGAACTAATACTATATATGGTCAAGTGACCATTCAAACACAGGTGAGGGTGGGACTGTATGGAGGGAGGTCTAAGAGGATCAGAATACCTGGTCTCCGAAGAGCCCAAATAGCATAGCGGTAACTCCCCCCGCCTCTACAATGCATTACTTATACCGTCTCAGGATAATCACTTATTTATTTAACATGTCCGGTTTGGTTTAAAAATAAAGACGAAAGGAAAGTAAGGGGACAGAAAGAGGCAGGAAGAGAGAGGGGAAAGGCAAGAAAGTCTGGGAGAGAACGTACCCCCAGAGTCACTCAGAGCGCAGGTAGGTCAGGATGACTAACGCCAGGATATAAGGGGATATTACAGAACTTGGCCCAAGGTTCCCAGGTAAGTTCGAAGAACCATGCTTTGTCTTGTATTATACTGACTATCTTCTCCTGGGACATAATCCAGGAAATTTTATGCTTCACCGCAGTAAAAGGGACCCTATGCTTTTTCCAGCAGGCTGCTATTGTAATTTTAGTGCCAAGTAACATAAAAAAGATCAGTTTTTGGGTATATTTATCCACCTTATCTACCTTCTGATTCAACAGAGCAATCTCAGGAGATTGAGGAATCGGGAGGGTTGTTACTTTTCGAATCACTGAAAAGACTTTGTTCCACAAACTCCTGATTCTTGGGCAAGTCCACCATATATGGTACATTGTACCTATATGGTTACACCTTCGGAAACACAGCGGGGAAGCATCCGGATATATCTTCCTAAGGAGAGAGGGGACCCTGTACCACCGGGTTAGTATCTTAAGGCTGGTTTCAATCAGGGAAATATTTAAAATGCCTTTGAAGGAGCGTTGAAAGCAGGAAAACCAGTTATCCTTTTCCCAGGAAATATCAAGGTCCTTTTCCCAGGCGATGGCATAAGGAGGTTTGGATGTCACCGAGGCTAGAGCGGCATAAATGATGGATATCCCCCCTCTCTGATCCGTGGCACCTGCACACCATGATTCATAACTAGTGATCTTAGGAGGGTCTGGTTTATTTGGCCAGATGGATTTAAGGAAATGTTGTATTTGCAGGAACCGAAAATGTTCTGCGGTGGGCATCTCAAGTTTACTAGTGCAGAAGGCAAGGGATAAAGAACCTGTAGATGTGAAGTAGTTGCCTATTCTGAGTAAGCCTTTATTTAACCACCAACTGAAAGCTAGGATGTTCATTCCCGGCGGGAAATCAGGGTTATGAAATAAATGCGTCAGGGGCTTAAGGTCAGAGATCAGGGAGGGATTTTTATGTAATCGGTCGCACAAAGCTAGTGAGTGGGAAAGCGTGGGGGCTAAAATGGGCGGTCTCCGCTTAGCAGGAGGCCAGATCAGATAGTCAATAGTATGTAGAGGAATAGCTTGGCGTTCCATTGATACCCAGTCTGGTTTGGGGCCTTTTGAGTACACTATGGAGATCTGGGCTAGCTGAGCGGCCTGGTAGTACCACCATATGTTGGGTACGGCTAATCCCCCATGTGACTTAAGCCTGAATAGAATGCTGTTCGAGCAACGACTACCCTTAGATAAATGAATTGTGTAATTTTGGATTGAAGAGTCTGTATTTGAGACTTTTGGATGGGGATGGGTAAGGACCTAAATAGGTACAGTATGCGGGGTAGGAGGGTCATTTTGACCGCATGAATACGGCCTAGCCATGAAAGGTTGTGTTTACTCAAGTAGATAGGTCAGAGGTCAATTTACAGAAGATGGCCGGGTAATTCGATGAGTAGAGGGAAGCGATACTAGTGGAGAGGTTAACCCCTAGGTACGGAAGAGATGACGATTTCCAGGAAAACGGGAAATGGTTTTGTAAACTACTTAGAATGTCGGGGGGGACCGTTATATTTAAGGCTAGTGATTTAGCGACATTAACTCGAAGGCCTAAAATTTCACCAAATTTGTCGAGGAGAGAGAAAATATTAGGGGTCGATATCAGAGGGGAAGTGACAAAAAGCAGCAAGTCGTCAGCAAAAAGAGCGCATTTGTGCTCTTGTTTACCACAGACTACCCCCTTAATTACCGGATGATTTCTAATAGCAATAGCCAGAGACTCCATCGCTATGGCGAAAAGGAGGGGGGACAAGGGGCAGCCCTGCCTGGTACCCTTCTCTATAGACAGAGGTTTGGAGTAGTAGCCCTGCATTCTGACCTGTGCACTAGGTCCCGAATACAAGGCTCGTAAGGTGCCCAAAAAATTTGGACCAAATCCCCATCGCTCCAGGACACTGAATAGGTATGGCCAGGTAACAGTATCAAAAGCTTTCTGTAGGTCAATTGATAACAAGTATCCTTTTTGTTGGGATCCTCCATCCCATTGGGAGTTGAGGAGGGAGATGATGTCAACTGCCCTTCTGATCTGATCCGGTCCTTGTCTCCCTGGGATAAAGCCCACCTGGTCTCTATGGATGTAGAGAGCTATGCAAGACGCTAGTCTGTTGGATAAGACTTTTGTAAGAATTTTTAGATCATTATTGATTAAAGAGATGGGACGGTAATTGGAGACCAAAGAGTCATCTTTACCAGGTTTCGGTATGACCGATATGAATGCAAGGTTAAGGGCTTTATCCAAGGGAGAACCAGACCGGAGAGAATTGAAGAACTTGACCAAATACAGAGCTAGTAATGGTCCGAATTTCTTATAGTACCCGACTGAAAAACCGTCTGGTCCCGGGGCTGAGTTTTGTTTGAGCTGTTTGATCACCCCGAGAACTTCCGATTCCGAAATTGGATCATCTAGGCGCTCCGAATGTTCAAAGGATAATTTTGCAAGAGGGAGATTGTCTAGGAAGTCTGATATGGGGGGCGGGGCTGCTGACAGTTCTTTCTTATATAGCGAAGTATAGAAGTCATGGAATACATCCATGATGCGGTTCGGATTTTGAGATAGAGTCCCTGTTAGAGTGCAGATTTTGGGAAAGGAAAAGGAGCGAGGTCTTGGAGACAGTTTGGCTGCTAATTTAGTCCCTATTTTGTCTGCCTGATAGTAGAAACGAGCCCCAGACCATCGAAGATGCTTCTCAGCTTCGGTGGTAAGTGCTAGGTTTAGGGAAATCCGAGTCACTTCCAGGGCATCTAGGGATTCCCTGGTAGGGTTCCGTTTATGGGCCCTGCTCAGGGACTGGAATTTTAATTGGAGGTTGTTAATGTCTGCTGTACGTTCTTTTTTAAGGCGGGAGGTGATTTGGATGATTTTTCCTCTAAGTACTGCTTTATGAGCTGCCCACACAGTTTCTGGGGAAACCTCCCTGGTGTTGTTTAGTCGAAAGTATTCTTGTATTTCCTGTACTAGGATGTTGCAATTGATTTGATCGCTTAAAAGTCCTTCGTTAAGGCGCCATATGAATTGTTTACTATTACCATGAGAATGCTGTAAGAATAATAGAACTATGGAGTGATCTGAGAGGGAGGAGTCCCTAATGACCGCTTTATTAGCCGACGGGATGTTGTGGGCTTGAATAAAAATATGATCTATTCTAGTGTAGAGACGATGTGGTGCCGAATAGTGTGTATAATCTTTGGATCTGGGATTCATTTCTCTCCAGATGTCCACGAGGCCACGGGAACAAAGTGTAGCGGCTATTTTAGTACTTTGTTTTGGAGGTTTCCTAGATCTAGAGGCGCCTGGCACCGATTTGTCAAGTGAGAGGTCAAAGGGGAGATTTGTGTCTCCACCCATGATTATTTTCCCTTCTAGTTGTGGGCCTAGCGTGGACATCATAGCGGAGAAAAAGGAGGCCTGACCTTTGTTTGGAGCGTAATAAGAAATGAAGGAGTATTGGTCGCCCTCTAGAGAGCCTTTTACTAAGATAAACCTGCCTGCTTGGTCTTTAATGACATCAGTCGGGGAGAACTTAAGGTGTTTTGCAAAGCAGATTGCAACCCCCTTAGTTTTGTTGTCAGCTTTGGAGAGAAAGAACTGAGGATAGTTTTCATGTATGAAGGAGGGACTATAGGAGGATGGGAAGTGTGTTTCTTGTAGTAATAGGACTGCTATTTTTTGTGATTTGTAGTGATTAAATAATTTACGTCTCTTAACCGGGGAGTTCATCCCTTGAACATTATGTGAAGCTATACAAATGGGCGGAGGGGGAATAAGTGTGTCAGTGTGCATGGATCAGAGGGAGGGATAAACGCATCATATAAAGTGAGCTTACCTGAGCTAGCAAGATTTGGGTAAGTGTCCAAACCCCCGAAGCCGGACAATTTTGGAACCTAGCCTGTAGACCCTCGGCTGGTCTTCTGAGTGACTCTAGGAATAGGTGGGAGAAGGGAAGAAAAGGAGGAAGGACGGTCGAATCTGAGAAGTAAAAACAGGACATATCAAAAACAATGTAAAGGAAGACAGTATAGGTGTTCATCATACAGCTTATTAGTAACCTAAGTTTCCCTGTAGGAGGGGAGGCCTTCACGCCTCCTACATGGGTTTTTTTCCCAAAAACCAAAACCCCTAACAGGGGGGTTGTGGAAAGGTCTCCGAGTGGGGGAAAAAAAATACCACTCCGAGACAAATGGAGGCGAAGTGCAGGAGCTCCAGCCATGCCGCCAAAAAGAAGATCGACTACTAAAATTTTTCGAGGAGGGAGGATGAAAAAACAAGACCAATCAATGAAAAATGCAGGGAGGGGAAAAACAGAAAAAAAAAAAAAAAGTTTAATGAGGATATGAGGCAAATTGACAGTCACCTCATCCAGAGTTAGTTAAGGCCCAAACCCTGCTGGAAGGGAGAGGGGGACATACAAAATCAGTGTCCCAATGCCAGGTGGGCGTGTCATAGTAAGGGAAGAATACAGTTGATTGCAGACTGTTCCTTAAGGTGGGCGGCCATCTTTCGATCTCTTGGCCTGTTGCTTGTGCCATAGGGGTTAGATGGGGCTCGTTGGAGGAGGTCTTTTCGCAGAGTTTGGGGTCTTGGGGTCCAGAGCAGACGCAGAAGTTGGGGAATGGGATATAATTCCTAGTTGTAGCATCAGACGTTCCCCATCTCCAAAGTTCGTAAAGCTGTACGATTTGTTCAAGTAGGCAAAATTTAGGCGAAAAGGAAATGACCACCGATAAGTGATCGATTTTTGGGACAGGATAAGTAGATGGGGTTTTAATGATCTTCGTCGTTGTATGGTGAAGGGCGAGAGATCAGCGAAAATTTGAATGGAGTGCCCTTGAATGGAAAGGTTGTCAGTTTCCCTGGCTTTATGCATGACTTCCTCTTTAACTCTATAGAAGTGAGGTTTCACAACAATGTCTCTGGGTAGGCCATCTTGGCGGGGGGGTTGGAGAGCTCTGTGTGCTCGATCCAGTTCCAGCTTGTAATCCGGTATGTCAGGGATCAAATTTTTGATGAAAACGCGGACTACTTTGTCTGTGTCTTTGAACGATTCCGGGAGGCCTGTCAGTCTGAAATTGTATCTGCGTGATCGATTCTCGAGATCGTCAAGCTTTGCATATGCCATATCTAGCTGTTCATGTAGGTCATGGATCCTTTCAGTGTTCTGGTTGGCCATAGCAATCGTTTGATCAGTCTTAATTTCGATCGCTTCAATTCTCGCCCCCAGATACTGCAGGTCTGCCTGTATGGTAGATGTGATTTGTGAGGCAGTATGGGCCAGTCCCTTTGAGAGCATATTTGAGAAGGTTTCCATTAAAGAGGAAAAGTCTGTGGGAGTTGGGGCAGGGGGGCTGCTCTGATTGCCTGGGGGAGCCTGGATGTAATTACTTTCATCCATAGGTGTGAGGGGGGAGCCGTCAGTGTGTCCACTATTTGTGATGTCTGAGGTGGAGGAAGAAAATAGCCCATCCTGATGGGTACTCACTGTTTGAAGTTGTTTCCCTGTGTTGCGGGAGGGTAGAGGAGGAAAATCTTCCAAGGATTCCTCCAGATGCTGTGTTAGGCCTCGAGCCGCGCTGGCGGCCGCCATCTTTGCAGAGGCCGCGATCTGAGGGCCGGGTTCTAGAAGTCGGGATAAATCCCGTCTGGCAGAGCCCCCGGTCATACAGGGGGGTCCTTCAGGTCCTCAGGGACTGTCGAGGGGGTCCAGTCGGCTGTTTCCTCCTCTAATGCTGGCTGCGGCGGCTAAGACAGGCTGGAGCGGAGCGGAGCTCTTAGAACGTGCGACCGCTCATGGAGCCTCTGCGCATGCGCCTCTTTTTAAATTTTTTAATAAAGGAATTGTCAAAAACGTGTCTCTTGTGTTTATTACTTTTTGACACTTTTTTGGTAAATGGGTGGGGTTATTATGTACCTGATACTCATTCACATCGGGGCCAGGATCTGGGGGCCCCCTTGTTAAAGAGGGCTTCTAGATTATGATAAGACCCCCGCCCATAGACCCCCACTATCACCAGCCATGGATGTGGGGATAAGGCCCTTGACAAGGTGCTCTGGGGTGACCTGCTGGCCTGACCTGCCAGGCTGCATGTCTGGATAAGGGTCTGGTATGAATTTTGAGGGGGGACCCACACCGTTTTTTGTTTTTTTTTAATTTTGCCTTTGACCCAAAGGGCCTGGTATGGACTGGGGAGGGGGTGAGGGGGGGAGGGGAACCCCATGCCATTTTTTTCCTTTATTTTTTTACTGGCACTTTTTTTATTCTTTTTTATTGTTCAACTATCAGAAGAGAAACCCACTGACAGCTGATGACTCATTGGTTGGTAAGGACACCGCAGCTGGCTTCCCGGCCCTGCTCCTTAACTACCAGCCTACACTGCACCCTGATTGGGCAAAGCTTTGCCCAATCAGGGCACAGAATGCACTGTGCAGCGCTCAGTGCATTGCAGAGTGTTCGTCGGGGTGAACACCCTGCAAATTAGGGTGTTCAGCGAACGGCCAAAGCTTGGGCCAAACCGTTCGCCCATCCCTAAATATGAGTCATTTTATTTAACCAATTATGCAAATATTTTTAACCAGTAACAAAGATTTATACATTTCTTAATAATCATACATTTGCAAACAGCGTTGCACATAATACTCTGTTTTATATCAATTAGGCATGGATCAATAATAATCTGCTCTTCGTTCACTGGATACATACCTGAACCAGTAAGTTATTTAACCAATATGCAAAAAATTGTGTATATTTCGCTGTAATTGTACTTCGAAGGAAATGATTTAGAACTTTGTATACCCAAACATATGCAAGGGAGTGCATGCACAAGGAAAACATAAACAAAAATAGGATTTATTTCTTGTATATTACTGAATGATCAACTTTAAAGCAGAACTTTATCTATAACAACCTGATAGAGCATAATGTTTTTTAGCAAGGAACATACATTCCACATTAATAATTATGTTACCAAATTTAGCCTGTTCTGTAAATTGCCTCCAGCATTGATCCGGTTTCATTGTATTCCACAAGGAGCTTATATGTTAAGGAATTGCAGAATGTGTAATAAAGGTATAGCGGGTGGTGAGAAAAATGATGGACACTCCACAGAAACATATGTATTGCTATAATGGAAGCTTAATGATTGATGATAGGCAGGGCATCCATACGCTGCAGACTTGTTAAAGCAATTTTCTAGGTAGGGTGAATCAGCTTTCCATGTCATGGTAGACCAGGGGTAGGCAAACTTTTGAGCACAGTGTGCTGAAAAATGTTTTCAAAGAAATTGTGTGTGCTGATTTTATAACAAGAAAATGTTAACTTCACACTCGTAAATCACAAAAATTATTTTTTATAAAGTAAATGCTGTAAATTACTTAATAGTGACTAATTAACATCCTGCAGGCTCATGCCTCAGATCAGCCCTTATTCCTGCACCTTCACACCTCAGATCATTGTACCTTCTGCAAATCTGTCCCCCCACTGTACCCCACTGCTCATCTGTCCCCTCACTGTACTACCCTGCATATCTGACCCACCTCTGTACCCCCTGCTCATCTGTCCCACCACTGTAACCCCCTGCACATCTACTCCACCGCTGTACCCCCATGCTCTTCTGTCTCACCGCTAAACCACCTTCTTACCTGTCCTAACACCAAACCCATCTGCTCATCTGCCCACCACTGTAATCCCCTTTCTCATCTGCCCCACCACTGTTCCCCCTGCTCTTCTGTCCCACCACTGTTCCCCCTGCTCTTCTGCCCCACCACTTTAACCCCCTGCTCATCTGTCCCACCAATGTATCTCCCTTTTCCTCTTTTCCCACCACTGTACCCCCCTGCACATCTGCCCCACCTCTGCACCCCCCTGCTCTTTTGCCCCACCTCTGTACCCCCTGCTTATTTGCCCCACCTCTGTACCTCCCTGCTCTTCTGCCCCACCTCTGTACCTCCCTGCTCTTCTGCCCCACCTCTGTACCCCCTGGCTCTTCTGCCCCACCACTGTAACCCCCTGCTCTTCTGTCCCACTAATGCATCTCCCTTTCACATCTGCCCCAACACTGAACCCTCCCTGCTTATCTTTTCCACCACTGTAACCCCCTTCTCATCTGGCACAACACTGAACCCCCCCTGCTCATCTGCCCTATCACTGTACTGTACTGCACTCTTCTTTTTCACCGCTGAACCCCCTTCCCATCTCTCCCACCACTGTACCTCCTGCACTCCTACCCAACCACTGTACCCGCCTGAACATCTGCCCCACCGCTGTACCCCCATTCTTCTGTGCCACCGCTGAACCCTATTCTCATTGCTTCCACCACTGTAACCCTCTTTCTCATCTGCCCCATGAGTTTACCTCTTGTACATCTGTCTCACCTCTGTACCCCTCTGCTCTTCTGCTCCACCTCTGTACCCCCTGCTCATCTGTCCCACCAATGTACCTCCTTTCTCCTCTGCCCTCTCCTCTGTACCTGCTGCTTATCTGCCACACCAGCATACCCTCCTGCTCTTCTGTCCCACTGCTAACCCCCCCCCGCTCATCTGCCCCACTGCTGTACCCTCCTACTCATCTGCTCCACTGCTGTATCCTCTTCTCATCTATTATATGCATGATATGCAAAGTGGTGCAAGGAAGCAGAGATGAGACACATCTACCTGTTCTGGCACACTCATCCCCGCTGATCCACCTCTTGCATCCAGCCCACATTCCAAGTATCTGGAATGGATGCGCAATGATCAGCTCAGGGCAGGGGCATTTTCTGAAAGCAGTGGGCCTGTGTGGAAGATCAGGCCCTTGCATTTTCATTGCGCTGAATACTGGCTGTGGCTTAAAGGGACACAGAGTACAGGGGTTCAGTAGTAAGTGACGCAAAGTTCAGGGGTCAGGTGTTAGTGACGCAGAGTCCAGAGGTTGGGAGTAGATGATGTAGAGGTTGGTAGTAGTAAATGATGCAGAGCTGAGGGGTCAGCAGTAAGTGACACATACACACAAAAACATAAGTATTTACAGTTGTGCTCATAAGTTTGCATACCCTGGAGGAATTTATGATATCCTGGCCATTTTTCAGAGAATATTAATGATGACACAAAAACTTTTCTTTCACTCATGGTTAGTGTTTGGCTGACTGTGTTTACTCTTTTTAAATCATAATCACAACAGAAACTACCCAAATGACCCTGATCAAAAGTTTACATACCCCAGTTCTTAATACCGTGTATTGCCCCCTTTAATATCAATGACAGCTTGAAGTCTTTTGTGGTATTTGTAGATG
This sequence comes from Lithobates clamitans, assembly GCA_037952925.1. Taxonomy (NCBI): domain Eukaryota; kingdom Metazoa; phylum Chordata; class Amphibia; order Anura; family Ranidae; genus Lithobates; species Lithobates clamitans. The sequence continues at coordinate 1,075,311 of JBBGZY010000415.1, forward strand.
AGGCTCTTTATCTTCTCAGATGGTAAAGCTGCCCATTCCTCTTGGCAAAAAGCCTCAGGTTCCTGTAAATTCTTGGGCTGTCTTGCATGATCTGCACGTTTGAGATCTCCCCTGAGTGGCTCAATGATATTGAGGTCAGGAGACTGAGATGGCCACTCCAGAATCTTCACTTTATTCTGCTGTAGCCAATGACAGTTTGACTTGGCCTTGTGTTTTGGATCATTGTCATGTTGGAATGTCCAAGTACGTCCCATAAACAGCTTCCTGGCTGATAAATGAAAATGTTCCTCCAGTATTTTTTGATAAAATACTGCATTCATCTTGCCATCAATTTTGACCAAATTTCCTGTGTCTTTGTAGCTCATACATCCCCAAAACATCAGTGATCCACCTCCGTGTTTTACAGTAGGAATGGCGAACCTTTCATCATTGGCCTTGTTGACTCCTCCCCAAATGTAGCGTGTATGGTTGTGGCCAAAAAGCTCAATTTTGGCCTCATCACTCCAAATGACTTTGTACCAGAAGGTTTGAGGCTTTTCTCCAATATGCTGTTTGGCGTTTTGTAAACGGAATACTTTGTAGCATTTTAGTAATGGCTTTCTTCTGGCAACTCAATCATGCAGCCCATCTTTCTTCAAGTGCCTCCTTATTGTGCATCTTGAAACAGCCACACCACATGTTTTCAGAGACTCCTGTATTTCACCTGAAGTTATTTGTGGGTTTTTCTTTGCATACCGAACAATTTTCCTGGCAGTTGTGGCTGAAATTTTAGTTGGTCTACCTGACCGTGGTTTGGTTTAACTTTCTTCTTAATTAAAGTTTGAACACTGCTGATTGGTATTCTCAATTCCTTGGATATCTTTTTATATCCCTTTCCTGTTTTATACAGTTCAACTACCTTTTCCCGCAGATTCTTTGACAATTCTTTTGCTTTCCCCATGACTCAGAATCCAGAAACATCAGTGCAGCACTGGATGAAAGATGCAAAGGTCTGTCAGGAGTCCAGAAACTCCTTTTATACAAACATACACTAATTACAAGCAAACAGATCACAGGTGAGGATGGTTACCTTTAATAGCCATTCAAACCCCTTTGTGTCAACTTGTGTGTATGTTTTCAGGCCAAAATCATCAGGGTATGTAAATTTTTGATCAGGGTCATTTGAGTAGTTTCTGTTGTGATTATGATTTAAAAATACTAAACACAGTTGATTGATAAAAAATGGCTTCAGCCAAACACTAACCATGAGTGAAATTTTTTTTTGTGTTATTCATATTCTCTGAAAAATGGCCAGGAAATCATACATTCTGCCGGGGTATGTAAACTTATGAGCACAAATGTGTGCAAATATATATATATATATATATATATATACATATTATATACAGTATCTCACAAAAATGAGTACACCCCTCCAAATTTTTGTAAATATTTTATTATATCTTTTCATGTGACAACACTGAAGAAATGACACTTTGTAAGGTAGTGAGTGTACAGCTTGTATAACAGTGTAAATTTGTTGTCCCCTCAAAATAACAACACACAGCCATTAATGCCTAAACTGCTGGCAACAAAAGTGAGTACATCCCTAAGTGAAAATGTCCAAATAGGGCCCAATGTGTCAATATTTTGTGTGACCACCATTATTTTCCAGCACAGCCTTAACCCTCTTGGGCATGGAGCTCACCAGAGCTTCACAGGCTGCTTCCACTCCTCCATGCGCTCCTCCACCTTCCATTTGAGGATGCCCCACAGATGCTCAATAGGATTTAAGTCTGGAGACATGCTTGGCTAGTCCATCACCTTTACCCTCAGCTTCTTTATCAAGGCAGTGGTTGTCTTGGAGGTGTGTTTGGGGGTTTTATCATGTTGGAATACTGCCCTACGGCCCAGTCTCCGAAGGGAGGGGATCATGCACTGCTTTAGTATGTCACAGTACATGTTGGCATTCATGGTTCCCTAAATGAACTGTAGGTCCCCAGTGCTGGCAGCACTCATGCAGCCTTAGACCATGACACTCCCACCACCATGCTTGACTGTAGGCAAGACACACTTGTCTTTGTACTCCTCATCTAGTTGCCACCACATACGCTTGACACATCTGAATCCATTAAGTTTATCTTGGTCTCATCAGACCACAGGACATGGTTCCAGTAATCCATGTTTTTAGTCTGTTTGTCTTCAGCAAACTGTTTGGAGGTTTTCTTGTACATCATCTTTAAAAGAGGCTTCCTTCTGGGATGACAGCCATGCAGACCAAGGTATAGGGGGGGAGGTGCTGCGCTAATCAGAAGAAAGCTGTAAATCTCTATCTGTGGTCAATTAATAAAATGACATAAAATCGCATAATAAATCACATAAATCGCATAAATAGGTGTTGACACTAAAAACATTCAAGTCTTAATAATCAGCATCATGTGTATGTGAAAAAAGTGCATAAAAAATCCTTTTCAGTTGGTATATACTAAATGACAAAAAAAATCGCATGTAAAATCGCATAAATAGGTGTTGACACTAAAAACATATAAATCTAGATAATCATGTGTAGGTGCACAAAGGGACATAAACACTACTTCATGTGAATAATTGTAAATAAAAATACATAGAATAAATCAGAAATAACCATCAAAAACATATCCTTATAAATGGTAAATGGTATAAATTTGTGTATTCAACAAAACAGTGGGGTGTCTGGGATGCAATTCACTCAGTGTCCTCTTCGTGCATAAAACACTAATGTAAGCAGTGGCCCCTTACCTTGCGGTGCTAGGTCAACCGCATGAATTGTAGCTAAAACGCCAGGTCCTGAGCCTCCATCGTGTCCCTATATCCACACTTGCCGGTGTTGGGTTATCCTAATGGCAGCTGATTACAAGTGGCTATGGTCCTATCAGGGGTCCTGGACCAGCGCGGATCCTAGCTCAGCCTCCACATCTCAGGTATGTATGTACAGGAATATGCAGGACAAAGGTACTTGATAGTGAAGTATGTCTTAACCAGGTAATGCTTTATTAAAAATCTTTAAGTAGATGTACTCGCATAAAAACAATGCAGAGCAAACCTCTCTCCTACGAGCAGCGAACTCGTTCTGTGTTTAGCAATGTGAAACAGCCTATTCCGTCCCTACGCGTGTCATCACCGATCATGTGACTTCTTCAGGGGATCAGGGGAAGTGAATTGCATCCCAGACACCCCACTGTTTTGTTGAATACACCAGAACTTGCTTTTGCACCTTCAATGACTTTTACACTGGCACTTTAAGTTTGCTGCACTTACTGGCATGTCATTGGTCATTTGTTTCGCAGGCCAGCACAATATATTTTATATCACTATTATTGGGACATTTATTTATATGATTTATTATCCATATTGCGTTGGATTGATGTGTTTTATTTGCGATATCTAGATCATCTTTAAGCACTGGCACTTTGTACGTTTTGCACCATTTATAAGGATATGTTTTTGATGGTTATTTCTGATTTATTCTATGTATTTTTATTTAGAATTATTCACATGAAGTAGTGTTTATGTCCCTTTGTGCACCTACACATGATTATCTAGATTTATATGTTTTTAGTGTCAACACTTATTTATGCGATTTTACATGCAATTTTTTTTTGTCATTTAGTATATACCAACTGAAAAGGATTTTTATGCACTTTTTTTCACATACACATGATGCTGATTATTAAGACTTGAATGTTTTTAGTGTCAACATCTATTTATGCGATTTATGTGATTTATTATGCGATTTTATGTCATTTTATTAATTGACCACAGATAGAGATTTACAGCTTTCTTCTGGTTAGCGCAGCAACTCCCCCCCCATACCTCAGTTTGATTTTGGGCTTATGTCTGACCCTTGCTTCGGTGCATGCAGCTGTCCAGTCGCATACGTGCATTTTTACTATTTTTCTGAGTTCTAGTTTTCTTTTCTTTTTCCAATTGGGTAGCGCAGGAATATTCTTATTACATTTCAGCCATGCAGACCAATTTGATGCAGTGTGCGGCATATGGTCTGAGGACTGACAGGCTAACCCCCCCCCCCCCCACTTTAACCTCTGCAGCAATGCTGGCAGCACTCATACGTCTATCTCCCAAAGACAACCTCTGGATATGACGCTAAGGATGTGCACTCAACTTCTTTGGTCGACCATGGCGAAACCTGAGTTAAACCACAGTATGGTCTTCGCCACTGTGCTGCAGCTCAGTTTCAGGGTCTTGGCAATTTTCCTAGGCCATCTTTATGTTGAGCAACACTTCTTTTTTTCAGATCCTCAGAGAGTTCTTTGCCATGAGGTGCCATGTTAAACTTCCAGTGACCATTATGAAAGAGTGAGAGAGATAACACCAAATTTAACATACTACTACTGACCTCTGTATACTGCCCTACATCCTACTGATCTCACGTCCCTACATACTACCGACCTCTGCACACTGCCCTACATACTACTAACATCTGTACACTGCCCTACATACTACTGACCTCAGTACACTGCCCTACATCCTACTGGCCTCTGTATACTTCCCTACAAACTACTTACACTGGTCAGAATTTTGCCACTGTGCTGCAGCTCAGTTTCAGGGTCTTGGCAATTTTCCTAGGCCATCTTTATGTTGAGCAACACTTCTTTTTTTCAGATCCTCAGAGAGTTCTTTGCCATGAGGTGCCATGTTAAACTTCCAGTGACCATTATGAAAGAGTGAGAGAGATAACACCAAATTTAACATACTACTACTGACCTCTGTATACTGCCCTACATCCTACTGATCTCACTTCCCTACATACTACCGACCTCTGTACACTGCCCTACATACTACTAACATCTGTACACTGCCCTACATACTACTGACCTCAGTACACTGCCCTACATCCTACTGACCTCTGTATACTTCCCTACAAACTACTTACACTGGTCAGAATTAAAAGCATACAGCCAGGCCTGAGACTAGTTGAGCAAATCAGCCTGCAATATCAGATGTTCTGCTTTCATGATGAACACCAGCATCAGACTTGTGGGGGTAACCAATTACTCCCCAGACGTGAAAAAATTATGAATGAAAGTGAATGCCGATCTTGTCACGGAAGCAAGATTTTAAGGTAGACTGATTTAATATTTTTACAGTGACATAACTGTTATTAGATCTTTCTAAGTTTTCTTTTATATCGTCTTTATTTTTTATTAGTGGCTTGCTAGTGAAGTTCTTTTTTTTTTTTTTAAGTGCGGCACCCAATGGTGATCTTTGATCTCTTCTATGTTGTCCAGGTAGATCTCAACCTCTCAAGGGTCGCCTACCCCTGCTCTAAGGTCTCTGCTGAAAAATATATATATAATGTTTGGGGGTTCTAAGTAATTTTCTAGCATAAAATACAGATTTTTACATGTAGGAGAGAAATGTCAGAATTGGCCTTGGTGGGAACTGATTAACAAAGAGGAGTGGAGGGGAAGCTTTAGGGGAATGGCATTGCTGAGGATTAGAGAGAGCTGGATGACAGGGGCACCTAATCTGACCACGCTATCATGGATCAGCAGCCAAGATAAATGTGGTCAGTTCAAGCAGAGGAAGACAGGAACTGGCAGGGTCAGACAGGTGTTGTACGGCATAGAAAGGGAAATTGAAATGGCAAAAGCACTATGTTATATCTTGTGCCTTAAAGGGACAGAAGTAAAGGAGTCACATCGCTGCAGCACGGATCAGGGCCGCAAATATTTACTGAGCTGCGCATGCACGGCTCAAGGAACATGAAATCTGACAGGCAGAAGGATGCATTAATGGCAAAAGAGACCAATAGGGTCTCTACTGTGATATATACCCTGCTTGTCAGCCATTTGTTTAAAAATCAACTTTACTTCTACAGAGACAGAAGTACAAGTTAATCACACTTGCTTAATAATAATAAAAAAAAGGTAAACAGAGTAAACGTAGTCAAAACATAGCCAGAGTTCATGAACCGGCACGGATAGTCAGACAAGCCAAAACGTCAGGGAGCCAGAGATAAGTGTAGTAGAACAGCAAGCAGGGTCTGAAGCCAGAAGGAATGTCAGCCAAACAAGTCTTTAACAGGAACACAGGAGAGTGTCTTTAGAGATGTGACCAAGGCGAAGGCAGAGACCATCTGGACTGGATGGCTTAAGTAGGCAGGAATGACAAGCAGGATATCATTAACAGCTGAGTCACTGTGGAGAGATAGGAGCTGGCAATTAGCCGACAGCTGAGCGGCCAGCTTTGAGAAGGAAGGGCTGAGCCTAGCCCTGACAGTAGGATCAGGGAGAAGGCATGTAACCACACTGATCGCAGCAGCCCAAGAAAAAAATGTGATGATTCGGAAGAGATAGAGCGCTACTTTTTTAATTAAGAATGCATACTTGAATAGATTTTATTTTTTTAAATTGAGTTCAAGTGGTTGTAAAGGCAGGAGGTTTTTTATCTTAATGCATTTTATGCATTAAGATAAAAACCTTCTGTGTGCAGCAGCCCCTCTCAGCTTCCCCAATACTTACCTGAGCCCATCTCTATCCAGCGATGTTGCAGGAGAGACTGAGCTGCCTCGGACTCTCCCTCCTCATTGACTGAGACAGCATCGGAGAGCCACTGGCTCCCGCTGCTGTCAATCAAAGTCAGCGAGTCAATGAGGAGAGAGAGGGGGCGGGCCAGGCCATGGCTTCGTGTCTGAATAGATACACAAAGCTGTGGCTCGGCTCGGGTGCCCCCATAGCAAGCTGCTTGCTGTGGGGGCACTCAGCAGGAGGGAGGGGCCATTAGCGCTGGCAAGGGACCCGAGAAGAGGAGGATCAGGGCTGCTCTGTGCAAAGTCTATTTCCCTTTATTAAATCAACTCCACAGGGGAATTTTATCAAACTTATGGAGCCCTACCCATTTGGCTATGTGTCACTATATTCTCAGAATCCCCTCCAGGAATTGCAGAATTCTTGTTAAATCTTTCAGAACTCCTTCCAGGATTCCCAAAACCCCTGCCAGGGCTTTCAACAGATCCTGCATAATCCCTGCCAAGATCTTTGGTTAATAATCTCTGAATCCCTGTCAGAACTTTGTGTACTTTGTATATAAAGTAACACCAGTAGTTTTTAAATTATAACTAATAAACTTTTTTTTTTAATATTTTTTTTAATTTTAATTATAATATACACAGAAAAATAGTTTTGAACAATACCTCCAGGGAAAGCATTGCTTGTTGAATCATTTGGGTAAAATAAATAATGGTACAACTATTGCTGAATCAATAAGCACATGCACAAATTTTGAGTATAGCCTCATGTAATCGAAAGTAATAATTTGTTAAAAACGTACCATCATCCAAATTAATGTACAAAAACAAGGAAGAGTGGGATCAAGGGGACAGTGGCTGATGTTGGCCCAATCATGCTCCCACCCTGGAAAAGACTGGACTATATCGGTACAGATAAATAACAATGAACAGTTGAGTAAAAGGATTTATTACAAAGAAAGAAATTACATAGTGTACTTGTTAAAATTGCAAAAACAGAGGCTCGGAATTGGCCAAGAGGCATCTGTTGTTACAGGGTATAGAATGGTCTGGTTCTCGACTAGTTTCGCGGTATTACCGCTTCCTCAGGAGGACCAATCTATGAAAAAGATAGTACATAATAATGCAGACAATATGCAAACAAAAATCATAATACAGCATGTAGAAGAAACAACATAAGAGGTAAATAAAGAAGTGGCTTACCCTATATCTAGGTGAATATGTGCGGCACCCAGCCGCCCAAACATAACTCCCCCGCGGCGGACAAGGGGGATTGTGCGGAATTCCCTGAATGGATAACAAAATGGCAATTGAGGGGTCTAATATGTTAGCAGGCTGGGGCCAAAAAGGGGGGGAGGATAGTCGTTAGTATAAAGGAGGGAGATAATTAGGGGCAAAAGGGAAAGAAGGAAAAAGGATAGGAAAGAGAAGGGGGGTAAGCTGGGGGAGGGAAAAAAGGGAAGGAAATGAGATGGGGGTGGGGGGAAAGGAGGGGGGGAGGGGAAAAGAGGGAAGAAGGGGAAAGGGGGAGGGGAACTACAGGAAAGGAAGGGAGAGGGGAAGGGACAAGAGGGTAGTGGGGGGGAAGAATGGAGGGGGGGGCCAGGAAGAGGGGGGGAGGGGAAGGGAGGGAAACCAGGGGAGGGGAGGGGAAGGGAAGAGAAGGACAGGGGGGATCAGGAAAAAGGAAACGGGAAGGGGGGAGAAAAGGGGGGGGAAAGGGGGAAGAGGGGGGAAGGAGGGGGGAAAGGGGGAAGGGAACGAGATGGGACAGATAGGGCATAGAGCCAGGGGAGGAAAGGAGGGGTAAAATTACCCGCACACCCGCTATGACATTAAGGCATATGTTGTAGCTTACCATGGTAAGGGGTGATAAAGTACCAAGCCACATAAAGGCTTCTTGATAGCGCAGGGGTCGGATGGCCCGTAGGGAGCAAGAGCACCCACTATGTCCACCAGGTGGGGCATCAGAGGGGGTACACGGGTGTGGGAGCCCAACAGTGTGAGGGGATATCCACAGGGTAATATGGAAGTCTGTCAATAAAAACGTATCGCATATAACATGAGATACAGGGTAGTATCCGTGAGACGGTATCAATAATAGATAACGTGGGGTAAAGGATAGTATCCGAGGGTAAAATTAAGGACAAACATACCCGAAAGGATCCCCGGTAGGACAATGGAGGCGTCCCTTCCATCCAAGCCCACGTGTGCAACTTGTTAGTGGGGAGAGCCGCACTGCTCACCCAGAAGGCCCGAGGGCCCATTAAGTGAGCTCCCCAACCCGGAAACGCCCATGACGCCGCCGTCCGGCGGCGTCTGACGTCACCATCTGGCGGTGCCCGACGTTGCCGGGTCAGTTTCTCCGCACTGCGCAGGTGCGCGACCAGCGCTACTGCGCAAGCGCGTTCAAGGCGAGCCAATGGGCAGAGAGCCCTGGGCTCGACGAGAGCAAGCAGGGAATGAACGATTGACGTCATCCCTGCCAGGAGAAACACAAGTCCGCCGCTGAGGGAGGCATAGGCAGCCAGGAACCGCACCAGACACCCAGGGAACGCCACAAAAGTAAAACAACAATAAAATAATGATAAAGAAGAACATAAATAATGTAAACAATTACAGATACAATTGGGTATAAGTGGCAGTGTGAATGCCACAATAACAATTACGGTGTTTGGTAAACACTGAGGAAATTGACACTCCATAAACGGCACAGATAACAAGGGGAACCCACTGACGGGGGCCATTGTGTAAGGTGAAGGGGATAGTGCACTGGGAATGGTTATTAGTAGGTGAAAGAGTGAGGAGCCGCAGCCATGAATGATCACTGGACTGCGGGCACATTCTGGATGATGGGAAATATGTGAACGAAACAATTGGGAAGGTAATAAGGTGAATGTAATAGTGGGGAGTGAAGGACAGTAATTATAGAACGGGTGCATTAGGGGTGAAAGGGTGTGCCGTGAACGTGAGCGATAATAAGGGTGATGTAGTGTGGTGACGACCCACAAAGGGGAGGCCATGTGATTTGATTGGTGAAGGGTATCTCAAAGAGATTGAATTGGGGATGCAATGGCACAGGAGGCAGGTATCACCATACAGTGCTACATTCAAGTTGGTATACAAAAATAATTGCAAATGATGCCATGATATAATAATATAATGAGTTGAATTTAAAGGAAGAATAGTTACCGTGGGTAAAATATAGCTAAGGATTATAAATGTGGGTAACATAAACAATCACAGTTGGGCCGAGAAGTTTCCGGTCCATAAAACACATACTCTTGGGTAAAGGTAGTGAGTTAAAGCTGAATGACCCAAATAATGAAACATAGTAAGTTGAGACCTAGAGTCCAACCTTGAGATAATAAAATGGCTAGAAGAATGGCTGTATGGAGATGGTAGGTCCGCCTGAACCGTAATGGGAAGGTCCACATGTCTGAACCGTGTAAGAGGGGCAACTACCAACGTAATCGATAATGGATACACATAAAGAGTAATAAACTTAAAATTAGAGGCACTCAGGGGAAAGAAAAAGGGGTGTGTTATCCACCCAATGAATATGCACAAATTTTGAGTATAGCCTCATGTAATCGAAAGTAATAATTTGTTAAAAACGTACCATCATCCAAATTAATATACAAAAACAAGGAAGAGTGGGATCAAGGGGACAGTGGCTGATGTTGGCCCAATCATGCTCCCACCCTGGAAAAGACTGGACTATATCGGTACAGATAAATAACAATGAACAGTTGAGTAAAGAGATTTATTACAAAGAAAGAAATTACATAGTGTACTTGTTAAAATTGCAAAAACAGAGGCTCGGAATTGGCCAAGAGGCATCTGTTGTTACAGGGTATAGAATGGTCTGGTTCTCGACTAGTTTCGCGGTATTACCGCTTCCTCAGGAGGACCAATCTATGAAAAAGATAGTACATAATAATGCAGACAATATGCAAACAAAAATCATAATACAGCATGTAGAAGAAACAACATAAGAGGTAAATAAAGAAGTGGCTTACCCTATATCTAGGTGAATATGTGCGGCACCCAGCTCCCCAAACATAACTCCCACGCGGCGGACAAGGGGGATTGTGCGGAATTCCCTGAATGGATAACAAAATGGCAATTGAGGGGTCTAATATGTTAGCAGGCTGGGGGCAAAAAGGGGGGGAGGATAGTTGTTAGTATAAAGGAGGGAGATAATTAGGGGCAAAAGGGAAAGAAGGAAAAAGGATAGGAAAGAGAAGGGGGGTAAGCTGGGGGAGGGAAAAAAGGGAAGGAAATGAGATGGGGGTGGGGGGAAAGGAGGGGGGAGGGGAAAAGAGGGAAGAAGGGGGAAAGGGGGAGGGGAACTACAGGAAAGGAAGGGAGAGGGGAAGGGACAAGAGGGTAGTGGGGGGGAAGAATGGAGGGGGGGGTAGGAAGAGGGGGGGAGGGGAAGGGAGGGAAACCAGGGGAGGGGGGGAAGGGAAGGGAAGGACAGGGGGGATCAGGAAAAAGGAAACGGGAAGGGGGGAGAAAAGGGGGGGGGAAAGGGGGAAGAGGGGGGAAGGAGGGGGGAAAGGGGGAAGGGAACGAGATGGGACAGACAGGGCATAGAACCAGGGGAGGAAAGGAGGGGTAAAATTACCCGCACACCCGCTATGACATTAAGGCATATGTTGTAGCTTACCATGGTAAGGGGTGATAAAGTACCAAGCCACATAAAGGCTTCTTGATAGCGCAGGGGTCGGATGGCCCGTAGGGAGCAAGAGCACCCACTATGTCCACCAGGTGGGGCATCAGAGGGGGTACACGGGTGTGGGAGCCCAACAGTGTGAGGGGATATCCACAGGGTAATTTGGAAGTCTGTCAATAAAAACGTATCGCATATAACATGAGATACAGGGTAGTATCCGTGAGACGGTATCAATAATAGATAACGTGGGGTAAAGGATAGTATCCGAGGGTAAAATTAAGGACAAACATACCCGAAAGGATCCCCGGTAGGACAATGGAGGCGTCCCTTCCATCCAAGCCCACGTGTGCAACTTGTTAGTGGGGAGAGCCGCACTGCTCACCCAGAAGGCCCGAGGGCCCATTAAGTGAGCTCCCCAACCCGGAAACGCCCATGACGCCGCCGTCTGGCGGCGTCTGACGTCACCATCTGGCGGTGCCCGACGTTGCCGGGTCAGTTTCTCCGCACTGCGCAGGTGCGCGACCAGCGCTCCTGCGCAAGCGCGTTCAAGGCGAGCCAATGGGCAGAGAGCCCTGGGCTCGACGAGAGCAAGCAGGGAATGAACGATTGACGTCATCCCTACCAAACACCGTAATTGTTATTGTGGCATTCACACTGCCACTTATACCCAATTGTATCTGTAATTGTTTACATTATTTATGTTCTTCTTTATCATTATTTTATTGTTGTTTTACTTTTGTGGCGTTCCCTGGGTGTCTGGTGCGGTTCCTGGCTGCCTATGCCTCCCTCAGAGGCCGACTTGTGTTTCTCCTGGCAGGGATGACGTCAATCGTTCATTCCCTGCTTGCTCTCGTCGAGCCCAGGGCTCTCTGCCCATTGGCTCGCCTTGAACGCGCTTGCGCAGGAGCGCTGGTCGCGCACCTGCGCAGTGCGGAGAAACTGACCCGGCAACGTCGGGCACCGCCAGATGGTGACGTCAGACGCCGCCGGACGCCGGCGTCATGGGCGTTTCCGGGTTGGGGAGCTCACTTAATGGGCCCTCGGGCCTTCTGGGTGAGCAGTGCGGCTCTCCCCACTAACAAGTTGCACACGTGGGCTTGGATGGAAGGGACGCCTCCATTGTCCTACCGGGGATCTTTTCGGGTATGTTTGTCCTTAATTTTACCCTCGGATACTATCCTTTACCCCACGTTATCTATTATTGATACCGTCTCACGGATACTACCCTGTATCTCATGTTATATGCGATACGTTTTTATTGACAGACTTCCATATTACCCTGTGGATATCCCCTCACACTGTTGGGCTCCCACACCCGTGTACCCCCTCTGATGCCCCACCTGGTGGACATAGTGGGTGCTCTTGCTCCCTACGGGCCATCCGACCCCTGCGCTATCAAGAAGCCTTTATGTGGCTTGGTACTTTATCACCCCTTACCATGGTAAGCTACAACATATGCCTTAATGTCATAGCGGGTGTGCGGGTAATTTTACCCCTCCTTTCCTCCCCTGGTTCTATGCCCTGTCTGTCCCATCTCGTTCCCTTCCCCCTTTCCCCCCTCCTTCCCCCCTCTTCCCCCTTCCCCCCCCCTTTTCTCCCCCCTTCCCGTTTCCTTTTTCCTGATCCCCTCCTGTCCTTCCCTTCCCTTCCCCCCCCCCCTCCCCTGGTTTCCCTCCCTTCCCCTCCCCCCCTCTTCCTGGCCCCCCCCTCCATTCTTCCCCCCCCACTACCCTCTTGTCCCTTCCCCTCTCCCTTCCTTTCCTGTAGTTCCCCTCCCCCTTTCCCCCTTCTTCCCTCTTTTCCCCTCCCCCCCTCCTTTCCCCCCACCCCCATCTCATTTCCTTCCCTTTTTTCCCTCCCCCAGCTTACCCCCCTTCTCTTTCCTATCCTTTTTCCTTCTTTCCCTTTTGCCCCTAATTATCTCCCTCCTTTATACTAACGACTATCCTCCCCCCCTTTTTGCCCCCAGCCTGCTAACATATTAGACCCCTCAATTGCCATTTTGTTATCCATTCAGGGAATTCCGCACAATCCCCCTTGTCCGCCGCGGGGGAGTTATGTTTGGGCGGCTGGGTGCCGCACATATTCACCTAGATATAGGGTAAGCCACTTCTTTATTTACCTCTTATGTTGTTTCTTCTACATGCTGTATTATGATTTTTGTTTGCATATTGTCTGCATTATTATGTACTATCTTTTTCATAGATTGGTCCTCCTGAGGAAGCGGTAATACCGCAAAACTAGTCGAGAACCAGACCATTCTATACCCTGTAACAACAGATGCCTCTTGGGCAATTCCAAGCCTCTGTTTTTGCAATTTTAACAAGTACACTATGTAATTTCTTTCTTTGTAATAAATCCTTTTACTCAACTGTTCATTGTTATTTATCTGTACCGATATAGTCCAGTCTTTTCCAGGGTGGGAGCATGATTGGGCCAACATCAGCCAATAAGCACATGGTTGAAATGTAAAAGTTTGAAGTTTTGCTCTCCTATTGTTTCCAAATAAAGTACAATGCTGAATTCATCATATCAAGTTGCCTTTTTTTTTAATTAACAAAGTAGTCTTTATTGAGATTTTATAATAGGAACAAAAATAACAATAACAACAAATGAGTTTGTTGAAAGGTAGTACACATAAGCTCATAGTACACATGCGATATTTAAATAACATTGGTAATTATTCTGTAAATTATAAGATGGTATGTCAGACTAATGGTAGAAGCGTGAACTCAATAAAAGGGCAAGAAAGGGAGGAAGGGATAAGGTGGGGGAAGAGAGGACAGGGGAAAAAGGGAAGAGCAACAAAGTACTAGTCATAGTATAATGCAAACATGGCATACCCTATTTATAGGTGAGCTATCAGAAGGACACTGTACAGTTTGGATTAAGCAAACAAGTAGACCACAGGTGCACAAATTTGGGGTAAGTAAGGTTTTTCAGGTCAATTCTCCGCTCGATGTCACATTGATGGTTAAGACCCTTGATTGTTTCAGATAGAGATGGTATATTAGGGGATTTCCACAAATTAGGGGATTTCCACAAATTAGTGATGGTTAGTTTCAGATATTCGGATATTCAAATAGTTGTAGTAGTAGTAGTGTAGTAAAGCCAGTTTTGGGTCTGGAGTGACCGTGTTATGACTGATTTCTGATTGGAACTCTAAAATAAAGTTAATACTGCAGCTGCAGGAACAGATTCACAGGACTCAATCACTGTGTTTAAAATGTCCGTTCAGTGTCAATTTATTATTACATGTTAATTTATACATAGATAAGAAAGGGGTGGTGTGAGATGTTATTAAAAACTAACAAATAGAAATAGAGGTTAGTTGACTCTGAACGTTATGGAAAAAGGGGAGGGGTATGGGTAGGGTTCTAAACAGGTACAGTAGTCTGGGAAGTACAAACATTTTAACAGCTGTGATTCGATCCAGTTTTGACATACCAAAGGTACGGAACGATAATAGATCTTTAGGTAGAGATAGTAGGAATGGTTTATGGTTGTACTTGAACAATTGTGTAGTGGAAGGGGTCAGGTTGAAGCCCAGGTAGGGAATGGAGTTTTTTGCCCAAACAAATGGAAACATTTTTCTTAGAGTGTTGAAGGTGGATGAAAAAATCCGGACAGCCGCACTCCAGGAAGATGTAGTTCAAAAATTATTTATTTAAATTCATGAGCATATAGCATACAAAACACTGTGGCAGAAAGTACAGGCAATCAGCTAACGCGTTTCGCACTTATGGGTAAGCACTTAGCATAAGTGCGAAACGCGTTAGCTGATTGCCTGTACTTTCTGCCACAGCGTTTTGTATGCTATATGCTCATGAATTTATAATAAATAATTTTTGAACTACATCTTCCTGGAGTGCGGCTGTCTGGATTTATCATCCACCTTCAACATGACTCAGCACTAGCCAGCACCTGGGGCTCTTTATCCTGGGAGACAATTGAGTTTACACCTGGAGTAGATCTATACCTGTGCGGTGAGAATTTTCCTGCTTCATTTTGCTTATGAGTGGCCATTTTGAGTGACCTGTGTTTTAGAAGGCATATGGAGGTTTAAGATCAAGGATTTCAATTTGTTTAGTTTGTAGTAGGAGACTTCAGCAAATTGGGTTAGGATAGATTGAATGGAGTGGAGGGATTGGGAAGGGTTAGTGACCATTAGAATTATATCGTCTGCAAAGAGACTGATCTTGTGTTCAGTCCCTTGATACAAAATGCCCGATATTAGAGGCTCTGATCTAATTTTGGCAGCTAGGGATTCGAAAAGGAGTGCAAATATAATGGGAGACAGAGGGCACCCTGTCTGGTACCGTTGGTAATATCAAATGGTTTAGAGAATCAAGGTTTTTTTTAAAGCAATATGACAGTTTGGTAAAATGACAGTGGCACTAGCCCATGCTCTAAAAGCGTTTTGCAGTGGATTGCTTTTCATAGTGCGGCTAAGCAGCCACTGTCACGAATGCAGCCTCCCTAATACCTGCTTTTTTTGGCCAAATGGCATTTTATAATGGGACCAATGTGCTGTAAATGTGAGCCAAGCATTTGGCCTTCAATTGTGGCACAGTCAATTAACTTGAATGGCTGAGTTTGACAGGTGGTGTCGTCTGTCAACTCCGCAAGCCACATGAAATTTTCTGCACTTGGAACAAAAAGCATTGCCTCATGCCATGTGAACAGCTTCCCCTAGTTTCATTTTAGATTTTAGATGGGTGGTCAGAGTGTGGTAAAACCCTGGCTCCGCTACTTGTTTTTACCACCCCCTGGCCACCTGGGTGAAAAAGGGCTAAAAGTTTTAGGCTGCTTTCACACCTGAGAGTTTCAAAGTCACGCATTTTTACTGCGATTTTGACGCATTTTTTACTACGATTTTGCCACATTTTTGCCACAATTTTGTTCAGGTCACCAATGTAAAAGGCAGAAAAATGCCTGTAATCTGCCCCAAAGAAGCTCATTTTCTTTTTTGAGATTAGGGCATTTTTCAGGTGATTTGCTTCAAGTGACAAAATGCTCAGATGTGAACAGGTGCCATTGAAATTAGTGGGATTTTGCTTGTTGGGCGTTTTTCAGGTGTTTTTTCGGGCGTTTTATGAGTGTTTTATGAGCTGAAAATTCTCAGGTGTGAATGCCTTAATAAATTACTTTAAAAACCCGTGTAATGTGTTTTATTTTTGGCATTTTTTTAGGTGAATGGGTAGGGGTACAATGTACCCCTACCCATTCACATAGGGTGGGGGCCAGGATCTGGGGCCCCCCTTGTTAAAGGGGGCTTCGAGATTCCGATAAGCCCCCTGCTCGCAGACCCCGACAACCAATGGCCAGGGTTGTCCGGAAGAGGCTCTTGTCCTCATCATCATAGGGACAAGGTGCTTTGGGGCAGGGGGGGCGCAGGGCCCCCTTGCCCCAAAGGACCCATCCCCCATGTTGAGGGCATGCGGCCTAGTACAGTTCAGGAGGGGGGCTGCTCACTTGTCCCCACCCCCTTTCCTGACCTGCCGAGCTGTGTGCTTGGATAAGGGTCTGGTATGGATTTTGGGAGGACCCTAACGCAGTTTTTTTTCGACGTGGGGGTACCCCTGAAAATCCCTACCAGACCAAAGGGCCTGGTATGCTCTTGGAGGGGGAACCCATGCTGTTTTTTTTTACATTGTGCGTGGAGTATCCCCTAAAGATTCATACCAGACACCGTGCCTGGTATTGTCGGGGATTAAAGTCGGATCCCTGTTCACTGAAGTCCGACGCATGTCGGACTTCAAGTCGCAGGGTAAAGTCGAATCCAGAGTGGTATGACTGCCGTGTCCTACCAGTGTGAACCCCGCTTAAAGGTCTGAGGACCAAACTCTGTAATTAGTTACAATGTGTTGTTTTGCTTGCGTCTATCTAGCAAGGTTCCTCTGTGGTATAAGCAAGGAAGCTGAGATTTCTGCAGTGTGTAAATGTGCTTTTACTATACAAAGATGCTGTACATACAAAACTATTACAATATTAGGAATACAATACAAGACTGACAGATATCTATAACAAGCAAAAAAAAATGCCTAGTAAATGAACAGCCTATGGTCTAACAGTACAAATACACTTAAAGGTTACTTATCTTCTGTTACTGTATGTTTGTGATCTCCATTGGCAACAATTTTTTTGGGGAGCATCAGGCACTGTTCTTCTATCATGGGTGGTTTCTGATGTTACAGCATGATGGTGTGTGTGTGTGTCCCTACTCACCCCTTTTTATGTGTCAGGCTGTTTACCATAGTTACCAAACAACAGAAAACATACCTGTTTACTGTAGCTGTAGAAACAATGGAATGTTGCAAATTGAATACAAAAATGGTATCTACGTACCACTGTCTAATCAAGCCAACACCTGACAGCAATCTAACAGTCATTCTTTCAGTTTGAGAGCCGAAAGAACCTCAGACAAGTACATTTCTTACTTGTTTACTGTAGCTATAGAGAAAAATAGCCTGTTAATTGAACCGTCAATTGAATACAACAATGATATTTACCCCCATTGTATAAAACAGCATTTGTTTGAGAAATCTACTCAAGCCAAAAAACTGACAATATCTCTATGACCAACCACTATTGTGTAATGTTGCGTCCCATGTATCGTAAGTCTGATTAATAAAAAAATCATATTGTAACAAACGCAACACATGTGTAGACTCTCCTCTGTCTCTCTCTCTCTCTCTCTCTCTCTCTCTCTCTCTCTCTCTCTCTCTCTCTCTCTCTCTCTGTATAGAAATACATACAGAAATATCTATTTATAAAGAATATGTAATATTTATTTTCCAGCATTTTGGTCCATATGCAATAACTAAGACAACGTTATTTGGATTAACCAATATTTTGGCACAAGCTTTGCGTTTCATGAACATCAGAGTAAATGGCCTGGCACTGGGTGTAATCAATACCAATTTCAGCAAAGTGGTAAGTCAAAAATATTTCATGGTAATAATGTTATAATTCACTAATACACTGGATAAACCAATGTGGGTTAACAGGGAAAGAGCAATTCATGTTTGTTTAAAGGATGTTACTCAGAAAAGATTAAGCCATTCCCAGCTCACAGGTGCTCATTTCTGAAACTGAACATATTCTCTGTTAATGCATGTAACAAGTTAGAGAACATGGGGAGGGGGGGGGGGGGGGTCACTGAAGCGATAAGGTCAGCCTCTACTGACAAGAAGAAAGGGCCCCTGGGGATAGCTACCATAAGAGAGAACATATATAGGTAACACAACCAGGAGATATCAAATCCGTTCCTAAAAGGGTAAGCATCAGTATGGGGTGAACCATGGTAGAGGGAAGATCCTGGTTGAAAGGTCTGTGGTTGCACTGGCCAATAAAGTTGATTTACCCCTTTGGAAGTGAAGTGTGGCTCCAGGGCTTTGCTGAATTTTGTTTATATAAGTTTGGTGTTATGCTTACTCTTTTTTACTAATCATTAACAGGCACTAAAAGTGAAATCGTGACAAGGATTAGGTGCAATGCAGATGCTTGTGCAAACTTTCCAAAGCTTTCATATATTAATTTAAAATTATTTCTAAAAACCGTTATTGGGCTTAGTCAATAAACAATGTAATTGTGTTATAAGTCACTCAAAATCTATGTTTTACTTGACTGGTCTCAACCCCTCCCCTTTTTTCTTTTTTTCCTCTTCCTTTGGGTGGAACTGGCAAAATAGTGGTTAGTAGGTATCTCGGGCTTTACCCCTTAACACAGTAAAATAAAAAATTCACAATAATGGACTGCCTCACCACAAAAGCACGATATTGGATGTTTTGGGATTGGGGTGAGTATTGGGGTGTGGTTTTTTATTACATTTTTTTGTTCTCTCTCTCTCTCCCCCTCTCCCTTTCCCCCTGGGAGAGTCCCGGAATTATTTATCTACATTTTGAGGGGTCTCAAAATGTAGATAAGTAGTACTGTATATGTATATGTACATGTGGAATGTGATAATTTGTCTTGTATTTTCTCTTTTCTTCTTTTAAGTTTGTCTTGTAATGATGTTTCTCTTTTTTCAAAATCAATAAAAAAAAAGAATTCATAAAAACTCAAATCTGATTGGATGAAATTTTTTTGGCTTGCAAGGGTAGAGGAGAGATTTGGGGTCTTTTAGACCCCAGATCTCTCCATAAAGAGCACCTGTAATGCTGTATTGTTATCGCAAGGGATGTTTACATTCCTTGCAATAGCAAAAAAATTGATCATTTTTTTTTTTTTTACTACAGTGTGAAAACTAAAAAATATTATCTAAATAAATAAATATATATTTTTTTTAACTACTTAAGGACCAGCCGCCGTCGTTATACATCGCTACTTTGATGTTAAATACCATAACCCCGGTATTTTTAAAAATGGCAGACTATCCTCTTTAAGATAAAAGTGGTCTCAATGGCGGATTCACCGCAAGATCACATTTTTCAGGGATGGGAGAGGCCCCCCCCACTTCACTCCGGTCATCTCCGTCGCTTACTGGAGCCGTCGGTGGCGACGGAGACAATTGCATTCGCTCCCCTCACTGTCTGGATGTGAGGGAAAGATGGCCCCCGCTCGGCTCCATAGCATTGGAGGGCAGAAGCAATGTCAAACGTCACTGCCGCCCAATGCTCTTAAAGGGGATTTTTTTTTAATGCATTTTAGTGTATATATGAGATCTGAGGTCTTTTGACCCCAGATCTTACATTTGTCATGCTTTTTTTTTCTATTACAAGGGATGTTTACATTCCTTGTAATAGTAATAAAAGTGACCCAATTCTAATTTTTTTTTTAAAAAGGACAGTGTAAAAATAAAAAAGTAAAATAAATAATAAAAAAATATATATATATTTAAAGCGCCCGTCTCGCCAAGGTCGCGCGCAGAAGCGAACGCATATGTAAGTTGTGCCGGCATATGAAAACGGTGTTCAAACCATATATGTGAGGTATCGACGCGATCATTAGAGTGAGGGCAATAATTCTAGCCCTAGACCTCCTCTGACTCTAAAAGATGTAACCTGTAGATATTTTTAACCGTCGCCTATGGAGATTTTTAAGGGTAAAAGTTTTCCACCATTCCACGAGCAGGTGCAATTTTGAAGCATGACATGTTGGGTATCAATTTACTGGGCGTAATATTATCTTTCACAGTATAAAAAAAAATTGGGCTAACTTTACTGTTGTCTTATTGTTTTAAGTCAAAAAAAGTGTATTTCTTTATTGTACATCATAGGACACAGAGCCTGAAGTAATTACTTGGTGGGTTATGGGCCTACCTTCAGGTGTTGACACTGGTATAACCAATACAGGAATTTGACTCCCCTATATAACCCCTCCTCCTTCCAAGAGTCCTCAGTTTTTTCGCCAGTGTCTAAGGTGTTGGTCACGAGTGAAGATGTGCTCTGAGGAGCTCCAGGGAGGGATCTATGCTGGATTTAAAAAACCTCCACAACTGGATCCATCCTCACCACTGAGGCCATAGGATGGTACCTGGGTCTCGCATTGAAGAACGAGGTTTTGCCTGTAAGCTTCTCTTTGAGAGCTGGACCCTAGGAACCAGGACTCTTTTTGGTTTTTCATATTACCTAAAGTTGTTCCTGAGGGGTGCTATACAGGTCCAAAGGAGTGGAACCCCTATTAAAAGGGCCCCAGTCTTTGAAGGTTTAACTACGCCGGCCTCCGTGATGGGTGAAAGTTGGATCTGTCTGTTAAATCAGCAGTATCCTGCAGCAAGGATAAGGTAAGGGGAGAAGCCTAGGAACTGTAAAAAGTCCACCTATGCCTTTTTTTCCAAAAAAAAAAAAAATATATATATATATATATATATATAACATGTATAACTGTGTGCCTTAAAATGTCTCCTCTAGAGAGTATATTACACTTACCTAGTACGATGCTTTTTCAGCAGCTCTGTGTCTGGCTATAGCAGCGGGTGTGGTCCCTGCAGCCAGAGGGGAGTTCTTAATTGAACAGATGGTGTTCCTCTTCTGAGGGATCTAATGGGGTTACAGCAGTAGTTTATGAACAGTGTTGTTCGGTGAACTGTGTTTGTAAATCTTCTTCTTAATCACTAATGGGTTTAAATTTGTGAAACAGTCTTTTCTTGTAGTGTAGAGTAAAATGGGGAGATTCCTTTGGAATCCATGTTTTCGGTGAAAAGGAAGTTCTGAATCTTTGTAGGCAGTGTTCCTTCTAAAAGGGGATGCGCTGATAGACATTGTTACAATCTGTAATATGTGAAGTAGTCTTTGGTGGGTGCATTGTAGTCTCTTTGAATTTGTGTGAAGGGTTTGCTTGTCACCTTGGTGCAGAGTTCTGATATGTGGTTCGCCTGTTCTGAAAACCAGGCGGGTATGTTCAGGTCCTGAGATAGGAATTGGATCATGTGCAAGGATATTTGGACTGTTTTGTTCAAGAGTTGTGACCATTTAGTGTAGTGTAATGTTTTCCATGCTTTGATGGATGCCCGGATGGTTGGGGAATAGTGGGTCAAGTGTATCCTTCTAGTGGGAGTGCTAAGTAACCAAATTTTAAGGTTGTTTCCTGGTGTCATGTTTTCTATATCACCCCAGAGTGTGGTGGGTGTTGTGTTCATCCAGTCTTTCAGTTGTGATAGTATGGTAGCTAGACAGTAGTCTTTCAGGTCAATGTAGCCCATCCCACCTGCGATTCTGTGTTTAATAAGTTTTGTGTGGTTGCTCCTGGGTTTTTTCCCTTGCCACACGTAGTGGCTTAGGATGGATTGGAGAGAGTGGAGGTATGAGTGTGAAAGTGGCAGCTACAATGTTTGGAATAGATATAGCAATTTGGGCAGGACTAACATCTTGAATGCTGCCAGTCGTCCTGACCATAAGAGTTCATGTTTGGAGAGTTTGGCTGTTTCTCTTGTAAGCATTTGTTTGGCTTCAGTATAATTATTGGCGAATAGACCTCTTGTAGATTTAGTAAGGGTGATTCCTAGATAGGATATTCCAGTGTCTGCCCATGGATATGTGAAGCAGTTTCTAAGCAAGTTGCTGGTCACAGCATCTAATCCTAGGTCTAATGCCGCGTACACAGGGCCAGACTTGCCAACGGGCTAAACTCCTTTGGCATTGCCAACAGAAAAAGTCCGATGGGGCATACACACAGTAGGAATGTCCGACCAAAAGCTCCCATCAGACTTTTTCTGTCGGGAAGTCCGGCTGTTGTACGTGGCATAATATGTAGGATTTATTTTCATTTACCTTATAGTAGGATATGGTACTGAATCTTTGTAGCAACAGGTGTACTAAAGCCAGGGAAGCAAGGGGGTTGGCAATCATTATTATCACAATAGGTTAGTTTTGTCTTCTATGGTGCCGATTTCAAATCCTGTGATTGTAGTGTTCGATCTTATGTGTTCTGCTAGGGGTTGAGGTTAAAGATAAGTGGTGACAAGGGGCATCCTTGTCAGGTGCCATTAGTAAGACCAGCCCTGGGTAGTTCAGCCCTTTTGCATTAAGCCATAAGAATTTTCCCATTTTGGGTAGTAGGTTGCTGAAGTTCAGTTAAGTATGCGATACTTACAGTTAAGTGGGTATGCAGTTCAGTCTAGTAGATGTTGAACTTGTTCTTCCTTAGGGTAGGCGGGTTTGTTGCACTGTTGCTGTTGGTAGATCTTAGCTGGGCTTCCACTTGTGCTCTTAGAGAGGAAGGTGGGTAAGGAGGTAAACGATAAGTCTGTGGTTAAGACAAAAGTAACAGTAGGGGTAAGGGGTAACAAGGATCAGCAGTGGTCTAAGAGAACTGCTGGATGTTTGAGGGTATAAGTTTGTGAGGTAACTGTATCGAGCAGGCACAGAGATGGAGTGCAACATTGGTATAAATGTATTGACACCACTAACCCGGTACTGACTTGGCATTAGTTATATGACGGCTGTGGACGGAGGCTTGCTCCTTCTCCTTGAGGATTGGCCGTGCTAATGTCACCTCGTCAGGTATAATTCCCCAGGTGCATAGCAGATGTATGCCCTCTTCAACTATATTTTTATTGTGTTTCACTCCATTTTTGGTTACTATAAGTTTGGTTGAGAATCCCCATTGCTATGGGATTTTGTGGTTGTTGAGAGGTTTAGTGATGGTGCTCAGTTGTCGTCGCTGTTGACGAGTGTACTGGGGAAGATCTGCATATAGTTGTAACTTCATGTATGGTGTTAGTAACTGCCCAAGATGTCTTGCTTATGCCAGGAGTAGGTCCTTTGTGTGGTAAAAGTGGATTCTCATCAAAACATCCCGTGGGGTCCCTGCGGGAAGGTGGGGAGGTTTGGGAAGGCACGTATGCGGTCTATGATGGTTTCCATTGGTGTCAGGTCATATGAGTTGAGGTCAGATGGCAGGATTTTTTCAGTTATGCCCCTTATGTTTACATTATTTTGTCTCGACCAGTCCTCCAGGTCCGCCATCTTGGCTCTAACTCGTTGTTCCTCGTGGGTATGGTCGTGGCCATCTCCTAAATCATTTACAGTCAGTCATGACAGTCATTTATTGTTCAAGATGACATACTTTCTGATCCATAAAGTTCATTTCTGATTTCAATTTTGTGAACATAGAGGATATCCTTTATGAAGCGAGCTGTGCAGAGACATAAGCATCTCCTTCATAGTGGTATTGTCAGGGCTGGGCTCAGTCCTTCCTTCTCTGAGCTGGCCGCTCAGCTGTCGGCTAATTGCCAGCTCCCATCTCTCTCCACAGTTGTCCAGCTGTTGTTGATTCTGCTCGTTGTTGTATATGTTGTAATATGTTCACCGATTTATGTGGGACATTGTTGTGTGTATGTACACATGCAGTCAATGTTGACCAGGCCAGAATGACAATGGTTGATTTGTCCAACTGAATTTTAACAGCTGAAGACTCTTTGATGTGTTAATCTTATACAAGTCTACAAGTCTATTTGAATATCTCAAAGGGTATTCAGGTGGTATCTGTTAATCTAATCTAATTACATATATCTAAAGGGGACTTGTTGATGTTGATATGCGGGAGAGCAAATTGGGGTGGTTCACGGCTGGGGGTTGTTGTCTGTTTGATAGACTAAAGCTTATCAAAGTCCTAAATTGAAACGGCCAATCAAATTGCTCAGCCATTCAATGCCTGGTGAATATAACACGGCATTCAGTCTATAGTTTAAGTGAGGCTTGTCTGTGTATGGACACACAGACCTAGGAACATGGGGTTCTGAATTATATCTACTCTGTCGGATTTTTTGTCATCTGTGGACTTTGTTCTGTGTTGGAAGTCAATAAAGTGCATCTCTCTGGAAGAATTGGGTTGCTGCGGAAGAGTATTTACTAATTAATTATCATAACCACTATACCACTCTCTACCTGCACTACATATTTTTATATCACTACACTCGTCAGTCCTGCCTACTTAAAGTCGCCCAGCTCACTTGATCTCTGCCTTCGCCTTTGTCATCATCACAGAGACTTTCTCCTGCGTTCCTGTTGAAGACTTGCTCGGCTGACGTTCCTTCTGGTTCCTGATCCTGCTTGCTCTACTACTACGTTTATATCTGGCTCTCTGACATTTGCTTGGCTGACTACCTGATCCGGTTACTGAACTCTGGTTTGTTTTGACTACGCTTACTCTGTTTACCTTATTATTACTATTATTATTATTATTATTAAACAAGTGTGATTTAACTATACTTCTGTCTCGGTCTGATTCATGGTTCCTGATAGGTATCTAGGACTGGTTGATTAGAAGTGGGAAACACTGCTATGGGGGGTGGCTGGGCCTGCTGTGTAATGAGAGTTTCCAAAGCAGGGCTTAACTCATAAGGCTGTGTGCCAGAATCCAGGCACATCCACGCCTTAGCAGGGCTGTTGCTGACAGAGGACAATTGTGGTGTTGAAGGGGAGTTTGGAGATTCATCTGATGGGGATATTTCGGATAATTCTGCATCAGGGAGGTCAGTGTACGCGGCAACACTGTGCTGTGAGGAGCCGCGGGCGCCATCTTGGATTTGGCCTCCGGGCGGCACTGTGAAGAAATCCGTTAATTTCTTCGTTTGCCGGTATTCTTTTCATTTCCTGGATGATCCGGGTTGGTGACCCAGTGTGTGGGGGTCCGTGGATGTCATCTTTGGTTAGTGGGTTAGTGGTGCTCATTTCTCCGCTCGGCGCTGGAGCTGTGGGTTTAGGCTTCCATACTTCTCTGTGATTAGCCATGAGCCCAGAGCAAGTGCAATTTTAAATCATGATATGTTAGGTATCTATTTACTCTGTGTAACATCATCTTTCATACTATACAAAAAAATTGGGGTATATATATATATATATATATATATATATATATATATATATATATATATTGTTTTTTTTTATTTGAAAAACCACTGCGCAAAAACTATATACAGTATCTCACAAAAGTGAGTACACCCCTCACATTTTTGTAAATACTTTATTATATCTTTTCATGTGACAACACTGAAGAAATGATACTTTGCTACAATGTAAAGTAGTGAGTGTACAGTGTAAATTTGCTGTCCGCTCAAAAAAACTCAACACACAGCCATTAATGCCTAAACCACTGGCAACAAAAGTGAGTGAAAATGTCCAAATTGGGCCCAAAGTGTCAATATTTTGTGTGGCCACCATTATTTTCTAGCACTGCCTTAACCCTCTTGGGCATGGAGTTCACTAGAGCTTCAAAAGGTTGCCACTGGGGTCCTCTTCCACTCCTCCATGAAGACATCACCGAGCTGGTGGATGTTAGAGACCTTGCGCTCCTCCACTTTCCATTTGAGGATGCCTCATAGAAGCTCAATAGGGTTTAGGTCTGGAGACATGCTTGGCTAGTCCATCATTTTTACCCCCAGCTTCTTTAGCAAGGCAGTGGTCGTCTTAGAGGTGTGTTTGGGGTTGTTTTGGAATAATGCCCTGTGGCCCAGTCTCCAAAGGGAGGGGATCATGCTCTCCTCCAGTATGTCACAGTACATGTTGGTATTCATGGTTCCCTCAATGAACTATAGCTCCCCAGTGCCGGTAATATTCATGCAGCCCTAGACCATGACACTCCCACCACCATGCTTGACTGTAGGCAAGACACAATTGTCCTAGTACTCCTCACCTCATTGCCGCCACATACGCTTGAAACCATCTGAATCAAAATAAGTTTATCTTGGTCTCATCAGACCACAGGACATGGTTCCAGTAATCCATGTCCTTCCTTAGTCTGTTTGTCTTCAGCAAACTGTTTGTGGGCTTTCTTGTGCATCATCTTTAGAAGAAGCTTCCTTCTGGGATGACAGCCATGCAGACCAATTTGATGCAGTGTGCGACGTGTGGTGTCTGAGCACTGACAGGCTGACCCCCCACCCCTTCAACCTCTGCAGCAATGCTGGCAGCACTCATAGGTATATTTCACAAAGACATCTGGATGTGACGCTGGGCACATGCACTCAACTTCTTTGGTCAACCATGGCGAGGCCTGTTCTGAGTAGAACATGTTCTGTTAAACCGTGGTATGGTCACATACACACCTGAGACCTTGTAACACTAATGAGTCATATGACACCAGGGAGGGAAAATGGCTAATTGGGTCAAATTTGTACATTTTCACGTGGGGGTGTATTCACTTTTGTTGCCAGTGGTTTAGACATTCACCTGCACCCATTCTGGTTCTTGTCATTAGATTCCCGTACGGACGCCCAAGGGTGTGCACTAGGACTAGCAATCTGCCCCTATGGGTAATGCTGTCCAGTTGCAGGCCCGCCTTCCACGGCTTTCCGGCAATGCTTTACATTCTTTTCAGACTGCAGATTAGGTTTGCTTTCTGGCACTGTTTGCATGGCCTGAACTGGCCGTATCAGACTGTATACGGGATACTGTCATCATTTCCGGCTTCCGGGCATCAGTCCATGGTGCGTGGACCTCCCTCTTTGCGTCCACGGGGCGTCATTGCGGCATGATGTCATACGCCGTATTTTGGCGTCATGGGGAGGGATATTTAAACCCCACATGATGCAGATACATTTGAACCACCTGGGAGCTCATGAATTACACTGATGGAACTTCAGGTACTTATTCGACTTGAAGTAAGACTGGCTGCAATTTTATATGGGACTCTTGATGGACTTTGAATGATGATACCCTGCATATATACTTTCTCTGTTATATAGATCGATCCTAGCCATTTTTCCCCCTCTGTGAGTGTAGCTTTGTGGCTTTTTGCTACTCCTATGCTACTCCTATGGACCTTCTTGGCGTCTAGGGGAGACTGGAGCAGTCCTATAGTAAGACACACTGAGGTGAGAAGCTTATTTTGAAAGTATGAGTATAGGTTTGAGACTTTCTCTTATTACAAAGCATTTGACAGGTGTTTACATGTCTCTCTAGATTTCTTAGATGGGTGTGTTTGTTTGTTTTATATATAGAGGATATGTCAATGTCCTCTTCGGCTTTCCCGTTCGCATGAGCTCCCAGCATAGACATTACTTTATTAATAAAGCAACAGGATTGTGGTGAATACAGTTCATTTATGAACCTTTTATGGACTAGTGGCTAGATGGCTCTCTCCATCCTCAGAATGATGCAATTTTACTTTGATGTATAACATGTATTGCAGGTATTGCTGCACTCTCATCTGATGGTCTAAACCATAAAAATCACATCCCTCCCTACGGGAGATCTAACAATTTTTGGACTGGTCCTTGGATGCAGGTCTTTGGGGCTTTTTTGGAACTCTCCCAATTGTGCTCACTCCAAGACTCATCATTGAGGTATGGAGTTTGGACATCTTTTGGGGTGTTTATGTGTGTGGGGGAGGGGTTTTGAGTGGGTTGGGGCGGGGCTTGGGTTTTTTTTCTTCTCTCCTTTGGGTTGTGGGGGGTTTCCTTTGCTTGGAGGATGCTGTGGGGTCACACAGGTGCAGTGTTATATTGTGTTAACCTTTTGTACTGTAATGTATTCATTTTTGTGTTTTCTCCTTTTACACACTGAAGGTTGTGCATATTTTGCTGTTTTATATTTATGAAATTTCTGGACGTGGGAACAATTTGTTTGAGACTTCAGTTCTCTCAGTGGTCAGGGTTAGGATATGTGTGTATACCCAGGACTATGATTGTAACTGCAGTTCTTACTTTTATCTTGCCTTTTTCTAATAAACTATTTATATTTTTATATTACCATTTTGTGTTTTGTATATGATGTACCTTTAAAGTCCCATTCTCTCAAATGTTCTCACTTCATTAATGGTTGTACAGTGGGGACGGAAAGTATTCAGACCCCCTTAAATTTTTCACTCTTTGTTATATTGCAGCCATTTGCTAAAATCATTTAAGTTCATTTTTTTCCTCATTAATGTACACACAGCACCCCATATTGACAGAAAAACACAGAATTGTTGACATTTTTGCAGATTTTTTAAAAAAGAGAAACTAAAATATCACATGGTCCTAAGTATTCAGACCCTTTGCTGTGACGCTCATATATTTAACTCAGGTGCTGTCCATTTTAGTCCAGCTGTGTTTGATTATACTGATTGGACTTGATTAGGAAAGCCACACACCTGTCTATATAGGACCTTACAGCTCACAGTGCATGTCAGAGCAAATGAGAATCATGAGGTCAAAGGAACTGCCTGAAGAGCTCAGAGACAGAATTATGGCAAGGCACAGATCTGGCCAAGGTTACAAAAACATTTCTGCTGCACTTAAGGTTCCTAAGAGCACAGTGGCCTCCATAATCCTTAAATGGAAGACGCTTGGGATGACCAGAACCCTTCCTAGAGCTGGCCATCCGGCCAATTGAGCTATCGGGGGAGAAGAGCCTTGGTGAGAGAGGTAAAGAAGAACCCAAAGATCACTGTGGCTGAGCTCCAGAGATGCAGTCGGGAGATGGGAGAGAGTTGTAGAAAGTCAACCATCACTGCAGCCCTCCACCAATCGAGGCTTTATGGCAGAGTGGCCCAAAGGAAGCCTCTCCTCAGTGCAAGACACATGAAAGCCTGCATGGAGTTTGCTAAAAAACACCTGAAGGACTCCAAGATGGTGAGAAATAAGATTATCTGGTCTGATGAGACCAAGATAGAACTTTTTGGCCTTAATTCTAAGCGGTATGTGTGGAGAAAAACAGGCACTGCTCATCACCTGTCCAATACAGTCCCAACAGTGAAGCATGGTGGTGGCAGCATCATGCTGTGGGGGTGTTTTTCAGCTGCAGGGACAGGACGACTGGTTGCAATCAAGGGAAAGATGAATGCGGCAAAGTACAGATATATCCTGGATGAAAACCTTCTCCAGAGTGCTCAGGACCTCAGACTGGGCCGAAGGTTTACCTTCCAACAAGACAATGACCCTAAGTGCACAGCTAAAATAATGGAGTGGCTTCACAACAACTCAGTGACTGTTCTTGAATGGCCCAGCCAGAGCCCTGACTTAAACCCAATTGACCATCTCTGGAGAGACCTAAAAATGTCTGTCCACCAACATTTACCATCCAACCTGACAGAACTGGGGAGGATCTGCAAGGAGGAATGGCAGAGGATCCCCAAATCCAGGTGTGAAAAACTTGTTGCATCTTTTCCAAAAAGACTCATGGCTGTATTAGATCAAAAGGGGCTTCTACTAAATACTGAGCAAAGGGTCTGAATACTTAGGACCATGTGATATTTCAGTTTTTCTTTTTTAATAAATCTGCAAAAGTGTCAACAATTCTGTGTTTTTCTGTCAATATGGGGTGCTGTGTGTACGCTAATGAGGAAAAAATTAACTTAAATGATTTTAGCAAATGGCTGCAATACAACAAAGAGTGAAAAATTTAAGGGGGTCTGAATACTTTCTGTCCCCACTGTATGTTGAGTTATTTTGAGGGGACAGAAAATTTACCCTGTTATACAAGCTGTACTCTTAGTACTTTACATTGTGCAAAGTGTCATTTCTTCAGTGTTGTCACATGAAAAGATATAATAAAATATTTACAAAAATGTGAGGGATGTACTCACTTTTGTGAGCTACTGTATATAATGTTTGGGAGTTTTAAGTAACTTTCTAGCAAAAAATACTGATTTTGATTTGTAAAAAACAAATGTCAGAAAAGGGCCTGGTCCTTAAGTGATTAATGGTATCTAATGATAGTTACCTCTTATACAAGCAACATGTGAAAGGATTACTTTTGCTAAACAGCTGCTTAAAATTTACAGATACTAAAGACTCCAGAATTAAAGTCAAAACTGATTCCTCTTGGGGTTCACAGGTATGTATATTTTTTATATAATAACTAAATAATGTCTAATAGAAAAGAAGTCCTAACACCAGCTTCAGCATGAAAGTGAATGCACTCAGCACCACCATGATAAAACCAAGCAGCTTACCAGAAAAGGTAGACCCTCAAATTAGAGAGTGGTCACAAAGTGACTTATAGTTGATTTCCATCCACTCCACCATTAATTTGGGACTGGATTTGAACCCAGGATCTCTGCTGTGTCAGGCAATGTCTAGCCACCTGGAATGCTAGACAGTTCTGTGAACAATTTCTTGGATGATCCTGCCTTAAACCTTGTTTGTCTTGAACCTTGAACTCTTTGCTCCTCCTATGAACTTCCTAATTTAATCACTGTCTTTGCACGTCCTGTTTGTCAGATTAGTGTGCTCTCTTCAGCCAGTATCTCACTCTTGTCTTCCCTACTGCCATCCATATTTCCCACCACTTGTTATCGACCCTTGGCTTGTTTACTGACTACACTTCTGTTTGATCCTTACTGCTATATTCATTACTGGACCCCGGCTTGTTCACCTCCTGGTGAGGCGATCCTGAGGACCGCATCCTGGTAATAACATGCAGCAAAATCCATCTCCACCATAAGGACCTCTGGTGAACACTGGTTAGTAATTAGACTCCGCACTTCAGGTGAGCCCATGCAATCCACCAGGATGACAGCCAATGTACCTATCCTGCTGGTCGGTGGTAGTCCAGCTACTGCATAGCAACTGGCCTTTGAGCCTGACCCCCGATTGTGACAATTAAACTTCCTGACATCTCAGATTCCAGTGATTATGGACAGGATTCAGGAAAGCTGTGCCTTTAAACTGAATCACCGTGGGCTCTACATACCATCCTCACAACAAATCAGTGGGGAATACTAACACAAGTGTATCAGACTATTCCTCATGGAAGCATAAGCAGAAAAGCTCCTATAGTGTAGCAAATTATTTAAAAATACATACCTTATTTAGTAACACACTAACATGTACAACAGATGAAAAAAGTGCTAGTATCAAACCAACAAGTTGGCAGCGGCGTCCAGCATGCTGACGTTATACGTCACAAGTCCCACCCAACGCTTTTCTTCACAAGCTGCCATTGTTTTGGACCGAACAGAACCGCTTGGTACTTTTGTTTCTGTCCCCCTGGCCAGATTAACCTTCAATGTAAAAGTGTGCACACTCGACACAAATCACTGACACAGACACGTTCAGTAAGTTTGGTACTTCTGTCATTTACTTCCTGGGCTCAGGCTAATATACCGTGAGCCGGATATTTCGTTATCAAATCAAATATCAAATAAGACAAGCGTGTACAAACCACAAATTATACATATTCATTATTGTGACGAAATATAAGCTTTTGCTGGGTTATATCTGTATAAGGGAATAGCAGACTATCATAGCTAAATATGTTGTCTTGTTTTCAGTTCCTGTTTCTCTTGAGTGTAGTCTCATAGGCCTGAAAATAGGTGCAATCTTCTTCTTCTTAACTTTGTTCTTTAACTCTTGCAGTTCTGTTCCACATGAAGGGAGAAGCTGGCAGACATCTAATTTGAGCATGGTTAAGGCTAATAGCTTGTTATAGGAAAATAAGCACGTACATCTATATGATTATGAGAAATAGGCATTTCACAATAACACTCATAATCACATTGCATTACAGTCCCCCCTTGAAATGCATATTTTCTCAAAACTGTTCCTCACACTGGAGAACCACCTATCATCACCCGGCTCATTTCACCGACTGCAACTCTTTTAAGCTGTATGTAGAGAAAGGGCTGTGACTAGCTCACCAACCCCCTCGATACAACTGGTGAAATGCCGCCAGGTGCTATCTGTCCCCTATCTAGCCCTACGGTGTTGCATCTCGGGGAAGGGTGACTGTAACGGAGCGTACTGCGTAACTATTATCATAGGTTTCATCAAGCCCTACATAGACATCGTTATCATCTGGGATCTCTTGGTTCACGAATGTGGGGGTATTTTGGTCAACAGACTTTTCTACACACTTTTTAATGTAGGGGAGGACACAGCAGATTATGGCAGCTATTGTCAGCTATCTCTATCTAGGTCAGTAGTCCCTGCCATCCTCCCTTTATCCAGGTAAAATACTGGTCCCAGGGGTTGGTGAGCCCTGAATTCTGTTTTAATTCTTTGGACAGGTCCTCTAGTTTCTGGATGGCTAAAGTCACTTTACCATTTGGGTCGGTGTTGTCTGGGATGTATGTGCAGCATGCACTTGTCTCAGGGATCATCTTGCATACACCCCCCTTCTCAGCTAGGAGCATGTCTAAGACCATACGGTTTTGGAAAGTCATGTGTGATGCTGCCTCTAACTGTTCGGCCAGACCTTGGAGTGCGTACCTGGTGTAATTGACAAATCTTTGCTGGCTGTAGTAGATGTAATTTATCCAGTCTACATTCTTGTTTACAGTGATAATGGGAATCAGTGACTCGAAACCTGCTGCTACTTGGTCTCTTGCTTTGAATTCATCTGGGACCCCCCTTGGGACCCCTATGGTGTCTATGTATACATGTGGGTCAAAGCTTCCTGCTGGGGCACTCCTACGTTTTCTGTTTGATTTGTGTACATTGCTTGCTTCTGGCTCAGGGTTCTCTGAGAGAATATGTAGGAGCATTATGGTTTTAGCCATTGCACATTCTCCTGTTCACTGTCCTGTCATTCTACTTCTAATTTTCATGCCTCCACAGATTCAGTACACGTCTTCTAGGGACTGGACTTGATTCTGCACTAGGTCTGCAGACACCTCACTATAAGACTCACAATAACCTTTGGTGAAGTATTGATCTGTGTGCTTGTTGATTGTCATTCTATCTAAGAGTGACTTCAATATATGTCAGTGACAGATACATACACAGTCATGGGACCTATTGCTCTTTCATTGGACTGGACATTGTAACCAGTACCTGGAAGTATCTTACTATAAGTGGATATGAAAGTGGCAACATGTGTGTTGGATGAATTATGCCAGAATTGGGTTATGCCATCTTTCTGTTTGATGGCTACTTCTTGTGCCTGAACAACAATCACAATAAAAAGGATAAACGGGATCATAGCTTGGTCTCCTCAGCCTCTTCCTCAGGCACAGGACTTGCGGTGAGAGGCGTGTATCCACGAATTCCTTCCGGCCACTTTTACTGATGTGGTGGTTGTCAGAAGGACTTGGAAAGGACCATCATATCTGGGTTCAAGGGTGTGTTTCCTCAAAAAACTTCTTTACCAGGACCCAATCACCAGGGACCAACTTGTGCAATCCTGTGTCTAATGCCGCGTACACACGAGCGGACTTTACGGCAGACTTTGCCCGGCGGACGGGATTTCGTCGGACAATTCGATGTGTGTGGGCTCCAGTGGACTTTGTTTTCTCAAAAGTTGGACGGACTTAGATTTGAAACATGTTTTAAATCAATCCATCAAAATCGAGTCCGGTCGAAAAGTCTGCTCGTCTGTATGCTAGTTCGACAGACAAAAAGCCACGCTAGGGCAGCTATTGGCTATGAACTTCCTTGTTTTAGTCTGGTCGTACGTCATCAAGTACGAATTCGACGGACTTTGGTGGATTGTGTGTAGGCAAGTCCGCTCATTCAGAAAGTCCGTCATAAAGTCCGTCAAAGTCCGCCGGGCAAAGTCTGCCGTAAAGTCCGACCGTGTGTACGCGGCATTACTCAGGATCTGGAATGGAAGAAAACACTTGCGCATGGATACGGGTTAATTCTCAAGATAAAGCAGTCACATAATCAGTTAATACATCAGATTGAAGTTGCAACTGTTGTGGAAAATAACAACCCAGTCTGGGGGCTGAACCAAACAATATCTCATAGGGTGACAAACCATGATTTCCCCTGGGGGTGTACCTAACACTGAACAAGGCAATGGGCAAAGGCAATAGGCAGGCTGTCTGGCCAACTCATTCCCATCTCCTGAGACATCTTCAGCATTCTAGACTTTATTGTGTCATTTAGTCTTTCCACCTTCCCACTACTCTGAGGATGGTATGGAGTGTGGAAAGCTAGTATGACCCCCTAAGGCTGTCCATATCTCCATGGTTACTGAGGCCGTGAAAGCCAGCCCCTGGTCACTCTACATAACCTCTGGGACACCATATCTGCACACTATTTCTGTTAAAAGTCTTTTAGCTGTGGTCTTCGCTGTCATGTTGGTAACGGGATAGGCTTCAGGCCTACGTGGCAGACGCAGTCTCTTGTTTCATTCCATGATTCCTTCAACTTCTGTGGCTCCTTTTTTGATCCACACTTCTTTTTCTTCTTTCTTTCTTTCTTTCTTTCTTTCTTTCTTTCTTTCTTTCTTTCTTTCTTTCTTTCTTTCTTTCTTTCTTTCTTTCTTTCTTTCTTTCTTTCTTTCTTTCTTTCTTTCTTTCTTTCTTTCTTTCTTTCTTTCTTTCTTTCTTTCTTTCTTTCTTTCTTTCTCAGCTGTCTCTTGTTGCTCCTTGAGGTGAGTTCTGCTCACAGGAGGGGTTTGTAGAATCATGGTCATTTGTGTTGTCCCTTCAGGGCTGTCTATTGGGTCATCCAGGATAGGTGCATTCACCCTGCTGACCACTTCTCGTGTTCCATCTGCAGCTTGCTTTGCGGCAGTATCTGCCAGATAATTGCCTCATGCTTCTTGGGAAATCAGTTTGCCGTGTGCTTTTAAATAGACAATACTTTCGCGCCTCTGGTAAAGAGTAAAAAATTACAAAGTATAAATGAGTGAATTAGTGAGTGGAAAACACACACTCAAAAAGCCACAAATACAAGCTGCTCCCCTTAATTTGAATGAAACAATCAAATAAGTAATGGTGTGTAATAGGGGGCGCTAGAGACCTAACAAACATATGTTTCTGCCGTTAAGTGCACTCATTAACCAAATCAGTCTCAGTGAATTGAGCGGTGCTGATTATGCTGAACTAGTGATAACACAAACACATGATTAAGTTACAAAAATATAAATGCAAAATACAATAAAAAATAATAAATAAAAAATCAAGTGAAAAAAATTTAGTGCAAGTGAAATGAATAAATCGTGATGTCTAATAGTCCCAATCCATTGAAGAAATCAGAGCAAAACAGTTGAAACCAACATCACAGCGGACACATGGATCCTCACAAATGCAACAATTTAAGCGTTGATATAAAGGTTCCGTCACCCAAGAGGAAAAACACCTGAAGGTAATAGATATCTGCTTACCAGATACCAATGACTTCTTTAACTAAAAAGAAAGTCATTAGTGCTTGTACAGGATTGTGCCTGTTCACATGAAGGCTGGAAGGCTGGATGGTACTTTAGGCATTGAACCCTCCCGTCCCATTCGTTCAGGATAGAAATTATGAGAAACAAAAAGGAATCCTCATAGCGTAAAACCGTTTAATATATAAAAATTAGAGAACAATAAAATAGCCAAATGGCCTCTTACATTGGACGGTGCCTACCCGGCACTGGGACTGCTCGCATGTCAGGGTGTGTAGAGTCAGGAACCCCTCGCATCACATCGCACATGCGGCGTGCGTTCCACTCCGTGCGTCTAGCTAACCAGCTAATCGGGAAGTAGGTAGGACGAATCTGGACATGTGACCACGTACCGCTCCGACGTACGTTTCGTTTGTGAACGTCATCAGGGAAGCGTACATTGGTCACTAAGCAACTCGTTTATATGGGAAATGCGGGCGGGTAAATTGGTATCATTACTCCGCCTTTATGTCAATAAAGTTTAGTTGCTGAACACTGTGCGGCGCAATTGCCAAAATGATAAAGATTTTTTTGCACAAGCTGATACCCTTACTGCCAGATTCCTGGAAAAGGGTTACCCAGCCCATGTTTTGGAGAAGTTGGTAGTACAGGTATCAAATATGAATAGACAAACTTTGTTGGTTTCTAAACCGAAAAAAGAATATAAAGATGAATGCGCTTTTCTGTCAGGCTTCCATCGAGAATATAGAACAGTGGAGGGTATTTTTAAGAAATTCTGGCCAATCCTGTTGAAAGATAAAGATTTACAGTCCTCTTTACCAAAGAAACCAAAATTCATATACCGTAAGGCCCCCAACCTCAGGAACCGACTAGCCCCCAATGTACCGGATCCACCCAGGAAACCATCTACGTTCTTGGATGGATCGGGATTTTATTACTGCACTAGGTGCAATGCATGCAAAATAACAAGAAAACCGGACTCCAAGAAAAAGAAATCCAAATTTAATTCTGTGGTCACCCAACAACAGTTCAATATTAAACCATTGATCACATGTGATTCTGACCACGTGACTTATGTATTGGAATGCCCATGTTCCTTACAGTACGTGGGCAGAACCACACGTCAACTTAAAGTAAGAATTGGTGAACATCTTGCTAATATAAAAAATGGCTACCCCAACCATAGTGTCTCTAGACACTTCAAAATGTACCATAATAGCGATCCATCATTATGCACGTTTTATGGGATTGATAAAGTAACAAGGGACTGGAGGGGTACTCATATGAAAAGGACAGTATCCAAAAATGAAACATATTGGCTTTACAAGTTACGTAGTATGCAACCGTATGGGATGAATATAGATATAGACCTCAATTGTTTTTTAACAAACGATTAACCACAATTATAACAGTATGCACTCTCCGACCCTTGATGTTACTGGTTATGTGGTTATCATTTTTAATAAAGTATAGTTTAAGTTTTTTTAATTAATATAAGTTTGTGGTTTCAATGGAATTATGTTTAAATGTGCTTATCATTTATCAGGTATTGTGAAACCGAGACTGAGACTGCTCTGAATGACGGGACTAATTCTAGTCCTTTCCATAGAATCAGTTAATTAACATCTATATTGTGATAGTTGATGTAGTATTATTTATTAATACAACATCTCCCACTGTTTTTCTGCCATTTAATGTTGTACGGATTTGGTATGTAATTAATAGAATTTTTTCTTGCCTGGAGCAGTGTGACATATAACCACCAGGGGGAGCTTCCACTGGTTGGTCTGTGCACAGTGTTCAGCAACTAAACTTTATTGACATAAAGGCGGAGTAATGATACCAATTTACCCGCCCGCATTTCCCATATAAACGAGTTGCTTAGTGACCAATGTACGCTTCCCTGATGACGTTCACAAACGAAACGTACGTCGGAGCGGTACGTGGTCACATGTCCAGATTCGTCCTACCTACTTCCCGATTAGCTGGTTAGCTAGACGCACGGAGTGGAACGCACGCCGCATGTGCGATGTGATGCGAGGGGTTCCTGACTCTACACACCCTGACATGCGAGCAGTCCCAGTGCCGGGTAGGCACCGTCCAATGTAAGAGGCCATTTGGCTATTTTATTGTTCTCTAATTTTTATATATTAAACGGTTTTACGCTATGAGGATTCCTTTTTGTTTCTCATAATTTCTATCCTGAACGAATGGGACGGGAGGGTTCAATGCCTAAAGTACCATCCAGCCTTCCAGCCTTCATGTGAACAGGCACAATCCTGTACAAGCACTAATGACTTTCTTTTTAGTTAAAGAAGTCATTGGTATCTGGCAAGCAGATATCTATTACCTTCAGGTGTTTTTCCTCTTGGGTGACGGAACCTTTATATCAACGCTTAAATTGTTGCATTTGTGAGGATCCATGTGTCCGCTGTGATGTTGGTTTCAACTGTTTTGCTCTGATTTCTTCAATGGATTGGGACTATTAGACATCACGATTTATTCATTTCACTTGCACTAAATTTTTTTCACTTGATTTTTTATTTATTATTTTTTATTGTATTTTGCATTTATATTTTTGTAACTTAATCATGTGTTTGTGTTATCACTAGTTCAGCATAATCAGCACCGCTCAATTCACTGAGACTGATTTGGTTAATGAGTGCACTTAACGGCAGAAACATATGTTTGTTAGGTCTCTAGCGCCCCCTATTACACACCATGCCGTGTGCTTTTACTTTAAGTATGGCCACCTGCGTTGAGAGCAGTAAGGCATCCATCAGGTTCTTGTTAGCTGTGCTGTGTTTTACAGGAGTTCCTGCTGCTGTCAGGAATCCTCTAGTTTTCCAGATGATCCCAAAATCGCAGGCCACTGCCAGAGCATATCTTGAGTCTGTGTAGATGTTAGCTCTTTTTCCTTCTGCCAACTTGCATGTCATAGTTAGGGCCTGCAACTCTGCTTCTTGTGCAGACATGGAGGGGGGTAACGCTGAGGCTTGGAGGACCGTGTCTTCTGTGGTAACTGCATATCCTGTATGGTACCGTCCAGCATTTTCTGCATATCTGGAACCATCCACAAAGATTGTCAGGTCAGGATTTTCAAGGGCAGTTTCACTGACTGTCGGCAGGTGTGATGTCTCCATCTTCATCACTTCAAAACAGTCATGGGCGGTATAGTGGTAATCATCTTCCACAGTGGTTCCCCCCTCGAGAAGGGGAAGTAGAGTGGATGGGTTGAGGGTATCACATCGGAGAATGGTGATATTGTCAGGGAGAAGTGAGGCACACTGGAGTCTGAGGTGCCTTTGTGAAGACAGGTGTCTGGGTTGGATCTGGTTCAGTATGGCAGTGATGTCATGAGGAGCAAGGAGGATTAAGGGGAGACCCAAGACGAGGTCCGCAGTCTTGTCCAAGAGAACTTGGGCTGCAAAGACAGCTCTGAGGCAGGAGGGTCCCCCCTTGACCACTGAGTCTAGTTGACAGGAGTGATACCCTGAGTCTGTTATTATGGGCCAAAACTGAGCCAAAACTCCTGTGGCATATCCTTGCCTCTCTGAGACAAACAGTTTGAAAGTCTTTTAGTCCCAAAGCAGAGGCTGTTGAGAGGATCTCCTTCAGAGTTTCAGAATTGTCCACAGCTTCTGAAGAAAGCAGGAAAGGGTCAGATCTCAGGGCATCATAAAGGGATTGCTTGACCTTGAGGCAAAGGGATGCCTTTGATTGCAGCAAGTCTTTCTTCAGTGAGATGTCAGGTGCCTTGGGAGATGCAGAGGCCTGGGAAAATCACCTTCTCTCTACACCACTGGACCTTCTGTTTTGAGGCCTTGCAGCCTTGCTCAGCCAGGTAGCGGAGGAGACTTTCTGAGAATATGGAGGCGTCACAGAAGGAATCTGCACACAGCAGGAGGTCATCTATGTATTGGAGAAGTACAACATCTGGGTGTAGTCTCATCCATGAGTTCAGGATGAGAGCCATTGCTTTGGCAAATTGAGTAGGGGAGCTCTGGGCCCCTTGGGGCATGACAGTCCAAGTGTAGCTCCTCCCCTCATGGGTGAAAGCGAAAAGGTACTGGCAGCAGGGACTAAGTGGTACATTAAAGAAGGCGTTTGCCAGGTCCACCACTGTGAAGTATTTTGCTGTGGGTGGTATTCCTGCTAGCAACGTGTGGGGATTAGGGACGATGGGGGTCTCCAGGATGGTAGCTTCATTCACTGCTCTGAGGTCTTGTACGATCCTGCACTTTTCTGGTTCCCCTTTTGCAGTTCGCTTCTTCACGTGGTGTGTTACAAGGAGATGTACAGGGTACCAAGGCTCCATTTGACAGAAGAGCCTCAACTTGTTTTGAGATGGATGCCGATGGGGCAGGCTTCAAGGGGTATTGTGGTTTTCTGGGTAGGGGAGCCCCAGGCTTCAGTTGTACCATGACTGGTGGCACTTTCAGATGTCCTATGTCCTCCAGCCCTGTGGACCATAGGCATGTGGGGACCCGATCCAAAACTTCTTCGGGGACTTCAGGTTCGTCTTTTGGGTTCAGCGATAACAGGAGTGGGATGGAGCGGAGTGCCGATGCGTCATCGATGGCCAGTGGTGAGGTGATCAGAACACCACCATCAGGATGGAAGGAGATGGAAGGCTTGGAGCCTGGACAAAACATCAGTTCCTAGTAGGTTCAGGGGGCATGTGGGTGAGACCACAAATCTTGCTAATAAGTCAGGAAAGTTGCCAACTTGCAGGGGGCGGGTCAACGGGCTCTTTCTGGGCGTTTCATCAACCCCTACACATGCTATGTTGATGTCCGATAGGAATGAGGTATCGGGTAATTCTTCTTCTGCCCTGATTACGGACCGGGCTGCACCTGTGTTGCATAAAAATGTGGTGGGATGTCCTTCAATGGGGAGGGTTATCTTCACTAAAGGTCCTCCCGAATCTCCCGAAGACATCATGACAGGGGCAGGTGACACAGGCTTGCCGGAATCCTAGCGGAGAAGGTCCATGTGTTCCGGAGTGGGGTGTGGCGGTTGGTGAGGTGTCATGTCCATGGTACTGGGGGGCTTCCATGTGGACCACGGTTGGGGCTTGGTTGACTGTGGGTGAATTTCCATGGGCTTAGGTATTCCCTTCTGGAGTGGATGGGTCTTTCGCAGTTGTAGCAAGCAGACACATGGAGTTGGTACTGGTGGGCGCAGATAGGGTGTGTCAGAGGCCATCATGAGAGGAGCTACTCTCTACTGCTCTGTGAGGATTCTGGATCTAATAACTACTAATAACAACGTCTCAAGCTCCAAGGTTGTGGGTTCTCTATACTCAAACCCTTTCATATTGACTCTTTAAGACCTGAAATAAATGAGGCAGCTAACATTTATCTATGCGCTCTGTTCAGCACGCTAAAACCCAAATCAGTAAACTCCTTGTACACATATTGACTTCAGGCGTTTTAGAGTAGAGATGTGAACCATCTCCATACAGAATAATTTTTTATAGGGAGCCTCGGCCCAGCCGATCTCCACAACATACATGTTTATTTTTCTTTCTAAACATTTTAATTAGATACTGAGTCTTTTTTTTTTTTTTTTTTTAGAATACAAAACGCTCAGAT
Organism: Lithobates clamitans; assembly: GCA_037952925.1. Classification (NCBI taxonomy): domain Eukaryota; kingdom Metazoa; phylum Chordata; class Amphibia; order Anura; family Ranidae; genus Lithobates; species Lithobates clamitans. The sequence goes on from JBBGZY010000415.1 coordinate 1,116,519, forward strand.
GTGAATGGGGCCTACCTAAGTCTAGCACATAGATTTAAGCAAAGAAAGCACTTCCTATTTTGCTCTTCTGGCATAACGCCTAGAATACATAAACTTCCTCTTTATTGCCAATACAGCTTAAACACAATTAAAACCAAAAGAAACACCTTTTAGCTTCAATAATACAAGGGTAAGCAATTACAACTAAATTCAGACTTTGACTGAAATATTCAGAAATATTCAATACATCCTATACATAAATTATTTATTTAATTAAAATGCTACATTAGTTGCTACTATGCACCATCACTGGAAACATGTGGGTGGGTTTCGGTGTGGGCGGTTGCATAGGGCGTATTGCCACAGGGGGAGGTGTCACTTAGAACAGAGGGGCGGTAGACGAAGGGCAGTGTCTACTTCCTGGGGACCAGACGCCATTATAGGGCGGTGTCTGACTACTTAGCTTCCTCTTTTCTAGTTTTCTTGTACACGTACACGATGCAACCATTTTGGTTTGTTTCCTGTTCCATCCACCCTCTTCTTCATGAATAGCATTTGCAACTTTAAACCAAGCAACCTATAATTTGACAACAGACCTTATTTACGTTTCAAAAAACAGTACGCCATTCATCTACTTGTAATCTCCCACCCAAATGCATATCAATTCCACAAAATTTTGCTAATTTCTTTCCCTTTTTCACAGCATCCTCTCCCTCCCGTTCTAGTACCAAATCACAGGCCAGACTGCCCTCTGTGGGCCTAGTCAACTTATTTCCCATTTCACACAACTCTTGGATTGAATAGGAGGAGAGGAAAGCAAGTAAGGTTGAGGCAAAACAGAGAAGTGAAGATATGCAGTGACAGGGTGATGTGGAAGATGAGGAAGTAAAGAGATCTCTGTTAAATCTGCAAAAGGGGAGACATGAGACAAAACAGACAAAATACAGAATGTAAGTCAACAGCTGGTATTCAGTGAACCATTTCAAACGTCTTCTACACGTCCCAACTCAAAACCCAAACTCCTCACTCTGGCTTTCTCTGCCTCCTCGTAATCTTCTGGCTGCTGAGGTTGTAGGGGACAACTTTTACTTCCCTGTCCTCTTATCCTAGCCTCAGCCTCAATAACTTCCAATTTCTTACCAACTGAAAATTTCACTGGATAATGTACATTCAATCTGAATGCCGTTACTTGGGGGACCCCTGGCACTAGAGGTTTGTAACGGAGAATAGATCTCTTATAACCTGGCTCTACCTTTGTGACCAAGCCCCAGGCCTCCTCATTAATGCCAAATAACAGTCCACAGACACATCTAGGACATGACATTACCAACAACAATTGATGTGACGACTGGAGTGAACTCTGGACTTAATCAGATCCTCACGGGATCCCCACGCCACCGCTGGGCGTAATCTGACGCCCCCTTTCCTGGTAACCTGTGCTTTAACGCACGCGTGCTTTACCGCACAATATTTTCCCCCAGGAGGAGTTTACCGTGTTCCGACGCCCTCTCTTGATATCAATCCTCAAGAGAAGTTAAACCACGTCAATTATTCCATCCGTGACTATATAATCAATCCCTCATTCACAACAGCCGTCACAAAACACAAGATCGATCGACAAAACAAAACACAATATACTCCAAATACAGGCGGGTCAGAAACAATTGCAGGTTCGTACTATATAAATAGGCTCAAGACAAGATATATACCTGTCTTTGTGGACCGCGGGAAGCCGATGCAGAGACAGAAATTAACCAAATACAGATGCGGATCAAACAGCAGACAAATTATTAAGGAAAATGTCTTACCGTTTTCTCCAAAGTTGATCAGGCTCTGCTCCGCCCGTATTTCGGTCCTCTTTCAGTGTCCTCTAAGTTCGGCTTCCTTTTGGGCCAATCTTGAGCCCGACTTGCCAAATGTTTTGGACCGAACAGAACCACTCGGTACTTTTGTTTCTGTCCCCCTGGCCAGATTAACCTTCAATGTAAAAGTGTACACACTCGACACAAATCACTGACACAGACACGTTCAGTAAGTTTGGTACTTCTGTCATTTACTAACTGGGCTCAGGCTAACATACCGAGAGACGGATATTTCGTTATCAAATCAAATATCAAATAAGACAAGTGTGTACAAACCACAAATTATACATATTCAGTATTGTGACGAAATATAAGCTTTTGCTGGGTTATATCTGTATAAGGGAATAGCAGACTATCATAGCTAAATATGTTGTCTTGTTTTCAGTTCCTGTTTCTCTTGAGTGTAGTCTCATAGGCCTGAAAATAGGTGCAATCTTCTTCTTCTTAACTTTGTTCTTTAACTCTTGCAGTTCTGTTCCACATGAAGGGAGAAGCTGGCAGACATCTAATTTGAGCATGGTTAAGGCTAATAGCTGGTTATAGGAAAATAAGCACTTACATCTATATGATTATGAGAAATAGGCATTTCACAATAACACTCATAATCACATTCCATTACACCATCATCAGGGGTGTGATAAAAGGACGGCAGCATGCTATAAATACCAGAGAAACCGGATATTGGCCTGCATTCCGCACACCAGAAACGGAGGCATCAGTGATAACAACTGATGTGCTCCAACACCCAGAAGCTGAACAAGTCAGGACCAAGGAAAACAGAACATATATTAAAATAGAAAAACTAATTTTTTTTCCGGATATCGGAGGTGGAGGGGGTTCCCCTCCAGGTAACCCGCCACCCTCCAGCTACCAGAAAGCAAACTAATTAGAAACTTTTATGATCACTTGTCTAATATAGTGCCATCTTATGTATAATTTAAAAATTACATCCCAATAAAATTAACTATATTAAAAAAAATGGTGAAAAACAATGTAGTGTCAATCTACACAATCACAGTAGCGCAAAAGAACAATAAAAAATATTCAAAAGTGTCCATAATAAATTCAAAAGTAATTGTCCATCAGAATTTAATTAATTCAAATATCAAAAAAGAATCAATTATAGTGCAACTATTCATAAAGTGGAAAATTTTGAACACTGTATATCCTTCACCAAAGTGCCATTCCACACCTCTATAGAATGAGGCTCACCAGATTGTAGATTTCATTCCAATGTGTGATTAAATCACTTTAAGCTTTATGCAGATTATCAGCCCAATCTCCACTCTGATCTCCTCAGATTCAAATGGATGACAGCTCTCTCTAAATATAGAGATAAAGTCAACACGAAGCCTTCAATAGTGTAAAAACCTCTTGGGTAACAATTTTCATCACAAATAAAAAAAAATCACCTTTGGTATATGTTAGTTACATGCTGGGTGCCTGCGTGCTGCGTCTCCAACCCCTCCTCGTTCGCACTCACAGATAACACTCTCAGCGTCAAGATTCAGTTGCCGTGTAGCCACGCCCCTAACATGTTTTATTACTTCCAACTTGATCACAGGGGATAGCTGCATGGCACAGCAACTTTCTTTCTTAGAGAGTTCCCTAACCCTGTTTTAACCCCTCTATGCAGGGAGAACTCTCTCCACTAGGAATGATCCCAATGTTCAAGTCGAAAGTAAGTTCGACTTGAACATCGGGTATTCGCCTGCTCGCCGAATAGCGAACAATTTGGGGTGTTCGCGGCAAATTCGAAAGCTGCTGAACACCCATAAAAAGTCTATGGGAGAAATCAAAAGTGCTAATTTTAAAGGCTTATATGCAAGTTATTGTCATAAAAAGTTTTGGGGACCTGGGTTCTGCCCCAGGGGACATGTATCAATGCAAAAAAAAGTTTTAAAAACGGCCGTTTTTTCAGGAGCAGTGATTTTAATAATGCTTAATGTAAAACAATAAAAGTGTAATATCCCTTTAAATTTCGTACCTGGGGGGTGTCTATAGTATGCCTGTAAAGGGGCGCATGTTTCCCGTGTTTAGAACAGTCTGACAGCAAAATAACATTTGGAAGGAAAAAACCCATTTAAAACTACTATTGCATTGCTGACAATACACATAGAAGTTCATTGATAAAACGGCTTGGGAATTCCCCACAGGAAAACCCCGAACCAAAATTTAAAAAAAAGAAGAAGGAAGAAGAGAAGAGGATGAAGAAGAAGATGAAGAGAAGAGCGGGAGCCACCCCCCATGCCATGGGTGTGGAGCGGCCCGAGGAGAAGAAGATAAAAGACGCCGTGGAGGAGATGCTGGACGAGAAGGCCGGAGGAAGAACCAGAGGAGCCAGAAGAACCAGAAGAAGATGAAGGAAGATAGAAGAAAGAAGAAGCATTTAAATAAAGGAATTGTCAAAAACTGTCTCTTGTCATTTTTAACATTTTTGACAGTTTTTTAGTGAAATGGTAGGGGTAAGTACCTCCTTACCATTTCACACGGGGGGGGCCGGGATCTGGGGGTCCCCTTGTTAAAGGGGGCTTCCAGATTCCGATAAGCCCCCCGCCCGCAGACCCCCACAATCACCGGCCAGGGTTGTGGGGATGAGGCCCTTGTCCTCATCAACATGGGGACAAGGTGTTTTGGGGGGCTACCCCAAAGCACCCTCCCAATGTTGAGGGCATGTGGCCTGGTATGGTTCAGGAGGGGGGGGGCCACTCTCGTCCCCCCCTCTTTTCCTGCGGCCTGCCAGGTTGCGTGCTCGGATAAGGGTCTGGTATGGATTTTTGGGGGGACCCCACGCCGTTTTTTTTTTTTTTGGCGTGGGGTTCCCCTTAAAATCCATACCAGACCTGAAGGGTCTGGTATGGAATTTAGGAGGAACCCCACGTCATTTTTTTTTTAAATTTTGGCCGAGGTTCCCCTTAATATCCATACCAGACCTGAAGGGCCTGGTATGGAATTTAGGGGGACTCCCACGTCTTTTTTTTTTAAATTTTGGTTCGGGGTTTCCCTGTGGGGAATTCCCATGCCGTTTTTATCAATGAACTTCTATGTGTATTGTCAGCAATGCAATAGCCGCGGGTAGTTTTAAATGGGTTTTTTCCTTCCAAATGTAATTTTGCTGTCAGACTGTTCTAAACACGGGAAACATACGCCCCTTTACATGCATACTATAGACACCCCCCAGGTACAAAATTTAAAGGGATATTACATTTTTATTGTTTGACTTTAAGCATTATTAAAATCACTGCTCCTGAAAAAACAGCCGTTTTTAAAACTTTTTTTTGCATTGATCCATGTCCCCTGGGGCAGGACCCAGGTCCCCAAACACTTTATATGACAAGAACTTGCATATAAGCCTTTAAAATTAGCACTTTTGATTATTCATGTTTGTGTCCCATAGACTTTAACGGTGTTCGCGTGTTCGAGCGAACTTTTTTCCTGTTCGCATGTTCTGGTGCGAACCGAAACAGGGGGGTGTTCGGCTCATCCCTAGTTGAGAAGTTTAAAGCAAGGTTAGGTTATAAAAAAATATCTCAAGCTTTGAACATCTCTCGGAGCACTGTTCAATCCATCATCCGAAAATGGAAAGAGTATGGCACAACTGCAAGCCTACTGTCAAAAACCATGACTCAGACCGAGACAGAACTGCAGTAAAAATCACACTTGTTTAATATTAATAATAATAGTAAAAGGTAAACAGCAAACATAGTCAAAACATAGCCAGGGTTCGGTAACCGGAACGGATAGTAAAAAAAGCCAGGAAGTCAGGGAGCCAGGGATCAGCCTACTTCAGGACAAGCCAGGAAATCAGGAAACAAGAGAATCAGCATAGTGGAACAGCAAGCAGAATCAGGAACCAGAAGGGACGTCAGCCAAGCAAGTTTTTAACAGGTACACAGGAGAGAGTCTCTGATAGGTTGACCAAGGCTAAGGCAGAGAAGATCTGAACTGAACAGCTTAAGAAACCAGCAGGACTGACGAGCAGGATATCATCATCAGTTGAGTCACTGTGGAAAAAGATTGGAGCTGGCAATTAACTGAAAGCTGAGCTCTGAGAAGGTAGAGCTGAGCCCAGCCCTGACAGTACCCCCTCCTCAATGACCCTTCCCCCTCTGGGGACCACTAGGTTTGAGGGCAAAATGTCTACGAAAAGCAGGGAGGACAGGGGCATGTACATCCGAGGATGAGACCCAAGAGCATTCCTCTGGACCATACCCTTTCCAATGCACCAGGTACTGGATGAGCCCACGGAACCTATGGGAGTCAACAATGAACTGTACTTAATACTCCCCATGGTTCTCAACCTGTACTGGGTGAGGACGTGGCACAGAGGTGGTTAAGTAGTTGCAGACCAAAGGTTTTAATAAGGAGACATGGAATACATTTGAGATACGCATATTAGAAGGAAGGTCTAATGCGTAAGCCACTGGGTTAATCCTGTGGCGAATACGGAAAGGCCCAATAAACCGAGGTGCCAACTTTAGTGAGGGAACACTGAGTCGGAGGTTGAGAGCTGACAGCCAGACCCTGTCCCAACCTGGTAGGAAGGCTCATGCTGGTGTCTGTGGTCAGCATGGAGTCTGTACCTATCATTGGCATGTCACAAAGCCTCCTGGACTTGTGCCCAAGTGGTACGAAGACCAAGGAGATGCTCCTCTAACGCAGGAATGCTCTGCGGATCAAAAGAGTCAGGCAACATGGAAGGTTGAAAACCATAGTTTGTCATAAACGGGGACAATCAAGAAACAGAATTCAAGGCACTATTTTGAGCAAACTCTGCCCAAGGTAAGAGGTCTGACCAGTTGTTATGATAATCAGAAATATAGCAATGTAGAAATTGCTCCAAGGACTGGTTGGCTCGTTCTGCGGCCCCATTAGACTGTGGCTGATACTCTGAGCACACACGGAACAAGCAGCTACAAAGGCAGCTATGAAGGCGGCTACTTCAGCGCATAGACTAGGCCACCAGAATTGTTGAGAAATGGCCCAAAAGAGTTGATCCTTTCCTGGGTAACCAGCAGCCTTGGGAGAATAGTAAGTCTGGAGCACAGCAGTATGAAGACTCTCAGGGACAAAGCAGCAGTCACAAGGTTTCTCAGGAGGAGCATGGCTCTGAGCGGCAAGAATCTTGTCAGCCAAAGGAGAAGTGAGACTGGTGTGAACCATAGGCAAAATACAATCAAGAGGAATCACTGGAACAGGGACCGATTCCAACTTGGAAGTGGAGAAAAATTGTCGCAAGAAAGCATCAGCCTTTACATCCTTAGTACCGGGTAAGAATGAGACTATGTAATTAAAGCTTGGTAAGAAAAGAGCGCATCGCGCCCTTATGGGAGAGAGGCGTTTAGCCTCAGACAAGAATGTGAGATTTTTATGGTCAATAAGAATGAGAACCGGAACAGTGGTACCTTTAAGGAGATGCCTCCATTCCTTAAGGGCTAAAATTATCACTAACAACTCTCTGTCCCCATCTCATAATTGCATTCCACAGGTGACAATTTCTTTGAAAAGTAGCCACACGGATGCATAGTGCTCTCAGAGGTAGGACGTTGAGACAGAAGGGCGCCAACTCCAGTCTCAGAAGCATCAAACCTCAAGGATAAAGGGTAACGTAGCATCAGGATGTGCAAGCACAGGAGCAGAAACAAAGGCAGCCTTGAGACTCTCAAAGGCCTTAACGGAGTCCAGAGACCAACTCTGTGGGTTACCGTCCTTTCTGGTCATATCAGTCAGGGGTTTGACCAGGGAGGAGAAGTTACGAATAAACTTCCGATAATAATTGGGTCTGGGCCACTGTAGGACTGCAGAAAGTTTCTCTAGGTCCGTCGAAAAACCAGCAGTGGAAATGACATAACTCAGGAATTGAACCTGTTCGCGATGGAACTTGCACTTCTCCAATATACAATAGAGATTGTTCTCTCTCAGCTTCTGAAGCACATGACAGATGTCTGTGTGGTGGCTCTCTAGGGACTTGGAAAATATGAGGCTATCGTCAAGATAAACCACCACACATAGCTGCAACAAATCTCTGAGGACATCGTTGATAAATTCCTGGAAAACTGCCAGGGCATTGCAAAGGCCAAATGGCATTATGAGGTACTCATAATGGCCTGTTCTGGTATTAAACGCAGTTTTACATTTGTCGCCCTCCTTAATCCTCACAAGATTGTATGCCCCTCTAAATTCAAGCTTTGTGAAAACTGTTGCTCCCTTGAGGCAGTCAAATAACTCTGTAATCAACGGAAATGGATAAGCATTCTTGATCGTGAAACGATTGAGACCCCTATAATCAATACAAGGTCTCAGTTCACCACTCTTCTTCTTCACAAAGAAGAAACCAGCACCAGCAGCAGACGAGGAAGTGCGTCTGCAACATACTCCTCCATGGCCTTATCCTCTGAGACTGACAAATGGTAAACCCAGCCACGAGGGGGTATGACATCAGGTTGAAGGTCAATTGCGCAATCATACGACCGGTGTGGAGGCAAACTACCGGCTTGACCATTGTCAAAGACATCGCTAAAATCGCGGTACTCCTCCGGCAGGGAGGAGAGTGAAGAGGTGCACAGGACCTTAGCCACCTTCTGAAAACATGTATTGCTGCATTGTGGAGACCAGGAAAGAACCTCAGCACAAAGCCAATCAAAAGAGGGATTGTGCCTCTGTAACCAAGGATAACCAATAATCACCGGAAACTTAGGTGAGGAAATGACTTGGAATCGGATTATCTCATGGTGAAGAGCCCCTACGGCCATGGACAACGAAACAGTCTCATGTGTCACATGGGCAGGTTGTAGGGAACCTCAATGGCAAGTGGAGTGGCACAAAGCTGTGCTTATATACAAAGGCAGCTTCAATGAACAGGCCTGCACCACCAGAGTTAGGGATGAGCCGAACACCCCCCTGTTCGGTTCGCACCAGAACATGCCAACAGGAAAAAAGTTTGTTCGAACACGCGAACACCATTAAAGTCTATGGGACACAAACATGAAAAATCAAAAGTGCTAATTTTAAAGGCTTATATGCAAGTTATTGTCATAAAAAGTGTTTGGGGACCCGGGTCCTGCCCCAGGGGATGAGGATCAATGCAAAAAAAAGTTTTAAAAACGTCAGTTTTTTCAGGAGCAGTGATTTTAATAATGCTTAAAGTCAAACAATAAAAGTGTAATATCCCTTTAAATTTCGTAGCTGGGGGGTGTCTATAGTATGCCTGTAAAGGGGCGCATGTTTCCCATGTTTAGAACAGTCTGACAGCAAAATGACATTTCAAAGGAAAACTACTCGCGGCTTTTGCATTGCCGGTCCGACAATACACATAAAAGTTCATTGATAAAAACGGCTTGGGAATTCCCCACAGGGGAACCCCGAACCAAAATTTAAAAAAAAAATGACGTGGGGTCCCCCTAAATTTCATACCAGGCCCTTCAGGTCTGGTATGGATATTAAGGGGAACTCCGGCCAAAATTAAAAAAAAAAAAAAAAAGACGTGGGGATCCCCGTAAATTCCATACCAGACCCTTCAGGTCTGGTATGGATTTTAAGGGGAACCCCGCGCCAATTTTTTTTTTAAAAATGGCGTGGGGTCCCCCCAAAAATCCATACCAGACCGTTATCCGAGCACGCAACCTGGCAGGCCGCAGGAAAAGAGGGGGCCTGAACCATACCAGGCCACATGCCCTCAACTTTGGGAGGGTGCTTTGGGGTAGCCCCCCAAAACACCTTGTCCCCATGTTGATGAGGACAAGGGCCTCATCCCCACAACCCTGGCCGTTGGTTTTGTGGGGGTCTGCGGGCGGAGGGCTTATCGGAATCTGGAAGCCCCCTTTAACAAGGGGACCCCCAGATCCCGGCCCTCCCCCCTGTGTGAAATGGTAAGGGGGTACAAAAGTACCCCTACCATTTCACTAAAAAACTGTCAAAAATGTTAAAAATGACAAGAGACAGTTTTTGACAATTCCTTTATTTAAATGCTTCTTTTTTCTTCTATCTTCCTTCATCTTCTTCTGGTTCTTCTGGCTCTTCTGGTTCTTCCTCCGGCGTTCTCGTCCAGCATCTCCTTCGCGGCGTTTTCTATCTTCTTCTCCTCAGGCCGCTCCGCACCCATGGCATGGGGGGAGGCTCCCGCTCTTCTCTTCATCTTCTTCTCTTCTTCATCTTCTTCTTCATCTTCTTCTCTTCTTCATTTTCTTCTCCGGGCCGCTCCGCACCCATGCTGGCATGGAGGGAGGCCCTGGCTGTGTGACGCGTCTCCTCTTCTGACGGTTCTTAAATAACAGGAGCGGGGCCAACCGGTGACCCCGCCCCCCTCTGACACATGATAACTTGACGGGACCCGTCATGTCCCGTGCGTCAGAGGGGGGGCAGGGTCACCGGGTGGCCCCGCCCCCCGTTATTTAAGAACCGTCAGGTTCTGCCAGGTTGCGTGCTCGGATAAGGGTCTGGTATGGATTTTTGGGGGGACCCCACGCCATTTTTTTAAAAATTTTGGCGCGGGGTTCCCCTTAAAATCCATACCAGACCTGAAGGGCCTGGTATGGAATTTAGGGGGACCCCACGTCATTTTTTTTTTTAAATTTTGGTTCGGGGTTCCCCTGTGGGGAATTCCCATGCCGTTTTTATCAATGAACTTTTATGTGTATTGTCGGACCGGCAATGCAAAAGCCGCGAGTAGTTTTAAATGACTTTTTTCCTTTGAAATGTAATTTTGCTGTCAGACTGTTCTAAACACGGGAAACATGCGCCCCTTTACAGGCATGCTATAGACACCCCCCAGGTACAAAATTTAAAGGGATATTACACTTTTATTGTTTGACTTTAAGCATTATTAAAATCACTGCTCCTGAAAAAACTGTCGTTTTTAAAACTTTTTTTTGCATTGATCCATGTCCCCTGGGGCAGGACCCAGTTCCCCAAACACTTTTTATGACAATAACTTGCATATAAGTCTTTAAAATTAGCACTTTTGATTTATCCCATAGACTTTTAAAGGGTGTTCCGCGGCATTCGAATTTGCCGCTAATACCCCAAATTGTTCGCTGTTCGGCGAACTTGCGAACAGCCAATGTTCGAGTCGAACATGAGTTTGACTCGAACTCGAAACTAATCCCTACCCAGAGTCGATTAGAGCCTGTATCTCGACAGACGACTCAGACCAAGAAAGGATAATTGGGACCAGAGGCTTATCCTTCTTGACTACTGGGGATGAAACAATGCCACCTAAAGTCTGTACGCTACAGGACCTCAAGGTTCAGGCGTTCCCAGGATGGGTAGGACAAGACTTCAAAAAGTGACCAGCGTGGCCACAATAAAGGCACAATCTCTCGCTCCTTCTAAGGGCTCTCTCATCCGTAGAGAGACATGTGAAGCCCAAGTGCATGGGTTCACCCTCACTCACCGACTCGATACCAGGAAGAATGGGAGGTGAGGGAGGCAAGGGTGGGACTGCAAAGCTCGGAGACAAATGTACAGGAGGCTTCCACAGGCGCTCCTTAAAAGAGAGTCTTTCTCTGAGTCTGAAGTCTGAGGATGGCACACGTGATCAACTTCTCCAACTCAGTGAGTATATCTTGGGCTGCTATATCATCTTTGATGGTATCCAAGAGACCAGGAGAAAAAGCAGCCCCGAGGGCCTCATTGTTCCAAGCAACCTCTGCTGCCAGAGTATGGAATTCAATGGCGTAATCGCCAACAGTTCTCGTACTCGGCAGCAGAAGCGGATCATGCGGGAACGTCAAATACCCTTTTAAAGGAAGCCTAAATCTCTGGGTAACTCAGGACAATGGGTTTTTGAGTCTCCCATAGAGGGTTTGCCCAGGCCAAGGCTCTCTCAGAAAGCAAAGATATCACGAAGCCTACTTTGCTTCTGTCCGTGGGATATGCCTGGGGCAGCATTTCAAAGTATATCTCAACCTGGTTGAGAAACCCTTTTCATTGGTCTGGATCACCCCCAAATCGCTGGGGAAGCGGAGAGGAACCAGACATACCTCTTAAAGAGGTAATACTCGAGGTGGGTAACTGCACAGAGACTGGAGCAGTGGCAGGGGTGGCCAGCAACACAGGTTGTACCAGAGCAGCCACAGTGGGAGATTCCAGGTGAGACGCGCGACTCAGGAGCATCTGTAACGCAATGGCAAACTAATCTATGCAGTGATCCTGCTCATCCAATGTGGAAAAAAAATATTACCAACAAGTGGATTGACTGCATCTTCTGAATTCATGGCCTTCGTCTACTGTCAGAAACCATAAATCAGACTGAGACAGAAGTGCAGTAAAAGTCACACTAGTTTAATAATAATAGTAAAAGGTAAACAGCAAATGTAGTCAAAACATAGCCAGAGTTCGGTAACCGAACAAGCCAGGATGTCAGGGAGCCAGGGATCAGCGTACTTCAGGACAAGCTAGGAAATCAGGAAACTGGAGAATCAGCGTAGTGGAACAGCTAGCAGGATCAGAAACCAGAAGGGATGTCAGCCAAGTAAGTCTTTAACAGGTACACAGGAGAGAGTCTCTGATATGTTGACCAAGGCGACGGCAGAGATGATCTGAACTGAACAGCTTAAGTAACCAGCAGGACTGATGAGCAGGATATCATCATCAGGTGAGTCACTGTGGAAAAGTATGGAGCTGGAAATTAACCAATAGCTGAGTGACCTGCTCTGAGAAGGAAGGGCTGAGCCCAGCCCTGACACCTACCAAGACATGCCCGTCTGCCTAAACTGACAGGCCGGGCAAGGACAGCAGTAATCAGAGAAGCAGCCAAGAGGCCCATGGTAACTCTGGAGGAGCTGCAGACATCCACAGCTCAGGTGGGAGAATCTGTCCACAGGACAACTGTTAGTTGTTCACTTCACAAATCTGGCCTTTATGGAAGAGTGGCAAGAACAAAGACATTATTGAAATAAAGCCATAAGAAGTCCTGTTTGCAGTTTGCGAGAAGCCATGTGTAGGACATAGCAAACATGTGGAAAAAGGTGCTCTGGTCAGATGAGACCAAAATTGAACTTTTTGGCCTAAAAGCAAAACGCTAATGCCCCGTACACACGGACGGATTTTCCGACGGAAAATGTGTGATAGGACCTTGTTGTCGGAAATTCCGACCGTGTGTAGGCTCCATCACACATTTTCCATCGGATTTTCCGACACACAAAGTTTAAGAGCAGGATATAAAATTTTCCGACAACAAAATCCATTGTCGGAAATTCCGATCGTGTGTACACAAATCCGACGGACAAAGTGCCACGCATGTTCAGAATAAATAAAGAGATGAAAGCTATTGGCCAATGCCCCGTTTATAGTCCCGACGTACGTGTTTTACGTCACCACGTTCAGAACGATCGGATTTTCCGACAACTTTGTGTGACCGTGTGTATGCAAGACAAGTTTGAGCCAACATCCGTCGGAAAAAATCCTAGGATTTTGTTGTCGGAATGTCCGAACAAAGTCCGACCGTGTGTACGGGGCATATGTGTGGCGGAAAACTAACACTGCACATCACCCTGAAATTGTGCATTGTACGCCAAACTACGGTACTTAAAAATCTTCATAGGCTATGCTTTATAAGCCTTTAAAGCAGTGGTCTCAAACTGGCGGCCCTCCAGCTGTTGCAAAACTACAAGTCCCATCATGCCTCTGGCTGTGGGAGTCATGCTTGTAACTGTCTTGCAATGCCTCATGGGAGCTGTTTCACAACAGCTGGAGGGCTGCCAGTTTGAGACCAATGCTTTAAAGGTTACCAGTTTAGAGTTACACCAGACTGTTTCTAGAAATATTGCTCTCGCTATAATGTTTGCGGCAATACCTCACATGTGTGGTGCAAACACGTTAAAATATGCGTGCAAGACCTATATATGCGTTCACCTTTGCGCACAAGCACAGAGGGACAGGGGTGCTTTAAAATTTTTAAATTATTATTTTTTTGTACACTGTCTCTTAAAATTTTTTTTGATCATAAACATAAATAATACATTACATATCTTTAGTTAGCAAATAAAAATTCAGGGCCATTGACATAAAAATGTGAACTTGTAAGAAAATTACATCTTAAAATAATGTAATTGTGGTCAGTTATTTCAGTCAGTGAGTCAGATCTTTTAGTCAGATATGGTTATGATCTTTCTCGCTATATAAGAAAATTATACTATTTGGTTTCTTGCTGGATTTAAAAGGTAAGGCATGCAATTAACAATGATCCTAAGCACAGGTGACTCAAACAGACCAGTTGCAGAAATGGGGCAAAATGCCTCCTAATCACTGGTTAGGATTTATCACTGGCATCACAGAAAGTGTTATAACCACTTGCTGACCGCAATGTGTACAGTATATATAATTTGCGGTTTGCAAGTGGTTTACCGGAATTATGGCTGAAGATATCAGCCGTAACCCCGGTATCGTTTTTTGCAGCCAGCAGCCAGCTTTCTCATGAAACCATTTAAAGCGGCTCATTAGCCACTGGAACAGTTTTCAAAGCGGTGGTGTTTCTCGAGCTTATCATTACCATTGGTTTGCCCGGAAAATGATCAAACAGTGTGGCCGGCTCCTCCCATAGGCGATCAAAGAGTAGATACTCTTTCATCGACTCTATGGCCTTGGAGGACCGTCACTTCCGGTCTAGGCTGGAAGTAAATATAGTTTTTTTTTTAAAAACGAAAGATGAAAAAAAATATTTTTTGATCTTTTGCTTTAAAAGGTAAAGAAGGTATTTGGGGTCTTTTTGAACCCAGATCTCTTCATAAAGAAGACCTGTCATCCTTATTTCTATTATAAGGGATGTAATAGGAATATAAGTGATAAAAAAGATAAAAAATAAAAAGAACAATGTAAAAATAAAAAGTAAATTGAGTGCAGAAGCAAATGCATACATAAGTCGCGCAAGCATATGTAAATAGTATTCGCACCACACATGTGAGGTATCGCGGCAAACGTTAGAGTAAGAGCAATAATTCTAGTGTTGGACCTCCTTTGTTACTGTAAACTGGAAAACTATAAAGGCGTTTAAAGCGTCACCTATGAAGATTTTTAAGTACCGTAGTTTGTCGCCATTCCACGAGCATGTGTAATTTTAAAGTGTTATGTTAGGTATCTATTTACTCGGTGTGAAATAAGCTTTCACATTATTCAAAAAATTGGGGTAAATATAGTGGTTTTTTTTTTATTGATTAAAGTGTATTTTTTCCCAAAAAATTGCGTTTGCAAAATTTCTGCGCAAATACCATGTGATATAAAAAATTGCAACAATTGCCATTTTATTCCCTAGAGTCTCCGATGAAAAAAATTGTATAATGTTTGGGGTTATAAGTAATTTTCTAGCAAAAAATACTGGTTTTAACATGTAAACAAAAGGTGCCAAAAAAAGCCTGGTCGGCAAGTATTTTCTGACGAGAACAGAAGTTCTTATAGTTACTAAATGTAGCAATAACTCTCGGCGGAGCTGCTGCTTTAAGTGGGCTTGTTACCTTCACTCTCCTTCCCTCTGTTTTACCGGCACCGGGTCTAGGGTTCCGTTAAGTTTACCTCTGGATGATACACGCACCAACACTTGAGTACGTTTTCAATGCTTTATTAAACGATTTACTAAGGAAGTAGCAGGAAAGAGGCAGAAGGGAAACTGCAGAAGAAACTCAAATATCTTCTTGTAAGGTTCTTGACAAATGTCCTGGTAGAATTTGGATATTACAATAGAATGCGTTCCCCTCGTGGGACACACTCTTTACTCGCCTGTATAGGCCTCTCTCACTTGCCTAGCAGCCAGTACGTAGCACGAACAAAAGTCTCTGCCACAGACTTGTTTGGGATAAACCTGTACAATCCTCTGCCACAGGATGTATTGGTTTTCTGCAATGAACGTCAGTCACAGTGCTTGAGCCTTTAAGCCAACATGGCAACACTATGCTGTATAGTTACTTTTAGGATACATCCTCCAACCGAGTCACCAGGCCCCTCCCCAGACCAGCACGCTGCGTGATCCTTCCATGACGGGTCCTCCCCTGGGATCTCCTCGGTTGTCCAGCTTCTTCCCTATTGATAGACAGCTCAGGACCATTCCTCGGCGCTTGTTTAACATGCTCTGCAAACGTGCAAGTTTGGTCAAAGATCTGTCTCTCCCCATACCAGGCGGTACACAGGAATCCAATGATTTGCTCACCATAGACCCAGACGGTGTCTGTAGTGAACTAGCAACTTTTGGCAAAGTCCCGGTAACAGTACTGTGTGGCTCCACACAGGGTGACGTCTTCCCAGAACTCAGGGCTGTCCATTCAAGGAAAGTCATAGCAGAGGCAACATCTTCACCTTGTGACCATAACAGCACTTGTGACATAGTCTCAAATAGGTCATCATCTCCGGAAAGATCCGACATGGATTCTAATTCCGAGTCTCCCAACTCTTCTGCTGGTAGATATTTACTCACAGTCCCAGATACATTCCCCATCAGTGGCTTACCTGTTACTGGCGTGGACTCTGATAGCTCCTGTTCAGGTAACCTCTAGGGTATGCCTCGACCACGGCCGCGGGAAACCTTCACATATCCCACCTTCCTTTTGAGTAGGTACAACAGGAATAGGTGTAGTGGACGCAGAAATCAAAGTAATGTCCCCTGACGAGACGACAGCAGCAGTGTCTCTTTCCGGAACATTACCAGCAACAACAGGCAAAGTGGTGGCCTGTCGTTCTCTCTCCGTAGCGGTAGCAGCTTCTACTGTGGCGATACCTGTTGCCCAATCCATCCGATAAGCACGGGGCAACCTAGGTTGGTAGGTTGCTCCACCACAAACAAGTACTCTCCACATTACAGATATCAGCCAAACGGACAGAGATGCACGGCCAATCTTTTACATCGGTGGCAGATCACACCCAGTCCCTCAATATCTCCTGAGGCATACAGGACAAACCTCCCCTGCGGCATCAAATGAACTCCAGTATCTGTAAGCAGAGTTCCAGATAGCACAGTATTCATGACGGTGCTTGTAGGGAACATTCTCGGTCCCATGATTGGCTGCATCGCCGGAAAAGACATGGCCACACTCTGATCTTTTCAGCACGATCACGAGGCTTTTCCTCTCCTCTGGCACCAAACACATACACGCATCCCACGTGGTAACAAGTAGGGTAGGCTCCTCCCACTTGTTCTTCTGGTCACGTAGCTCCCGGGCCTTCACTGGCGCCTGCCGTCTACGCATTCAGAAATAAAGTCCTGCAGTTTAACCTTCTCTTCCTGAAGAATTTTTTCAAAGTCCAGCTCTCTCCATAAACTCCCAGTAAAACACTTCTCTGGGTTGCGAGAACTGAGGGTCAACATATCCCGGACGATGCCCCCACATGTAGCAATAACTCTCGGCGGAGCTGCTGGTGTAAGCAGGCTTGTTACCTTCACTCTCCTTCCCTCTGTTTTACCGGCACCGGGTCTAGGGTTCCGTTGAGTTTACCTCTGGACGATACACGCACCAACACTTGAGTACGTTTTCAATGCTTTATTAAACAATTTACTAAGGAAGTAGCAGGAAAGAGGCAGAAGGGATACTGCAGAAGAAACTCAAATATCTTCTTGTAAGGTTCTTGACAAATGTCCTGGTGGAATTTGGATATTACAATAGAATGCGTTCCCCTCATGGGACACACTCTTTGCTCGCCTGGATAGGCCTCTCTCACTTGCCACAAAAGTCTCTGCCACAGACTTGTTTGGGATAAACCTGTACGATCCTCTGCCACAAGATGTATTGGTTTTCTGCAATGAACGTCAGTCACAGTGCTTGAACCTTTAAGCCAACCCGGCAACACTATGCTGTATAGTTACTTTTAGGATACGTCCTCCAACCGAGTCACCAGGCCCCTCTCCAGACCAGCACGCTGCGTGATCCTTCCATGATGGGTCCTCCCCTGGGATCTCCTCGGTTGTCCAGCTTCTTCCCTCTGGATAGACAGCTCAGGACCATTCCTCGGCTGCTGTGGTAGGCCCCAGACAAGCTTCTGGGCCCATCTCTGCGCCGCAGCGTCGTGGGCCTCCGGAACGGAGGACCACGAGATTGCTCTCTAACGCATACCTGTCAGCGAGGAGGGCCAGCAGGTGGCTGCAAAATGAACCCCACAACATGGTGTCTGTCCCATAAATACCCTCGCCCAGAATGCAACTCGGAGGACCATCTCCACCGAGTTGTCTCCGGGACAGAAGAGCATCCATACGCTTCGACACATTGCCTTTCCAACACTGACCCGTAAACATAATGGTTCATGTACTTTCCCATACATTGTCTAACATCTGGTCCTGTTCCTTTCAATCCTTTTTTTTAACAGATAACTTAATAATTAGAAGCCCAGCCATTTTTTTTAATTTATGTTCTCTCTCCCAATAGGCAGATTTCCTTCTCTTTCTTATTGAGATAGGAAAAGATAGGATATCTTTCCAGCAGTGGCGGGTGGTGCTTAATATTTTGGGGGGGCAGCAAACAAACCTTCCCCTCCTTAAGGAGACAGCCGACGGTGATCAGTGTCCCCCCACGCGCGGGAGAAGGACGGCGGTGATCATTCCTCCCTGCCCCGTTGCAGATGGATGGCGGCGATTAGTCCCCCCCTCCCCTGTGGGAGACGGATGGCGGTGATTAGTGGCCTTACCTTAGGAGGCCGGTGCTGCTCCTTGCTCCAGGGCCGAATAGGAAGTGGGTCCTCCTGAGAACGATTGGCCGGGAGTCCTAAGACAATCGTGTCTCAGGAGCCGCTTCCTAATTGTCAGGGAGGAGAATCAGGAAGACAATAGTGAATATTAATTCGCTATTGTCACACAGCTGGGTGGTCTCAGGGCACAGTGCTCTGCACCCCGAGCTCACCTTTTTTTTTTAAGTCAATTAGAACCTCATGCTCTAATCACGTGTTTCAAATAAAAAAAAAAAACTCTATTGAAATCCATGCATCTGGTGCTCTGCATGTAGATTAGGGGCCAGGTGCATGGATTAGGGGGGTGGCGCCTTTGCACCCCAAATGGACGGACTGCCACTGCTTTCCAGTAAAGATCCAAAATGCAATATAACACTTTTTCTTCAGTGAAATGGGAAAGTTTTAAAACCTCTGTCAGGTTATAATTCCTGTCCCAGTGCCAAATGCCCCTTAACTCCTTGTGCTTTCACAGGGACAGAAAGGAGAAATCTTCCATAAATAGTAATGACCAACAATAAAACATTTGACAGAAGCATTTACTTTTATCCAAACAAAAAAAAAAGCACAAATCCTACTCACTATTTTCAACACAATTATTTTTAGCTTCATACATTATATCAGATGATTTAAAATGAACATACACAAAGAGTAATGCCCTGTACACACAGTCGGACATTGATCGGACATTCCGACAACAAAATCCTAGGATTTTTTCCGACGGATGTTGGCTCAAACTTGTTTTGCATAAACACGGTCACACAAAGTTGTCGGAAAATCCAATCGTTCTGAACGCGGTGACGTAAAACACGTATGTCAGGACTATAAACGGGGCAGTAGCTAATAGCTTTCGTCCCTTAATTTATTTTGAGCATGCGTGGCACTTTGTGCGTCGGATTTGTGTACACACGATCGGAATTTCCGACAACGGATTTTGTTGTCGGAAAATTTTATAGCAAGCTTTCAAACTTTGTGTATCGGAAAATGTGTGATAGAGCCTACACAGGGCATAACAGTTTTAAAACAACAAACTCAATAACCAATCATAAAATACCTTGGCAATATTGTTTGTTGTTCATCACTTCTTATGTGTGTATAAAAGAGATGACATATCAGCAAATTGGAAAACAATTTAAAACACAATCACAGTAATTCATAAAAAGTGTCTGTGACACTCTTTGGAATTCCATTATGACATGAAGAGACAGATTCATGTACCTTTTGGAAGCAGATACATACATTTGGGGCAAGCACCATATGTGGAGGTACACTGATGCCAGAGTGTCCATAGAAACACTCCATCCTCAGATCAACTATGGCCAATGAGGTTTGTCAATGGGTGGGCGGAGCCTGATTAGGATTTGGAAACAGTAGATTTCTATCAGTTCTGCTCCCCTTGTGGTTGACAGCAGATAGTAGTTGGATCCATATCAATAGACAGCCTGTTATTGGCTATAGAATCCTCCCACTGCCAGCTGTCACTCATAAGGAGTGAGGGGGGCTGACGGAGAACTAGGACCTGAGTTTCCCCATCAGGTTCCACCCGTCAGCATCACTGGCCACTAGGAGGCAAACATGCTACTCTGCTACACAGCATAGAGAGACAGGCAATCTACCTCTGTACTCCAAGTTAAGAGTTGGTTTTAATCACTGTCATCTTCAAACTGAGGCTAATTCTTTTTGTAATTTAGTGCAGTCATAGTGCTACTTTTTATAGTAGTGCTATTAAGAACAACCTGAATCTGCCTCATGTGTCTCTAAAGCTACTGAAATTGGTTACAGGGATTATTTAATCTGCCTCAGGTCATTTTAAAGAGGCCTTACCACCAGAAAAGTGTCATACATGCTTTATTGCATTCCCCCCAGTATTTACTATTCATGAACCCCAAAGCTTCAGGACAGTGAAGTGAGAGGGGTCAGTGCTTTACAAATTGTGCACAGTCCAAAAATTATACTAAATCACAATTTTCAAAACTGGTATTTTTTGTGACAGATTACTTTTAACTGGTTATCTGTATTATGTGTTTTCATAATTTGTTTTTCAGGCTTGGAGAACCAGAAGAGTGCGCAGGGATTGCCTCATTTTTATGCTCTGAAGATGCTTCCTACATCAATGGGGAAAATATTGGCGTTACTGGTGGCATGCTTGGAAGGCTTTAAACCTTTTTTTTTTTAGGGAAAATGATGAAGCAATAAAAAATGGTATAACCTGTATTTGCCTGACTTTGTAAAAAAATAAATAACATAACATATCTATTACATCATATAAAGAAAAAGAAAAACATCAGTATTACATTTTGTTGAACTATATAGATTTAGTATATTGCTGCAGAGATTTTGCTTGAATGCTCGAATGGCTAGACTGATATGCACATCTTCTCATTGCAATTTGAGAGATTAGGGGGTTTATTTACTAAAGAACTGATCACGGATGTGGAAATACGGGGCAATTTAGGTAACAGCGATCACAGGTCAATTGGCTTCAGTATAAATCACACAAATAGGAAACATAAGGGGATAAAATCTTAGGAACAAAGAACACGGAGGAGAGATGGGTTTGCTTTAAGAGCATATTAAATAAGGGCATTAGCCAATGCATCCCATTGGGTAATACATTTAAAAGAGCGAACAAAAGTCCTGGATAGCTTAACTCCAATGTAAAAATGCATATAAAAGCAAAGGAGAAGACCTTCAAAAAAAACACAAAGTTGAGGGATCATCTTCAATATTCAGACTTTATAAAGAAAGCAACAAGAAATGTAAGGGTGCAATAAGGACAGCTAAGATAGAATATGAAAGACGCATAGCGGAGGAGAGCAAAAAAAATCCCAAGAAATTCTTTAAGCATGTAAACAGTAAAAAAGGGAGGACAGACCATATTGGCCCCATAAAGAATGAGGAAGGCCAAAGGATGGGGAGATGGTGAAGGTATTGAATTTATTCTTCTCCTCAGTCTTCACGAGGGAATTGAGGGGCTTCAGTAACCAAAACTGCAGTGTTTATCCTCATGACACATCACAGGAAGCACCTCCATGGTTAACAAAGGACAGAATTAAAATTAGACTTGAGAAACTTAACAGATGGCTTGCACCCGAGGGTACTTAGGGAACTCAGTCAAGTAATTGCCAGACCATTGTTCCTAATTTTTACTGACAGTCTACTGACTGGAATGGTACCAGCTAATTGGAGAAAAGCCAATGTAGCACAAATATTTAAAAAGGGCCCAAAATACATCCCTGGGAATTACAGACCAGTTAGCTTAACATCAATAGTATTTAAACTCTTGGAGGGGATGATAAGGGACTATATACAAGATTTTAGTAATGAGAACGATATCATTAGCAGTAATCAGCATGGATTCATGAAGATTCGTTCTTGCCAAACCAATTTATTAACCTTCTATGAGGAGGTGAGTTGCCATCTAGATAAAGGAAGGCCCATAGACGTGGTGTATCTGGATTTTGCAAAAGCATTTGACACAGTTCCCCATAAACGTTTACTGTACAAAATAAGGTCTGTTGGTATGTACCATAGGGTGAGTTCATGGATTGAAAACTGGCTACAAGGGCGAGTTCAGAGGGTGGTGATAAATGGGGAGTACTCGGAATGGTCAGGGGTGGATAGTGGGGTCCCCCAGGGTTCTGTGCTGGGACCAATCCTGTTTAATTTGTTCATAAACTACCTGGAGGATGGGGTAAACAGTTCAATCTCTGTATTTGCGGATGATTCTAAGCTAAGCAGGGCAATTACATCTACGCAGGATGTGGAAACCTTGCAAAAATGAATGGGGTGCGCAACTACATGGCAAATGAGGTTCAATGTAGAAAAATGTAAAATAATGCATTTGGGTGGCAAAAATATGAATGCAATCTATACACTGGGGGGGGGGGGGAATCTAGGATGGAAAAGGACCTGGGGGTCCTAGTAGATGATAGGCTCAGCAATGGCATGCAATGCCAAGCTGCTGCTAACAAAGCAAACAGAATATTGGCATGCATTAAAAAGGAGATTAACTCCAGAGATAAACCAATAATTCTCCCGCTCTACAAGACTCTGGTCCGGCCGCACCTAGAGTATGCTGTCCAGTTCTGGGCACCAGTCCTCAGGAAGTATGTACTGGAAATGAAGCTAGTACAAAGAAGGGAAACAAAGCTAATAAAGGGTCTGGAGAATATTATTTATGAGGAAAGGTTGAGAGCACTGAACTTATTCTCTCTGGAGAAGAGACGCTTGAGAGGGGATATGATTTCTTTATACAAATACCATACTGGTGACCCCACAATAGGGATAAAACTTTTTCACAGAAGGGAGTTTAAAGCGGGAGTCCGGCGACCAATCTTTTTTTTTTTTTTTTTAGGTCATTGAGACACTCTGCTAACCCCAAAATAATACTCACAGTTTGGGTGTAATATTTCCGCCTCTGTCTGTTTTCGTACTGAAGAATAACTTAAAAAATGTGATGCTGGCTGTTTCCATCTTGCTTGTGGGCATGTGAAGCCCACAAGCATTGATTTCCTGGATGCGGTGAATGCTGTTCATTCACAGCTTGTTCACACGCATGATCATTGTTTCCACACTGAATCTTGGGAAGCCTGACACTAAGCTCCCAGGAGACAGTGCGGCGCCGGGGAAAGGCAATAAACACACCTACTCCCATGGGAGGAGAGACAGGAAGTGCCACAATAAAGTACAATATAAAGGTAATTACAGCTATAAAAAAAATTTTCTTGCGGCATTTCAATATCTATGCAATTAACTGAAGGGGGTAAGATTAAGTAAAAAATTTGAGTGGAACCCCGCTTTAACAAGACTTGTGGCCACTCATTAAAATTAAAAGGAAAGAGGTTTAACCTTAAACTACGTAGAGGGTTCTTTACTGTAAGAGCGGCAAGGATGTGGAATTTTCTTCCACAGGCGGTGGTCTCAGCGGGGGCATCGATAGTTTCAAGAAACTATTAGATAAGCACCTGAACAACTACAGCATACAGGGATATACAATGTAATACTGACATATAATCACACACATACAGTAGGTTGGACTTGATGGAATTGTGTCTTTTTTTGACCTTACCTACTATGTGACTATGTAACTATGTAAAGGCAAATCCATTTTGCACTGCAAGTGCACTTGGAAGTGCAGTAGCTGTAGATCTGAGGGGAAGATCAAAATGAGGGGAAGCTCTGCTGATTTTTATCATCCAATCATGTGCAAGCAAAAATGCTGTTTTTTTTATTTTCCTTGCATGTCCCCCTCAGATCTACAGTGACTGCACTTCCAAGTGCACTTGCAGTGCACTTGTAGTGAAAAGTGGATTTGCCTTTAGTAAATAAACCCCTAGGTGTTCATTCCTAAACATGCATAAAATATAGTCACGCAACATTAAATGCATTGTTATAAAAAAAAGATTTTTTTTTTTTTATTCAGCTCTATGTTGTGGAAAGTATATGAAATACAGGTTGAGTTGAAACAGCAAAACAAGCTGTAATATTACTAAACATTTATAACAGGTCCAGTAAGGTATTTTTAACCACTTAAGGACCGGAAGGATTTTCCCCCTTAATGACCAGGCCATTTTTTTGCGATACGGCACTACGACGCTTTAACTGACAATTGTGTGGTCATGCAACGTTGTACCCAAACAAAATTGTTCCTTTTTTCCCCACAAATAGAGCTTTCTTTTGGTGGTATTTGATCACCTTTGCAGTTTTTTATTTATAAAAAAGAGCAACGCTTTTGAAAAAAAACAATATTTTTAACTTTTTGCTATAATAAATACCCCAATTAAAAAAAACAAAAAACAAATTTCCTTATCAGTTTAGGCCAATATGTATTCTTCTACATATTTTTGGTAAAAAAAATTGCAATAAGCGTATATTGATTGGTTTGCACAAAAGTTATAGCGTCTACAAAGTAGGGGAAAGATTTAAGGCATTTTTAGTATTTTTTTTTTTACTAGTAATTACGGCGATCTGCGATTTTTAACGTGACTGCGACATTGTGGCGAACAGATTGGACACTTGACACATTTTTGCGACCAATGACATTTATACAGTGATCAATGCTATAAAAATGCACTGATTACTGTGTAAATGTCACTGGCAGGGAAGGGGTTAACA
This sequence comes from Lithobates clamitans, assembly GCA_037952925.1. Lineage (NCBI taxonomy): Eukaryota > Metazoa > Chordata > Amphibia > Anura > Ranidae > Lithobates > Lithobates clamitans. The sequence continues at coordinate 1,141,112 of JBBGZY010000415.1, forward strand.
CTAGGGGGCGATCAAGGGGTTAAATGTGTTACCTGGGAGGTGTTTCTAACTGTGGGGGGATAATCATTAGGAATAGCAGATCTGTTTATATTGACAGATCCCTGTTCTGGCTCACTGTGGAGCGATCGCGGGTGGTCGACGGACATCGCGGCTGCTGTCCATGCGCATCGGCTCTGGCATCACTCCACGGGCACGCTTGCCCCTATCACTCTTAAAGCAGCCGACGTATGCCTACGGCGATTCGCCCAGGAGTGCCAACCTGTCACAGTATAATTATGGCTGCTGGTATTTAAGCGGTTAAAGCAGAGTGAATACCCGTATATACTCGAGTATAAGTCGAATTTTTCAGCACATTTTTTTGTGCTGAAAGTGCCCCCCTCGACTTATACTTGAGTCAAGCATTTTTCTGCAGCAAAAAATTTCATTTTCCAAACCAATTTTGGGGCCCCGTATCTCAGGGCCACTTGGTGCTAGGAACCCCAAATTTGGTGTGCAAACCCAGTGGAACTGGTAACACAACATATCCAAAGCTGAAGTTCCTAGCACTAAGTGACCCTGACATACGGGGCCCCAAATTCGGTTCTGAAAATGTCATTTTCTGCTGCAGAAAAGTGCTTGACATTTTCCGAACCAATTTTGGGGCCTCGTATCTCAGGGCCACTTGGTGCTAGGAACCCCAAATTTGGTGTGCAAACCCAGTGGAACTGGTACCATAACATATCCAAAGCTGGGGTTCCTAGAACCAAGTGGCCCTGAGATACAGGGCCGCAAACCTGGTTCAGAAAATGTCATTCTCTGCTTCAGAAAAGTGCTTGATATTTTCTGAACTGATTTTTGGGGCCCTGTATCTCAGGGCCACTTGGTGCTAGAAACGCCAGCTTGGAAATTTTATGGTGCTAGTTCCACTGGGTTTGCACACCAAATTTGGGGTTCTTAGCTCTAAGTGGCCCCGAGATACGGGGCCCCAAATTCGGTCAACTGTGTCCATCTGCAGCAATGTCATTTCTGGACCCTTTGGGTTCAGAGACCCCAAATTTTTGCTGCAGCTAGGGGGCATCTAGGAACCCTTAACTACCGAGTTTGAAGTTCAGGGCACCTATGGCTGCAAATGGGCACAGTGAGGCATGCAAATGGGCACAGTGATGCTGCAAATGGGCATTGTTGACCCTCTTTTCCACTTACAGTAGCTGTGCATTTCTCACCCTCGTCTTATACTCGGGTCAATAAGTTTTTCCCAATTTTTTTTGTGGTAAATTAGGGCCTCGACTTATACTCGGAATGACTTATACTCGAGTATATACGGTAATTAGGTAATCCATAAAAAAGGGTAGATAATAGAAGGTAAAAGTTGCTGAATTAAATGCTGCGTGCATATATCCTAGTAAGTAATTAAAAAAAGGTTTGGGGAACTTTACAAATTATGAAATGGGATTTTTTTCTGTTGGAACAGATATGTTATTTAAAATGCTAATTGTCTGGCTGTTATTCTCACCCTCTTTCTTCAGTACTTTGAGTTAAAAAAATTCAAAGGTTATTTGCTGGATATTTGTTCCTAGTGAGTGGTGTAAAGTAATTGGGTCAGCGTGATAGTCAAGTTTACCAGCATTTTCTGAAGGAGAGGTCAGCAGTGGTAGCCTCCATATTTCTCTAAAGACAAGTTTAATTCATTTGGTAGGTGTAATAATGGTGCTAACAAAACTAATAATAAACCTTTAGACTTATCCAATAAATCCAATTAAGTGATGTACCTGCCCCTTTAAAAGTGAAATGTATGACACTATTAACAGAAATGATTTATACAAAAAGTGATGTATTTACCTTATGCCCATAAACCTAATGTGTTATATGAAAAAGTGATAAACCTGCTATTTTCCAAGCTTGAATAAACCAACAACTATAAACCAAATAAAGTCCACATACAGTATACCATTCACAACTATAAAAATTGAGATTATACACGTGTTCCCCAGAAGAATAAGTCTAACTATAGTGCACAGATGTAATCATATCCTCTTCCACACCAACCATGCAAAAGTGATCACCCTGTGATTAAGTGCTCACTCACTAGACTAATAGGACCTCTTTATTACAAGAAGGTCACAGTGTGCTTTGGGTTTAAGCTGGAACCTCTTCTTGTCAGAACTATTAAAGTTAAAAAAAAACTAAAATAATTAATTTCTAAATGGTCTAAACACATTATTTTAAAATGTGGTTTAATGAGCAACTTAGGAGCCATCTTGTTCAATTTTTTTTTTAGAAGATGAATATAATTTTATTTTGTGCACAGAGAAGTTTGTTGTAAGAAGACTTTAAGAATCTTATCTTATCCCAGATTGTAAATTTAGAAGTCCTGTCAGCTAGACAAGATAAGAAACTGGTCAGGGAACAAATGTCTCATGTCTCAAGGGAACCATGAACTGACAGGTGTAATTTTCTCTAAGAAAAGGGAATGGGGCTCATTCAAAAACAGTTTTACAAAACAAGCCTTATTAAATTCTGAGTAATCATATTAGCAATAAGTCATATTGTATTGTTATTACATTATAATAGGGCGAGTATATGCATACTTAATTGATATTGTAAAGCGCTGCGTAAACTGTTGGCGCTATATAAATCCTGTATAATAATAATAATCTCACATATATGCATATCAGAATTCATAAGTGATCTTGACTGAAGAAAATCAGAAACCTCTAGTGAAAGTGAGAAGAGTCCCAAAGAAAAGCCCCTCAATACTCTACGGAGAGGACTTGATTGTGAAAACTACGTTGAAACACCGCTCACAGTGATCCTTCATCACAGATTTTACGCTTACCAAAAAGCAAGCAGTAAAGGCTTGTATGCAGACCCAAACCAGGGATATCCAGCTGGCAGTATGACTTGTCTGTGTGCAGCATAACTGCGGGTGTGCAACTAGAGATCCACCCACTCTAGCTCATAAGATATAATTGTGCACCAAAAAAACAAATCTCTTCAGCACACCTGAAGAGATTCGTTTTTTTTCATTTACTTGCAGGTGTGCTGAAGAGATCTCACTTTCACTCGAGGTTTCTGATTTTCTTCAGTCAAGATCACTTATGAATTCTGATATGCATATATTGATTCACAGCCTTATTTGCATTGTTTGTCACTGATCCTTTATGATTTATTTGATCATTGCACTTTTTTTGGATTTCTTTAGTGTTGGTATTTCATGAGAGGAATTTTCTAGATTCATATTTCATCATCTCATGACATATACGATTCATTTATGTATATTCACATTCAATCTATGGTATAGCACAGTTTTTTTTCTATATATTTTATTTTTTGGTGTGTATCCCTGCTGCTCTTTGGGGGGTTTTTTTTGTATAGTGGCAGCGCAGTATTTTTCTTATTTCCAATAATCTCACATATTTTGTTATATATATATATATTTATATGTTATATGTTGTTATACAATATATATATATATATATATATATATATATATATATATATATATATATATATATATATATATATATTTTTTTTTTTTTGTGAAAAAAAGGACGTCAGTTTTGTTTTGGTACAGCGTCGCATGACCCTGTAATTGTCAGTTAAAGCGACGCAGTGCCGTATCGCAAAAAATGGCCTGGTCATTAAGCAGGAAAATCTTCCGGTCTGTAATGGCGCGTACACACGGGCGGACTTTTCGACCGGACTGGTCCGACGGTCTTTCCGACTGACTTTTGACGGACTTCCGATGGACTTTTGAATGAACGTACTTGCCTACACACGGTCACACCAAAGTCCAATGGATTCGTACGTGATGACGTATGACTGGACTAAAATAAGGAATTTGATAGCCAGTAGCCAATAGCTGCCCTAGCGTGGGTTTTCGTCCGTCAGACTAAAATACAGACAAGCAGATTTTTTCACTGGCCTCAAGTCCGTCGGAAAGATTTGAAGCATGTTTCAAATCTAAAGTCGGTAAGATTTTCGACTGGAAAAGTCCGCTGAAGGTCCGATGAAGCCCACACACGATCGGATTGTCCGCTCGTGTGTACGCGGCATAAGTGGTTAAAGGCTTACCTGTGGGTGCAAGAGAAAAAGCTGACTTTACTACCACTTTGAACAAGTTCTGCTGAGTGTGTCACATTAGAGTGACATTAGAGTGATAGTGTCCTCAGATTCTTGTCGCCAAGTCGCTGAGAACTCAAATGCTGTGTACACACGATCGGACATTCCGACAACGAAACCCTGAGATTTATTTCCGACGGATGTTGGCTCAAGCTTGTCTTGCTGTCAGGGTTGGGCTCAGCCCTTCCTTCTCTGAGCTGGCCGCACAGCTGTCGGCTAATTGCCAGCTCCTTTCTCTCCACAGTGACTCAGCTGTTGATGATCTGCTCGTCAGTCCTAGCTACTTAAAGCCGTCCAGCTCACTTCATCTCTGCCTTCAACCTTGGTCACATCTCAGAGACTTCTCCTGTGTTCCTGTTGAAGACTTGCTCGGCTGACGTCCCTTCTGGCTCCTGATCCTGCTTGCTGTACTACTATGTTGATCTCTGGCTCTCTGACATTGGCATTGGCTGACTACCCGATCTGGTTACTGAACTCTGGCTAAGAATTGACTACGCTTACTCTGTTTATCTTTTTATTATTATTAAACAAGTGTGATAAACTGTACTTCTGTCTTGGTCTGATTCATGGTTTCTGACACTTTCATACTCAGGGTCGCACAAATGTTGTCGGAAATTCCGATCGTCAAGAACTCGCTGACGTACAACCCGTACGACGGCATTATAAAGTGGAAGTTCAATAGCCCGGACGGCTCTTCTGCTTGATTCCGAGCATGTGTGGAATTTTGTGCGTCGAAATTGTGTACACACGCTCGGAATTTCCGACAATGGATTTTGTTGTTGGAAAATTTGAGATCTAGCTCTCAAATTTTTGTTGTCGGAAATTCTGACAAAAAATGTCCGATGAAGCCTACAACCAACAACAAGCTCCCATCGAACATTTGTTGTAAAAAAAAACGATCGTGTGTACGCAACATAACACTGCTGCTTGTTGTATTCTGAAGAGAGAGAGGAGGCAGAGAAGATGATAGGAGCAGCTAGGATTGTATGCATACACCCAGAACAGATCTACCATCTTACAGTAATTAGAAAGGGCTGACATGATGACACCTTAAGTAAAACTGATAGTGAGTATTTTCTGGCTAGATCACCAAGTAAAAGTAGAATCAAGAAAACCCAAACAAGTGTAGCACCCTGATGGTTAGGCAGGGCTGCTAGTAAATTCACCTGCCAGGTATAGTTGCCTTGGCCAATTGTTGGGATCAATTGATCTCACCCTAAGTCTGGAATTGCTGCACTTCTCTCTTCTGTCGCTGGGTGGCTGGGTACCTGGTGACATTAGATAAGATAAGGCCGATGCAAGGACAGATTAGGAGTATGTGGGGTGTTTCAGCCAAAGGGCAGGGGTCTTCTTGGCCCCTTGGCCTGCTGGGAGAGCCTATATATTTGGGTGTAGTCAGGTGATCAGGGACAATAAATCTCTTTGCATTCAAGAAGTGTCTGGTGTCCATGAATCTATCTTGCACTACACCCACCATGTCTTGTAATCCACTCTACAAAGAAGGATGTCAGCTATCCATAACTCTAAAGGTACTCATTAGACTAAAGGAGGCCTGGGACCTTGCTACACAAGAAACAAATGCAGCCATCACATCTAAGAATTGGTAAATTGCAATATAATAAAGGTTTGCTTTTGGGAATAATACTGCTTTAAGAGGACTAGCCACCCTGTGCATAGAGACCAGGCAGGTGGTACTAGTCCCCTTAACAGGAAATATAGGCATTTATCAATGAGAACTGCTGAAGAATAAAGGAAGGCACATCAAAAACAGAGGGATGTTCATATTACTGCTGGGGATGGGCGAACAGTTCGGCCCGAGCATTCGTTCGGGCCGAACTTTTGTTGTTCGGACATTCGGCTAACAGCCGAACAAACGGGTCTTTCGACCATTTGTTCACCCCCCCCCTCCCCCCCAAACTGACCACAATGCATTGTGGCATTGAACAGTGCAATTGAAAGCCCTGATTGGCTGAAGCTGTGAAAGCTTCAGCCAATCAGGGCACAGAGCCCTGTCAGAGTCATGATTGGACACTGTCATCATGACTTTATCCAATCATGGCTCATTCCCGCCCCACAGTATAAAAGTATTCTTTCAATGGCAGCCAATTTCAGTGTGATTTTGGTGTGTAGAGAGATAGAACAGGGCTCTGTTCAGTGCTATACTGTGCTATTTTGCTTCGATTGTCAGTGTAGAATATTAGTTTAGTGTCGGTCTAGGGATAGTGAGGAGGACCATCATTCATCTTTTCATAGTGTGCAGCTAGAGTATGGACAGCTCAGATGGTTTCAGTGTAGTGTAGTGAGACTGTGTCAGTAATCTTGACATTAGTATATAGCTAGAGTAGGGACAGTTCAGATAGCTTCAATGTAGTGACGGTTGAACACCGTCTATTTGATTGCGTTACTGCCAATTTAATGCCATATCGTATTGCGTGCGTTACTGCCAGTTTAACACCATATAGTTTTGCGTGCGTTACTGCCAGTTGAACGCCATATAGTTTTACGTGCGTTACGGCCTGTTTAACGCCATATAGTTTTGCGTGCATTACTACCAGTATAACGCCATATCGTTTTGCGTGCATTACTGCCAGTTTAAAGTCATATCGTTTTGCGTGCGTTACTGCCTGTTTAACGCCATATAGTTTGTTTGGAGAGCACCGCTTGGCGGTAGCAGAAGGGAGAATGGTCCACATAATATGTATGTGAAATGACAAGAGGGACAGCGAGGAAAAGTCTGTGATGACCCGACCAACTCCAAGTTGGTACACAGGCTAACTTTCAACACTAGACAGGACGGTCATCCAAGCAAAAAAATCGGCACTGTCATTTCGGTCGAGGGGATAAGTACAGCTATCTTTGATATTATCATTGGATTGTCATATGCAATTGTGTTACTGCGCACAATAGCCTTAACCTATACTGATACTAATTCTTACCCTCAGCCTTACATGCCCTAGACCAGAGATGGCGAACCTTGGCACCCCAGATGTTTTGGAACTTCATTTCTCATGATGCTCATGCACTCTGCAGTGTAGTAGAGCATTATGGGAAATGTAGTTCCAAAACATCTGTGGTGCCAAGGTTCGCCATCACTGCCCTAGACCCATCCGTCCCTGAGAATATATCTCTCTTCCTCACACACATATTCCATCATAGATGCAACCAGAGAAAGATATCGGCCATGGGAGTGATAATTTGAGGAACACTAGCAGATTTACCTGCACACAGCAGCCGTGGTGAAGCCTTTCCCAAACAACGCCTCATATTCTAAGTTACTCTCAGGATCTACAATACACCACCACTACCTATATCTTTCAGCTCAAAACTTACCAGGATCTCTGGCATACATTGACTAGCATGAATATTCCCGCCACGGGACCATTACTGAATTAATTAATCTAAGCTAGTCACCGCCTGTATTCATGCCATACAGAGATCCTCTGGACAGTGTCTCCCTGGTCCCTCTCTAGCCCCACAGCTCGAGACTCCAAGGGGTTGACACACTGACACACCTTCTAGATACATTATTAACTTGACATACGACAGTCACCGTGGAGGGGTCTCCTTGTGCCAATTGACTTGGCGTCTGGATAGTTTTGTGTGTTTTGTTTCTTGTTTAATCTTTTCTGTTTTGTACCCTGTCTGGGTTTTGTGTCTTTGACACAGCTAGTGTACAATACCTTGCACAGTCTAGCAGATTTTAGGTTTTCTACACCTGTAGTTGCTAGGCAGCAACATATTTTTTAAACATCCATTTTGGTAAATACATTTATGAATACTTTATGAGTGATCCGCACTCCCAGTCATTTACAACCTTTCTTTTTTGTTTTCTTCTCTCCTTGGAAACATATTTTTCTTCTAGTATGCTTGAGGCTATATGACTGAACCGCACTGGTAGGAATTGACAGGAAATAGTGCTATGAATTATGCCTTATTTCATTTTTGCTTTTCTTCATACTTAAAGTATGTGTAAACCCTCACCTTGTAAAACAACCAATTCAGTTTAAAATAGAGATGAAAGGCAAAACATTTGTGTAAAGGTATACAAAAAAATATTAAACTTTTTTCCCGGTTTCATTAGTGAACACGTTCCCTATAAGCTCCTTATGCAGCTGAGCACTGAAAGCTGGGGCAGGAGTAGCAGCCGCACACATGTCTTCCTAGTGAATGGGGGGCATGTGAGCATAAGAGTCTGATCAATGGAGGAGAGCACTTTGGGGTTTATTTACTTAAGCTGGAGAGTGCAACATTAGGCTCACTTCTGCATGGAAACCAATCAGCTACCAGGTTTTATTGCCAAAGTTAAATTGAACAAGCTGAGGTTAGAAGCTAATTGGTTTCTATGCAGAAGTGAGCCCAATGTAGCTTTAGTAAAGAAACCCCACCAGCTAAAGAACTGACCATGCTATGCTCTCATGCCTAGTGTAGTCAGTTTTTAATAGAAAAGTGGAGGGAATGGCAGGAACACCAGGGGTTTCACACTCAAAGGAAGCAATACAAAGAGAGCGGGATACCTTTTCATACAGGAACATGGTACAACAGGCACATATCAGAAATATGAAATGTTGGGTTTACATACTTTTTAAGCTTGGTTCTAGACCATGCCTGGGCCCTCTTTATTTGCTAAAGCAAACACGTTCTAAAATGGGGAATTTAATTATAGTTGTGCAATGCTCATATACAACTTTTTAGTGGCATCTGGTCTAAAAAGAACATGGTAGGCATCTTAAATGTATAATGTAAACACTCCTCAAAAGACCATGCAAAAAAATTAAGAGGTATTTGTTTATATTCTGCCCAAAATATGAGTGGAAAAGGATTTAAACCCCTTTTGAGTTGTACTGCCATCTAAGACCCATTAGAGATAATTGTGTCTTACTGTCACAGTGACAATGGTTTGAACAGACAGAAGGTAAGGGAAAATCTGCAACTCTAACTTAGAAATAAAAATGTTTTCATAATTGGGTATCAGAAGAAAGGAAACCCTATCAGCTTTGTACTGTTGTCTGTGTCCCTGTAGCAGATTTTTCCTCAATTTCTGTTAAAAATGGTTGTCACTATGACATTAAGTAAGGGGAAATCTCTCTAATGGGGTCCATGATAACAGTGAGGCTCAACAAGGGGTTATAATCTTTCCCTTTTCTATCTAAAAATGGAATCAAAGTTTATTTTTATTTTTTAAACCCCCGTTCACAGTGACTGCATCTTTAAAATCGCGTGACTTCACCTGAAATTGCACAATTTCAAAGCCGCATCTTAGTGCGACTTTGGGTGAGACTTTGAAGACATCTGTGTGGCTTCATGCACAGATGTCTATTGAATTTGCACCAAAATCAATTGAATTCACATCCGAAATTACCAAAAGTAGTGCATGTACTACTTTTTCAAATCAATGCGGCACCGCAATGTCAGCGGCCCATCGATTTGAACACTGTCATTTCCGGCAATAGGATGCGACTTGTCATGCGATGTGACCTGTCAAATTGCATGACAAATCGCTCCAATGTGAACTTGGGCTTAATAGTATTATAGGGGCAGGTACTGGTCATGGTGGTGGGGGGTAAATCCTGGATTTCTACTTTAATATTGGGGCTATAGAAATAATTAGTATTGGTAAAGTTTGCTGAATTTAAACATAATTCATGAAACAAAATGTAATGATAATTTTTCTGTATCATGTGCTAGGTTTTCGATGTCAATATAATATCTACTTTCCTTTTGATAAAACTTGTTGTACCTCACATCCAGGAACAAGGGTAACAAATTTTCATTATTTTCTTTAATAATTCCACATGAAAACCAGTGGTTCACATATTTTGTTTACTAAAGAGAGAAAAGGGAAGAAATTAGTGGGACTTTAAATGAGGTAACAGGGGTCGTTCAAATCCCCTCCTCCATCCCATTTAACACATAAAAAATGGGAGAACAAAAAGCGGGAATTTGCATGAAACATACGGAGGCAGGAAAAATTAATTTAACATAAAAACTCATTTTTAATTTCATTGCATTATGCCAAATATCAAAGTATATACAGTTCATTAGAACCACACAATACATTTTTATTAACACTTCAGCAAGGAGTTATTACATGTTATGCAAAAACACAGAATAATTGAAACATGATTATACACATCGTAAAGAATACCTGTTACAGGTCATTGACGCACTAAAGCGTAGCTTAAAACAGGTAAAGGAAAGAAATCATTATATACAAAATAGAAAATAGAATACCTGTTACAGGTTATTAATGCACTAAAGCGTAGCTTAAAACAGGTAAAGGAAAGAATAATTATACACATAGTAGGATATACCTGTTACAGGTTATTGACGCACTAAAGCGTAGCTTAAAACAGGTAAAAGAAAATAAAGAACATAAATAGGAACGGCCATAAAAAATTCATGAATATATACACAACTCGGTAGTTCTTAGCTCTACACGTTTTGAGGCCTTATAGCCACTCATCAGGAGCAATACCGTGTTGATCATCTATGGATAAGAAAAACAGTCATATTAAGATAGTCTAGAGGGATAATGTGGGCAAATATACAATATGGGAGAACCCCCCACATGGCTATTAAACCCACACACTTACTGGTGAATCTGCGCAATGGTAGTGCGGCCGTAAAAATCCCAGACCAGCCAGAAGCACCCCTGCCGGGAGCCGAGGGGGCGTGAGGGTCGACAGCAACCCACACAAGCAGCAAACCGAGTGGGCCAATGTGTAGAATAGCACCAAGGGATGTTAAATGGGGTGACCCCAGGAACAAATGCTTTTTGTTCTCCCATATTTTGTTTTATTTTTACAATATATACAAAATAACTATTAAATACAACTGATTATCATATGATCATTATACTATAATTCTCCAGTAATATCATCCTCTCCAGGACTTTTTTTCTCAGAAAATGGGTGGAGGAACTCAACCACGACCCCCCCAAAAAACCCTCACACACACACCCTCTAAACCTCATCACATAGTGGGTTACTAGTGTGGTCAAATTTCACTAACAGTGGAGGGATCTTAAGGGGCATTAAACACCAGGAGTGCATTACATACAGATTGCAGTGTTGGGGTGTGTGGGTACAGAGTGTGGAGTTTGGGGTGAGCTACAGAGAGAGTGCAGAGTTCAGCCTTTTCCCACAGCCGCTTACCTCTGCATCCCCCATCCACATCTCACTTTCACCCTTCTTCATCTCTGACCTCTCCATACAATTCCCCCCCACCCCCCCATCTTCTCCCTCCCTCTTAAAAGCTCCACCATTGTCCACATGTCTTATGCCCCGTACACACGGTCAGATTTTCCCACGGAAAATGTGCGATCGGAGCGTGTTGTCGGACATTCCGACCGTGTGTGGGCTTCATCGGACATTTTCCATCGGATTTTCCGACACACAAAGTTTGAGAGCAGGCTATAAAGTTTTCTGACAACAAAATCCGTTGTCAGAAATTCCGATCGTGTGTACACAAATCCGACGCACAAAGTGCCACGCATGCTCAGAATAAATAAAGAGATGAAAGTTATTGGCTACTGCCCCATTTATAGTCCTGACGTACGTGTTTTACGTCACCGCATTCAGAATGATCGGATTTTCCGACAACTTTGTGTGACCGTGTGTATGCAAGACAAGTTTGAGCCAACATCCGTCGGAAAAAATCCTAGGATTTTGTTGTCGGAATGTCGGATCAATGTCCGACCGTGTGTACAGGGCATTACTTTTGTTGCTGTATTAAGCTTAAGCATCCAACTGGCTCTAGTACTTTACACTATAGGCGGCTTCACCTCTCTCACTTGCAGGGAGATCATCCAGTAGGGATGTCGGGATCTGCACTGCACCCCAGGTACTTGCACCTCCCTTGTCCACATCCTGCACTCAGTGAGAGGCACTCAGGAGATCAGATCTGTGGGAGCCGGTGAGAGACAAGCTGTCACTTGTAAACACAGGAGTCAGACATGTTTTTACAAGTGATAATGGTAGGCACGGAGCAGAGGGCCTGAGCCAGAGGTGGTGGAACTGAGTTCCACCAAGTTCCAGCTGAAAAAAAGTGCTGATCCTCTCCCTTTATAACATTAACTATATTCTTACAAATAACCTGTTTAAAAGAAATTAGCTTGTTATATTTCATTCAGTGCATGATTGCTTGGTCTGCCATATTTATTTCTTTTGTAATATGAGTAAACATGGGAGGAACACTTCCCTGTTCAGGAGTTCTGCTGCAAACCGAACAGAGGAAATGCTCTAATCCGAACGGCGAACACTATTGAAGTCTATGGGAGCCGAACAAGAAAAATCAACAGTGTCCATTTTGAAGGCTTATATGCAAGTAATTGGCCATAAAAAGGGTCTGGGGGTCTGGGTACTCCCCTGGAGGACATGTATCAATCAAAAAAAAAAAAAAAAGGTCAAGTCCCATTTAAAATGACTTGCGGTTGCAATTGCCAGCACCCGGCTATTGAAATAATAAAGAAAATTACGGCGTGGGGTCCCCCCCAAAATCGATAGCAGACCCTTATTCGGGCATGCAGCCTGACAGGTCAGGAAAGGAGGCCCGCCCTCCCTCCTGAACCATACCAGGCCACATGCCCTCAACATGGAGGGGTGGGTGATTTGGGATGCTTTGAATGCCTGCTCTGCACTTTGACATTTCTTATATAGGTAAGTGACGGGGCCACCTGGCTACGTTACCCCCCTTCTGATGTCATGGACTGGTGCATGCTAATCATGTGATGTCACAAGGGGATGGTGTAATGGAATGTGATTATGAGTGTTATGGTGAAATGCTCATTCCCTGATATAACCATATAAATGTAAGTGCTTATCTCATATATCCAGCTATTAGCCTTAACCATGCTCAAATTAGATGTATGCCAGCTTCTCCCTTCATGTGGAACAGAACTGCAAGAGTTAAAGAACAAAGTTAAGAAGAAGAAGATTGCACCTATTTTCAGGCCTATGAGACTATACTCAAGAGAAACAGGAACTGGAAATAAGACACCAAACTTAGCTATAATAGTCTGCTATTCCCTTATACAGATATAACCCAGCAAAGCTTATATTTCGTCACAATAATGAATATGTATAATTTGTGAACGTGTCCATGTCAGTGATTTGTGGTCGAGTGTGCACACTTTTACATTGAAGGTTAATTTGGCCAGGGGGTCAGAAACAAGAGTACCGAGCGGTTCTGTTCGGTCCAAAACATTTTGTCGCCCAACGTGGGGCTCGAGATTGGCCCAAAAGGAAGCCGTACTTAGAGGATGCTGAAAGAGTACCAAATACGGGTGGAGCAGAGCCTGATCAACTTTGGAGAAAACGGTAAGACACTTTTTAATGATTTGTCTGCTGTTTGATCCGCATCCGTATTTGGTTAATTTCTGTCTCTGCATCGGCTTCCCGCGGTCCACAAAGACAGGTATATATCTTGTCTCGAGCCTATTTATATAGTACGTTTACATGAATATATGACTCAGAGGGTTGGCCGTGTCATTGCCAGCATCCCTTGTAATTTTTAGAACTAGATGTGTACCTCAAAATGGGATTTTAAGGGCAATGCAGAAATTGGCAGTGTTGAATTATAATTAAAAAGAAGTTTATTGATACAAAAACGAATAGGATATACATGAACATACACATTGATCTATAGTTAAGAATAATTATAAAAACATCAGATATATGGAAACATATGATGCATCCTACTGCTAGTTACAAGTACCACCCCCGATAGGTGTGATGGCGTCCTGATAGCAGATTTCCAACGCGTTTCAACTTATTGTAAGGATAAAGTCTTCCTCAGGGAGGGACTGCATCACATTATTTGCATTTAACTGTGAAAAATCGCTTTCCCAGTGCTGGCAGGGGTCATTTGCATTTAACTGTGAAAAATCGCTTTCCCAGTGCTGGCAGGGGTCCTAACACATGGTTGTCAATGCTGCTCAAATATCCTCTACGGGATGGCCTGGTGTATTGTGAAGAAACCAGTATTTGGCAGTCGTGATAATTAAACAACTTAAATTGATTGTGTCAGGTGTATTGTTCCAAGTGGCAGGGAGCTCTGGTCCTGGAGTACCTCTCTGTAACCAAGCCAGTTGTGAAATTTATATAGTACGAACCTGCTATTGTTTCTGTCCCGCCTGTATTTGGGGTATATTGTGTTTTGCTTTGTCAATTGATCTTGTGTTTTGTGACGGCTGTTGTGAATGAGGGATTGATTATATAGTCACGGATGGAATTGACGTGGTTAAACTTCTCTTGAGGATTGATATCAAGAGAGGGCGTCGGGACGCGGTAAACTCCTCTTGGGGCACATAATTGTGCAGTAAAGCACGGGTGCGGTAAAGCACGGGTTACCAGGAAAGGGGCCGTCAGATTACGCCCAGCGGTGGCGTGGGGATCCCGTGAGGATCTGATTAAGTCTAGAATTCACTCCAGTCGTCACATCAATTGTTGTTGGTAATGTCATGTCCTAGATGTGTCTGTGGACTGTTATTTGGCATTATTGAGGAGGCCTGGGGCTTGGTCACAAAGGTAGAGCCAGGTTATAAGAGATCTATTCTCGGTTACAAACCTCTAGTGCCAGAGGTCCCCCAAGTAATGGTATTCAGATTGAATGTACATTATCCAGTTAAGTTTTCAGTTGGTAAGAAGTTGGAAGTTATTGAGGCTGAGGCTAGGATAAGAGGACAGGGAAGTAAAAGTTGTCCCCTACAACCTCAGCAGCCAGAAGACTACGAGGAGGCAGAGAAAGCCAGAGAGAGGAGTTTGGGTTTTGAGTTGGGACGTGTAGAAGACGTTTGAAATGGTTCACTGAATACCAGCTGTTGACTTACATTCTGTGTTTTGTCTATTTTGTCTCATGTCTCCCCATTTTGCAGATTTAACAGAGATCTCTTTACTTCCTCATCTTCCACATCACCCTGTCACTGCATATCTTTACTTCTTTTCTGTTTTGCCTCAACCTTTCTTGCTTTCCTCTCCTCCTATTCAATCCAAGAGTTGTGTAAAATGGGTAATAAGTTGACTAGGCCCACAGAGGGCAGTTTGGCCTGTGATTTGGTACTAGAGCGGGAGGGAGAGGATGCTGTAAAAAAGGGAAAGAAATTAGCGAAAGTGTGTGGAATTTGGGTGGTAGATTAAAAGTAGATGAATGGCTTACTGTTTTTTTGAAACGTAAATAAGATCTGGTGTCAGATTATGGGTTGCTACGAGCAGCAGATGCTTGGTTTAAAGTTGCAAACGCTATTCATGAAGAAGAGGGTGGATGGAACAGGAAACAAACCAAAATGGTTGAATCGTGACTAGAAAAGAGGAAGCTAAGTAGTCAGCCACCACCCTATAATTGCGTCTGGTCCCCCCCTGGTTCCCAGGAAGTAGACACTGCCGTTCGTCTACCGCCCCTCTGTTCTAAGAGACACCTCCCCTTGTGGCAACATGCCCTATGCAATCGCCCACACCGAAACCCACCTACATGTTTCCAGTGAATATTTCAGTCAGAGTCTGAATTTAGTTGTAATTGCTTATCCTTGTATTATTGAAGCTAAAAGGTGTTTCGTTTGGTTTTAATTGTGTTTAAGCTGTATTAGCAATAAAGAGGAAGTTTATGTATTCTAGGCGTTATGCCAGAAGAGCAAAAGAGGAAGTGCTTTCTTTGCTTAAATCTATGCGCTAGTTTTCCTCACATCTGAGCATTTTGTATTCTAAAAAAAAAAAAAAAAGACTCAGTATCTAATTAGAATGTTTAGAAAGAAAAATAAATATGTATGTTGTGGAGATCGGCTGGACCGAGGCTCCCTATAAAAAAATTATTCTGTATGGAGATGGTTCACATCTCTACTCTAAAACGCCTGAAGTCAATATGTGTACAAGAAGTTTACTGATTTGGGTTTTAGCGTGCTGAACAGAGAGCATAGACACATGTTAGCTGCCGCATTTATTTCAGGTCTTAAAGTTTCAATATGAAATTGTTTGAGTATAGAGAACCCACAACCTTTGAATTAGAGACGTTGTTATTAGTAGTTATTAGGTCCAGAATCCTCACAGAACAGTAGAGAGTAGCTCCTCTCATGATGGCCTCTGACACAGCCTATCTGCGCCCACCAGTACCAACTCCATGTGTCTGCTTGCTACAACTGCGAAAGACCCAGCCACTCCAGAAGGGAATACCGAAGCCCATGGAAATTCACCCACAGTCCCCCAAACCCCAACCACAGTTAAACTGGGCCATACGGAACCACTCCCACTCGTCGCCAAGAATCTCAGAACCCACCTCACCAACAGCCACACCCCACTCCTGAACACATGGACCTTCTCCCTTAGGATTCCGGCAAGCCTGTGTCACCTGCCCCTGTCATGATGTCTTCGGGAGATTCGAGAGTACCTTTAGCGAAGATAACCCTCCCCATTGAAGGACATCCCACCACATTTTTATGCGACACAGGTGCAGCCCGGTCCGTAATAAGGGCAGAAGAATTACTCGATACCTCATTCCAATCTGACATCAACATAGCATGTGTAGGGGTTGATGGAACGCCCAGAAAGAGCCCGTTGTCCCGCCCCCTGCAAGTCGGCAACTTTCCTGACTTATAAGCGAGATTTGTAGTCTCATCCAGATGCCCCCTAAACCTACTAGGAACTGATGTTTTGTCCAGGCTCCAAGCCTCTATCTCCTTCCAACCTGATGGTGGTGTTCTGATCACCTCACCACTGGCCATCGATGACGCATCGGCACTCCGCTCCATCCCACTCCTGTTATCCCTGAACCAAAAAGACGAACCTGAAGTCCACGAAGAAGTTTTGGATTGGGTCCCCACATGCCTATGGTCCACAGGGCCGTAGGACATAGGACATCTGAAAGTGCCGCCAGTCATGGTACAACTGAAGCCTGGGGCTCCCCTACCCAGAAAACCACAATACCCCTTGAAGCCTGCACAATCGGCATCCATCTCAAAACAAGTTGAGGCTCTTCTGTCGAATGGAGCCTTGGTACCCTGTAAATCTCCTTGTAACACACCACTGTTCCCAGTGAAGAAGCGAACTAGAAAAGTACAGGATGGTACAAGACCTCAGAGCAGTGAATGAAGCTACCATCCTGGAGACCCCCATCGTCCCCAATCCCCACACGTTGCTAGCAGAGGTACACCTGGACTGTTATGCCCCAAGGGATGAGAATACACCCAGATGTTGTACTTCTCCAATATGCAGATTATTATTATTATACAGGATTTATATAGCGCCGACAGTTTACGCAGCGCTTTACAACATTAGGGCAGACAGTACAAGTACAATACAATTCAATACAGGAGGAATCAGAGGGCCCTGCTCGTTAGAGCTTACAATCTAGAAGGGAGGGTCAAGTTATACAAAAGGGTAATAGCTGTGGGGGATGAGCTAATGGAGAAAATGGTGCAGTTGTTAGATGGAGGCAGGATAGGCTTCTCTGAAGAGGAAAGTTTTCAGGGATCGCCTAAAAGTGGAAAAAGTTGGAGACAGTCTGCCAGATTGGGGGAGGGAATTCCAGAGGATGGGCAAGGCTCGGGAGAAGTCCTGGAGACGGATATGGGAGGAGGTGATGAGGGAGCTAGAGAGCAGGAGGTCTTGGGAGGAACGGAGATGGTGATTAGGTTGGTATTTTGAGACTAGGTTAGTGATGTAGCTGGGGGCAGAGTTGTGGATGGCTTTGTAACTTATTGTTAGTATTTTGAATTTAATTCGTTGGGCGAGTGGTAGCCAATGGAGGGATTGGCAGAGAGGTGTAGCAGACACTGAGCGGTTTGCAAGGTGGATGAGTCTGGCAGCCGCATTCATGATGGACTGAAGGGGGGATAGTCTATTTAAAGGTAAGCCAATGAGGAGTGAGTTGCAGTAGTCAAGGCGAGAGATAACCAGGGAGTGAATCAGGAGCTTTGTGGTTTCATTGGTTAGAAAGGGACGTAGTTTAGAGATGTTGCGGAGGTTGAGGCGGCAAGCTTTGGAAAGTGATTTGATGTGGGGCTGAAAGGAGAGTTCAGAATCTAGGATAACACCTAGCACCCTGACATGTGGGGACGGGTGGATGGTTTTGCCATTGCTCTTCACAGAGAAGTCAGGGGAAGAGGCACGTGGGGGAGGAAATATTATAAGCTCGGTTTTGGATAAGTTAAGTTTGAGGAAGTGGTGTGACATCCATACAGATATGTCTGTTAGTAAGTTAGTGATGCGTGAGGAGACTGATGGAGTGAGTTGAGGGGTGGAGAGATAGATTTGTGTGTCATCAGCATATAAGTGATATTGAAAGCCGTGAGAGACTATCAGCTGACCCAGGGAAGAGGTGTAGATTGAAAATAAAAGAGGTCCAAGAACAGAACCTTGGGGGACCCCGACAGAGAAGGGAAGAGGAGTGGAGGAAGTAGAATTGTAAGTGACACTGAAGGTGCGTTGGGATAGGTAGGATGAGAGCCACTGAAGAGCACAGTCACGGAGACCGAGGGAGTAAAGTTTTTTGGGGAGGAGGGGGTGGTCAACCGTGTCAAAGGCAGCTGAGAGATCCAGAAGTAGGAGTACAGATAAGTGTCCGTTGGTTTTTGCAGTTAGTAGGTCATTTGTGAGTTTTAAAAGAGCAGTTTCTGTGGAGTGTTGAGGGCGAAATCCAGATTGAAGGGGATCAAGAAGGTTGTTTTTAATGAGGTGATCACTCAGTTGGTTGTAAGCCAGGTGTTCAAGGAGTTTAGAGGAAAAGGGGATGACTTCCTGCTGTGTGCAGATTCCTTCGGTGATGCCTCCATATTCTCAGAAAGTCTCCTCCACTACCTGCTTGAGCAAGGTTGCAAGGCATTAAAAAGCAAAAAGTCCAGAAAGAAGGTGATTTTCCCAGGCCTCTGCATCTCCCAAGGCACCTGACATCTCACTGGAGAAAGAGTTGCTGCAATCAAGGGCAATTTCTTTGCCACAAGGTCAAACAATCCCTTTATGATGCCCTGAAATCTGACCCTTTCCTGCTTTCTCCAGAAGCTGTGGACAATTTTGAAACTCTGAAAGAGATCTTCTCAACAGCCTCTGCTTTGGGACTAAAAGACTTTCAAGACTTTCAAACTGTTTGTCTCAGAGAGGCAAGGCCATGCCACAGGAGTTTTAGCTCAGGCCCATAATAACAGACTCAGGGTATCACTCCTGTCAACTGGACTCAGTGGCCAAGGGGGGACCCTCATGCCTCAGAGCCATCTTTGCAGCCCAAATTCTCTTGGACAAGACTGCGGATCTCATCTTGGGTCACCCCTTAATCCTCCTGGCTCCTCATGACATCACTGCCATACTGAACCAGATCAACCCAGACACCTGTCTTCACAAAGGCACCTCAGACTCCAGTGTGCCTCACTTCTCCCTGACAACATCACCATTCTCTGATGTGATACCCTCAACCCATCCACTCTACTTCCCCTTCTCAAGGGAGGAACCTCTGTGGAAGATGATTACCACTATACCGCCCATGACTGTTTTGAAGTGATGAAGATGGAGACATCACACCTGCTGACAGTCAGTGAAACTGCCCTTGAAAATCCTGACCTGACAATCTTTATGGATGGTTCCAGATATGCAGATGATGCTGGGCGGTACCATACAGGATATGCAGTTACCACAGAAGACACGGTCCTCCAAGCCTCAGCGTTACCCCCCTCCATGTCTGCACAAGAAGCAGAGTTGCAGGCCCTAACTATGGCATGCAAGTTGGCAGAAGGAAAAAGAGCTAACATCTACACAGACTCAAGATATGCTCTGGGAGTGGCCTGCAATTTTGGGATCATCTGGAAAACTAGAGGATTCCTGACAGCAGCAGGAACTCCTGTAAAACACAGCACAGCTATCAAGAACCTGATGGATGCCTTACTGCTCCCAACCCAAGTGGCCATACTTAAAGTAAAAGCACAGAGCAAGCTGGTTTCCCAAGAAGCACAAGGCAATTATCTGGCAGATACTGCCGCGAAGCAAGCTGCAGTTCGAACGCGGGAAGTGGTCAGCAGAGTGAATGCACCTATCCTAAATGACCCAATAGACACCCCTGAAGAGACTGTACAAACCACTATGGTTCTACAAAACCTTCCTGTAAACAGGACTCACCTCAAGAAGCAACAAGAGACAGCTGACAAAGAAGAAAAAGAAGTGTGGATCAAAAAAGGAGCCACAGAAGTTGAAGGAATCACGGAATTAAACAAGAGACTGCATCTGCCACGTAGATCGGAAGCCTATCCCGTTACCAACATGACAGCGAAGACCACAGCTAAAAGACTTTTAACAGAAATAGTGTGCAGATATGGTGTCCCAGAGGTTATAGAGAGTGATCAGGGGCCGGCTTTCACGGCCTCAGTAACCAAGGAGATATGGACAGCCTTAGGGGTCACACTAGCTTTCCACACTCCATACCACCTTTAGAGTGGTGGGAAGGTGGAAAGACTAAATGGCACAATAAAGTCTAGAATGCTGAAGATGTCTCAGGAAATGGGAATGAGTTGGCCAGACAGCCTGCCCATTGCCTTTGCCATTGCCTAGTTCAGTGTTAGGTACACCCCAAGGGGAAATCATGGTTTGTCACCCTATGAGATATTGTTTGGCTCAGCCCCCAGACTGGGTTGTTATTTTCCACAACAGTTGCAACTGCAATCTGATGTATTAACTGATTATGTGACTGCTTTATCTAGAGAATTAACCCGTATCCATGCGCAAGTGTTTTCTTCCATTCCAGATCCTAAATTAGACACAGGATCGCACAAGTTGGTCCCTGGTGATTGGGTCCTGGTAAAGAAGTTTTTGAGGAAACACACCCTTGAACCCAGATATGATGGTTCTTTCGAAGTCCTTCTGACAACCACCACATCAGTAAAAGTGGCCGGAAGGAACTCGTGGATACGCGCCTCTCACCGCAAGTCCTGTGCCCGAAGAAGAGGCTGAGGAGACCAAGCCATGATCCTGTTTATCCTTTTTGTTATAATCTTTGCTCAGGCCCAAGAGGTGGCCATCAAACAGAAAAATGGTATAACTCAATTCTGGTACAACTCATCCAACACACATGTTGACACGTTTATATCCCCTTATAGTAAGATACTTCCAGGTACAGATTACAGAATCCGATCCTATGAAGGAACAGTAGGTCCCATGACTGTGTATGTATGTGTTACCAACGACTACTGGGGCGACAACTGTGATTACTGGGGAGCAGTGGGTTGGAACACTGGGGACACAAACTGGGGGTATAAGCCTGAAATTGCCCAAAATAAGAAAGACAAGAATGGGAAATCACTCCTAGACAGAATGACAATCAACAAGCACACAGATCAATATTTCACAAAAGAGTTTAGACTAACCATTGAGAATCCCAGCCCAGGGGACAGTGGGACCTATGTATTTAGGAAACCTTTTCAACTGAAAGACATGTTCAATAACCCAGAGTGGACAGTTCCCCAATCTACATCCAGTTCGAACCCCCTAAAGCCTCACATGCAAACATTAGGAGACATGGTAGCCATAGCAGACCATACCTTTGAGGACACCATGGCTGCTGAGACCAGTTTTTCAGATGTCAACTTATGGCTCGAATGGATGAGGTACAATGCAGGGAAACATAACAAGACTAATTGCTATGTGTGTGGGGGGGCTAAACCACATCTAGGAACAGTCCCCCTTAACATACCCCCAGAACATAAGACCTGTATCCTTAGTTTGTTTACCAACACAGCTACGAACCACTCCCTATGCGAGCATTGGAAAAAGGAGTACCCCATAGTCACTAAAGCCCCTAAACCAGCAGAAGGTATTACCATATATCCTGGCAATTATACATGTTATGGGAAGTACCATGGGGTGGGAAAACCCCTTGGGAACTTCTCTGAGGGTTACTGTGAGTCTTATGCCCCGTACACACGGTCGGACTTTGTTTGAACATTCCGACAACAAAATCCTAGGATTTTTTCCGACGGATGTTGGCTCAAACTTGTCTTGCATACACACGGTCACACAAAGTTGTCGGAGAATCCGATCGTTCTAAATGCGGTGACGTAAAACACGTACGTCGGGACTATAAACGGGGCAGTGGCCAATAGCTTTCATCTCTTTATTTATTCTGAGCATGCGTGGCACTTTGTCCGTTGGATTTGTGTACACACGATTAGAATTTCCGACACCGGATTTTGTTGTCGGAAAATTTTATATCCTGCTCTCAAACTTTGTGTGTCGGAAAATCCGATGAAAAATGTGTGATGGAGCCTACACACGGTCGGAATTTCCGACAACAAGGTCCTATCACACATTTTCCGTCGGAAAATCCAACCGTGTGTACGGGGCATTATAGTGAGGTGTCTGCAGACCTAGTGCAGAATCAAGTCCAGTCCCTAGGAGACGTGTACTAGATCTGTGGGGGCATGAAAGTTAGAAGTAGAATGACAGGACAGTGGACAGGAGAATGTGCACTAGCTAAAGCCATAATGCCCCTGCATATTCCCCCACAAACCCCAGAGCCGGAAGCCAGTGATGCACACAAATCAAACAGAAGACGTAGGAGTGCCCCAGCAGGAAGCTTTGACCCCCACATATACATAGACGACATAGGGGTCCCAAGGGGGGTCCCAGATGAATTCAAAGCAAGAGACCAAGTAGCAGCAGGTTTCGAGTCACTGATTCCCATTATCACTGTAAACAAGAATGTAGACTGGATAAATTACATCTACTACAACCAGCAAAGATTTGTCAATTACACCAGGGACGCACTCCAAGGTCTGGCCGAACAGTTAGACGCAGCATCACACATGACTTTCCAAAACCGTATGGTCTTAGACATGCTCCTAGCTGAGAAGGGGGGTGTATGCAAGATGATCCCCGAGACAAGTACATGCTGCACTTACATCCCAGACAACACCGGCCCAAATGGTAAAGTGACTTTAGCCATCCAGAAACTTGAGGACTTATCTAAAGAACTGAAACAGAATTCAGGGCTCACCAACCCATGGGACCAGTATTTTACCTGGATAAAGGGAGGATGGCAGGGACTACTGACCCAGATAGGGATAGCCGTCCTGACAATAGCTACCATAATCTGCTGTGTCTTCCCCTGTATTAAGAAGTGTGTAGAAAAAGCCTTTGACCAAAATACCCCTACATTTGTGAACCAAGAGATCCCAGATGATGACGACGATGTCTATGTAAGGCTTGGTGAAACCTATGATAATAGTTACGCAGTACACTCCATTACAGCCACCCTTCCCGAAGATGCAACACCGTAGGGCTATAGGAACAGATAGCACCTGGCGGCATTTCACCAGCTGTATCGAGGGGGGTGGAGAGCTAGTCACGGCCCTTTCTCTACATACAGCTTAAAAGAGTTGCAGTCAGTGAAATGAGCCGGGTGAAGACAGGTTGTTCTCCAGTGTGAGGGACAGTTTTGAGAAATAAGCATTTCGAGGGGGGACTGTAATGGAATGTGATTATGAGTGTTATGGTGAAATGCTCATTCCTTGATATAACCATATAGATATAAGTGCTTATCTCATATAACCAGTTATTAGCCTTAACCATGCTCAAATTAGATGTCTGCCAGCTTCTCCCTTCATGTGGAACAGAACTGCAAGAGTTAAAGAACAAAGTTAAGAAGAAGATTGCACCTATTTTCAGGCCTATGAGACTAAACTCAAGAGAAACAGGAACTGAAAATAAGACACCAAATTTAGCTATAATAGTCTGCTATTCCCTTATACAGATATAACCCAGCAAAGCTTATATTTCGTCACAATAATGAATATGTATAATTTGTGGCTTGTACACGCTTGTCTTATTTGATATTTGATTTGATAACGAAATATCTGGCTCTCGATATATTAGCCTGAGCCAAGGAAATAAATTACAGAAGTACCAAACTTACTGAACGTGTCAGTGATTTGTGGTCGAGTGTGCACACTTTTACATTGAAGGTTAATTTGGCCAGGGGGTCAGAAACAAGAGTACCGAGCGGTTCTGTTTGGACCACCGGGTGACGTAGCCTGGTGGCCCTGCCACTTACCTATATAAGAAATGTCAAAGCACAGAGCAGGCATTTGGCAGGAGGCCTTCCAGGAGGTGGGAGCGTTTTTTTTTTTTTTTTCAGGTGCAGCGGGCGGCGTGATTGACAATAGATTTACATCGAGGGACACTATTTTTTTATTTTTTATTTTTAAATTAAGGAAGTGTTAAAAACGTGTCTCTTCTGTTTATTACTTTTTGACACTTTTTTGGTGAATGGGTAAGGGTATTATGTACCCGATACTCATTCACATGGGGGGGGAGCCGGGATCTGGGGGCCCCCTTGTTAAAGATGGCTTCTAGATTATGATAGGCCCAAGGTCCACAGACCCCCACCATTACCAGCCACGGTTGTAGGGATGAGGCTCTTGACAAGGTGCTCTGGGGTGGGGGGGGAGCCCCTCTTGTCCCAAAGCACCCACCCCCCCCATGTTGAGGGCATGTGGCTTGGTATGGTTAAGGAGGGGGAGCATTTGTTTGTCTTCCCCTTTCCTGACCTGCCAGGCTGCATGACCGGATAGGGGTCTGTTACTGATTTTTGGGGGGGCCACTGCATTTTTTTTTTCATTTTGTCATTGGGTTCCCCTTCAAATTCATACCAGACCCAAAGAGCCTGGTATGGACTGGGGGGCACATGCACATTTTTTTTCCTTTACTTTTTTACTGCCACTTTTTTAGTTTAATTTTTTTAAATATTTTATTTTACCAATTGCATATATTTTTAACCAGTAACAAATTATTTATTTATTTCTAAGGTCCCTTTCACACTGGGGAGGGAGGTGCGTTGGCGGTAAAGCGCTGCTATTATTAGCGGCGCTTTAGCATCGTTTTTGCGGCAGTATTCAGCCGCTAGCGGTGCGGTTTTACCCCCTGCTAGTGGCCGAGAAAGGGTTAAAAACCACAGCAAAGTGCCTCTGCAGAGGCACTTTGCTGGCGGAATAGCGGCGCTGCTCCATTGATGTATACACCGCTCCTTCACCGCTCCGAAGATGCTGCTAGTAGGACTTTTTTTCCCGTCCTGCTAGCGCACTGCTCCAGTGTGAAAGCCCTCGGGCTTTCACATTGGAGAGACAGCAGCAACTGTTTTGGGTCAGTTTGCAGGAGCTATTTTTAGCGCAATAGCGCCTGCAAACCGCCCCAGTGTGAAAGGGGTCTTAATGATCATACCTTTGTAAGCAGCATTGCACATAATACTTAATACATAATACTTCATTACTTAATATTTCATTTAGGAGTGGATCAAAAATAATCTGCTCTTCGTTCGCTAGATACACACCTGAACAAGTTATTTCAACCAATATACTAAAAAAAATTGCATTTCGCTGTAATTTCACTTAGAAGGGAAAAATTTAGGACTATGTATACCCAAGCATATACAAGGGAGTGCATGCACAAGGAAAACGTAAACAAAAATAGGATTTATTTTTTGTATATAGGGATGAGCTTCGAGTTCGAGTCAAACTCATGTTCGACTCGAATATTGGCTGTTCGCAAGTTCGCCGAACAGCGAACAATTTGGGGTGTTCGCAGCAAACTTGAATGCCGCGGAACACCCTTTAAAAGTCTATGGGAGAAATCAAAAGTGCTAATTTTAAAGGCTTATATGCAAGTTATTATCATAAAAAGTATTTGGGGACCTGGGTCCTGCCCCAGGGGATCAATGCAAAAAAAACTTTTAAAAACGGCAGTTTTTTCAGGAGCAGTGATTTTAATAATGCTTAAAGTCAAACAATAAAAGTGTAATTTCGTAGCTGGGGGTGTCTATAGTATGCCTGTAAAGGGGCGCATGTTTCCAGTGTTTAGAACAGTCTGACAGCAAAATGACATTTCAAAGGAAAAAAGCCATTTAAAACTACTCGCGGCTATTGCATTGCCGGTCCGACAATACAGAAAAAAGTTAATTAATAAAAACGGCATGGGAATTCCACACAGGGGAACCCCGAACCAAAATTTAAAAAAAAATGACGTGGGGGTCCCCCTAAATTCCATACCAGGCCCTTCAGGTCTGGTATGGATATTAAGGGGAACCCCGGCCAAAATGTAAAAAAAAATGACGTGGGGGTCCCCCTAAATTCCATACCAGACCCTTCAGGTGCATGTTTAGGAGATATTTCCACTACCTATGGGTAAGCCTTATTCTAGGCTTACCTATAGGTAGAAGTCCAAAAAGTGGGCTTACAACCACTTTAAAGTGGTTGTAAACTCTTACAGACCACTTTTCACTACAGATAAGCCTATAATAAGGGTTGACATCATCGGCACATGCGCACTGAAGCAATGGCAAGTTCATGCTGTTGCTTCAGCTGATGTGCCATTACTGGCAGCTCCTGCACGCACATGTGGGAGTGACGTCATTGCGGCTCCGGCCAATCACATTTCCGAAGCCCGCGATACCTGGAAATAACTCCTGGAGACATGTTGCTGGGCAGAGAAGTGTGCCGGGACCGATCTAAGGTGGGGGCTTCGATCTAAGTTGAGTATTTCATAATGAGCTAGTATGCTACACATACTAGCTCATTATGCCTTTGTCTTGCGGGTTTTTTTTTTTTTTTCATAGGTTTACAACCACTTTAACAAGTCTGCAGTGTATGGATGCCCTGCCAATCATCAATCATTAAGCTTCCATTTTAGCAATACATTTTCACAGGTTTAACCAGTTGACATCCGCGCTATAGCCGGCTACAGCGCGGACCTGAATTCCTGGGAGGCCGTCATATGATGGCCTCCCCTGTGCACGCTCCTGGTCCCTTACCATGTGATCAGCTGTCAGCCAATGACAGCTGATCACATGATCAAAACAAAAGCTCTGTGATTATTTTTTTTCTCCTCGCGCTGACAGCGCGAGGAGAAAAAAAAGCCGATCACCGCCTCATCAGCAAGGGACATCGGTCCAGAAGAGGAAGAGGCAATAATGCCTCATATGTGCCACCAATATCCCCTGCCAGTGCCACCTGCCATTGCCACCTGACAGTTCCCACAGTGCCCACCAGTGCCACTTATCAATGCCCATGAGTGCCACCTATCAATGTCTACAAGTGCCACCTATCAATGCCCACAAGTGCCACCTATCAATGCCCACCAGTGGTGCCAATCAGTGCCACCTATCAGTGTAGCAGATCAGTGCCCATTATTGCCACCCATCAGTGCCCATCACTGCCACCCATCAGTGCCCATCACTGCCACCCATCGGTGCCCATCAGTGCCACCTCATCAGCGTACATCAATGAAGGAGAATAATTCCCTTTTTTTTAAATTTTAAAACAAAATATAAAAATTTTTTTTTTTTTTTTTTTTTTTAATTCGGTCTTTTTACATTTTTTTTAACAAAAAATAAAAACCACAAAGGTGATCAAATACCACCAAAAGAAAGCTCTATTTGTGGGAAAAAAATTATAAAAAATGTCATTTGGGTACAGTGTTGTATGACCGCGCAATTGTCATTCAAAGTGCGTCAGCGCTGAAAGCTGAAAATTGGTCTGGATAGGAGGGGGGTTTAAGTGCCCAGTAAGCAAGTGGTTAATGAAGAAATGAATCTACTGTGTATCATGTTATGTTTCTGTGGAGTGTCCATGATTTTTTTCACCACCCGCTATCCCTTTATCGCACATTGTGCAATTCCTTAATATATAAGCTCCTTGTGGAGTAAGAAGAAACAGGAGCAATGCTGGAGGCAATTTACAGCACACGGTAATTTTGGTAACATAATTATTAATGTGGATTGCATGTCCCTTGCTAAAGAACATTATGTTCTATCACATGGGTTTTGAGCACAGTGTGCTGGACGATGTTTTCAAAGAAATTCAGTATGCCAAAATTAATAACAAAAAAATGTTAGCTTCACACTCTCAATCGGGAAAAGGAATTTTTATAAAGTAAATGCTGTAAACTACTTGAGTAATAGTTACTAATTAAGCCTTTCATGCCTAAGCCTATTTTTGACATTTGTTGATTACAAGTTAAATATTTTTTGCTAGAAAATTACTTAGGACCTCAAAACATTATAAATATATTTTTTTTTAGCAGAGACCCTAGAGAATAAAATTTTTTATGCTACATGGTATTTGCATAGCGGTCTTTCAAATGCATTTTTTTTGGGAAAAAAGACACTTTCATGAATTAAAAAACCCAAAAAACAGTAAAGTTCGCCTAATTTTTTTGTATAATGTGAAAGACAATGTTACGCTAAGTAAATAGAAACCTAACATGTCATGCTTTGAAATTGCGCACACTCGTGGAATGGTCGCAACGATACCTCACATGTGTGGTTTGAACACCGTTTACGGGCGCGACTTACATATGCATTCGCTTCTGTGCGCGAGCACGGAGGGAGGGGGCAGACACGTCGGCTGGTCACTTGGGCCTCCCGGTGGCACGGGAGAGTCTGGGAGAGTCGTGGAAGGCAGGGGGATTGGGTGTCCCCGCCCGCTCCTTAGGATAACAGCCAAGCGGCTTTTTAGCCGCATCGGTTATCTCTAAAAAACGGTACCGGGGTGATGCTTGCAGCTGCATGCATCACCCCGGTATAACCCCTTCTAGCCGAGAATGCATATTTGTGTACGGTTGGCATGAAGGGGTTAACATCCTGCACTCTCACGCCTCAGGTCAGCCCCAATTCCTATATCTCCAGTCCTCTTATCAGCCCCAATTCCTATCGATAACTGTACCCCCCGCAAATCTGTTTCACCACTGTTCCCCACTGCTCATCTGTCCCCCCACTGTACCCCCCTGCAAATATTCCCCACCACTGTACTACCCTGCATATCTGCCCCACCTCTGTACCCCCTGCTCATCTGTCCCATCACTGTAACCCCCTGCACATCTGCCCCACCACTGTACCACCCCGCTCTTCTGTCCCACCACTGTAACCCCCCTGCTCATCTGCCCCACCACTGTACCTCCCTGCACGTCTGCTCCACCACTGTACCCCCATGCTCTTCTGTCTCACTGCTGAACCACCTTCTCACCCGTCCTAACACTGAACCCATCTGCCACACCATTGTAACCCTCTTTCTCATCTGCCCCAGCACTGTATCTCCTCCTCTTCTGTCCCACCTCTCTTCCCCATGCTCTTCTGCCCCACCACTTTAACACCCTGCTCATCGGTCCCACCAATGTACCTCCTTTCTCCTCTTCCCTGCCACTGTACCCCCCTGCTCTTCTGCCCCACCTTTGTATCCTCCTGCTCATCTGTTCCATCACTGTAAACCCCTGCTCATCTGCCCTATCACTGTACTGTACTCTTCTGTTCCACCGCTGAACCCCCTTCTCATCTCTCTCATCACTGTACCTCCTTCAGTTCTGACCAACCACTGTACCTCCCTGAACATCTATGCCACTGCTGTACCCCCATTCTTCTGCCCAGGGGCGTTGGGAGGGGGTGGCTAGGGGTGGCTGAAGCTCCGAATGTGAACCAGAAAAGCCCAGAGTCTTGCCATTTATTAAAACATTATTAGCCCCGAGTACCCCATGAAAGTGCGGCTCCGCACTGCGCATGAGCGAGGATGAGCCCGGCGCCCAGTCACGTGTATGGAGTGTGCGTTGCGTTCGTCATCACGTCACACATGGTCCCGCCCACCGCACGTGATCCTAGGATTGATGGTCCATCATAGGCGTTGCACTGTCATGATGGACAGATCAGTGTAGCCGAGTGCGGCCGAGTCCTGCCGAGTGCGACCGAGTGCCATAGCAGGTCCCGCCTTCTGGAGCCTGCAACGCCTATGATGGACATCCCACTGGTCCAATGGTGGGTCCGTGGGACATGTGACGTCCATCATAGGCGCTGCAGGCTCCAGAAGGTGGGAATTACAATGCGGCCGCCGCGCCACATCCCTGCTCGGCTCTCCTCTCCTCATAGGCTCCTCCTCTGACAACTTACTGACTGACTACCTGCCCGCTGTGACACCGCACACCACGGATGAGCTGAGGTAGGTCAGACAGCATATGTAAATGTCAGTGTAGGTAGGTCAGTGTAGGTAGGTCACTACTGTCAGTGTAGGTAGATCAGTGTATGTAGGTCAGGTAGGTCGGTGACTACTGTCAGTGTAGGTAGGTCAGTGTAGGTAGGTCACTACTGTCAGTGTAGGTAGGTCAGTGTAGGTAGGTCACTACTGTCAGTGTAGGTAGGTCAGTGTATGTAGGTCAGTGTATGTAGGTCAGATAGGTCAGTGTAGGTAGGTCACTACTGTCAGTGTAGGTAGGTCAGTGTAGGTAGGTCAGGTAGGTCACTACTGTCAGTGTAGGTAGATCAGTGTAGGTAGGTCACTACTGTCAGTGTAGGTAGGTCAGTGTATGTAGGTCAGTGTATGTAGGTCAGGTAGGTCAGTGTATGCAGGTTAGGTAGGTCAGTGTATGCAGGTTAGGCAGGTCAGTGTAGGTAGGTCACTACTGTCAGTGTAGGTAGGTCAGTGTAGGTAGGTCACTACTGTCAGTGTAGGTAGGTCAGGTAGGTTACGGCCCAGCCAAAAAAAAAGCCTGCGTCACATACACCATGCCTAAACCCCCCCCCCGGCTTGGCTTGGACTTCGGGCTGAAGCCCCTGGTCTTTTTGTCACCTGGCAACGCCCCTGCTTCTGCCCCGCCGCTGAACCCCCTTCTCATCTCTCCCACCACTGTACCTGCTGCACATTTTCCCCACCTCTGTAACCCCCTGCTCATTTGTCCCACCACTGTACCCCCTCTGCTTATCTTCCCCATCACTGTACCTCCCTGCACATCTACTCCACCGCCTTAGCCCAATGCTCTTCCGTCTCACTGCTGAACCACATTCTCATCTGTCCTAACACTAAACCCATCTGCTCATCTGCCCCACCACTGTAACCCCCTTTCTCATTTGCCCCACACCACTGTACCTCCTGCACATCTGTCTCACCCCTGTACCCTCCTGCTCTTCTGCCTCACCACAGTAATCCTCTGCTCATCTGTCCCACCACTGAAACCCCCTTCTCATCTGGCCCATCACTGAACCCCCCTTGCTTATCTGTCCTAGCACTGTAACCCTCTGCTCTTCTGCCCCTTCACTGTACCCCCTTGCTCTTCTGACCCACCGCTAAACCTCCTTCTCATCTCTCCCACCACTGTACCCCCTGCACATCTGCCCCACCATCGTACCCTCCTGATCTTCTGTCCCATTGCTGAACCAACCCTGCTTATCTGCCCAACCACTGTACCCTCCTACTCAGCTGCTCCACTGCTGTACCCTCTTCTCATCTATGATATGCATAATGCATGATATGCAGAGTCATGCAAGGAAGCAGAGATGAGACACATCTACCTGTCCTGGCACACTCATCCTTGCTGATCCACCTCTCCCATCCAGCCCACGTGCTTGTATGTGATGTCACATATAAGCCTCTGGAATAGATGTGCAATGATGAGCTCAGGTCAGGGGTATTTTCTGAAAGCAGTGGGCCTGTGTGCAAGATCAGGCCCCTGCAGCTGAGAAAAAGTGTGCCGCCGAGAGCAGAACTGGGTGTGATTTTCATACTGGCTGTGACTTACAGGGATACACAGAGTGCAAGGGGTCAGTAGTAAGTGTCACAAAGTTCAGGGGTCAGGTGTAAATGACACAGAGTTCAGAGGTTGGGAGCAGGTGATGCAGAGGTTGCTAATAGTAGATGATGCAGAGCTGAGGATAAGTAAGTGACACACTAGCACATAAATAATATACTGTGTGTGTATATATACAAAAATGTATATTTTCAACAAAGTTCCCAGAAGCTCAACAGTAATTCCACAAACTGTCACCAATTTGTGGTTTTCTCAATCACAGTAAAATCCCTTCATTCTGAGATTGGTAATGGCAACCAAGCAAGTCCTTTTCCTCCAGATGGTGGGCGGAGCTAGCAGGACTGTGATTGGCTTTGGCAGTGGCTAATCCCAGTCCTCCTTCTCCTAGAAACAGGGACCGCCCCAGCAGAACTGCACCCAATCTCTTCCCCATCACAAGAGCTGACAATCGCAGCTACAGCAAAGTTAGAGAACCAAACAATGTTTCCAATCTTTTACAATGTGAGGGGGCACAGTGCCTTCCCCCCAGTGCAGCTGCAGCATGGGGAATTGTGAAATTGGAATGCATAAGTGCATGGGTGCTCAACCTGTGGCCCTCCAGCTGTTGCAGAACTACAAGTCCCATAAGGCATTAAAAGCTGACAGTTACAAGCGTGACTCCCAAAGGCAGAGTCATGATGGGAATTGTAGTTCAGCAACAGCTGGGGGGCCACAGGTTGAGCACCCATGCATTAGTGTCTCACTTCCAAGTTAGAGAACCAAACAATGTTTCCAATATCTTACAATGTGTGCCCCCCCCGTGCAGCTGCGGCATGGGGAATTGTGAGATTGGAATGCATTAGTGTCTCACTTCCCTGCGCTGCATTGCTGTGAGGGAGTTGAGTGTCGGCAAAAGAGGCTTTGCGTGCCGCGAGTTGCCTTCCCCTGATCTAGATCCATGCAGTATCTAAGTCAGTGATACTACAGTATGTTGCGGTTTTGAGCAGGTTGGAAACAGTCAGTTGCAATTAATGTATCAGTTCAGAAATCTAAAGCCATTTCAGTTGTGCCATTCAGGTATAATTGTTGCAGGAGCGTATGTGCATCAGTCACTCACCCATACATATAGCAATCTGGTTGTACCGCTCTATGGGCAATGTTCCATGCGGGGAAAATGCACATAGCTGTCTTGGAGTTATTAGAGAAGGAGTTAAATGTAGAAACCTTCCTCCTCTGATGTTTGGAATCTCTGCTTGATATTCCCTCTCTGGAGCAAAGTGGACTGTTGGCTGCAAATAATTACACTCTCAAATCCTAACCTCCTTGATTAAACCAAAACACAATGGTAATAAGCAGTTCATAAATAAAGTTCATAGATAAAGTGTTAGTTTATGCAGTCTTCACAGTGCAAAATCAAATCTTCTAAAGTCCAATCCGTGTTCCACATAACATGCAGATAAGGGCAATCAGGTGTTGTTCTCCCCTCCTCACGTGCCCTCACTCACCAGCTCTCAATATGTATTGTGCCTGTAGGCAATCCTTGGAATTCTCAGAATCCTGTGTTGTATCCCCAACAGTTCTCCGTGCATCCCACAGAGACATGTTGGCATGTAAGTAGAATAATCAGGAGATATCCATAGCGTAATACTGTTTATTTAAAAAAAAAATAGAATACAAATTGGACACTCACAAGTAAACTCTTGTATAAAGCATAAAATGCCTTGGAAATTCTTCAGAGAAAGGAGCGAAATGCATTAGATGGGACCTGCTGGTGATGTCATGCCTGGTCTTTGTAACGCACGCCAAGGATTTGTGTTCTGAGTGTCCAATTATAATTTTACATTTTTTTTTTTTTTAAATAAATGGTATTACGCTTTGGATATCTACCGATTGTCTCTGCGGGACGCTCAAAGAACTGCTGGGGATACAACACAGGATTCCAAGGATTGACTTATACTGACAGGCACAATACATATTGAGAGTTGGTGAGTGAGGGGGGCACATGGGGAGGGGAGCACAACACCTGATTGCCCTTATCTGCTCGTTATGTGGAGCAGCACATATGCATTTGACTTCACAAACACAATATGCCTACTAGTCCAAAGTATCCTATAAAATCAGTTTATTTCTGAGGATATTGTAGTCCAGGCTGTAATAAACTGCCGGGAAATGCCACCAGTCATCATCCTAAATCCCTAAAGACTAAGTTTGCCTCTTTTATTTTTTTTTCTCCAGTGAAGTTTCCCTATGTACCAGCATAGCAGTACTGTACCTCTTTTTCAGCAATGATAAAGATGTCTTTGTGTTCAGGACTGGGCCACACCTCAGCCAGCAGTTTCCTGAACAAAAAAACCTCTTCATGTCTTCCTGCAATCTGTCCCAAGCAAACGTCAGGATGGCATAGTCATTAGTGGAGTGAGGAAGTGTTGCAGAGCCTCCCTGACCAGGCCATTTTTTGCGATACGTCATTGCGTTACTTTAACTGACAATTGCGCGGTCCTGCGATGCTGTACCCAAATAAAATGTATGTCCTTTTTTCCCCACAAATAGAGCTTTCTTTTGGTGGTATTTGATCACCTCTGCGGTTTTTATTTTTTGTGCTATAAACAAAAAAAGACCAACAATTTTGAAAAAAAAACAATATCTTTTTACTTTCTGCTATAAAACACATCCAATAAAAAAAATGTAAAAAATCTAATTTCTTAATCAGTTTAGGACAATTTGTATTCTGTTACATATTTTTGATACATACATACAAAAAAAAAAAAAAGCGTATATTGATTGGTTTGTGCAAAAGTTATAACATCTACAAACTATGGGATAGATTTATGGACTTTTTATTTATTTTTTTATTGTTTTTACTAGTAATGGTGGCGGTCAGCGATTTTTATTGGGACTGTGACATTGCGGCGGACAAATCTGACATCAAGTGACACTTTTTGGGGACCAGTGACACCAATACAATGATCAGTGCTAAAAAAAAAAGCACTGTCACTGTATAAATGACACTGGCAGTGACCTGGTAACATCAGGGACGATCAAAGGGTTAACTGTGTTCCCTGGGTGTGCTTTCTTACTGTGCGGGTGAAGGACTGACTCTAGGAAAAGAGACATCTGTGTTTCTGATTAGCAGGAACAGAAGATCTCTCTCTTCCTGTCTGACAAAATGACGGTCTGCCTAGTTTATATAGGCAGACCGCCGTTCTGTCTCTCCAGCGAACGATCATGGGTGGCTGACAGCCATCGTGGCCATCGGACCCGATAATTGGCTCCTGCATTTCCAATCACAGAAGGAGCGCAGCTCCGGCGGACCCAAGACGAGAAATCACGTACAGGTATGTAATTTTGCACTTAAGGCGGAGTTCCACTTGTTTGTAAGCTTATTAAAAGTCAACAGCTACGAGGGGGCGTGGCCGGCTGCAGAGAGAGATGGAAGTGTGAGAGCTGAGCTCCTCTTCCCACAGACAGACAGCAGCACACAGCAACTTTCCAGGGGGGATTTCACCCCAAAAACGGAGCGATCGGCACACCATAGCATCGGTGACCATGGCCAGGAAAAGAAAAGAACTCAGGAAGCCCCAGAAACTGACAGATTTTGTTACATGGCAGACACATGGAGGTAGGCAAGATAGCGCCAGCCGTACATCCACCTCGGCCTATAACACACACTCCACCCCAGCTAACTCTGCATCTATCAGCATAACTAGTGGGTCAGCAATCCTACCCTAATACCACTCAGTCTGCAAGCCCAGCTAAAGCCAAATTCCGGATGGATGGCTCTGGATGCAGCCCCACAGCTAGTCCCTGCACTGATTCTGGGGAGGACACTAGAGAGCTGCCTGACAGCATTGAGGTGTTCCCAACGAATAATCAGCCAGTTATGGACACAGTACTAAAGGACATGTTACTGTCTCTAGGGAGCTCAATCCAAACTGACATGATGTCCTGCATGCAAAAGCTCAATAAGGAGATACAGGCTGTAGAATCCAGAGTGGGGCACATTGAAAACAAGATGGGGGAGTTTGCAGCCACTGTAAACGATTTAGTAGATGCCCATGAGGAAAAGAGGAGGTAATAGAAGGGCTCAAAACTAAAATGGCTGGCATGGAGGACAGAAATAGAAGGGATAACTTAAAAATCAGAGGGATTCCAGAGTCTATACAGCAAGGAGACCTGCGTGAGTACACCACTACTCTGTTTAAAGAAATCCTTCCTGAACTCACGGATCTAGATGTGATCATAGACAGGATCCATCGCCTGCCTAAACCTTCATACCTCCCCGACCAGATCCCTAGGGATGTAATACTACGGTTACATTTTTACCACGCAAAGAAAAATGAATGTCTGTAATGCGCACCTAGGAGCATATTCCCCCACAGTATCAAAATCTGCAATTTTTTGCAGATTTATCGCAATACATGCTCCAGAAAAGAAGGAGCTTCACTACAATCATCAAAGCCCTCAGGAATCATAAGATCAACTATATTTGGGGCTTTCCCACAAAAATCACGATTATCAAAGAGGGCCATACCTTCACCATAGACTCACTGGAAAAAGATCTATCTCTGCTCAAAGAATGGCAGATACTTCCAGAGCCTGTCAGCAGGCCTGACTCCCCTAGGAGTATTCCTCATGCGGATCCCGAATGGCAAAAGCTCACGGCTAAGAATGCTAAAAGACACTGAACACCTGGAAAGCAAATACGTTTTCTCTTCAGTTCTATGGGGAGAGTAGCCTCTCTCGGCTCAAAACTCACCCCCTTGAAACCACTTGAGCAGCAAAATGTTGCATTCGGGTATGAAATACCCAAGCTTGGATCACAATGTTCACTTGAAAAGCTTTAAAATGTTATTTAAAGTTCAAGTTTTTATGTTCATAGTCAGTTTTGTTTTTCTTCTTACTATATTTTTCCAACACAATCAGAACTTACGGATTCCTTTACAGCTCTCAGACGGAGCCACTACTGTTTCTCCCAGATCAACACCTCCAAAGAGACCTCGCCAGCATAGCCAGGCTGATAATAGAATTGGAAAGATGCCTGCACTTGTGAGTACAAAATGTGAGTACAACATTTCTCTGGTCTGCACTATCACTTAGCAAAACAACCTATGAGAGAGCTCTCCACTAACAAAAGAACTT
Organism: Lithobates clamitans; assembly: GCA_037952925.1. Classification (NCBI taxonomy): domain Eukaryota; kingdom Metazoa; phylum Chordata; class Amphibia; order Anura; family Ranidae; genus Lithobates; species Lithobates clamitans. The sequence continues at coordinate 1,177,849 of JBBGZY010000415.1, forward strand.
ATATGTACACAGCATGTCAAACAACTAAACCTTCTTTGTCCACATGGGGGTGACATTTCTTTCTATAAATACCAAAGAACTTAATCACCCTGTCAAGCGTAAGTCATTATGGAAGGAAGTCCAACAATTAAAAAGCGATGTCCTATGTGCACAGGAAACGCACTTCAATAGTTCATCCCCCAAAATGCACAAATAAGCAGTTCCCCCATATTTTTACTGCAAATGCAGACTCAAAAAAAGAGGAGTTACCATTTTATAAAGCCACTTATTTGAGTAGGGGGGCACTGACCAAATTTGACAAAGTGTGGGGTGGTTGGATGGCATCGGTGGATACGGTGTCAGACTAATTACAGATAACTTATCGTTATTGATATTGGTGTATGGGGCCACAAAGGAGGATGTATATGACTAACATACAGGAGCAATATTGATAATTCTGCATTAGGACATCTGGTCACTTGTAGGGGGGAGAGTTACTTATCCATGCAACATTCTTAGTACTGGGGGGGGGGGGGGGCGGGTCATGCTTTCTGTAATTAGCATCAAGACTCAAGTTGTAAGACAATGAGGGTGCGGTGTCTCCTAGTGCCTTCCTCCAATCTGGAGGCCAACTTGGACAGTATATATCTGGGCAAAAGCTTCGTTGTTTGGGGGGGAGGGAGGGGGGAGTTCTAAACTTATGTATGTGTTTTTGTATGTAAATGTCCACCGGCAATTGTGTTATAGTCGGTGGCTGTCGGCCGTATGTGGTCTGTTGTTATTTATATGCCTTTAAAAATGAATAAAAAGAATTTCCAAAAAAAAAAAAAAAAGAGGAGTTCCTTTTGCAATAAGGAACACTGTTTCATTCCATCAACATGAAGTGATTGCAGACCCACAAGGACGATTCATAATACTAATTTGCAATATTAACTCCTCAACATACACTATTGTGAATCTTATGCCCCGAACTCTAACCAAATACGCTTTATTAACAAAACCTTTCGAAAGATACGCGCCCACCAAAAAGGAGCTCTGGTGATATGTGGGGACTTCAACCTTATCCCAGACTCACGCCTTGATTCCACCTCCACCCCCACCAGAACAACCCAAACGCTTCAAAATACTATACATCAGCAAAACTTATTCGACACCTGGAGATGCCTTCATGCAGGGGAAAAAGACTTCACCATTTTTTTCTTCACCACACAGGTCATACTCACGAATTGATCTCTTCCTAGTAGATCAATGGACCTGACCAGAACTGTAGCAGCATCCATAAATGATATTACGTGGTCAGACCATGCGTCTGTAGTGTTGACAATAAGTGACTCATTCTCCTCAAACCCTGTTCCAATCTGGAGAGCTAACCCGCTTCTTTTACAGGAAAAGCCTACCAAAACTATATTGGAACAACATTTATTGCAATATTTTAGTGTAGATTCTGTGAATGATAAGTTTACACTGTGGAATGCCTATAAGGCGTTCATGAGGGGTATTCTTATTAAACTGGGGGAAAGGCGGGAGAGGCAGCACCAACAGCAATTGCAGGATCTCACAAACAAAATTCACAGCTTAGAAATCAGTAATAATCAAAAACCTACACCCTCAATCTCTAAACAATTATCCCAACTTCGATATGATCTTCAAATACTATTATTAGGAAATTTTGAAAAGTCTACTAGGCATCTAAACGTGAATTATTATGTAAATGGTAACAGGGCGGGGAAACTTCTAGCACAACGTTTACGGGGCTGCAGGTACAAAACCAAAATACCGTACATCTTACACCTGCTCACTAAAGATAAACATCACCACCAACAAAACATAGCCGACACATTTAGCAATTATTATGGATCTCTGTACAACTTGGCAGATGATCCAGATACCATTCAACCAACCCCCGAGGCAATAAATGGCTTTCTGAAGTGTCTCTAACCCCAACACAACTAATGCACCTTAACTCTCGCTTCACAATCCAGGAAGTATCTCAAGCTATTGATACGCTACTATTAAACAAGTCCCCAGGTCCTGATGGATTTATAGGGGAATACTATAAAACATTCAAGTACATCCTCTCACCCCACCTAACCAATATTTTCAACGCTGCAGCTGCCTCTTCCTCCTTCCCATCAGAAATGTTGAAAGCACTCGTAATCACCCTGCCCAAGCCAGGGAAGGAACCATCTCTTCCACAGAATTTCAGGCCGATATCATTACTTTATAACGACCTGAAACTATATGCCAAACTGATTGCACTAAGGCTAATAGACATACTTCCACAGCTTATACATATGGACCAATCCGGATTTACAAAAGGACGTCAAACTACTGACACCACTAGGCACCTAATTAATATAATCTACCAAGCAAATCTGAAGGGAATGCCTTCTCTGCTCCTAGATTTGGATGCATAGAAGGCGTTCGATCGGATACATTGGGGATATCTTGCTAAAGTATTGGAGAAGTTTGGATTCAGTGGCACTATATTTTCTGCAATTATGCCATTATACTCCAAGCCCTCTGCCCAGGTTTACACCTCGGGGGTACTTTAAACTCCATTTAATATCACAAATGGACCTCACCAGGGGTGCCCACTTTCACCATTAATATTCAACCTTCTCATGGAACCTCTGGCGAGTTACATACGCAACCACCCTCAAATTACAGGACATAGGTTTAACAACTCAACACACACCATTAGTCTATTCGCTGACGATGTTATACTCATGATCACAGACGTGGAGACCTCATTAGCCTCGATACATCAAACACTAAAAATGTTCAATGGTATATCCTATTACAAAGTAAACAACACTAAGTCATACATCCTTGGCATCAATATACCTCCTAAAACTAGGCGCAAAATGGAACAGTTATATCCATACATGTGGAATACCACTGGTATAAATTACTTAAGCATCACCTTAACACCCAAGACGGCAGAGCAAATTACTCCACATTCATAGACAAACTACACTCCAGACTTCAAGATCTAGCAAAAACGGAACTATTCTGGTCCAGGAGACTAGCAGCCTTTAAAATGGTACTGCTACCACAATTTCTGTATTTATTTAGGACCATCCCTATTCCAGGACCTAATACCTTCTTTATTAAAGCCCAATCCATGATCAACCGATACCTTTGGCAAGGGAGGAGGGCGAGATGTGCATTCTCCAAACTAATCAACACTAGGAAGGCGGAATGAGTGGACTTAGTAGTACTCAAAAATTACTACACTGCCTCAATATTGGCACAAATCAAAACATGGTTCCCCCAAAGCCCCAATACTACATGGAAAGAACAGGAAAATATACAACTTAAAGGAGGCGATCTATATCACTTTCTTCTGGAGATAAAAGACAAGGTGCGCCAATCTAAGTGCAGTATCAAAACGTAACTTTAATATAATAATAAAAAACGAACGGCCAAGTGGCTACTCACAAAAGTAAGGCACATAAAAACATGTAGATAGCCCAGGGACGTCATCTCAGCTGCTCACAGTGTAGGATCCAAAGGATGTTACAAAGCGCTGGGGAGAGTGTAAAGAGGCTGTCCGCAGTGTGTGAACCTCCGCTGGTGGGTGCTTTGCTGTGGGGAGGACGGTGAGACCCAGGTGTCCGCAAGATAAAGCCGGCATCTAGTCGGGCACCGGAAGCCAGGAAATGGAAGCAGGAACCGGATGACACATCCATACGACATTTCCGCTGCCCTCTCTTCAGTGTAAGGTGCGCTTCACGCTGGTCCTCATCCGGTTCCTGCTTCCAGTTCCTGGCTTCTGGTGCCCGACTAGAAGCCGGCTTTACCTTGCAGACACCTGGGTCTCACTGTCCTCCCCACAGCAAAGCACCCACCAGCGGAGGTTCACACACTGCGGACAGCCTCTTTACACTCTCCCCAGCGCTTTGTAACATCCTTTGGATCCTACACTGTGAGCAGCTGAGATGTCGTCCCTGGGCTATCTACATGTTTTTATCTGCCTTACTTTTACCTTATCCATGTGAGTAGCCACTTGGCCGTTCGTTTTTTATATTTATATTAAAGTTACGTTTTGATACTGCACTTAGATTGGCGCACCTTGTCTTTTATCTCCACATTGCCTTCCAGAGTTTTGCTTCTACTCCCAAGAGAGCAGCCGCTGGTGCTTAGTATCATCCTTATTTGAACTTTTTGTTACTTTTGGGACTTCCTAGCTATAGTGTATATGTGCCCTGTATTGCTAATACTTATATGCCTTATTGTAGCCATACATTGTCTTTTTGGACATTTTGGACACTTGGGACATTATTTTGATATCTTTTTCTTCTCATGTTTGGTTGATATCTTGTGCCATTTCTCCCTTTTCTATATCACTTTCTTCTTACCAGCCAACAATACACCCCTAGATACGCATCACTTTCTCCCACCATCACAGCATCACTTCATGCATGGAGAGCCTTGTTAAACACTCCCCCTCAGGACTCCATTACCTCCCCGCTATCAATGCCTACCTATAGCTTAGCATATATCATCCCTAACTTAAACGTCTCAAGCTGGGTGGAAAAGGGGATAGAAAGAATTGAAGATATAATGATTGGTCCAACTCCTAAAACCTTCAGGGCTATACAAATAGAATACAACTTGGTAACTTAGAATATTACACATACCATAGGATAACACTTCTACTATGCTCCAACTTGGAAACAACTATTGAGATGCCATGGAGGGTACTCCAATACTACACAAACCCTACCACCAAGATTAAAAGGTATATCGTTGTTCTATAACATGCTGAAGAATAAGGATATACTTTTGAAAACGACTCATATGACTGCCTGGGAGAAGGACTTGGATACCTCTTACTCCCTGGAACAATGGCGAAAGGCACTACACATCACGTACGCTGCGTCAAAGAGTGTAAATCTATGGGAATTATCGCAGAAAATCCTCTTCAGATGGTATCTGACACCCTATAGGATAGCTAAATTCTCCCCACAAAGTTCCAATATCTGTTGGAGAAACTGTGGTGCTGTGGGAACATTGTACCATATACTCTGGTCTTGCCCTAATATAATCTCCTTTTGGAAGGGAGTTTATGGGAGTTAATTCCACCAGAGTACAGGACCATAGCTGTACACATTCTTTTGAGAGCACGACTAACGATAATGCGCCATTGGAGAGATCAACTAACCTTGTCTCTTCATGAAGTAATAACTACGACTAACACTCATGCAGAGTACGAGATGTTATATGCATCAACCCAAACACAATCATAGTAAAGCCCAAAAATATGGGAAAATGGGTAGATTGGTACACAATAAAACATAAAACCTAAATGTATCATTTATAAACCATATCCAAAGGGAAATAACAATGACTGTGTTTTTTCCTAATTTTATTTTATATTATTGTATCCTTTTATATTTTTTTTCTTTTTCTTTTTTGAACATCACTTCTTTTCATATATTACTTAGACTAACACTAGACATTATATAACAATGAAAACAGTGCAATAACACCCAAAAGAGGGATGGGGGATGCCGCAGCGTGTTCCAGGTTGGGGTGCCTGGGCAGGGGGGGGGGCGGTGTTCCTCGCTCTTGATCCAGCAAGTTACGGAATATTATATATCACACTTTTTACCTTGGTTAACATGTGTATTGTATACAGACTTTGTTATGGAATAATCCTCAAGACTGTGTCATAAACTGAGGAAATGCATGTCTAAGGAAATATTTTTCTACATGTTTTTCACTTATGTTTTTGTGAAATATTCAATAAAAACTTATTGATTTAAAAAAGTCAACAGCTACAAAAAGTGTAGATGCTGACTTTTAATAAACAGACACTCACCTGTCCTATGGTCCAGCGATGCGGCCGCGCGAAGCCTCGCTCCTATCTCCCGCCTCTCCATGGCGCCGGCATTGCAAGTGTGGGCACAGTGTATGCGCGAGTCATGCTGCATTTTTTTAGTGGCCAGGCAATCTTCTGGGACCTGTGACGTGTCCCAGAAGATTGCCAAGAAGGAGGGGTAGAGGCGGAGTCGCCTAGGCGACAAGAGCAGGAAGTGGGAGCTGGGTTCCTGTCAAAACTAGGTGAGAAGTTCTTAAAGCGGAAGTTCCACTTTTGGGTGGAACTCCACTTTAAGGGCTTTATTGTGGTAGTGCCAGAAACTTTATGGAGAAAGACACTCTGCCCACATCCCTAATTTAAGTACAAAATGGAGAATTTTTCCTCTATGGGACTTTGAAAGGCAGAGAGTCTTAAAACAGTAGGATTGTATCAAAATTATATATGTATTAGAATAAGTTAAAACATGATGAATTTGGATAAAAAAATTGGATGCATATGTGCAGAAAATAGGTGATAATAACAGAAAATATTACAACGATACAGTAAACATCACAAAACTCTGTCCTGACAGTTAGACTAGGACCTGAAAAGTCTGATGCGTTTCAGGTTAAAAATGATAAAACCTCTTCTTCAGGGTCTAGTGGTGGAGTGTATTGTTATTGTTATTAGAGAAAACAGCAGTAAACAGTCAGAGTACATTAAATACAAATAGATTGCAAATAAATACAATTACCAGTGATCACAAATAGTAGTGATCACAAATGCTTCAAAAGTAAAATGCATTCTAACCGTGTAATTCCTGAATGATCACCAAATAGCATCCAATTAAAAAAAAAATGGGGATATAATTCACTGCCAGGTGTAAAGGGCCCCCACAAAGAGAGTTATGTGGAATCAGGAACAGTGCCGGACAAAAAGGGCACCCTATGACCAAAGTGGGAAACCACGGACTCAACACACCCCTTGCTTGCCTAGAATCTAGAGAAAGAGGGGGATAATATAGCACACAGAAACAAGGAAGAAAAACAAAAATGAAAATAAAGAAAAACGTAATGTTATAGTTGTATCATTATTGCCATCGTATGCCAACCTGTACATGGGGGAATGGAAACGCATGCTTTTGCTAACTGAACATCTGCGTCCATACATGGAGAATGTGGTGGTATGGTACCGCTACATCGATGATATTCTGCTTGTCTGGGATGGACCGCCAGAGAACTTACAAAACTTTTTGGGTGAACTAAATACAAATTTGTTCAATCTTACTTTCACCATGACCTTTCATGATAGTGACATCACCTTCTTGGATGTGATAATCCAAAAAGACCAGGACGGCTTTCTAACGAGTTCCCTGTATCGGAAGCCAACATCTGGGAACTCAATATTACATGCTAGTAGTTTTCACCCCAAACCCCTAATCCGCTCAATTCCTTACAGTCAATACCTACGTGTCAGGAGAAACTGCACCGATGACAACGCTTTCAAACGAGAAGCCTACTCATTCATGGGAAGACTCCTGGCACGTGGGTACTCCAAGACTTGTTTAAAAAAGGCCTATAAAAGGGCCTGTTCCAACACCAGACAGGAACTTATCTATAATCCCATGTCTGCTAAAAACAAAACCAACCCAATCCGAATTATTACTACATTTTCAAACCAACATACAAGTATCAAAAATATCATTGAAAGATACTGGCACATTTTGAAATTAGATCCCACCATTGGTCGTTTTGAACAAGATAAACCCTCTTTTACTTTTAAACAAGCAAAATCACTAAGGGACCAATTGGGGATGAGTGAATATTTGGGGGAGGGGGAAAACTAAATCCCTGTAAGCGCCCTGGAACATTCAAATGTGGGGGGTGCGCCTATTGCCAATTCATGAACACCAAGCACAATATACAACTACCAAATGGCGAGAAATATGCGCCCAAGCATTATTCTAATTGTAGAACCTTTGCCGTGGTCTATCTGTTGCTATGCAACTGTGCATGCTTTTATGTGGGCAAGACAAGCCTGGAATTTTGGAGGCGTGCGTAGCCTCCATGAAATCATGCAATCCTAGCCTCCCGCTAGGGAGACATGTTTCGGCTATACACGCGGGCAATTTTCCAAGAATTTCCTTTTTGATTTTGGACTGGGTACACCCGGGTTTGCGTGGTGGCGACTGGAACAAGATCCTATTATAACAAGAACAAAAATAGATCTTTCACCTCCACGCAACAAGATCCCCAGGCCTAAATGATGCTATCTCATCTCGACCCTTTTTGGAAGGTTTTGCGTCAGGGGGGTCAGAATGGGACCCCAATGAAGCAAATCCGCCTCGCTTATTTTGAATACCTTTATCCAAACAATATAATAACATCATGAACAATCTGATCATCAAAATACTTTTCCCTTCTTTACAATCAAGTTGACCAATTTACCACACTTTCCTTTTGAGGTCTATTACTGTATAAGTCAGAAAATCTTTATGTGTTCTATACATATAATATGAGATATATATAATGTTGGTTAAACATGCACGTCCATCTTTCCTTTGGCTTTTTTAGTTTTAGAAACCCGTAATCTTTCAACATGCATTTATACATTTAGCTGAACACCCGTAACGATAACCTGCACATACATAGATATGTGTGCATATATACATATGTCTGTATCCGTTCGAGTGCTTTTTGTGACAACTTGCTGATATTTTGATGTTTATGTATGTATGTTGTTCTTTCCTTCTGTGTTAATGTATGTTTCTCTGGGGGGTTTTATATTTTTATTTTTATTTTGCTGCCACGGATTATGATTTTACCTCTGCAATGAGAGATGTGTCACTCGGGACAGGCCGTCCACTCAGCACACGGGGACCATTGCGTCATCCTGTCTGGTTTGATGCAATTGGCCTCTTAAAACTTGGGCGTGCATGACTGAGGTTATCCATCTCTGTCATGACACCCACTGCGTTGCGAGTCGCCAACGCAGATGCCAATCACCCGCCCACCATGCACACACACCTCCTTCAATCGAGCATGTGACGTCACAACGCTGTTTGTTTTTAGCGCTGTCTCTGCCTGTGGCACTGGGGGGCGGGCCTGTGTGTCGGGGACTCGGAGGGCACCTCCTCCGTCCAACCCATGTCTCAACCTAGCAGCCAGCTGTAGGTGATTTGTTCCAAACAGCTGCACAACATAAGACGGACATTTGTGCGTCCAGTCTCATGCTGCTGCAGCATCGAGTGGATCGTGTCTATTTGTACTCTTCAAGTTATATATACTAATCCTTGATAATAATCATGGAGAGTCTATGACAGTCCACAATGATGTTGGTGGGTCTGTTTTCTGACTCCTTTATGTGTGGGATAAAATACCATCCCACAATACCCTTTAAGGTACTGCAGATTTATATATGATTGTAATCAATCATATATGACTTCCTCTTTCTAGATTATTCGGGGCTTCTACCTGTTTAGATAATCGTCAGAGTACTCTCCACTCTTTTTATGCACGTTTATCTGCAAGAATCTCTTCTCTGCCTACTGACAAGGTATGTGTGGATTGACTTATAGTGTCAATCCCTGCTCATACTAATATTGAGTATATTTAGTATATCCTTTATCCAACTATAACATTAAGTTTTTTTTTTTTTTTTTTTTTTTTTCTTGTTTCTGTCTGCTATATTATCCCCCTCCTTCTCTAGATGCTAGACAAGCAAGGGGTGTGTTGAGCCTGTGGTTTCCCACTTTGATCATAAGGTGCCCTTTGTGTCCGGCACGTTCCTGATCCCACATAACTCTTTCTGGGGGCCCTTTCCATCAATCTGATCCCTGGCAGTGAATTATATCCCCATTTTTTTCAAATTGGATGCTATTTGGTGATCATTCAGAAATTGCACAGAATGCATTTTACTTTTGAAGCATTTGTGATCACTACTATTTGTGATCACTGGTAATTGTATTTATTTGCAATCTATTTGTATTTAATGTACTCTGACTGTTTACTGCTGTTTTCTCTGTTAAAACTTCTAAATAACAATACACTCCACCACTAGCCCCTGAAGAAGAGGTTTCATCATCTTCAACCTTGAAACGCGTCAGTATTTTCTGGTACTAGTCTGTCAGGACAGAGTTTTGTGGTGTTTACTGTATCGTTGTAATAATTTCTGTTATCACCTATTTTCTGCACATATGCATCTGATTTTTTTTTTTTTTTTTTATCCAAATTCATCATGTTTTAACTTATTCAAATAAATATATAATTTTGATACAATCCTACTGTTTTAAGACTCTCTGACTTCCAAAGTCCCATAGAGGAAAAATTAGAGGAAAAATTCTTCATTTTCCACTTTAGGGCTGTCCTTCCGCAGTATATGAAAGTGGGGCAGTCCTTAAGTGGTTAAACACACCCACGTGACCTCAGGAAAAGCCTTCTACTAGACCAGGCCACCTCCCTCACTGGTGTCCACCCACAAATGCTTTGCTAATCTTGCCCTGTACTGTCAGTTTATCAGACATTGTCAGATGATCTTCCTAAACCTACAGACAAGGAATACTGCTGTACGCCTCTTTCTACAATAATGAGCAGCTTTAGGTCCTTTGCATGCATCTTTTCAGCTCACTAGCAGATATAGGGCTCATTCTGATGAACACTGAGCTGTTTTTTGATGAGTCTGCATCCACCATGAAGCTGCACGCATACAGCCCATAGAAGTGGATGTGGACACAGCGACTCCATGGACAGGTTCTCATGTCAAAATATGACATGCAGGTAGGAGTGGATACATGGATCCAACAGCACAGTGTCTGCATTCAGATCTATGCACCTTCTCCTTCCTGTATCTCAAACTTTGGTATGTGACTGTTTTCGTGCAGCAGCTGCATCTGTTTCCACTTCTATGGGTTGCCTCCATGCAGCTCAGAGTTGGATGTGTACGCAGCAAAACCCAGCTCAGCATGGAGTACGGGGCTCATCACCCATCTGAATAGGCTCATAGGCCCCTTGCACACAGGCATCCAGCTCATGTGACTTCAATCTCTCAAGATCAAATGCCTGTCTGCATTCTGTCAAAATCTAAAGCATGCTGAAATGCACTGCAACTGTATCAGCAGAATGCTACACCAAGGCACTGTGTGTTCAGAGATGAAAGTCCTGAAGCTAGCCATTTTTTTTTATTTATTTATGATCTCTCTCCCAATAGGGAGATAGGAAAAGATAGTATATGTTTCCAGCAGTGGCGGCTGGTGCTTAATATTTTGGGGGGGCGCAAACAAACCTGTGGGAGACAGATGGCAGTGATCAGTGCCCCCCCCCCCGCAGGAGACGGACGTTGGCGAACAGTATCCCCCCCCCCGTGGGGGAAAGGCGGCAGCGATCATTCCCCCCCACCCCCCCCCTGGGAGATGGATGGCGGCGATCAATGGCCTTACCTTAGGAGGCAGATGCCGATGCTGCTCCTTGCTCCAGTGAAGAGCCGTAGCTTCTCTTCGCGACAGAATAGGATGTGGGTCCTCCTGGGACCTGATTGGCCGGGAGTCCTAAGACAATCAGGTCTCGGGAGCCACTTCCTAACTGGCAGGGAGGAGAATCAGGAAGTCATTTGTGACTATTCGCTATTGTCACACAACTGGGTGTTTTTTTTTTTTAAGTCAATTATAGCCTCAGGCTCTAATCACGTGATTCAAAAAAAAAAAAAAAAACCCTATTGAAATCCATTCGTCTGGCGCCCTTAATATACGGGCCACCGCTGCTTTCCAATAAAGACCCAAAATGCAATATAACACTTTTTCTTCAGTAAAATAGGAAACTCTGTCAGGTTATAATTCCTGTCCCTGTGCTAAATGCCCCCTAATTCCTTGTACTTTCACAAGGACAGAAAGGACAAATCTTCAAAATATAGTAATGACCAACATTAAAACATTTGACTGAAGCAATTACTTTGATCCAAATGGAAAAAAAAAGTACAAATCAAACTCGCTATTTTAAACATAATTATTTTTAGCTTTATACAGTACATTCAATCAGATGATATAAAATGAACATACACAAAGTGTAACATTTTTTAAAACAACAAACTTAATAATCAATCATAAAATACCTTGGCGATATTGTTTCCTATTCAACACTTCTTATGTGTGTAGAAAAGAGATGAGATATCAGCAAATTGGAAAACAAATTAAAACACAATCACAGTAATTAATAAAGTGTCTGTGTGGCACTCTTTGGAATTCCGTTATGACATGAAGAGACAGATTCATGTACCTTTTGGAAGCAGATACAAGAATTTGGGGCAAGCACCACATGTGGAGGTGCACAGATGTCGGAGTGTCCATAGAAACACTCCATCCTCAGATCAACTGTGGCCAATGAGGTTTGTTGATGGGTGGGCGGAGCCTGATTAGGATTTGGAGACAGTAGATTTCCATCAGTTCTGCTCCCCTTATGGTTCACAGTAGACAGTAGTTGGATCCATATCAATAGACAGCCTGCTATTGGCTATAGAATCCTCCCGCTGCCAGCTGTCGCTCACAAGAAGAGAGGAAAGCTGACGGAGAACTAGTACATCAGTCCCTCACACAGAGAGCCGCGGCTGCCTCATCTGTGCCTGCCAGTGCCCACAGTGCAACCTACTTTTGCCCAACAGCGCCACCTATTAATGCCCACCAGTGCTGCCAATCAATGCCCATCAGTGCCTCATCAGCGCCACCGATCAGTGCTGCCTATCGGTGTTACCTAACAGTGCATACCAGTGCTCATCAGTGCTGCCTTATCAGTGCAGCCACATCAGTGCACATTAACAAAGGAGAAAAATTACCTGTTTTCAAAATTCTATGACAAACTATTTTTCCCCAAATTTTCAGTCTTTTTTGGTTATTTTAGCAAAAAATAAAAAACAGCAGTGATTAAATACCACCAAAAGAAAGCTCTATTTGTGTATAAAAAAACGAGAAATTGAATTTGGGTACAGCGTTGCATGACCGCGCAATTGTCATTCAAAGTGGGAGAGCGCTGAAAGCTGAAAATTGGTCTGGGCAGGTGGGGGGTTTAAATGCCCAGTAAGCAAGTGGTTAATTTGCTGTTATTGATCATTTTATTGTTTACTACCAGTGTTGTAAAGGGTCATACTTGTGACCGGGCCATGGTGTTCCGGCAGCGTGGGGGGGCTCCAAGACGGCAGGATGGGGGCCTGCTGCAGAACATGTGAAAGGGTCCCACTGCCGGGTCATAATAAAGGGCCCCACAAGGGGAGTAAAGGGGCCTGGGCTCAGAGGGTAGGGACCAGTGGGGCCATTCATGGTTTCTTGCACCGGGGATGATTCACGTTTTTCAGCCTCATGCTTTTCCGTTTGTTACTGCTCTTCAGTTTGAGCTTATGGGTTCGTATCTGGTTTTCAGTGCTTGCCCCCCCCAAAGCTCACGCGAGGTCCGTATAAAATATATGGAGTAGGTGAGGTGCGCATGCGCGGAGCTCGCAAGATGGCCGCTAAAGCCTAGAGCTCCGCTCCCTCACGATCGACCGGCGCTCACAGCACGGACCACAGCGCACCACCGCAAGATTAAAGTGCCTGGTGATACTCCCCAAGGTCCAGGCTACACCCCCATATGCCCAGGGCCCCGGTGAAACGGAACCTGTGGCCACAACGGGAGCAAACAAAAACGGCTGAGACGCCCAAGATGGCCGCCGCTACACAGGCACAGCCTCTGCCACAGATTCTCTGCTCCACAGGCCCGGCGGACTACAGGTCAGAGCAACCCCACACTCCCCCTCACTTCATTTCAGGGAGACAGCAGGGATACCCACCTCTGCTGACCCCCTCTCCAGCCTCTACAGGATCCCTGCAGGATCGCCCCCTCTATGAAGGCCCTCTATCCCCCCAGGGATCTACCTCAGATCACACAGGCCTCACACCATATGCCTTCCCTGCCAGTGACTCTGCTTCTCACATAGACTCCCTCTTCCACAGATTCTCTGAACTTTTGGACAGAGGCCTGGCTCAAACAGCAGCTAAAATTACAGGGGACCTGAAGGCAGACTTTATTAATTTAGGGGCCCGTATCGATGCGATCGAACACAAAATGGAGGACACTATAGCTGTCACTAATCAACACTCGCAGCACATCAGCACTGTGCAAGATCAATTAGACCTAGCAATGGCTCGCATTGACGAACTTGAGAATAGGTCCAGACGATATAACATCAGAATCCGAGGCCTACCGGAAACGATTCACAATGTTCCAGAAGCAGTCCAGGACCTGATTAAACAGCTAATCCCTAATATCTCCTCTCAACACCTTGAATTGGACAGGGCACACAGAGCCTTAGGGCCCCCCAGAAAAGACGGCACCCCAAGAGATATTATCGCTAAGCCCCACCACTACACAGTTAAAGAGGAAGTGATGAGACAGGCCAGGTCCTCTCACTCAGTGCAATGCATGGGACACCCAGTACAGATCTTCGCAGACCTGTCGCCCTCTACGATCCAAAGGAGGAGATCACTAAAACCCCTCCTGCTCGCTCTCACCCAAAGAGATATAAAATACAAGTGGGCCTTCCCGTTCGCGGTTAAATTCTCCGTCCAGGGGAAACATTACGCCTTCTCCTCCCTACCAGAAGGAGAAAAATTGCTCCTGCACCTGAAAATCATCTCCCAGGAAGCCGAGATGGACACGACCAATGCCGGGACCAACTCCAACAAACGACAGACCCCCACCAGCCCTCAATCTCCACTGTGGTCAACAGGAAAAGCAAAGAAGGCCAAAGACAACAACCAAACCTGAAGCCAATGATGATGTGAACTGCATCTCTTCTATCCCGATTGTGAAGTGGGGATCGTTTGACCATCCCCTGGAACTGGGGGGATCCTCTGGGCCTAGTCACTAGGCAGGCTACACAACCGGGCAAAGTTTTCTGGCTTTCCAGATCTTTTTCTTACTTGTTTTTTGTTTTTCTGGTTCCAGGGGGGGGGGGGGAATTGGGATTTTATCCGGATTTCCCCTCTTTATTTTTTGATAATTTTAATTAGCCCATCGACATATCCACTATGCTCAAGGGAGCAGTGCCTCTCTAGATTGAGAGGGGCTGCTTCCTCCCGCCTATCTATGAGGGGGGGAGAGACCTTATCCCCCTTGATTAAGGATTTTATTCAGGTCTAGTTTATAGACGCTCTGCTGTGATAGCAAATGAATAGCAAACTAGGAGGATACTAAATTGGGCGGCGGTTTAAGGGCCACTAACTAGTAACTCTGTTATGACAACCGGGTATACCACAGTATTGGTTTCAAAATTTTCTTTGTTTTTTCTTCCAGCGTTTTTTCCCGTAAGGGAACAAGTTTTATGTTGGGCGTTCGGTTTCGTGAGGAAACACTTGCGCACCCACCTAACCCCTAGACACCCGAAGGTCTCTGGGGGCTAGGCTGTCTGAGCCCAGATGGGCCAGACATACTCAAATTTTTTTCTTGAAGACATAGGGGGTTTCTCCTTCCCTGTGTCTTTTCTTTCTTCTATAGGAGACCTTCTCTTCTCTATCCTGCACCCCCGCCCCTCATCCCCAATCAATACATTGTGCCTAACCACATCTTGTGTTTCAGATACCACACACTCACCCACGGGAATTCCTGATATCTTCCCGCCAAGAAGAATCTACGATCATCATCCTAAAGTCCAGGTTCCCACGCACCAAAGGGTAAGTGAGGGCCATTGCACTACACTCCAACTGCTCCATGGCTAACGACCCTACAGCTGAACTCCACATAGCCTCTCACAATGTCCAGGGAATCAATTCCCAGATTAAGAGGAGAAAGGTCCTCGATTATTATAAGCATCTCAAGCTAGACATTATTATGATGCAAGAAACACACTTCCCCTCCCGGTATAGCCCTAAGTATCTCCACCCTCATTTCCCACAGTTTTTCTTAGCGAGCGCAGACAACAAAACTAAGGGAGTTGCAATCATAATTTCCAAACATCTTAACTTTGTAAAACTGTCTGAATTCGCTGATCCGGAGGGCAGGTTCCTCCTGGTCAAGGGAACAGTGGGGGACCACCTGTATTCCCTGGTCTCCTACTATGCCCCAAATAGAGGACAAGCAAAATTTTTTGACTCCCTACTGCGCAGCCTCGCTCAGAAATTGGAGGGAACGGTCATCTTTGGCGGAGACTCGAACGCAGCGTTCGATCAGGGATTGGACAAGTCTAAACCCCTTCTGACTCAACTAACACGACCCACCAAAGAGAGCCTCAGGATCGCCAAAACAATCCATGCCCACGGCTTAACTGACACTTGGAGGGAACTTAACCCCAACAAAAGGGACTATACCCATTACTCTTCCCCTCATAATACCTATGCGAGGATTGACCACATTTTAACCCCATCCTCCTTACTCCCTTTGATCCACAAAGCACAAATCAGGGAGTCGGCCCTCTCGGACCACTCCATAGTGACCATTTCACTCAAAACGGGCCCCCTGGGCGGATCCAGGGGACACTGGAGACTGAATGAGTCACTATTATCTGACCCCATCAAGGTCATTGAACTCGAAAAAGCCCTTAAAGAATATTTTAAACTCAATAAATCAGAGGACATTTCTCCAGAAACATTATGGGCTGCACATAAAGCGTTTATAAGAGGTACACTCATCCAGATTGCCACTGAAACCAAACGAGCACAAAAAGCAGACCTAATTAAGTTGGAAAAGGAATACACCACGCTGAAAGCTTCCCACAAAAGGGACCCCTCC
The DNA here is from genome assembly GCA_037952925.1 of Lithobates clamitans. Lineage (NCBI taxonomy): Eukaryota > Metazoa > Chordata > Amphibia > Anura > Ranidae > Lithobates > Lithobates clamitans. The sequence continues at coordinate 1,194,379 of JBBGZY010000415.1, forward strand.
AAGACCCCTGTTTCCCTTCTCGATAGAGCGAGAATTGATCTCGAACTAGCACTCACATCTAAGGCTGAAAAGGCCATTCGCTGGAATGGACAAAAATTCTACACTCAGGCAGACAAAATAGGTCCCCTCCTGGCTAAAAAACTGTCTCCCCCCATCAGAACCCATGCCTTCCCCAAACTCAGAGTAAATGGCCAACCCCCCACGACCAATCCTTCCAAGATTCTAGATGCCTTTCGGGGTTTTTACTCTACTTTATATAGCCAAACAAATACACCAAACGCGAACTTAATCCCGCAGTTTCTGGAAGGTGTCCCCCTACCCTCCCTAAAAGAGGCCCACAAACAAAAGATGGAAATACCCATCTCTGAGGAGGAAGTTTTGGGGGTCATAAAAGACCTTAGAGGGGGATCAGCTCCGGGTCCGGATGGCCTTTCTGTAGCATACTACAAGTCTTTTGCAGTCATTCTGGCACCTCACCTGACCTCCTTCTTCAACTCCAAAACCAATGGAAACCCCCAAGACATCCATCTCAACACCGCGTTAATCACGGTCATACCCAAACCTGGCAAAAATCACGAAGACGTTAGCAACTACAGACCGATCTCACTCATAAATAATGACCTAAAAATACTCACCAAAATAATGGCTAACAGGTTGTCCTCTTTTATTACACAATATATACATAAGGACCAGGTAGGATTCATACCCGGGAGACAGGGTCCTGACCAAATAAGGAGGGCGATAGATATCACCTCGATTCTTCAAACTAACTGGACAGGGGGGCCTCACCAATCGGGATTCCTTCTATCCTTAGACCTGCAGAAGGCCTTTGACACGGTCTCCTGGCATTACATCTTCACTATATTGGAGAGATGGGGATTCGGTAGCCGTTTTCTGGGACTTCTGCATGCTCTTTACTCACAACCAAAGGCCCAAATACGCATCCAAGGCCATTACTCCAAACCAATAGACATTTTACGGGGCACTAGACAAGGGTGCCCTCTATCCCCCCTAATCTTCGCAATAGCCATAGAAACCTTAGCAATCGCCATTCGACATAACCCGAACATAAAAGGGGTGACCTGTGGAGACCAGATGCACAAATGTGGGCTCTTCGCCGACGACATCCTCCTTTTCCTGACTTCCCCCCTCACTACACTACCTAATCTCTGCCTAGTGTTAAAGAACTTTTCTAAAATCTCTGGACTCGAAGTCAATTTCACCAAATCTCAAGCTCTTAATGTCTCATTACCGCCACAAACAGTTGACTCTCTAAAACAATCCTTTCCCTTCAAATGGGGCGACACATCCATTAGCTACCTGGGAATCACACTGACGGCCAAGACGGAAACGCTTTATGCGCAAAATTATCCTTCACTCTTCAAGAAACTAGAGGCAGACCTTATTTCATGGTCAAAACACGAGCTATCCTGGCTGGGTCGGATCAACTCCGTTAAGATGACCCTACTCCCCAGGCTCCTCTACTTCTTTCGCTCCCTCCCTATCCCAATCAGGAAAGATCACCTAAGAGCTTTGCAGAGTAAAATTCTCCGATATATTTGGGGTAAGAAAGGTTATCGCATCCCTCAGAGTACCCTCTTCCTTCACGGACGCAAGGGAGGGCTGGGTCTCCCAAACCTACGTAAATACTACTTGGCTGCCAGATTGGCCCAACTGTCCTCAATTTACTCTCGCTACGAAAAACCTGACTGGGTGAATATCGAAAGACAAGCCATTCCCAAACACACGATAGACTACATACTTTGGTGCCCACCTAAATCTAGACCGCCCATACTATCACCCACTCTATCCCACTCCTGCGCCCTGTGGGACTCCCTACGGCACTCCACGGCTCTGGTCTCCACGGGTCGACCCCTAGCTCACCTATTCCACAACCCTGACTTCCCACCTGGACTTGACATCTCAGCATTCAAATGGTGGTTGGACAAAGGGCTATACCGGATAGGGCACTTCTTCACTCCCAATGGACCAATCACCCTCAAATTCTGTATCAAACACCTGGACCTCCCGGAATCGGAACGATTCCGCTTTTGCCAAATCACTCACTTTCTCCACTCTATTTGGAAAGAGAAACCACTCCCCCCTAAATTCACAGTATACGAACATTGGTGCGGACAAGCCATGGAGCAGAGGGGAGGCATATCAGTGATATATTCGGCCCTCACTTGCCCTACAGACAAAACCACTTATATGAAGGCATGGGAGTCTGACTTCCAATGCTGCAGGGACATAGAGATCTGGCAAGCTGCTCTTACTAAATCCTTTAAGGGGATCCAGAACATCTCCTTGAGGGAGGCAAGTATCAAATTGATTACCAGATGGTACCTAACCCCTACCAGGTTGGCAGCAATCTATCCCTCAGCGAACCCATTATGTTTCAGAGGATGTCAACACCTAGGCACTATGGCCCACATTTGGTGGGAATGCCCCAAAATACGCACTTTTTGGAGAAAAGTCTTCTCTATGATATACAAGGTGACGACTTGCCAGATCCCTAGGTCCCCAGAGGTGGCTATTCTCAACGCTAACCTTTCTGGAATTTCTAAGGCTAATCAAACATTGATCAACTTTATATTATTGGGCACCAAAATCTCAATTGCCAAAGCCTGGAAACAACCAAGGCCCTCGTTCAACGCAGTAAAAAGGAAGGTGTCATGGATTATGGCTCAAGAAAAACTTTCGAGCATCCTGACAAACACCTCTAAGAAATTCCAAACAATATGGGAACCCTGGGCCCAATACATGGGAACCTCCCTCATACCAGGGGTTCAGGCACGCAACAACCCCTAACCCACACATAGATGAATTCATACTGCCTTAATCTGAGAGACACACAGATGTACTCCTGCTCCCCCCTCACCCACCTGGAAAGACCCCTCCACCCCCCCTCCCTCCTCACTCTTCTCTCTCTCTCTTTTAACTCTTTCTCCTGTCTTCTATCTCACATCAGTTAGCTAACTGGTGGCAATTCAATATGCAGCTAACATACGGTAAACTACCTAGCCCACGGGGATTCATAGTCCCTCAACATTCCTGAGGGCTCCAACCTAATGGGCATAGGAGAAGTAGGGGGTTTTTCCCCACCTGGCACAGCTAGATCCCATCAGGGGTGCCGGGGTAGGGGAAAGTTCCCGTGAGGTTTTAGTGAAAATACATGGAGAATGTATTTCTAAAACATAGATACGAATATATCTCAGGTTTACCCCACCAAAAGCCTTTAAAGATGAGAAACCGTATGTTTTATGTTGTTTTCTTTCTCGAATTGTAACCTTTATGTCTTTTGTTCGAGGAGGCATTCCCTCCTGTGCATTCCAATATGTTAATGCATAAAATGTATGATGTAATTGATAATAAAAACATATTGAAAGTTAAAATATATGGAGTACTTTGCGGGTAGGGGGGCCATTGATATGTCAGAAAATGTTTAATAAACATTATAAAAAATTTTTTTTATTTAAACTGAAATAATAATTCATTTGATTTACTGCTTGTGTTTCTTTTAGCTGTCTTCTAGGTTCTCCAATGGGCTTTTATTTTTTGACATTTTCTTCAATAGTGCAAACGTTATTTATTTGATACATGAGGTGACAATCTCTTCTTCAGCGAACTATTATGTTGTGGGTCTGCTACACACACACCTTGTTTTTGTTGTTGGTGTATGTAATGCATTACTGTTAAAAATATACACCATTTTCAGCACTATAAATGAATTTTGCAGAGTCACGAAAAATGGCATGATTGTGGCAAATTATAAAGGAAAATCCACTTTGCACTGCAAGTGCACTGCAAAAGTGCACTTGAAACTGCACTGAAAGTGCACTTGAAGTGCAAAGTGGATTTGCCTTTAGTAAATAACCCCCATTTCAGTATAAACACCAACTTAGTCCAAAAAATGATATTGAGCATTGAAAGAAGAAACCACACATTGTTGAGTAGAAAACGTTTTACTCTGTGCACATTCACATGTGCGTTAGAAAGGGGTTTTTGAACAAACTAGCTTATTTTAGTAATAACATTTTTGTTTTTGACAGTACAAATAGCCTTTTTTGTGTTAAAACAGGCATGGTTAAAACCATAAAACAATACACAACTCAGGAACTTACAAAGTTCAACTTTGACAAAGTGAAGGCAATATCAGACATTAGTATGTCCAAACTATGTTGCTATTGCCTTCATCAGATGGGGTGAAGCCAAATTTTGAAGATGCACACAAATTGAGACTCAAAATGGGAATTTCCCTCCTGATCCCATGCCTAACGTCAACATGTGCTAGCTCCTATCATGGGGGATCAATAGACGTGTTTCGGGGGTGCAACCCCTTCCTCTCAGCTACTTTAGTTGCGAGGAAGGGGTTGCACCAACCAAACGCGTACATTGATATCCTGTGATGGCAGATAGCACATGTTGACACACTGTGTGCATCCTCAAAATTTGGCTTTCAAGATACCTACTTAAAAATTTGATGAAAAATATCAAAAAAATGAAGACTTTAGGTGTTTTTTAGATTTGGCCTAAAACATCAATGATGTTTTTGAGTCTTTTTTTCAATATCATGATGTCTTCCTTGATCTTTTGTAAATCATGATTGCACACCATGATCTCCCCAAAGAGGACATGTGCACTTGCACTTGTGAAATGTGAATCTTCTTCCACAACATCCACATCACCTAAAATTAAACACATTATGTATTATAAATATGCAGGCATACATTTATTACCTGAAGCAGTGGTCTCAGACACTAACCTGTTGTGGTCACTATTTCGCCCACTTCATAAACCTCTCCTTCCTCCACATATTCTGGTTGTGGAGTGGGGATTTGCTTTTCTTTCGGAGGTGGGGGGTCCCTGGTGTCCTCAGATGTCCCGAGTTGTTTTTTTTTTTTTTCTCCCCTGTGGGTATAAAAAAAGGTATACTTAGCACATAGATATTTGAGGCCAGAAATGGTAATATGAAACTTTACTATTTTGGAAATTGCTTGGAAGTGTCGTACAATTGTCTTTTTTTGGCAGAGTTCCAAGCTGAAGACATTATTTTTTTTCCCTTTCTAAAGCTGGAATACTTACACTTTTTTTTACAATTTTCACACATGGAGACACCCCTAGTATCCACTGGAGCACCTGTGTGGGACACCCTAAAGTTTGTTCTGGTGTCCCACACTAGTGCTCCTGCGTCCAGATGTGTAAACAGCTGCTGAGTGTCCTCTCCTTACACTGAATAAAGTTTGCATTTCATTCTAGTACAAACCCATCTAGACAACAATGTACTAAAGTTCTTTTAATACAAATAGGCCTGAACAAATGTAGTTAACCTGTATCTGACAAAAACATTGTATTAGTTGGCGAACGAACAATGTTTACTACGAACAATTACTGTGTACACAAACCGGAAAGTTGCCATTTTAAACTGTACAACAGTAAAGAAAAGCACATGGAGCAGCATGCAAGTAATATAAATAATAACACACGACAACTACTTACTTTTTTGAAGAACTCTCTTGATCTTTCTGTACTGATTCTGCTCCCTCAATTTCAGGTCTGACCATCGTTTCCTCAGTTGATCCTTCGAACATCGTACCCCAAAATTCCTGTGCAGACTTTTCA